>OX421500.1:21409166-22074166 GCA_949126835.1 Anisus vortex
GTAAAGTACCCGTCGAAACATTTTGATCATAGGGCCAGTGAAGCAGCATTCACCAGTTTCAGTGGCCACGGCATACGACGGGATTTGTCGCTAGCACAATGCTCAGCCGCCTTTACTTTACCCCAACAAATGTCAGGTACCCATAAAAGCTGGGTAGACTTCTGGACACTCCCGAGTCGAGGGAACAAATACCAGCCTTCCTCAAGATTCGAACCCAGGACCTTTGGTATACGCCAGTCGAACGCGCTGCCGCTCGGCCACCCTACCCCATTACGTTTTATTTACTGGAGGATTTTTTTGCGAAAAGAAGATGTGGCTAGGTGAAGATGGTATAAGTGGTGCACTTATTGAACTGAGTACTGAGTGGTGCACTTATTGAACTGAGTACTGAATGGTGCACTTATTGAACTGAGTACTGAGTGGTGCACTTATTGAACTGAGTACTGAGTGGTGCACTTATTGAACTGAGTACTGAGTGGTGCACTTATTGAACTGAGTACTGAGTGGTGCACTTATTGAACTGAGTACTGAGTGGTGCACTTATTGAACTGAGTACTGAGTGGTGCACTTATTGAACTGAGTACTGAGTGGTGCACTTATTGAACTGAGTACTGAGTGGTGCACTTATTGAACTGAGTACTGAGTGGTGCACTTATTGAACTGAGTACTGAGTGGTGCACTCATTGAACTGAGTACTGAGTGGTGCACTTATTGAACTGAGTACTGAGTGGTGCACTTATTGAACTGAGTACTGAGTGGTGCACTTATTGAACTGAGTACTGAGTGGTGCACTTATTGAACTGAGTACTGCCTTTCATGTAAAATCTAATCTATCATCAAATCAAATTATTTTAATAATTTAAATCATGATTACAAAATAAAATAACCAACACTGGTATACTAGATCTAATAGATGCTAGTAGCATACTACTATAATAGTGTGGCTAACCCGATGCCAAAAGGTTTGTTAGTGTGTCATTTATGACACTATCACTGAGTCGCAACAACATGACATTCATTTGACGTGTAGTAATAAGAGTGTGTGAGTGTGCAAGTGTGCACGACATATTTTTCAGCCAATCTACGGTCGTTTTCAATTTGCTCAAGCGCGTGACTTACTCAGCCAAAGTTGGGTCACATGCACAAATCATAAAATTTTAATCATCTCTACTCCCAAATAAAAAAAAAATGTATACAAAATTTCTAAAACTGATTTCTGCATAGAAAACACAGATTGTAATGTCTTCTCTTCAACTTGTGTCTGGAATCTGTTCAACATGGCTCAAACTAGATCTAAACATTTTTAAATATCGTGACTGAATTTTTTTTAAGATTAGAAAAAGACTATTAGATACAGATGGGGAGAATAAAAAAAGAAAGAATGCATCAAAAGTTTCTTGGCCTAGAATGCGACTAATGCCGCTGGCAATTTACACTAGTATGCTACGCCCGTCTCACAATGGACATGAATTTTATGTTCTGCGGCCCGTCTTTAGGAGCTGGCATACAAACAACCGTTTAGCATGGAGCTGAAAATTGACTTTAATTGGTGTCGTGCCGAAGAGCATCGATGGCCCCCCGTCCCAGGGCTGATGTCCTCCCCAACACACCGCCAGACTAACAGATAGACAAAAGAGAAACGGGTGGTTGGTTAACTGGGGAGTAGGGAGCGACTTTTTAATGATTGCGATGGCCCCACTATTTCCACGACCCGTGTCTCTCTCTCTCTCTGTCTCTCTCTCTCTCTCTCTCTCCCTCTCTCTCTCTCTCTCTCTCTCTCTCTCTCTCCTGGGTAGACTCTGGCTTCTCATACGCACAGTCGACGGCTTATTAGGATTAAATCGCTATTATAATTTCTTCATGTGTTTAGCCCTTACGCTAGCTGTAGCGTCTTTTTTAGCCTTGGTCTAGAAATCTTGGAGATTAGCATGCAACTATTACAAACAGGCGCCTACGACGACGCTTCTATTCTACCAACAATACAATAATGCAGTCTAATATTAAGACAAAACACTTCGTTGGAGCCATACAACTTTAGTCTAGAGTAGATATTGACACAAAGAAAACGGCAAACTGCAATAAGCTTTCTGGATTAACTTATTCTGTTTGCTGGTTTCAAATGTTCCTTTTGAATCTCTTAAATCAGTTTGTACAAATGCACATATGTCCTTTTATCACGTAAAAAATCTCGCGGTCCTAAAATGTTCATTGAAATAGTTTGTTTATATAAATGAGATAGCTTAACTAAGGAGTGAATTATGATGGGAGTCTTTTCGGTGTACATGGTGCACTTAATGTGGTTCAGTTCCTAAAAAGAAATGTTAAATGCATTAAAAAGTTTATTTTTTCATTGTTCGGTTGACGAATTCCAGCGTAACTGGTGTGACTTTCAGAAAAATTATTTCAATCTGTATTCAGTATAAATGAAAGGCTCCATTAAATGTTTAAATACACGACTATTTGTTTGGTTCAGTAAAACATTATATATATAATATATATATATTTATTAATTTATATATAAATACACTAAGCAACATTTTAAAAATAGTTTTTTACTAAAAGGATACAATATATGAGCTAGCATCATTTTAAAAAATCTTTTATAGTAACTGCCCTTTTAATTAAGTGTATTCGAATACATATTGGGAAGGTTACTTGAACCAGTTTCCGCCAATCTATCCAGCTGAAACCTGAGACATAAATGTGTTGTCGTCGACAACACATTCTTTTAAGTTTTTAGCCCCATTGCAACCCCCCCCCCCCCCCCCCCCCCACACCATTAAATGACGTTTACCATGTTGTCTCTCTAAGTACACTTTATAGTGCGCATTTGAAAAAAAAAATCATTTTATTGCTATTAAATTCACATAAACAGAATCATCCGATTGGAAAATTGTGTATAGATCTTGATAAAATGGAAGCTGCTGCTAAGTTTTGAATACAACTCAAACATCTAGGCATATTAAGCTTTTTATAACGACGTAATAACATTATGCTTTATCGTAGTTTCTTCAACTTTCTAGTACGCATTGATAAGTCTTATTTAGGCGTGACCCTTTCAAATAGAAATGATCATGAACTTCCGGTTCTATTTTTAAATTAATAAACAAACAAAGCATTTTTTGGCTCGTGTTTGACAATTGATTTCAACCTCGACGGCCCGTTCTAGTCTTTTAGAATTATAGAAAGAATGAAGATTAGTTATGAGGAATCTATATAGGAGACTTTTGCAATGTAGAGGTCTGTACTAAAATATACGTGTGTATTCTAGACTTCTGTATTCTACGTACTCTAGACGTCTATATTCTAGACTTTTGTGCTTTACGTACTCTAAATCTCTGTACTCTATACTTCTGTACTCTAAACTTTTGTACTCTATTTACTCTAGACTTCTGTTTTATAGACTTCTGTACTCTATACTTCAGTATTCTGTGACTCTGTTCTCTATACTTCTGTACTCTGTACTCTAGACTTCGGTACTCTGTACTCTATACTTCAGTATTCTGTGACTCTGTACTCTAGACTTCTTTAGTCTGTTTCCCTCTGTTCTCTAGATAGATAGATAGAGAGAGATACAGAGAGAGAGAGAGAGAGAGAGAGATACAGAGAGAGAGAGAGAGATACAGAGAGAGAGAGAGAGAGAGTAAAAGATGAACAAAAATGTATAGGAAAGATGTGTAAGGTTTCGAATGTGTCCAGCGGTTAGTTCACCGGACTGTCAACCAAAAACCAACTGACACGTCGTGGGTTCGATCCCGGCCACCGACGGATCCCTGTCGGCCTGCAGGAAATTTGGGCATGTAAACATATTTGCGCCAGCAGGCAGCTGTGTGTTTACAGAGCGCACTGAGCATGCTAATATAGCATGGATAAAAACGCTATATAAATAACCTTTATTTTATTTTATTTTAATTTTTTTTTTTTTTTTTTTTTTTTTTTTTTTTTTTTTTTTTTTTTTTTTTTTTTTTTTTTAAGATAACAGAGGTCTAGAGTACAAAACTCTAGAATCATTGAAATGGTTCAATGTGTAAGTCTGTTTAATTTAAAGTTAATTAATGCTGAGAAGTGAGAAATGAAAAGTTCCATTTGAATAAAGTATTTAGTGTGTTAAGTGAACTTGACATTTAGAAATATAGTGCAGGACTAATTGTTGGGAATAGAAGAAACTCTCATGACAGGAGAATGACAGACCGGAAAAAACAACGTGCGAAATAGGCAGAGAGAGAGAGAATAAAGAGAGAAGGATATTTTACAGTAAAATAAAGATTTAAAAAGAGGATTAAGGATAAAGAGAGAGATAAAAGGGAAGTGTTGAAACATAGATAGATAGATAGATAGATAGATAGATAGATAGATAGATAGATAGATAGATGGATAGATAGATAGATAGATAGTTAGATAAAAAGATAGATAGATAGATAGATAGATAGATTGATAGATAGATAGATGGATAGATAGATTGATAGATAGATAGATAGATAAATAGATAGATAGATAGATAGATAGATAGATAGATAGATAAATAGATAGATAGATAGATAGATAGATAGATAGATAGACAGGGAGAGAGAGAGAGAGAACAAAAACAACAGAAAAAGAAACGAAGAGAAGGCAACAGAAAGAGATGGAGAGACAGAGACACAAAACGATAAGGCCACAAGGAAGAGAAGAAGAGAGAAAGAAAGGGATGGAGAAAGAGAGACATAGATAGAGAGGGAGAGGAGGGAGAACGAAAAAACGAAAGATAAAAAGAGGAAGAGAGACAACTAGAGAGAACGAAGGGAATGGTAAAGAGAATGATAAAAAGAGATGTAAAATGATATTTAAAAAAAACAACAAATGGATAATCAATGTCAGCTCAAAGAAAGAGAATGAGAGAAGAGAAATAGAGAGAAAGAGGGAAACAGAGAGAGAGAGAGAGAGAGAGACAGAGAGAGAGAGAGAGACAGAGAGAGAGAGAGAGACAGAGAGAGAGAGAGAGAGACAGAGAGAGACAAGAGACAGAGAGAGAGAGAGAGACAGAGAGAGAGAGAGACAGAGAGAGAGAGAGACAGAGAGAGAGAGAGAGAGAGAGAGACAGAGAGAGAGAGAGACAGGGAGAGAGAGAGAGAGAGAGACAGAGAGAGAGAGAGAGATACAGAGAGAGAGAGAGAGAGAGAGAGAGTACAAGATGAACAAGAATGTATAGGAAGGAATTGTAAGGTTTCGAATGTGTCAAGAAATTACTAAGTTAATATTGATATGTTTAGGACAATGGGCTTTCCGATTCACACTTTAAAGATCAATCTGCTGTCTGGTCTAGTAATGTATTCTAAAATGGTTTAAATATAGTCATGGAAGTATTGGTTTAATGACTAATGGCAGTGCGTTGGGCTCTCCAGTTTAGAAATTATTTTAACGATTTCATAATTTTCCAATGTTTATCTTAAAATATGTTAATGAGTTTCATTTAATTTTTTTTTCAGGATATTTTAAAACATTTTCGTGGAACGTTGGAAATAAATGCCGGGCCAAGGAGGAAACCCTACACAGTCCTACAGAGTCCTACACAGTCCTACACAGTCCTACACAGTCCTACACAGTCCTACACAGTCCTACACCTATATGTTACAGACGCTTCTATACAGAAGTTTGTGTAAAAAGATAACATTTTGAAAGTTATATTCACATTTGAACTGGAGGTTTAAAATATTGAAATAGTTTGAGAAACGTGTAAATAGCATAGTGTTAATTGACGAGTTAATATGGACAAGTTGAGGACATAATGATTTCCACTGTCATAACAAACTCCCGTTCCTTCTAAAAAATAAATGAAAAAGATGCACACCACAGGATATAGATTCTACTGAATATGCACACCACAGGATATAGATTCTACTGAATATGCACACCACAGGATATAGATTCTACTGAATATATGCACACCACAGGATATAGATTCTACTGAATATATGCACACCACAGGATATAGATTCTACTGAATATGCAGCCTCTATTCGAATGAGTCTAGATATACAGGTGTGCTCATACAAATCCAAATGTCTGCTTAGGTAATAAAGGCAATGGCTATAACTTGGTGAAGTGTGAAATGTGTAAAATATATCATATACATATATTCACTAAGTGTTATAACAAGTCGAGCGAATACAAAGTTAACACTTTTTTTTATAGTAAAGTTACTTATAAGGTAGAGTAGCCATTTTCTTTTGTATGAAAGCGTAGTCCGATGCCGGATTCAGTTTTTATATATGCTTCAAGAAGACATTCCACATTTAGTGTGATCTCTAGTTATCAGATGACATTCACGTGTAAGGTAAATGTTATCAAAGATTGGTCCCCATAATACCTACACATGCCTAAATAGGTTTTAGAAATGAAGACTGTACTACGAAAACAAATCGACACTAAAGATGTTAACAAAGATTTAAGCACTATAGAAACAACCGTGAGGACAGTAAACTATAATATAAAACTGCAATAGAGCAACAATTAAAACGAATCAGAGCAATAACTTACCTTGAAGTTTCTCAACAAGTTACTACATCCTCCATAGAAAGTTAATAACACCAACTCCGTAACGTCCAATTCATAAAAAACAAATCTACTTTAAGAAAAAGTAAATGCGTTTATTTGTTATAAAAAATGTTTTATGTCTTTATTATTGTTTTTTTTAACGCCAGTTCGTATTCATCTGTTGCTCACTTCAGACTATATTTTAACGATGGGGTAAATGACCCGCAGACAGGTAAAACAGTTTTGTAGGGTTCATAAACGTGCCGTTATTTCTTAATTCCTATGTTGAAATTGTTCCGTAATTCGCGAATAAAACAATCGTAAACAGAAAACGTGTTTCGTTTAACATCCGCGAACCAAGTTTTTTTTTAATGAAATGTATTTATTGTTTAATTTACTGATTTCACACTAGATTTGGCATGTGTTCGTAAACAAATCTGGCCGACATAATAAATGACGCAATTACTTCAAAAGTTAAATCTCCCAGCTTTTCGAAGAAGTATTTCATACTAAGATTGGTTTTAAGCGAAATACAGTCATCCGAAACTGATACGGCATCTAGGCTATAGAAACACAGAAAAAGTCGGGCAAGTTCTAATTCTTCAAACATCAACCTGATGAACAGTTTGTATAGGTCATAGATCAACCTTTTCTATGACTTGGGTTTTGGCTGAGATATATCATAAAGAATGATATAATAAATAATGTTCTATGGTTTGGAGGGACTATAAACATACAGACATGGAGTGGGCATACATCTACGTAAGTCATTATGTAAGATATCTTAGTTTCTCAATAGTCTCTTTTACTTTATGGACTTCAAAAGGAAAAACAAAACAATGGGCGCTGGGTGAAAGGGCGCGAGCGTGTCTCTGTGTGTGGGGGAGGGGAGGGGGCGCCAATGGCCGTTGGGTGAAAAGAAATGGGCGGCGTATACTCTAAAAGGCGAACTGACCAGTTATGAAAAAGGTGTTTATGGCAGTTTTACGGCTCCAAGTTATGGCGATATTATATTCAACAACCCTCGAGGGGATGGTCAGGTCAAAAGGGTTAAAAATATTTCGCTGTCCAGCAGAGGTCAGTTGTTTTTAAGGAGACAAAGAGGGCAGCCTTGAGTGGATTAGGGCTGGCTATTTGCGGTGACATACTTCTTCGTGTAACTATACTGGCTCTTTCAGGACGTTGTACTGTCTCCACCATTATCTAGCCGTCATGGCGGCCTAACTGAATTTACGATTTTTATGGGCTCACAGTTTGAAGGTCTCTTTCAAGATCAATTAGGTTAATTGTGCTAGTAAAAATAGGACGGTTTTTCAATAAATACGTAAAGAACAAAGGGATAGTGTTGCCAGCTAGACGTCTAATCTAGATAGACATTTTGAATGTAAAAAGAAAGGGGTTTTGTTTAACCATTAGACTCGAGTTAACTTTATTTCAATCATTAGTATTTTTGTAAACCATAGTTATAGCGGACCACAGGGCCTTAAGAATATGTTTATACAAAAGCATCGATGTGTCACCAAGCTACAGAAAATAAGGCATTTATACTCTTAAATGTGTTAGGTGCATAGAACAGTGGTAGAACATAATGCGTATCCTTATTTCCATGTCATTAAAATGAAGGTAGACAGAAGTTAAAATAAAATGGTGAATGCCAAGCCTCGATACTTTTAGTGACTGAGAAATTAATTTCTAAAATCTATAACAAATCATTAGGCTCCATAAAAAGGAATTTTTACAAATGTAAATATAAACATAAAACTAAAATACTATTTCACATTAGTTAGACCTACTCTGAAATATGCTTCTTCTGTAAGAGACCAAACAACTTAAGATAATTAGAACAAATTCAGAAAAGAGCTGCACGGTTTATTGCTAGCGAATATTCTCAACTGAAAAGAGTAATAATAATAATAATAATGACATTTGTATAGCGCTGCCAACAAGCATAATGCAAGCTCAGAGCGTATTTAACATACAACCAAGAACACGGATACAATCTATAGGCTAAGACAGTGATGGCGAACCTTTTTGAGGCTGCGTGCCCAAAGCGCTATACAAGACCAACTTTTTTCTTTCAACGTGCCAACACAGCAATAAAAACAAAATACTGAGGTTTTACTTTTGAAAAAAACCCAGCTCATACAGTTGTCCGAACTAATTAACATCTTTTGTCCAAAAAACAACAACAAATTAACAGATCTTTGAATGATACAAACAGTCTTTTATTTTTTTTAAAATTAAACTGTAGTAAATGAACAAATTATTAATATATTACAATTACAGTTATTACAGTTAATTGCATGCATTTGGCATGATTTTGGATACATAAGTAAAGTATTATACTGCGCATTGACCTCATTAAGAAGTGCGTGAAACTATCGACAATTGAGAGCACGAGCCATGATGTAATTTACCATATTTGCGACATCTTTGAGGATATCATCTAATTGTGTAATTTCTTACTGCTATCCCTGGCACAAAGAGCTTCTTGGTGTATAATACTGTGAAACTGAACGATTGGGTGTTTTGCTTCTTTAACAAAGAACTGTATGAAACCAGCTGCGTCTCCCATCATGCAAGGTGCCCCGTCACTAGTAACTGAAACAACTTTTTCTGGTTTTATATCTTGTGCCTAAAAAGCGTCCATAACAGCATTGTGGATATATATCGCTTGTGTTCTTTCATGCAAAGATAACAATATCACCAGCTCTTCTCTCAACTGCATAAATCAAAATTACCACAAGCCTTGCATGATTATTTACATCTGTGCTTTCACCCAAGCACATGGAGTAGCAGGCAACCTTTTGTAAGTCAGAAGTGATCTGCTGACTAACATCACTTGCCATCCGCAGGACTCGATCTGTAACAATATTTCTGCTACCGGGTAAGTGGTATCTCAGAGATGCTTTGCATAATTTTATCCTTGTTCGGAAAATTATTTAAAAAATCGATGATCCCATCCCTAGCGGTGTGGCCATAAGCTGTTCCATTTTGGGTAAATGCTCGCGTGCCCGCCGAAATGGCTCTGCGTGCCAGCTGTGGCACGCGTGCCATATGTTCGCCATCGCTGGGCTAAGAGATAAAAAAAACTAAATGATGATTCAAAACTTTACAAACATGGAACAAATCAAACAACCAAAACAAAATAACCGACCTAACATATAAGTAAGACAGTCGGGCTCTAAAGCATGTTAACTAAGAAAAATATTGAAATAATGAGTTTTTAAGTTCTTTTTAAAGGAATCAATGGAGCTTGTTTGCCTGAGTAACACCAATAGTTAAATAATTAGACCTAGAAACACTAGAAGACAGTAGGGCAAAGAGTAAATACAAATGGCATTAAATTCTAATTTAGAAATAAGGCCTACAATACAAAAACAATCTGTTACAATGCTCCGATAAACATAACGACAAAAACACTTTCCTTATCCCTTAATGCGAGAACAAATGCATATAAATAATCTTTCTTCCCGAGTGACATCCGGGCATGGAATAGGCTACCTGAACAAACCAGGAAAACACTAATAGAAATACAGGACTAGACTCAAACCACGGATGAGCGTAGGACGCAAAATCTTCTTTATAGAAGTAGCGTCTGTAATGTATAAGATAAGATAAAAGCTTCAATTATATTTCTAATGATAAGGTTACTCGGATAAGCTATTTTAAATCGCGAAAATACAATAATTTCCTAGGGGTTATATTATTATCTTGAAAAGACACTTGACAAAGCAATGTAGCTAAAGCCTAGGGCTAGGCGGCTAGGCCTACACATATAGGCCTACATTATTTCACCGATATAATAATTACACAAATGTTATAATACTAGGGCCTAATCATTCAAATATTGTTTTTTTTATATATTTTTATAGTACGGCTTATTATACAATAACAACAATATAATGATACATAATTGAGTAATTATATCAACGTTTTAGACTGAATAAAGGTTTCCTCTTATTAAATTCTAGGTCTAAAACCCAGTTTCATAAGCAAATGCTAAAATGGCAACTTTAAAAGAAAAATCGGCAGTAAAGTATCGAAATGAACACAGGTTCAAGCGATATTTTATATACAGTACCTGTGTAGTTTTTTCTTTTGTTATGGAGTTTTAAAAATGGAGGAGGGGAGGGGGATAAATACAACACAGACTAAAAGTAGCAGACGACTGACTTCACTGGACTGTGTGAAGCTATTATTGAGGCCTTGTGGCCTTGGATACTTGTTGAGATTTTAAACACTACAGCTCTGTAGCAATGGATGTGATGAATCGTTCATAAATATAAATAAAGTATAGTTTCATATCACACAAACAAACAAATTTGGCGTTCACAGTGAATCATACAAGTAGAAACAGACACATAAAAAGATGTCTTAAAAGGGCTGAGGGGGAGGGGGTGTTTTTAAATAATACTGAAATGTAACTAACGCATCATATTAAAATTTTATAAATTTCAGGGATAGTGGTTGTCGCGCTAACATGCTAATTTTTATTTATATATAAAACAACAACAACAAAAAGATATTATTTATGGATAAGTCTATCTAGCAGTAGATCTAAAACTATTCTCACGATGAAGATCAGAACTTTCGAATCTAACTACTTGAAGTTGCATCATTGATAACGGCAAATAACAATATTTTGTTCTGAAAGAATTAAACCCATCCACTATGCCCCTCATTAAACAAGAATGTATATATAAAGTACTATTTAGATAGTTCTTTGCTAATGCATTCAATTTGAGAGCTGCGGTAAAAAATATATTTTTTTAAATATCGTCATTAACGTCAAGTTTCCATCACATAAAATATCAACATCATCCCCACGACCCTATATAATATAAAATAATTGACGCGTTCAACTTTGACAGGGGTTAAAATTTAAGTGCGTCCATAAACCTGGGGTACAATTATGACGTCACATCCGGGTTTAAAATCTCACTGAAAGGCCAGGGAAAAAATGTATTTTTTTTTAGCCCTAAAAGCACACGATTTGGACCACCCGCATTTTAATGCTAAAAATTAGAGTGAAACTGAACAAATTTATGAGAAGAAAGCTTGAAATTTTATGATTGTACAATTTTTGTTGAAACAGTGAACCATCTTTAAAGAGCAACCAACAAAAATAAAAAGGCAGCAGGCAGCCTAGAAGTTTGAAATATAAAACAAAATGATAGCAAAGGTGCATTTGGTGCTTAACCCTAACCCAAGATGTGAACTTTTAGAAGGTTCTGAGTAGATGGATGATGTGGAGACTTATCCACGACAGTCTTGAGTGTTCAAGCATGGAAGAGGAAAAAAAAACATCAAGTATGGATAGTGATGCTGGACTTGGCTAAAACATATTATGGGATGCAGAGTAACTCTTATAAAATCATGTTATTAAAAGTAAAGCAAAAAAAAAAAACAGTTAGAAAAAAAAAAGTTGTATTGGTTAGAGAGTTTTTTCGTCATTCTACTTGAACTGCCGCTCACTTGCCTCCAAGATAAAGACTCCATTACAACCTACGTTTTACTGGATATGTAAATCTTTGGGAAAGATAACCCAAGAATAATTGCTGAGGTAATTGCAGTGATAACACGGGAGGGGTGGTAGGAGGAGTAGAGGCTAAATACCTTCTCCTGCAGCCGTACAACACCCCCCACACACACACAGCCTACACCAACACACACTAATTACTTCTTAACACTACTAGGTATTCTTTGCAATTTGAGTGCATTTAATAAAGTAATAAATATTTTGGAGAAAATGTGTAGATTATTTTAATCTAATTGAGCCCTCCACCCATCCACTGTTCGTTTATCGAACAGTACAAGTATGCACAAGGTGCTGTTTGATTGGTGAAAGTAGTGAGAAAATGTAAAATAATTCAAAAGTGAAAGTTACAGCGTGGACCATCGAAACGTTACCGGAAATTTATGTTACAGGCAGCAACTTTGTATAAACTTGTTGCATTTTCCCATTTAGCCAATATACAATATATAGAATGAAAAATTTAGAGTCTAAAATAATTGTACATACAATATATTTAGTACTAAATGAGAAGTACTGGCCAAAGCTGTAGGTACGTGATAAATAAAATATTGCTTTAAGGATTAAAAAGAAAAAGAAATTATAAAGTTTACTTACATTTTATTATGTGATAATCCAATACGATAAAGCAACATAAAGGCTCATCCATAATCCACACAAGGAGCATGAAGTATCCAGGAAATGTTTGCGGAGTCCATTTGCAAATATAAACGGGTCATTGTATCCATATTTCACCTGCAACAAAATAAATTTTCCGAACTTATATAAAAAAAATATTGATTGTGTTATTATAAATGATTTCTTATTGGTTGGCTATTAATTGTTGTTATTTTGTTTTAATCCAACAGATAAAGCACAGTGGGCATATGGTCACACTCACAATTAAACACACAACCACGCAATCAAACACATAAACACGCAGTTAGTCACACAACCACGCAGCCAAACACACAGCTACGTAATCAAACACGCAAACACGAAGTTAAACACACAACAACGCAGTCAAACACACAACAAAGAAATCAAAGACACAACCACGCTATCAAACACAAAAACACACAATTATTCACACAAACACGAAGTCAAACACAAACTTTTGCCATGCATGATAAGAATATAAGATTTAGTTGTTCTAAAAAAAAAAAAGCTAAATGCTCTGTCCTAATTATCATAACTGGAGGCTAATAAACATGCTGACAAAAGACAAGTAAATTGAATGCTAGCAAACTATTTGAGTGCAGCAAAATAAACATAATTTTAAACATGTATTGTACAAGTCATAAAAAGAGCGTAACATTTCTTATTGAAATTACATCAAACGTATGAAATTACTTGAAAAATAAAATATGTTTAATTGAAATAATAATTTAAGTTTATTTTCAAAGGGTAGGGCTCTATACATTATTTACTAGATTCAATGTAAATACAATATCATTTATTTTTCGGAACTGTATTTTCAACAAAATACTGCAATTTATTAAAATTAATTAAATTAAAGATTACAATTTACAAACAAAAATAAGAAAAAGAAAAGTCAACATTTTAAACGAAAGAAGAAAAAAAAACCTTTTTATCCGGTTCTTTCCCTTGAAAATTAAATCTCGCTTGACATTTACTGGGTAGCTTCCCTTTGTTCAGCTCTGCTAGTTTTTATTGTGGAACGAAAATCGTAATGTGTTTTTTTTCTTGTTTTATTTTTCTTGTCCTGTCTAAATAGGTTACCTCGATTTATTTAAATCTTAATCTGATGTCTATGTGTTAAGTGCAAGATTATGTCCGAATCTGTGGTTAATTATTTACATTTGTATATCTTAATTAGGCTTTGAACTATTTCTTTTATGGATATTTAAATAATGTTTTAGTATTGAATGGGTAAGTGACCATATACATACGTTATATCATAAATATTGTGGGAAAAAATAGAGTATGTATCTATCTATCAATTTTTATGTACCCACCTATCTATCTAACTATCTTCAAATCTGTCTTGTTTATCTCTCTTTCAATCTACCTATTTATCAATGTATATAAACTATCTACATATTCATCATCCTCTTCATATACCTATTTATCTATCTATTTGTCTACCTATCAATATATCTATATATCAATGTAATTATTAATTTTATCTTTCTTGCTTTCATTTTATTTCATAAAAAATGAAATATTCTCTTTATAGTTTAAAAATACCCTCTCATCTCCCCCTCTTACCCCTCCCCTCTATTTCAAAAATAGCAGCAAATACACATATCAACACCAATACTTAAAAAGTTATCAAAAACATAAACAAACTGCGATAAAATAAAGTCAAATACATCATTAGAACAGTAACAGCAAAACAAGTAGTGAAATAAAATAAGGAAAGTTGCCAAATGTACGCGAGATATTTGAAATAGTTTAAACGTCAATAGGGTTTTGAGGATAGGCGTGGCGAGTCCTCTATATCTTTCGACGTATGCTAACAACCTGTAGTTAGATTTCATTAAGAAAACACACACTCTATGTTATAACTATAAGAATCAAAATAAGGCTGACTATGCATATTTTAATATACAATGTTATGTTCAATAAATATAAAATTCAGACCGTTGAGTGTATTGTAATATTGTACATTATTAAAATTAGTTATATAAAGCCAATGAAATGTAATATATTTTAAATTTTAACAAATTAAATTACTATTTAACTACTGGTCTGTCAGATATGTATATTATTTATTATTAGATTCTAAAGTAAATCGATGTCTATTTTGGTATTATTAATTTTTTCTCAAAATATCAAATTACTGAATTTTTTTTTTAAATATTGATATCAAATTGTAAACATAAAATACTGACTTCTTATTGATAATAAAAAAAATGAATGTTAAAATTAACAATACAGTTGTTAAGACACATGTTAAAATTGAGTTGATTTGAGTTAGGTTACAATACTCTTACCTTATCACCAGTAACTTCCTTAGGTTTAGTTTGATCGCCTCCCTTTGTTATTCTTATTGTCTATGTTTATATCTCCATATAGCACTAATTCACAATCCGATTGAAAAAGTCACTAGCCTAGAAATGTAGATCTTGATGTTTTGTGTGGCTTTCTTTTGTGTGAAACTTTGTACACATAATTTTTGTCTTTCTTTTTATTTCTTTGTTTATACATGTCTTGCAATTCTTAGCGTATAATGAAAATGAGACCTGGCCCCAGTTAGCGTAAATATCAGGAGAGGACATTTTCTTTTAGGAAGAATTTTTTTTCTATCTCATACAGCGGTTGTATTTTTTGTTTCTTTTTTTTAATGATTATTTTAAAGGGTAAAACGTAATTAATATTCAAAAGGGTCCAGATTTTTTATGTAGATTGGCATAAAGTAGGTGGGCGGCGATATAATGTTTTAATGGGGAGAGAAGCATTAAAATAACAAGAACATGGGACTCAACTCTTGGGAGGCCTGTCGGGAAGAAAGGGAAACACACACACACACTAAAATGCCTGGTTGAGTCCAAGCCTGCTGTGTGTATGTGTTAATGTATATTTTTAATGGGTGGTACTGAGTGCTTTTTATATATCTTGTTCCGATTCAGTTTTTGTATCTTGTGTTGACAGTGCTGCCAACTGAGCGTCATTTTAGCTGTTGAAGTTTTTATCAGGAGGCTACATCCTCCAATAGATTTGGCATCGTAATAGATTTTTTATTTGACAGATTTGATATTAATAATAACTTAAAGACTAAAATAGACTTTGATACAGTAACAACAGGTACATGAGTAACAATAAATAAACTACATTTTATATGTAGATGTGGAAGAGTTGATACTTTTCAGACATTTTTGTGCCAATATTTAGCTAAAAAAAAACAGCTTGGATAATGAGAATGATAACCAATCCAAGAAAATGTGAGATATTTCACTGGAGAAGGAAGTTAATTGGCCGTTGAGTAATTTTTTTTAGAATATCACACAAACTTTTTCTTACATCCCACAGGCAACAGCAAAGTTTGAAAACTATCAAAATAAGTATAAGCTATTATAATAACAAATGTTTGAATAGTTAGAAAAGTTTGGTATAGTAACATTTAAAAGTAATTTCATTTTACCTTAAACAAACAATTAGACTTACTAATTTACAATTTTTAGTAGATGATGTTATTTTTTTGTTATTATTATTTAATGTTATTATTTTTTTGTTCGTTTTTGTGTCCATGTAAAGAGTTGGATGAGTACAAGTGGAAAGAGAACTCTTCACTTCTCTCAGGAAAGTTGGTAACACAAAAAGGGAAACAAGAAACAAGAAGTAGGAGATGTTTTCAGGGTGGTCTTCTCTTGAGTCTTTTACTGCTGTCTGCAAACATTTCATGATTAGTTTTATAGGTGCCTCATCTGGTGCGGCAAATTAAATGCAGTCAAGGCTAACTGACTTTACCTAGCGAAGATCACACACGCACACAGGCGCACACACACAGACACAGGCAGGTATAGGCAATCCGAACCTGCATGCAAGGCTTGTATAGAACGGAGTGGGCCATGTTAGATAGTGTAGGACTGGATGATGAAGTTCTTTTTACTTTTTCTTTTTTTTTTTTCTGGGTGGGGGGGGGGGGGTTTGAACCTCTAATGGATAATCAGAAAGAGATAATTTGCCTGATAAGCCCAAGAGGATGATGATTATGGAGGAGGTTGCGAATAGACGTAAACATATTGTTGCGGGCCATATGGGCGCACTCTTGGTTCAAAGCTTATCTTGCGGCGTTCTGCCTTCCATCCTGGATGTTGCCTTTTCTACAATGATTACTAAAGACGTGATTGTTATTTTAGTTGCTATTAGCGCATTAGAACTGGACAGGGATTTTCTTTTATATTGTATATCGTGATGATGTATAGTGGCGGTTGAAGTAGGGTTCCCGAACATGCAAAAGGATTCTCTTACCAGCACAAGGCCCAGAAGATGTAATGCTAAAAGAACTCGAAAACATGCCTCGCAATTTAAGAATAGTTCTATTTCGGAAATTGTTTTTACATTACCGTATCTTTTCTACTCAAATATTTTTTTTGCCTTTTGCAAAATTACACTTTGTATTTTTTATATCAAACATAAACATGTATAATGTTCTTGCATATATTTGGATATTTGTTCACTAGAGACTCCTAAGTCAATTGGCGGCTCATGGAGAAAAATATTTAATTGCATTTACTCTAAATTAAAAGAAAAATATACGAATCTATTTATGAAAGATTTGATATAATTAACGTCAACATAGTATTATAATTAAACAATGTAATGAAAACACAAACAATAAATGGCCACTAAAACTCTTTATAAATAAACATAATGATTTCTCTTCAAATGCTTTTCATTCATGGTGTTTAATGGTTTTCTAATGTCTGTGATTATAACAATTATGTTTCAAGACGATAGCTCACAGCAACAAAGGGAATAAAGTATCGTCTTCAAACTTGGAGTTTCTTGCGCATGAATTTTGTTTTGTCACAACTTTAGATATCGCTGTGCAGTCTTTAAGATGTCTTTTTATTCTACAGTAGATTTTGCTTTTTAAATGTAAGTATGTGTGAAGGTCAACTAACTTCAGAGTTACTGTGACCAGAGATTTTACAAGCTTATGAACCCAACACCCCAGCTCCGATTGCCGGGACTATTCAGGAATAAGAGACTGCATTCACAGAAAATCAGATCAAATCTCATAAGGAATACGATAGGGACACATTTTTCATGCAATAATGGACACAACTATTCAATACCCAATAAATTCACATGAGCTAGTTCTACTCTAATGATGATACTGGGAGTCATTTCAGTGCTATTAAATGTTTTTTTTTTAAATAGTGAAAAAGGATAGTGAAAATGATAAACACTGCATTTGAGCGGTATAAGCGCTTGAGGAAGAGCTTGGCGAGGCAATAGGGGGAAAATGTGTAGATGGTTCGGAAGTTTTGGACGATATAGCCTTCGTCAATGATGTGCTTTCAATGCCACAGGCCATCAACAGCCTCAGGACCTGGCCTGAGCAACTCTTTCGTAAGCTATCGGCTATTTCAGATTTGATCTCTAGGTACGAAGTGAAGACCACCCTGTAGTGGATACAGAGTCATTCATGCATCTATGGAAACAAAATAGCGAGCTCATTATAGCCGAGAAAGGGGTTCTGGCACACGCTCTCTACGAGCTATGCTCATTTGAGAATGACCGGAAAAGGATCCGTGAGTGCGTGACTGAACGGTGTTATAAGGGTGGAACGAATCTGACAAGGGCAGCATTAAAAAACCGCCAAATCTAGCTGACCCGTTTTTGAGGCTCGGCAGAATGGAACAGTCTCAGATCGCAACATTTCGATTCGGACATTGTGGGATAGGGGCCTACTTGAGTAGGTTTAGGCACCACCTTGAATCTCGGTGTCAAAACTGTAGGGACGCAGAAAAGACGGTCGAGCATGTACTAATTGACTGCCCTGAAAAACAGGATCTTAGAGTGGACATGAACGGCCAACCGTTTGTGCCGAACTTTTACGGTGATGTATCAGTGGTGCGAGATACAGCAGATGTCGTTCTACTAAAAGAGTAATGTGGTTTGCATTGTCAAAATGTCTGGTTTACCCACCGGCCTGTAGCCCCGGTGGGGAAGTAGAAAGGACGTTGCAAACCCGTCTCAAAGACCCTCTTGGTGCCTGGAGGGCTGTGCCTATAGTA
Source organism: Anisus vortex (assembly GCA_949126835.1). Taxonomy (NCBI): domain Eukaryota; kingdom Metazoa; phylum Mollusca; class Gastropoda; family Planorbidae; genus Anisus; species Anisus vortex. The sequence goes on from OX421500.1 coordinate 21,427,908, forward strand.
TAGGATTAATGCTACCAGTGAACATTGTATTCTTTAGGCCTACTACTAGGCCTAGTCTAAAATATAGAGTTTATAACCTTTATTACAGTATTTAGCTTTATAAAAATTGGATTTTTTTAAATCATATATACACAGATTGCTAATAATTAAAAGTTGAAACTAGTTGCATTGGCACTGCAGTTGCAGTTTTTGTGCATTTTCAGACTGTTAATTACGAAAACGATAATACAGCTATTGTAGGCCTAGTCTATTGACTATAATACAGCTATTGTAGTCTATTGACTATAATACAGCTATTGTAATCTATTGACTATAAAACAGCTATTGTAGTCTATTGACTATGAGGGGGGGGGGGGGGTAAAAAACGCCTAAAAATTGATGACGTAAATAATGGACGTCCCCTAGAGAATATTATTGCGTCTTACGCTTATGCGCTTAGTCTTGCATTTTTTAAATTTGGGTTTTAAATGATTTTAAGTTACTGGTTTTCCTGGTTTGTTCAGTCAACCCAGCCCATGCCCGGATGCCACAATTGCTGTTTTATAGTAAAATATACTACACTTTCTGTATAAACGTTGGAAAGTTCAATATTCTTCAATATTCAATATTATATATAATTGAAAAATAAAGATAGATTAAAAAAATATTGACGGTGTGAGTTGGGGGATAGGTGGGGTTGGGAGGAGAGTGGAAGAGCACATGCCTCCTCTATGCACGCCTCCCAATTCACCCTCCCTCCATTGCATGATCCCGCTACCAATAACAGCACAGGCCAGTAAAGGAAAGAGCAATGAAACTTAAAATAACTGTTTATAATTCTAGCTACGGGCTGCCTTTTCACTTTTATTTTTTGTTAGCCTCAAATCTGACGGAAGCCTGCTTGGCCAATTTATTTACTTTTTTTTTGGTGAAAAGCTAACTTTAAAGTTCTCCAAAAAAATGATCTTTGATTGAAGGCTGAAAGAGTAAAAACAGAATGCTCTTCAAACATTTAAAGCAACTAGAAGCCAAGATTTAAACCTACGCGCTGTCCAGAGCCAAGAGATGTTTATTGGCACAAGCGAATTTCATTGCTGCAGGCACCCGCCTCTTGCAGGCCTGGCTTCAGCTCTGAACAAACACATACACACGCACACATACACACATTTAATTATATCTTTCTCTCTTTTCACTCTTTCTGTTCTTTTACCCCCCTTTTCATTCTTCCCCCAACGTAATCATGCGCCGTTTGGTGTCAATTGTAATTTAATTTGTCCATTTTAAAACAACAACAAGAATAGAAGAGACCGGCAGGCTAGAGGCGAGAGAACAGGATCAGGTTACTCTGTAGCTCAATTTATAACTCTAGTTATTTCCTCGATTCTCTCCATTGTCCTGGTACAACTCGCTACCCGATTCAATGTACGTCTTAAAATTTTGATATGCTATATTATATTAATGGGTGTTTTGGCAGTAGTTTGTATGTATACCTTAATGTCGACTGGAAGAGAATGGCACAATTGACCACGGGAATGTGTGACTGTATTAGTAGATAAACTGATTCCACTCTCAGTTATTTCCGTGGCCATAGCGTACTAGTGCCAAGTCCCATCTTTTTTCTGATGACAAGACCCAAATGGCGCCTTGGCGGCTAATCAATGATTAGAATACGGGACGATCAGGTTCGCCATCTAAACCCGCTGTTAATAGAACACCACTCAAATTTACTCTAACACCATGGTGACATTAGGGCACCTGTTTATTTAGGTCAAGTTAAATTACCCGGTGTTGCCCCCGGGGTGGGGGGGGGGGAATTAAATAGATATTATGTATAAACTACAAGTAAAAAATGCAATGAATATAAGCTACAGACTACAGATAAAAAAAAATTATAAACTGCCATAAACAGAAAACTATAATATTTTTTTTTTTAATATAATTATTATTTATTTACTGAAAACATTTAAGAAAGTAATTTAAAATAAACTTTATAATCCGGTTAAAATAAAGCATGTCTTTTTATTTACTACAAAGTTATGCAGTTAGGACTATCCCTGTGGATGAGAATCGAACACACGTCTCCCGCGTAAGTCTAAAATATAATTATTAGATTTTACTTACCGAAAACATTTTAGGAAAGCTTTAAGTCCTAAATTTTTTGTTATCTTAAAAAAAAAGTATTGGAAAACGCTAACCACTACGCTAGGGAAACCACTTGTCAGTAAGGTATCGGAAAAGTAATATATGAGACAATAAGATCACGTGTCTTTAAAAAAACCAATTTGATTGGTTAAACATACACAAGGTCTACTTTATATATTATATATATATATATATTTGGCTTCTAATTCGGCAGTTTTTCGGATATCATCCACGCATATCCCAGGTTCAAATCCTCTATACACAAATATATAATATATGTTCCAGTGCAGATCTTATATTATATATTACAGACGCTCCTTCTATAAAGAAGATTATTGCGTCCTACGCTCATCAGTGGTCCGAGTCTTGTCTTGCATTTTTATCAATGTTTTAAGTGATGTTAAGTTACTGGCTTTCCTGGGTTGCTCAGGCAACCCATTCCATGCCAGAATGCCTGATCTGTAGAGAACTGAGAAACGAATCGTCATAAAGTTTCTTAAACTACGCCCCCATCTCTAGACTTACACTTATTCTCTGAAAAATGAAAGACAGAGAGAGAGAGTAAAAAGAGAAATACAGAGAGAAAAGTGATAGACAGAGAGAGAAAAAGAGAAATACAGAGAGAAAGACAGAGAGAGAAAAGTAAAAATACAGAGAGAGAAAAAGAGAAAGACAGAGAGAAAGACAGAGAAAGACAGAGAGAGAAAAACAAACATACAGAGAGAGAGAGAGAAAAAAAGAGAAAGACAGAGAGAAAGACGGATAAAGACAGAGAGAGACAAAGAGAAATACAGAGAGAAAGACAGAGAGAGAAAAAGAGAAAGACAGAGAGAAAGACAGATAGAGAAAAACAAAAATACAGAGAGAGAGAAAAAGAGAAAGACAGAGAGAGAAAAACAAAGTTACAGAGAGAGAGAAAAAGAGAAATACAGAGAGAAAGACAGAGAGAGAAAAAGAGAAAGACAGAGAGAAAGACAGCTAGAGAAAAACAAAAATACAGAGAGAGAGAAAAAGAGAAAGACAGAGAGAAAGACAGATAGAGAAAAACAAAGTTACAGAGAGAGAGAAAAAGAGAAATACAGAGAGAAAGACAGATAGAGAAAAACAAAAATACAGAGAGAGAGAAAAAGAGAAAGACAGAGAGAAAGACAGATAGAGAAAAACAAAGTTACAGAGAGAGAGAAAAAGAGAAAGACAGAGAGAAAGACAGATAGAGAAAAACAAAGTTACAGAGAGAGAGAAAAAGAGAAATACAGAGAGAAAGACAGAGAGAGAAAAAGAGAAATGCAGAGAGAAAGACAGATAGAGAAAAAGAGAAATGCAGAGAGAAAGACAGATAGAGAAAAACAAAGTTACAGAGAGAGAGAAAAAGAGAAATACAGAGAGAAAGACAGATAGAGAAAAAGAGAAATGCAGAGAGAAAGACAGATAGAGAAAAAGAGAAATGCAGAGAGAAAGACAGATAGAGAAAAACAAAGTTACAGAGAGAGAGAAAAAGAGAAATGCAGAGAGAAAGACAGATAGAGAAAAAGAGAAATACAGAGAGAAAGATAAAGAAACGTCCGGAGATGTTGGAATGAACTGATATAATTGAAATTAATTACCCGAAGGCCTCCACGTTCAATCACGTGAGAGGCGCCACGTTGACACGTCCGGAGTCAAAGGTCAAAGAGCGTGTGCGGTAATTTGTGGTGGGAAACGGAAGTGAGGTAAGGGGATGTAAAAAAAAACGGAAGCTGAGTGTAAGTGAAAGGTGGTCGTCGGTAAGGGAAGATTTGGTCATTAAAGAAGAACAAAACTAAACATGTAATAATATACAAGTAAAATGACAGATAATGGAAAGAAGGAAATTGTAAACTGTGACTATATGTGAATTACAAGTATCTATATACAGAGAAACGAACTGGACAAGCAGTCAGTTGATGAAATGGAAATGACTATTGGTTCATTTGTTATTAAAATATATCATTTTTTAATTGTTTATGTATTAAAACCCAACAACATAAGACTGACAATATTAAGACGCTGGAATGACAGACCATCTTGTCTGGTTATTAGAATATTTCAGACAGTAAAATCAGTCAACGATTTTCGGCCTTGATAAGAATAATTTCCGGAACGCTATTGTATTTCGTCCCTGAATCTGCCTACCTCTGATGGGTGCCTGGCCATACTTGGGACAAAGTAAAAAGATGACTGTGAAAAGTTCTGATCACACAATCTCCTAGTAAGCCATGGCCACGAAAACTGGTGAACGCTGCTTTTACAGGCAAAATAGTTCAATTTGGTCTCGTGGGATTAGTTCTACTTCTTAATGAGAACCAATGAGAAAAATACATCAGCATACAAGTCAATGTTTTGTTTATCTCAGATTGGGTTACTGTTTTTTTATTTTCAGTGTTAGATCTAATGATTGTGTAATTTAATTACAACAATGAAAGCTAGTTTGCTATTGACTGATCAGAAATTATAAATTGTTTCTGACCAACTATCTATTTTTTTAAATTAGTTGTAGGAAGGGAGAGAGAGATACACAGATAGAAAGAAGACATAGAAAGAGAAATAGAGAGAGATAGAGAGAGAGAGAGAGAAATAGAGAGAGAGATAATATATTTACCTTTAATGGCAAGTCCTTATATAAAAAGAAAAAAATTAATTCACAACTTGATACAGTTTCCTTTCACGAAAACTCCACTATAAAAAGCATATTAATCAACTGCAACACTAAATTAAAAAATTACTAATGAAAAATTACGACACATGTTAAAAGAAAATGTAGCACTTTTTTTTTGTTAATTATTATCTCCCTTGCGCTAAAAGCTGCACGAATTTCATCCAGAGTTAAAATAGAACATTTGCTTTCACACCAATTCAAACAAGTCTTGCTTTTTTTTTTCTCGAATCTTCCAAATGAAATAATGAAGCGTAGACTTCCCTACATACAACTGCCTGTCACTTTTCCCCACCTCAGGTGTTGGACGGACAAGTTATTTCCTGGACTGTCTTGACCAATAGTTGAGCTAAGCTTTTGTTTTTATAAAAATAGGTCAACACCTCTGGCCTAGGGCGTTTTCTTTGGACATTTAGGGTACTTGTTACGTGATTTATTATTTTAAAAATGTAAAAAGTAAAAAAACAACAACAAAGAATCTAGAGCTTATTGTTTGCATCAATTTATTCATGATCCTTATATTTATGTTGACATTTTAAACTATATTTTTATTTTTTTCCCCCAAGAAATTGTTTTTTAGTTAAATAAGAACTAGGTCTATGTGTCCATATCTTTGTATATTTATCTAGCCTATTGAATTAGAGCCATCTTCTTGTTCAAAAATGTGTTCTTTTTAAGTTTTTATCGCTTGATGTTAAATGCGCTCAGAGCATTAGGTTTGTTGGCAGACCTATATAAATAAAATTATTATTATTATTATATATATAAATTTAATACTAAGGTGATCTTTAAACAAAAATTTAAAATTTGTAAATGGAAATTATAACCAAATAAAAATAGATTCAAGCATAAATCTGTCTTTTTTTTTTTCGAAAGTAAACATTTTGTTCTAATATTGCTTTTTTTTCTTTATGTATTTGTCTCTTAATTTAATGTTTGTACAAATTTGATAATTATGATAAAAGAGCAGTTCTAAAGATTGTCTGTTCATTTACTTTTGAATGTAAAAAAGAAAAGGTATATTAAAAAAAAAAAAAAAGAAACAGTAAATTAGAAAATATCATCTTACAGTGACGGTACAATATCATAAATGTGTCAACACGATCTGATTCTATAGCGATGAGCCTCATCACCTGGAAGGGTTTTGTCTGCTTAGATAAACATCTGACCGCCAGGTAAGAGAAACCCCACACGGTGCCGGAAGGTCAGCTTTAATAGCCGTTGGCCACGCAATGTTTTACGACTTAGCAATCCACCAAAAGAGCACCCGAACAAAAGCCCCCTGTCATAGCAGTGATATTTATGGGCGATTTAAAGTTAACCAGGAGTGTGTAGCCTTTGGTGTACGACCACACTATCTGGACCTGTTCATATCTTGAACGTTAAAACTCTTACATTGGAAATTATAAAAAATATTGTCTAAACATTAAAAAAATAGTTTTATAAATATCATATTTAAATGGATAGGCTACACATCAAACTAAATAGGCATTATTTTAGAAGTTAAAACTTTTCAAATAAAAGATTGAATATATATATATTTTATCATTAGTTTAAAAACGTTAACTTTCATCTGTTTCTATGCTAATCTGTTCGGCTACCAATATATGTATAGAAAGTTAAAAAAAAACACAACATCAATAACAATGAAATAATATTATCATGGTTATCCAAGAGTGTGTGCCTTGTACCTGTTCCTTTATGTTTGATATGCCTTGACATGGTACATCAGACTATAATTGTTAAACAACTGGAGAACTCTTTTGCCAGAATTTAGGGAATTCGTAAGTGGAGATCAGGTCAATATCCAACATCAAATTCATGTAGCAACACAACACACAGAGGCCCATAGTTAAATTGATAAATTTAGACAATTTTGCGATTTCATCAATTTGGATTGTGAAAACAAATAACATAACAAAAATCTTGAAGAAACAAATATAGTATCATCATAAATATCGCTGTATATTTACTATAGTCGCAAAACATTTTAAAGATATCAAAAAGTGAACTTGAAAACTATAAAATAGCTCTTAATTATGTTACTATATGTCTGGAAAACAATAGAAAGGCAATTAGATATAGTGAGATAAAAAATATAGAAAAAAAAATACATAAGCATTCGAGTTCCAGTCTTTCTAGAAATGAAAAAAACAAACGTCAAACAAAAAAGAAAAAACAATTCTCAATTAAATTAATATTGAGACTGCTTTTAAGTGAAATAATAATTCTTTATAAAATGTACTATATACATTTCTCTCTCTATATATATATATTGATTTAGATATAACACTGTTGTGTAACCTGTATGAAAAGTAATAATTATATGCATGTTTACAGATACATAAAAAGTATGTATTACCTCTCTCTCTATATACATATATTGATTTAGATATGACACTGTTGTGTGACCTGAATGAAAAGTAATAATTATATGCATGTTTACAGATACATAAAAAGTATGTATTACCTCTCTCTCTCTATACATATATTGATTTAGATATGACACTGTTGTGTGACCGGCATGAAAAGTAATAATTATATGCATGTTTACATATACATAAAAAGTATTTTTCTCTCTCTATAAGAAGAATCTGAACCTCCCATTGGTTAAATTAAAAACAAGGGCATTAATTACCTTATATTTTACTTTTTCTACTTTTCTTTATATACGTGTCATCCCTAACAGAGTGGCTTAAGTCCCCGACTGGCCCACGTGTGACCTGGGTAAATTTTTGTAAAAAAACAAACAACATTCGCGTACGTGTATGTTATCTAATAAATAGTACATCAACATTTCATTCAGATTTGAAGATGGCAACATCTATATGTTATCTATATAATATATTTCAAATACAATGCATGTGCCATTTCTTCTTTCATTTAATTGTTACCCCGGGCAACGCCGGGTAATTTAACAAACATATTTTTGAGACATAGTGGTCTGGCGTCGGATCGCAATTTCGAATCCAGGAGTACACTCAGCTAGAGGCCGACCGAAATTAGGTTTCAGTTACGTTTTTTGGCGCAGAAAGTAGGAAAATGGCCTCTTTCGGCGTGGTTTCGGTTTCGGCCGAAACTGATATTGAATGTCGGTCATTAACCGAATATCTATTTTAACTTTAAATATTATGACTTACAACGCTAGGGCTGCATCTATTACTCTGATTAGCCTATTGATAATTTTGAATAAAATGATATATTATAATACATGTATGTACAATTGTATGTTACAAGTTCTATGGTTTACCAAAAAAGCGCTCCCAGAAACTAGTTAATATTTCATTATGCAAAACTGTGCAGTCGTTTAAAAATCTTTTGTTTGGCCATTGCGGTTTATCTTTCGGTTTTGGCCGAAGTAGCAGTGAAACTTTGGGTTTCGGATTCGGTTTCAGCCGAAAGTCAATTTATAAGTTTTGATATGGTTTCGTCTTCGGCCGAAACCAAATATTTCGTTTCGGTTGGCCTCTACACTTAGCTCTGGAGTATACCTTGAGTTCTCCTTGAACAAATACACCAAATTAGTGTTTGGAATGTAATGGCGGCTGTACGCTGTGCTGACCACACAATCCCCTGTATACCGTGGCCTTTGAAACTGGTGAACGCCACTCCACTATGGTTTTTAAGGGGTACTTGTATATACAATAATATATTGAATAGCTTGTATTGTAATGAGCATACATTATGCATACAAGACTAATTGTTTAACGCTTGACTTAACATGAAACTACTTGCGCCACACACGTACGCTACAACGTATAATCTATTTATGCTAATGCCGGCCGACGCAGGGCGCAGCGAGCCGTCTATTAAACAACTTGTGTATGCTGTCGCCCACTCACCGTATACGGCCTTTCGGTATCGGCGCCCTGGCTCCGTAGCTCACTCCCTTCCCTCACTCTCACCCTATTCAAATTTGCTTCTAATTCTAATCCCTGCCTGTATCAGAAAAAGCCACTCGCGGGCGCCGGTACCCCTCTCTCTGACAACAGCAACATCCATTGGATCGATCACGCCCCCCCCCCCCCTCAGCTGTTGCGGTGTCCGAAAGAAATTCCTGTCACAACACCTGACACAACGCGTGACATCACACGCCGAACTCGTCACGCGGGCGGAGGCTAAGGCGAGGGTGAAACAATTCTGACGTAGATTATTTATTTCTGTTTAAATTAGTCTACTCTATGGCGGTCGGTTGCATTGGTCAATTATTTGTAGGCTTTTCTTTGTTTTACTTAGCATTTACTCTATAGACCCACTATACCTGGTCAATTATTTGTAGGCTTTTCTTTGTTTTACTTAGCATTTACTCTATAGACCCACTATACCTGGTCAATTATTTGTAGGCTTTTCTTTGTTTTACTTAGCATTTACTCTATAGACCCACTATACCTGGTCAATTATTTGTAGGCTTTTCTTTGTTTTACTTAGCATTTACTCTATAGACCCACTATACCTGGTCAATTATTTGTAGGCTGTTCTTTGTTTTACTTAGCATTTACTCTATAGGCCCTCTATACCTGGTCAATTATTTGTAGGCTGTTCTTTGTTTTACTTAGCATTTACTCTATAGGCCCTCTATACCTGGTCAATTATTTGTAGGCTTTTCTTTGTTTTACTTAGCATTTACTCTATAGGCCAACTATACCTGGTCAATTATTTGTAGGCTTTTCTTTGTTTTACTTAGCATTTACTCTATAGGCCAACTATACCTGGTCAATTATTTGTAGGCTTTGTTTTACATAGCATTTACTTTATAAACCATCTATACCTGGTCATGGTCTACATAATGTTGATAATATAGAACAGGGCGATGACAGATACTTTCCAGATTTTCATACTTTTAATATAGATAGCTTACACACAATAATTTATTACTTACTCGAATTCAAATTTTATTTAGTTTAAAGGTTATATAGTGTTCTTCACAAGTTTTAGTTGTTATGACCAAAGTCAAGGTATGCCTCTACTTGTAAGAAAATAAAATTAGGAAAAAGAACAATAGGCTATAAAATACAAATATTGTAAAGAAATATAATAATACAAAAAATAAAAAATAAAGTTGTATTAATTTAAAGTAGAGAATATAACAAAGAGCTTTACACTTCATTCATAAAATTAAACTGATGAGTTGATAGCATAATAATATATGTTAAAGATGCTTCTTCAATACATAAGATTATATCGTCCTAGGCTTATCTGTGGTTTGATATAATGCTACCTTTGAACAAGGGTTGCAATTGATGTTAACTTTGTTTTTCCATTTTTTTTGGTCCAGTCCATATTCGTTGACCAAATATTCAGCGAACAAAAAAGTTTCTGAAATATTTATTTATAAAAAAAGTATACAAATTTAAATGTTCGCCATGTTTTACTAAAGTAAAGTGCCGCATTAATCAACTTCAAAGTAGTATATTGAATCAATTGTAGTAAAAAAAAAAGAATTTTTAGACAAAATTTTAATAATATAGAAAAATAAATTTCGCTTTACACTAAATCGAAAAAATCTCCGTGTTTACAACAAATTAAACGACTGGTTTCGATTATAAACACATTTTTAATGTAAAGTTTAAGTTTTACTTTTACAATCACTAAATTGTAAACTCATTTCCAGACAAAATATGAAGGCTTTTATAAACCGACTTGTGTTGAGCTGTTTTGAGCTGATATAAAAACGCACCAGATCTTCATAAAATAATATGTTTAAACATTTTAATGTTCTAGAATAGATCGTCGAAATGATCTCCGCGTCTTTAAATAGAAGAAATGTACGGCACAAAGAATTCATATGTCATTAAATAATTGATAGGTCATAATAAAAGATTGATCTCTTTTTAAAATAATGACGAGTTTGTTCTTACAACCAATAGTGTTGTTCATAGAATGATTTGTAGGTCTTAAAGTGTCTTAAACTATAGGTCGTAAATGTCACAAGATCCTACATGTGTTTAACTGATTATATACGCCATCGCCGTCCCAAGAACCTCTAGTTATTTTCTTTTATATAGATTATGAGTAACATATCAGCCATATTAACAACAACAAAAAAAAAAGATAGCTGCTGAACAAGATGATTGGGTGGTTGGTACAATGACCGGTCAGGAATACTACACAGACTACACAGACCTAGATAAATGTTGAAAATTTAAATATAAAACCCTGGAATATCAGACGAACATACTTCTTTCACATGACATCGCCAACTATAAATCAAATAGCTAAAGTCATGCCAAGTCCTCTTATCTTCTTATCTTATACATTACAGACGCTCCTTCTATAAAGAAGATTATTGCGTCCTACGCTCATCCGTGGTCCGAGTCTAGTCTTGCATTTTTATTAATGTTTTAAATGATTTTAAGTTACTGGTTTTCCTGGTTTGTTCAGGCAACCCATTCCATGCCCGAATGCCACTCGGGAAGAAAGAGTACTTATATGCATTTGTTCTCGCATAAGGGACAAGGAAAGTGTTTCTATCTTTATGTTTATCTGAGATTTGCAACAGATTGTTATTGTGTTGTATTTCTAAATTAGAGTTTAATGCCTTATGTATTATTACTACTTTACTCTTTGCCCTTCTGTCTTCTAGTGTTTCTAGGTTTAATGATTTGACTAATGGTGTTACTCTTGTTAATTGGGAATATTCGCTAGTTATGAACCTTGCAGCTCTTTTTTGAATTTGTTCTAATTTTTTAATGTTTTCTTTAGTTGATGGGTCCCATACAGATGCTGCATATTCTAGTATAGGCCTAACTAATGTAAGATAGCATTTTAGTTTTATGTTCTTATTACATTTGTAAAAGTTCCTTTTTATGAATCCTAAAGTTTTGTTTGATTTTTTTATTACTTCATCAATATGAGGGTTCCAAGATAACTTATCATTTATTATTACTCCTAGATACTTAGCATTGTTAGTTTGAGTTAGTTCTTTACCATGAATGAAGTAGTTTGCTATTATTTGTTTCTTTTTCTTGGATACCCTTATTAGTTGGCATTTTTCTGGGTGAAAAGACATACTCCAGTTTGATTCCCATTTTTGTAGTTCATCTAGGTCTTTTTGTAGGAGTTCACTATCTTTTCCTGTCTTTATTATTCCTCATGACATCGCCAACTATAAATCAAAAAGCTAAAGTCATGCCAAGTCCTTATGACATCGCCAACTATAAATCAAATAGCTAAAGTCATGCCAAGTCCTTATGACATCGCCAACTATAAATCAAATAGCTAAAGTCATGCCAAGTCCTTATGGCAAAAAAAGTTTGCTGCCATCACACAATCAAGACCCCGGAATAAAAAGGACGAAGGCCAAAAGCAAAGGAGATTTAAAAAGAAAATTGTTAAAGCGTTCTATAATTAACGTGTTTGTGATTATCATCCATTTTATTTTATGGAGTGAGGCGCTATATGAATGACCAATTATTATTATTATTATTTGCATTTATATCAAAGACAATATTTTAATACTATTTTTTGTGGTAATTATTGTCTAAACATTATCATTTGGCAGTCAAGTTAAGGATCTAGCAACTGCAACTCAAGCAACTATTTTAATCTTAGTTAAATGAATGTATTTATATTGATGTGACAATGTTATTATCGTGAAGCGAAATAGATACATAAAATCATATAAACTTGGTAGTTAAGATAAGATAAGATAAGATTGCTTTATTGATCCAAATTAATGGAAATTAAATTCCGTCTTTCAGCATACTTAAAACAATATTAAAGAACCATTTGTACTCAAACACAATAGATATTCGCGCAAACTATCATACCATTTATCATACAAGAAAAAAGTAGACCTATTATTTAGGAGTCAGCTATTGAGCCATATAAAAGCATTTTTTAGTCTTAAAATAATTATGTAAATTTTCAAACACTTTTAACATTTTGATTTTTTTAAAGTTATACATTTTAAGCCAATTATTTTTATAAAAGAAACAAAAAACATATTAAAAATATTAGTTTCAACAAAATGGATTTATTATCTCCCTTTAATAAAAAAAAACTAAAACTTCCAAATTTGATTCAATAGTGACGCCAAAAAAAGTTTGTTTTCTATTAAAGGAAATATTACTGACTAATTATTATTTCTTTATATAAGTCCAACATTATAGTATTCATACAATATTTTATAATCATAGGATTAAAAAAATTTACGTTCAACAGTTGTAATAAACATTTCCTGAATTATTTGTCCATTTACGGAGCTTATTTTTTAAACAATAATAATTAAAGTAATTACTTAATATATTGCCATTAAATAGTCACTTATATTTATTAAATTATAAAAATTTGTTTTAAAATTATTTATATTTATGTTTAATTAAATAAGATGAGCATAAAAAATATTTTGAATGTAATTGGGCTGCATTAATTAATGAGCGCTTTGTGTCCTGATTGTATAATGTCAAATAGGCCTACATATTTAGTCACTTCTGAGTTTGTCAGTTATAGGTGACCCTTTGTATGCTTAAAACAGCTTTCATGTGTGGTAAAATCTGTTCACACGTGTAAGTTGAACCAGAAGCTGAAAGTAGTTGAGTGAATGCCTAGCAGTTGAGAATAGTTGATGACTTAAATAAGCAGCTTCCTTGCAGATTGTTTCCGCCCATTTTAAAATGTTTAAAATATTCAACTTGCTGCATTTTTAAATCGCCAATATCCCTGCACTGAAAAAGACGATCTGGAATCTAGAAAGTGTGTAGTAATATCAAACCAGTTAGGCTTGATGTGCTATGAAAAAATGTGTCCATCAATTTGAAAGTCTTGCCTTTGATTACAAACTGTGCTTCGATGTACTTCTGAAAAAGCCCAACTATCTATCTTAATATAATATGCCGTAATATAGGTATGTACAGGTAGTTATTGTTTTGTAATTGATTTCATGGCAAGATATGATCAGTTTTAATGATAATCCATTCCAGTGGTCCTTATAAATGAAAGTTCAACTCACTGAAATGTGTCACTATGTCATTCAGAAACATTAATCGGCTTCAACAGTCAGTTTCCCTCATTCAAAACCAGAAAATTTATTTTATTTTCATCAATAAACAACACCTATTTCGACCTGCGTGCCATGATTGGCACGCGTGCATTAGGTTGCCGACTCCTGGGATAGAACATATAAGTAATGAATAAAAAAAATTGTCATGATTTGGATAGCAAGATATTAAATGGAACAAAAGGTCAAAGAAAGCCAATTTATTAAATGGCATGAACATCTCTCAATTCTACTGTAGCTGCTGAAGATATTGAGTCTCAGTGTTCTACAGTTCGTAACCAACCTATAGAATCTCAAACCCATTATATAGTTAGCCCAACTTAGTTAATAAATAGAGTATCACTAATATATATGGCTCCTATCTGTCTCGCAAGACAATAGATGCGCCCTTGGGGTTTTGTGATTTCAATAAGGGGCAGCGCTTGCTGTGACTGAACAGCCCTATCCTCGAGTGGCAGTCCCTTAAGCATCCCTTGCATTTATACATTGAGGGCGGCTGTATGGAGGATGCTTTTGCCTTCCTTTTCTGCCTTCTGTCAATGTCAGCCCTGGCCCTTTTTGCTTTCTGGGAGGCCATCCCATTGTAGACGGCCTGTCGCCACGCTCCTCGGTCAGCTGCAACCTCCTCCCATGAGTCCTCTACTATGTCCATTTCTTTGAGGTCCCGCCTGCACACATCTTTGTATCGAAGAAGAGGCCGACCTGTGGCTCGAGATCCTGCGGCCAATTCTCCATACAGGCTATCCTTTGGTAGTATCACTATACTCATGTTTTTTAATTTTATATCTATGATCACAATATGGCTGGTTGTATGGTTGATAGGATGACTTAAGGGTTGCATTTAGCGACAAGTTGCAAGATGTTACATTTTCTTTTGTCAATTAGGCTATTAGTGTAGAGCTGGACCCAGTGGAAATTAAATAATCTATTATAACATGTATATGCTGTTTAAAATTAATAAAGCGGTTGGCGCGAGCTTTTATCTTTTGTTGAATACATTATGGGCTCTATTTTTCTGTAATTTTAACCTCACATTTCTTTGCGTCTGTCAGGTCATTTCCTTATGAGGGGGTAGAGCTCCTGTCTAAGGCGTGCCATCAAGTGCATACTACAAGCGCATCTCAGACCAAGATACTATTTCATCACATAACTATGTAGGTTTTCACCGTCATAGTGTGTATGATAGCGTCCATTGAGCTAAATGAAAACAAACAAGAAATTAATTCTTCACTAAGGTAAATGTAAACACAGTCTTGAAGTTGTTTATTGAGTCTAGACACGAGAATCTCGTATGCAGGAATTTTAACTTTCGCTTTTAGAGCAGATCTATAAAAAGGCAGCGGGGCCAGTGTTGTTGAGAGAATAAATCGAGGTAATGGGGTGTCTGCCGGTGAGGGAGGGAGTTGGCGTAAAAATGTCACGTGATATCAACATGAGGCTAAAATGTGGGGAAAGTGAGGGGGGCATGTGCGGAGGAAACACGTCACACTCTTTATTGATACTTACCCCCCTCCCTCGGGGTCGAAGCCAGAGAGAGAGAGACAATTTTGAAAAGAAAGACTTTTATGATGTAATGTAGAGCCGAAAGCCATGAATATGGAGTGAGTTCAGGGTCATGCCCGCTCCTGTAACTCTGTAGTGGATCGGACGCCTGGGTGGCCCTCAAGTTGAAAGCAGCAAAGATTAAAATACTTGAGAACTTAGTTTTTAAACATGACAGTTTTTTTCAAATAAAATAAACAGCCAATGAGAAGGAAGATTGCTAACATGATTGTGTTAGGTTTTAATTTTATTGGCTATTTCTTAGAGTCCTCCGTGTTACAATTTAGCAGTGATTAAATGATTGTGATGGAATTTTCAAGAGCTCAAATCTTTGACCCGGAACTAAGTGCAATCGTATAGGACTATGGGATACTTACATTAAAGAAATGAATTAATTCTTTTAATTTAAAAAAAAAGATTTTCCTCAAACAAACCATTTCAGTGAATTTATGTGTTAGGGTTAACGTTAGACTTTGTTAAATTAAAACTTGTCCGAATTAAAAAAAAAAAGTTAGTTTTTTATTCAGATTTTGGTTAAGCCAATTTTTTTAAATAAAATAAAAAAAACGCTCATACATAAAAGCCACGATTGTGATTTAATGGCTATAGGCCTTATTGAATCGACACTGGTAGATCTGTAGGCTACAGCAATAAATCATTTTTAATAAATCATATAAGCGTTGTGATTTTTAACTATTCTTAAAGTGATAGCTACAAGCCATTCTACCGAAATATATCACTTTTACTGTTTAAGATAATTGCAACAAATATGACAAACTATACGAAGAATATCACCGAATGAAGCAAAGGGCAAAACTGAACCAAACAAAAACACACACACAGACGTCATACTTTCTAGGTTTTATTTTGGAACAATTTCTTGATGGTGGTTGTGGAGATTTGTCAGGTAATGATCTTCATAAACCAAACCAAGTCTTAATAAAAATCAATCTGGAAAATCATTGGCGAAAGAAAGAAAGAAAGATTGAGTAGATCATGCAAAACTGGTGGAAGATTAAATAGTTTTTGTCCACGGCGCATGTCTCACACTAAACTCTAGACAAACATGTTACAAACATGAAGGTCATTGAACTTATCTAACAAAGTTATTTAGAATATACCTTTCACATGTTGGTTTGGAAGTCAGTGAACTAAGGACAAAGTTTGCATTTCAAAAAAGATTCTTGATTGACCTTGTAAGTTTCGTTCATGACTCACTAACAATTTGTACTGGCCATATTTGACTATTAGTAAATATATCATTTAACATGAATTGCAATCGAAATTTAATTAAACTCTTATAATATTATAGTGACATCTACACTTGAAGGCTTAAGGTTCAATTTAGTTCAAGTGTCGCAAAATGTCATCTTGGGCTAAAATAGCCTGGCATATTATGTCTACAGGGTTCGGCCAAAATGAAGACAGAAGCTATTTATAGCAAACTCTGCTTTTTCACCCGGATATCTCAAAATAACTTGTACAAATCCAGTATTGGTGGGCTTGATAATTCCGCTGTTTGTCGGGATCTAAAAATAGAAGGTGACGTCTAGCGTTATGTGACGTTTCAACGGACTAACCCTATTTATAGTAATCACGATATTCTGACTTTCTGACATAGATTGGGAAGCTTTTTTTCCTCTTTTCGTGACCTTGAAGAAGAGAAACAGTATTATTGTTGTGGATATTTCTAAATTGAATTGTTCTTAAAACTCACATCTAAGTGATTTTAAATAGTTCAATTAGGTTACAAAATATAATTATGACAATTAGAGTGTATACAAGTGAAAGGCAATAGCAAAGAAACAATTATTACATAAGAAATAGACCAGAAAAAAAAGCATTTTTAATTCTAACGTAATAACAAAAGAAAGGTGTTTACAATGTCATAAATTGAGTATAGCTAAGATAATTGTTTAAAGTTTTAAAATCTTTGACTGTAAATCTAAGAGAAGATAATATAGTTTTGACCCAACAAGACACAAGACTTTTTTTAATAGTATACCATTGTTTTCAAGATGGTGTTTGTTGGAAGATGTGTATTGAAACTTATTAACTTATATCTTCAATAAATAAAATAAATCAAAATAATATTTAAACAAATTACATGTTGTTGTTTTTTTTACAAAAATGTTAAAAGGAAAAGTAAATTTCCATTACAAAAACTTGGACCAAAAAAACAACAACTATACATTTCTATATACAATGAGTTTGAAGTAGTTTATGGCCAAAATCTGTTACGCTTTGTACGGTCAAATATTTCAAAAAAAAGAGGTGAATGGGGTCTAGCTTTCCCCGAACCCCTAAAAACGTTTAAAGATTTGAAAGAATTAATTTCTATATTTATATTGTTAGTATTGACTTGGGCAAACTACTGTTAAGTGCGTTCTTATGTTCTAAACACAACGTGCACTTTTATTCTTCAATTATTACACTCCAGGTCTTTTGGACTCAACACACACGAGTTTGCAATATAAACGTTTAATATCGAAAGGATAATAATTAAAACCTCAATTCTTAAGTCACATTTCAGAATACATCCAACATTCTTCACTGTCTTGCCACAAGCCAACAACTCTTCTCCCTTCTCTACACATTACACAGTGTTCTTTCTAATCCGACATTCTCCCCTTCCCATTCACACACAACTCAGTTAAATCACTCATACACTACATTTTACACTAACACTACTATCTCTTTCTCCCCCTCTCATACACTACATTTTACACTAACACTACTATCTCTTTCTCCCCCTCTCATACACTACATTTTACACTAACACTACTATCTCTTTCTCCCCCTCTCATACACTACATTTTACACTAACACTACTATCTCTTTCTCCCCCTCTCATACACTACATTTTACACTAACACTACTATCTCTTTCTCCCCCTCTCATACACTACATTTTACACTAACACTACTATCTCTTTCTCCCCCTCTCATACACTACATTTTACACTAACACTACTATCTCTTTCTCCCCCTCTCATACACTACATTTTACACTAACACTACTATCTCTTTCTCCCCCTCTCATACACTACATTTTACACTAACACTACTATCTCTTTCTCCCCCTCTCATACACTACATTTTACACTAACACTACTATCTCTTTCTCCCCCTCTCATACACTACATTTTACACTAACACTACTATCTCTTTCTCCCCCTCTCATACACTACATTTTACACTAACACTACTATCTCTTTCTCCCCCTCTCATACACTACATTTTACACTAACACTACTATCTCTTTCTCCCCCTCTCATACACTACATTTTACACTAACACTACTATCTCTTTCTCCCCCTCTCATACACTACATTTTACACTAACACTACTATCTCTTTCTCCCCCTCTCATACACTACATTTTACACTAACACTACTATCTCTTTCTCCCCCTCTCATACACTACATTTTACACTAACACTACTATCTCTTTCTCCCCCTCTCATACACTACATTTTACACTAACACTACTATCTCTTTCTCCCCCTCTCATACACTACATTTTACACTAACACTACTATCTCTTTCTCCCCCTCTCATACACTACATTTTACACTAACACTACTATCTCTTTCTCCCCCTCTCATACACTACATTTTACACTAACACTACTATCTCTTTCTCCCCCTCTCATACACTACATTTTACACTAACACTACTATCTCTTTCTCCCCCTCTCATACACTACATTTTACACTAACACTACTATCTCTTTCTCCCCCTCTCATACACTACATTTTACACTAACACTACTATCTCTTTCTCCCCCTCTCATACACTACATTTTACACTAACACTACTATCTCTTTCTCCCCCTCTCATACACTACATTTTACACTAACACTACTATCTCTTTCTCCCCCTCTCATACACTACATTTTACACTAACACTACTATCTCTTTCTCCCCCTCTCATACACTACATTTTACACTAACACTACTATCTCTTTCTCCCCCTCTCATACACTACATTTTACACTAACACTACTATCTCTTTCTCCCCCTCTCATACACTACATTTTACACTAACACTACTATCTCTTTCTCCCCCTCTCATACACTACATTTTACACTAACACTACTATCTCTTTCTCCCCCTCTCATACACTACATTTTACACTAACACTACTATCTCTTTCTCCCCCTCTCATACACTACATTTTACACTAACACTACTATCTCTTTCTCCCCCTCTCATACACTACATTTTACACTAACACTACTATCTCTTTCTCCCCCTCTCATACACTACATTTTACACTAACACTACTATCTCTTTCTCCCCCTCTCATACACTACATTTTACACTAACACTACTATCTCTTTCTCCCCCTCTCATACACTACATTTTACACTAACACTACTATCTCTTTCTCCCCCTCTCATACACTACATTTTACACTAACACTACTATCTCTTTCTCCCCCTCTCATAC
Source organism: Anisus vortex (assembly GCA_949126835.1). Classification (NCBI taxonomy): domain Eukaryota; kingdom Metazoa; phylum Mollusca; class Gastropoda; family Planorbidae; genus Anisus; species Anisus vortex. Next base: position 21,447,694 of record OX421500.1, read on the forward strand.
ACTACATTTTACACTAACACTACTATCTCTTTCTCCCCCTCTCATACACTACATTTTACACTAACACTACTATCTCTTTCTCCCCCTCTCATACACTACATTTTACACTAACACTACTATCTCTTTCTCCCCCTCTCATACACTACATTTTACACTAACACTACTATCTCTTTCTCCCCCTCTCATACACTACATTTTACACTAACACTACTATCTCTTTCTCCCCCTCTCATACACTACATTTTACACTAACACTACTATCTCTTTCTCCCCCTCTCATACACTACATTTTACACTAACACTACTATCTCTTTCTCCCCCTCTCATACACTACATTTTACACTAACACTACTATCTCTTTCTCCCCCTCTCATACACTACATTTTACACTAACACTACTATCTCTTTCTCCCCCTCTCATACACTACATTTTACACTAACACTACTATCTCTTTCTCCCCCTCTCATACATACTCAAATAAACTCCCAACAACTACTTGAGGGCTAGAAATCTGTATGTGTTTTTAACTTGTATGTAAATGAAGTCAATACATACATTCATCCTCACTCATAGATTTGCAAGTTAAAAATTTATTTAAAAAAAAAACAACAGCGAGCTACAGAAGACCAAAGTGTTCCTTCCCACCTCATTGCCGCTCCTTGCACGTGTGACTCACCATAAAAATAGATATCTCGCTCCTGGGTGCCATCCATCAGTTCTACCTCCCTCTACCGCGCCCCCATCAACCCTCACCTGATATCAACCACCCACATTAACGCCACCATATATTGAAAGGAAGCAAAACACGGCTACCAGAAAGTGTAAACCACCACTACCTGAAAGTAAACCACAACTATCAGAAAGTAAACCACCACTACCTGAAAGTAAACCACAACTATCAGAAAGTAAACAACCACTAGCAGAAAGTAAACAACCACTACCAGAAAGTAAACAACCACTACCAGAAAGTAAACAACCACTACCAGAAAGTAAACAACCACTACCAGAAAGTAAACAACCACTACAAGAAAGTAAACCACTACTACCAGAAAGTAAACCACTACTACCAGAAAGTAAACCACTACTACCAGAAAGTAAACCACTACTACCAGAAAGTAAACCACTACTACCAGAAAGTAAACCACTACTACCAGAAAGTAAACCACTACTACCAGAAAGTAAACCACTACTACCAGAAAGTGTAAACCACTACTACCAGAAAGTAAACCACTACTACCAGAAAGTAAACCACTACTACCAGAAAGTAAACCACTACTACCAGAAAGTGTAAACCACTACTACCAGAAAGTGTAAACCACTACTACCAGAAAGTAAACCACTACTACCAGAAAGTAAACCACTACTACCAGAAAGTAAACCACTACTACCAGAAAGTAAACCACTACTACCAGAAAGTAAACCACTACTACCAGAAAGTAAACCACTACTACCAGAAAGTGTAAACCACTACTACCAGAAAGTAAACCACGACTATCAGAAAGTAAACCACTACTACCAGAAAGTAAACCACTACTACCAGAAAGTAAACCACTACTACCAGAAAGTAAACCACTACTACCAGAAAGTAAACCACTACTACCAGAAAGTGTAAACCACTACTACCAGAAAGTAAACCACTACTACCAGAAAGTAAACCACGACTATCAGAAAGTAAACAACCACTACCAGAAAGTAAACAACCACTAGCAGAAAGTAAACCACAACTACCAGAAAGTAAACCACGACTATCAGAAAGTAAACCACCACTACCAGAAAGTAAACAACCACTACCAGAAAGTAAACAACCACTACCAGAAAGTAAACAACCACTACCAGAAAGTAAACAACCACTACCAGAAAGTAAACAACCACTACCAGAAAGTAAACAACCACTACCAGAAAGTAAACAACCACTACCAGAAAGTAAACAACCACTACCAGAAAGTAAACCACTACTACCAGAAAGTAAACCACTACTACCAGAAAGTAAACCACTACTACCAGAAAGTAAACCACTACTACCAGAAAGTGTAAACCACTACTACCAGAAAGTAAACCACGACTATCAGAAAGTAAACCACTACTACCAGAAAGTAAACCACTACTACCAGAAAGTAAACCACTACTACCAGAAAGTAAACCACTACTACCAGAAAGTAAACCACTACTACCAGAAAGTGTAAACCACTACTACCAGAAAGTAAACCACTACTACCAGAAAGTAAACCACTACTACCAGAAAGTAAACCACTACTACCAGAAAGTAAACCACTACTACCAGAAAGTAAACCACTACTACCAGAAAGTGTAAACCACTACTACCAGAAAGTAAACCACGACTATCAGAAAGTAAACCACGACTATCAGAAAGTAAACCACCACTACCAGAAAGTAAACAACCACTAGCAGAAAGTAAACCACAACTACCAGAAAGTAAACCACGACTATCAGAAAGTAAACCACCACTACCAGAAAGTAAACAACCACTACCAGAAAGTAAACAACCACTACCAGAAAGTAAACAACCACTACCAGAAAGTAAACAACCACTACCAGAAAGTAAACAACCACTACCAGAAAGTAAACAACCACTACCAGAAAGTAAACAACCACTACCAGAAAGTAAACAACCACTACAAGAAAGTAAACCACTACTACCAGAAAGTAAACCACTACTACCAGAAAGTAAACCACTACTACCAGAAAGTAAACCACTACTACCAGAAAGTAAACCACTACTACCAGAAAGTAAACCACTACTACCAGAAAGTAAACCACTACTACCAGAAAGTAAACCACTACTACCAGAAAGTGTAAACCACTACTACCAGAAAGTAAACCACTACTACCAGAAAGTAAACCACTACTACCTGAAAGTAAACCACTACTACCAGAAAGTGTAAACCACTACTACCAGAAAGTGTAAACCACTACTACCAGAAAGTAAACCACTACTACCAGAAAGTAAACCACTACTACCAGAAAGTAAACCACTACTACCAGAAAGTAAACCACTACTACCAGAAAGTAAACCACTACTACCAGAAAGTGTAAACCACTACTACCAGAAAGTAAACCACTACTACCAGAAAGTAAACCACTACTACCAGAAAGTAAACCACTACTACCAGAAAGTAAACCACGACTACCAGAAAGTAAACCACTACTACCAGAAAGTAAACCACTACTACCAGAAAATAAACCACTACTACCAGAAAATAAACCACTACTACCAGAAAATAAACTACAACTACCAGAAAATAAACCACTACTACCAGAAAATAAACCACTACTACCAGAAAATAAACCACTACTACCAGAAAATAAACCACTACTACCAGAAAATAAACCACTACTACCAGAAAATAAACCACTACTACCAGAAAATAAACCACTACTACCAGAAAGTAAACCACGACTATCAGAAAGTAAACCACGACTATCAGAAAGTAAACCACGACTATGAGAATGTAAACCACGACTATCAGAAAGTAAACCACGACTATCAGAAAGTAAACCACGACTATCAGAAAGTAAACCACGACTATGAGAATGTAAACCACGACTATGAGAAAGTAAACCACGACTATCAGAAAGTAAACCACGACTATCAGAAAGTAAACCACGACTATGAGAATGTAAACCACGACTATGAGAATGTAAACCACGACTATCAGAAAGTAAACCACGACTATCAGAAAGTAAACCACGACTATGAGAATGTAAACCACGACTATCAGAAAGTAAACCACGACTATCAGAAAGTAAACCACGACTATGAGAATGTAAACCACGACTATCAGAAAGTAAACCACGACTATCAGAAAGTAAACCACGACTATGAGAATGTAAACCACGACTATCAGAAAGTAAACCACGACTATCAGAAAGTAAACCACGACTATGAGAATGTAAACCACGACTATCAGAAAGTAAACCACGACTATGAGAATGTAAACCACGACTAGCAGGAAGTAAACCAAGACTACCAGTAAGTAAACCACGGCTATGAGAATGTAAACCACAACTATCAAAAAGTAAACCACGACTCCCAGGAAGTAAACCACGGCTATCAGAATGTCAACCACAACTTTCAAAAAGTAAACCACGAATATCAGAAAGTAAACCTCGACTATCAGAAAATAAACCACGACTGGCTAGAAGTAAACCACGACAAAATAATTTTTTAGTTTGAAACATTTTATTGCTTTTTAAAAATCACAAAGAATCACAAGTAACTTTACAAACAATTTCAAAATGTTCATTAAAGGTATTTATAGTGAACACACGGAGCAAATCCTGGGTTTATTTAAGTTATTTTATAGTCGTAGTTTTTTTTCCTTGAGGCTATCTTGAACTAATTTTAATTTGCTCTTCGTTTTCCAGATCCTAATTTTTTATGATCTCACCCTATGATTATCATTAGCTTTTCATGGACCATAAAAGAAACAAGTTCTCCCAGCCCCGCAGCTTAAAACGCTTTCAACCTCCTTTCACAATAAATCACGAACTAAGCACCCAGGCATATAATATTTATATACCAGTATACATGTATGTATTTAAATAGAAGATTTAACCCTCCCGTGGCTCAACTGAGACTTCAAAATTTTTACACCTCTACCTTAAGTTTTATGTCCACCGTTACCGTTCTGTAAACGGGAAAACCCGAAATAATTGTTGGTAGTTGTGGCTGTTTTTTTAAAACGCCGAAAAGTAGAGTTCTGGGAGAAATTTCAGTTAACTGTTTACTAGTGTGAGTAGAGTGAAAGAGAGAGAGTCAGAAAGAAGGAGTGAAAGCTGAAAAGATAGAGATAAAGAAAATAGAGTGCGGATAGAAGAAGAGAGAAAGAAATAGAGTGCGGATAGAAGATAGAGAGAAAGAAATAGAGTGCGGATAGAAAATAGAGAGAAAGAAATAGAGTGCGGATAGAACATAGAGAGAAAGAAATAGAGTGCGGATATAAGATAGAGAGAAAGAAATAGAGTGCGGATAGAAGATAGAGAGAAAGAAATAGAGTGCGGATAGAAGATAGAGAGAAAGAAATAGAGTGCGGATAGAAGAAAGAGAGAAAGAAATAGAGTGCGGATATAAGATAGAGAGAAAGAAATAGAGTGCGGATAGAAGATAGAGAGAAAGAAATAGAGTGCGGATAGAAGAAAGAGAGAAAGAAATAGAGTGCGGATAGAAGATAGAGAGAAAGAAATAGAGTGCGGATAGAAGATAGAGAGAAAGAAATAGAGTGCGGATAGAAGATAGAGAGAAAGAAATAGAGGGCGGATAGAAGAAAGAGAGATAGAAATAGAGTGCGGATAGAAGAAAGAGAGTGTGACGGAGAAAGGGAAGTACTGGTAGAAAGAGAATAGGGGGAGATATAACACAAAAGGAAGGATGAGATTAAGGACAAACAGAGAGAAAGAGAGAGAGAGAGAGAGAGAGAGAAAGAGAAACATATGGAAATAGATATAAACGTTGATGAGGGAGAGATTGAAATGTAAAATGACGCAACAGGCTGAGAAAGAGAAATTAGGGAGAGCGTAGAATGAAGAGAAATTCAAAAGAACTAGAGAGAGAGAAGGAGGGAAAGAAAGAGAATGAGAAATAGGGATGGTGGAGCACACGCATATAGACCAACAGAGAAAGACAGCAATAAAAGCAGGAGAAGGAGAAAGAAAGACAAAAAGAAAGTGAGAAATAAAAAAAGACAGAGAATAGGAACGTAAGAGAGTTAATGAAATATGTAACCCTTTTCTAAATGTTACTTTAATAACTTTGAAAACATAACATTATTATTTATGTATAAGTTTGAATCACGTTAAAGATATTTTATTGTTCAGATTTGTATAACAATAGGCTTTTTTACTAAATATAGATGAATCACATGGCAGTAAAAGTGACTGTGTAATTGTGAGTGTGTAAATAACTGTAATTGTGTACTGACTGTAACTTCGTGAAACACAATGGACTGTATTATTGTAATTTGTTGACTGAACTTAGTGACGTAATAGCCCCGTGTTGTTATTATATTGACGGTGAGTTGTATTCGTGAAGAAGAGTAATCCCGTCTGACCGCTGAAGAAAAGCTCACCAGACTCTGTGGTCATGGCATACTAGGGGGTTGTGTGGGCCAAGACAAATGCCCAGCCGCTTTTTACTTTAACTCAAATATTGTGAGCTACCCGATGGTTAGACTTATGGACACCCTCCACCCGAGAACAAATCCTAGCCTTTACCAGGAATCCTAGCCTTTACCAGGAATTCTAGCCATTACCAGGAATCGAACCCAAAACCTAGGTACGCGCTGCACGCTTGGCCTCCGTGCCCCCTCCCCCCTCCTACACACACCTTGAATTCTTGAGTTTATACCAATAAAACTCTATAAGATAAATTAGTTAGTCCAAAAGCATAATTTAAAACTTAGTTTTTTTTAACAGCATTATAAATATAGAAATGAAATTTTCAGACAATATACTATGAAGTAAGTAAACAAAGTAAACAGAATGTCAAACTGCTCGGTACAGACCACGACATTAAAATATTTTTTGCATGTACATTTATAAACTGTTAATGCACAAGCTGTGATCCCGCTCTCAATTCATGCATAATTGTGGACTTTTGTCTCGTGTAACGGGGACTCCACAGTACAATAAAGAAGAAGATAAAGAAAATGATGAACTCAAGAGTTCTTTTCTTTCACTTCTGGGTACCATGGTCCACTGTTCGCTAATAGAAAAGTACTTAGATTTAGAGAATGGGAGCGGTTATTTAGAGTGTTGTCTATTTTACCATGACAATGTTTTTGCGCCAGCATTTTATCGATGTCCCTAAGTGTATTCCATAGCAAGTAATGGCATTGTTTTAAAATGTTCAAAAGTATGATCATAGAATCTTTTCACAATTTCGTCCTGATAAAAAAGTTCTTTAAACTGACGTCATCCATCTAGACATTATTGTTTGAGAGTTTTATTATTTTGCAGTCTTGTAACTCGTTTAGATACAGGGTGATTACAACTCTGGGAGATAACACGACCTTGTGGCGCCCTTGTAAAAGTAAAGTACCCTTCGGACCAAATTGATCATAGGGCCGTGAAGCAGCATTCACCAGTTGGGAGCCTGCTGGCCTAGCGGTTAGTTCACCGGACTGTCAACCAAAAACCATCTGACACGTCGCGGGTTCTAGCCCGGCCACCGACGGATCCCTGCAGGAGTTTTGGGCCTGTAAACATATTTGCACCAGCAGGCAGCAGTGTGTTTACAGAGCGCACTGAGCATGCTGAAATAGCATGGATAGAAGCGCTATATAAGTAACCAATTTAATTTTTTAATTTAATTTTAATTTAATTTTCTTTGGCCACGGCATACTAAGGGATGTTTGGCCAGCACTATGCCCAGCCGCCTTTACTTTACCCCAACTATAGTCACGTATCCATCAGAGCTGGGTAGACTCAGGGACACCCTCTACTCCCTGGAACAAATCCTACCCTTTACCTGGATTCGAACCTAGAACCTTCTGAGCGCCTTGTACTTATATTTTAATGCCATTTACTCAATCAAATTTATATTGAACGAGATAAAGGTTATGTGATACAAGTTTGCTACTCTTGAATTTTCACTCTTTCAATTTTTACAATATTTTCATGATCATGGAGAAGTCTTTGAATATCTCTCTATTACACAATTGTTAAGGATAATAGTCTATGTTCATTATAAAATCATGGATCTCCTATAAGCGTTTATATGTGAATTAATAGTGAACTGAGTTGTTTTGTGTTTGTAATAATAACTTCTTAGAATGACTTTGTTTAACATTTCATGACAATATGTTGACCTTTTTAATACGCGCGGACTGGTATGATCTCAAAAGTTTGCATATTATCAGGTATTAAGTACGATAGATAAAAAAAAGGTCAATGTAAATTTGTCCGCATAAAGTTTCAATTATTTCTTTATTTACTTCGTTTGTTTCTTCAATGTGTCGCATGTATTTTCTCTTCCTAACTGCCATAACCAAACGTCTACGCGCATGTATTTTCTCTTCCAAACTGCCATAACCAAACGTCTACGCGCATGTATTTTCTCTTCCAAACTGCCATAACCAAACGTCTACGCGCATGTATTTACTCTTACAAACTGCCATAACTCAACGTCTACGCGCATCTATTTACTCTTCCAAACTGCCATAACTCAACGTCTACGCGCATGTATTTATTCTTCCAAACTGCCATAACCAAACGTCTACGCGCATGTATTTATTCTTCCAAACTGCCATAACCAAACGTCTACGCGCATGTATTTACTCTTCCAAACTGTCATAACCAAACGTCTACGCGCATGTATTTACTCTTCCAAACTGCCATAACTCAACGTCTACGCGCATGTATTTACTCTTCCAAACTGCCATAACTTAACGTCTACGCGCATGTATTTACTCTTCCAAACTGCCATAACCAAACGTTTACGGTTGTAAAAAAAAATGCCATCGTCCATGATGAACAAATTCCTTGGTGACTTGGTCTATTTCTTTCTTCGTGAACGTCAGTGAAATAGATGTTACTACCGAAATGCAATTACAAATTACTATTTGGTTATCTTTATATAGCCTACAGACACTGTTACCAGCTTCAGTTCGAAATCGTGTGAACGTTTTTAATAAAATATTTGACAGTAAACCAATCATATACTGATTATGCAATACAAAATAAACAATATTTGTGCTAGTATATGTAAACAAATATAAGATTTATTAAAATCTACAAATTACCATTTAAAAAAAAAGAATAATAATGTTGAAATGCCGCAACTGCAAAGAGATAGATTAACACATTTCAGGCCAAAGACCATAAGAGCCAAACAGAAAACAGTTTACGCTTGACAAAAAAAACAACAACAAAAAAACAACTGCCAAGTAAAGAACAAGTAGAGGAAAAAAAATTCATTATTTGGCTTACCAAAGTTTATAGCCGAATAAAGCCATTTCACCAAAGGTTGATTATGCAAAGAATAGAAATAAATTACAGGGGAGGTAAATAAAGAACAAAAGTTAAACTGTTGCCCATAAAACACTCATCCATGAAGTAGGTGGTTGAGTCCCCTTGAATTGTCTTTCCCTTGTTTGATCTCTTTTGTTTCCTACAAAAAGGGACAGAATGCAAAAAAAAAAAACAACACAAAAAAACGAAAGGAAAAAAAAACCACCAATTTCATGGGCTTTTATTTCAGTGTTGTGCGATTACGGCCCTTTTGTATTCTTCTAGCGAGTCTAAAACGTCTTTGATTTTTCCCTCAGACCTGATTCTCAACTGGCTTTTTATTGGCTGTTGAAGTCGACAGGCCACAAATGACCCGATGATCGAATGAACAAAATCGTGTAATTCTGGATTTGACTTTTATTTTTATTTTTTGGGATGTTGACGCCAAATGCTGTTGGCTAGGAGAGAGAGGGGGGGGGGGGGCGGGGGGGGGGGCGTGAGAAGTGGTTTTATAGACCATAGGGTGCTACTTCAGGACCGACTTCAAACGATTTTACAATTTTTCTGGTTGATATCTTCCGTCCTATTGCCTGAAAAAGTAAGCAACAAACAGTCAAGTATTGGACAACCTTGTGGTGCACTTCGGTATAACCTTTTGCAAGATTTCTAAATGCCACTTGACTGTGGATATTGTTAATCATGTATAGAGCTGAGCTCCGTGTTTTGGGTATAACTTCATCGAAATATTCACTGTAAGACTTAAAGTAATTGTTTTTCTAATTGCTCTGGTTCTGAGCGTTTTTCTGACCTGTAGGCATATCTTTTCCTTGTTTTGACTGTTTTTTTTTTTTTTGCTACAGCTGTTTCTTGATTTGAATGGTCGTTGTTAAAACTTCTCATTGTTTTGGCTGGTTTCTTATTTTTACTGTTTCTAGTATTTGGAATGCTTCTTATTTTGAATGTTCTTTATTTTTACTGTTTCTTATTTTAAAAGAGTTTTGTTTCGTCTGTTCCTCGGTATTTCGTTATTTATGTAGCCTACCCAATTTTCACTGTTTTATTCTCAGATTCTCTAATTTCACTATTTTTTAAAATCAGATTCACTATTTTTTACTGTTTTTATTATCAGATTCTCTATTATTATTTTTTTTATACTCAGATCCACTACTTTCACTGTTTTTTTAAATCTGATTCTCTGTTGTTTTTTTTTACTGTTTTTACTATTCCTTATGCTATCTCTATTTTTACTTGCCTATCTCAACTTTAGATAGATATTTTTTCTGAATAGGGGACGTCAATAGATTACGTCAACAATTTTTTGGCAATTTTTAGATCCCCCCCTCCCCCTTGTCAACAACTGTCAAACTTTTAGAGACCGTTATAATTACGTCAACCATTGGTTACCCCCACCCTCCTCAAAACAACTAACACAATTTTAGACGCTTGCTTTTATGTTTAAAATAGATTTGAAACGGAAAGGTTTATACTATATTAACTATACTTAATTGTAATACATTTTCAAACTTGTTTCAAAGATTTCAAATTGACTATAACTATCATAGGCGTAGCCACAAAGGGGTGTAACATGGTTCCTATCCCTTTCACTCGCCCCTCTAAAATGCCCTTACATAAGAAGATGTTTCTTCGTTTAACACACCGGCTACCCGTCGTTCACCAGTTTCTGTGGCCACGACATACTATGGGATTGCGTGGCCAGCACAATGCCCAGCCGCCTTTACTTTACCCAAACTAATCTCAGGTACCCATCAGAGCTGGAAAGACCGATGGACACCATTCACTCACATGAACAATTCCTAGCCTTCACCGGGGTTCGAACCCATGACCTTCGGTACACCAGCCGAATACGCTGCCGCTCGGCCAACGGTCCATCTCACATATAGAAATATCATCCTAAAGATCTAAGTGAGGGGCCAACGGTCCATCTCACATATAGAAATATCATCCTAAAGATCTAAGTGAGGGGCCAACGGTCCATCTCAAATATAGAAATATCATCCTAAAGATCTAAGTGAGGGGCCAACGGTCCATCTCAAATATAGAAATATCATCCTAAAGATCTAAGTGAGGGGCCAACGGTCCATCTCACATATAGAAATATCATCCTAAAGATCTAAGTGAGGGGCCAACGGTCCATCTCAAATATAGAAATATTATTTTAAAGATCTAAGTGAGGGGCCAACGGTCCATATCACATTTAAAAATATCATCCTAAAGATCTAAATGAGGGGCCAACGGTCCATTCTTTAAACATGCACGCCATCAAATGTAATGGGGTAAACAAATCACTTATCATTGACAAGCATCCTTCAGTAGGGTTAGTATCCTTATGCCGGTCACTGGATATATTGGTAAAGCTAGTTTTCGTACAATCATAACATAGTAAAAACAAATCTATCATACACGCATAAAGAAACGGTAGTTATTACAATGATTACATTTACTTATTGTGTACTACATGTTACGTTTGTGGAAAAACTTGCAATAACAAGACTATGTTATAATTTTACTAGATTGGTCTAAATGTGAGCGAAATGTAAGAATAGTAAAAATAGTAAAGATAATTCGGACCACAAACCGAGAACAAACGTTGAAGAAAAAACAAACAAAATGTGAAACTCTTTAGAATGTCCTTTTAAGTAGTTGGAAAAGGGCAGGTAAAGCGTTTTAGCCTTCAAAGGGAGGCAAATCACGTCGTAAAGTTGAGACTATAGGATTATATGATTGTCGTTAAATTAATGGCCTTTTAGGCCCCCCAAAAAATAAGAGGAAAAGTTGACTTGTGATTTGACGGAGGTACTATGGGAGGGAGGGGAAGGTCGGATGTGAGGTGAAGAGCCGCGAATGTCAAATGGGTCAAAACCTGACATCACTTTAACTGGCATCACTCTGACATCACTTTAACTGACATCACAATAAATGACATAGAAAAGATTGCGTCCAGTTTTCTTTAACAGACTATTTTGAAATGTATAGAAGGTAATATGCAGCCATCTAGGCGACACCACCAGCGTGCAGACCTCGTCTCGTCGTCGGCATTTTACGTCTCGTGAAACGATCCATTTCCCTTGCAGGCCCTCATGTGGCTAAAGATGCCAATCCTGGACGTACAGGCACTGTCACACTGGCTGCAGATGAAGGTAGCGGAGGGGACCACATTTTTCTCCACCCTCTTGTTCCTGGCGCGCTCCTCTCCCGCAAGCCTAGAACCTTCTTTGATTCCTGCCTATCCTGCGCCATGATCTCCCAACTGTTTGGGTCAATTTGGAGGTGCTTCATGTCTCTTTCGCAGACATTCGCAAATCTCAGTTTTGGACGTCCAGCAGGTCTCTGTCCCGAAGCTAATGTTCCATAAAGGGTGTCCTGTGGAAGTCGACCCTGTGGCATTCGGCGAACATGACCTAGCCAGCTGAGACGTCTGTTACTGAGAGTAATACGGTTGTCTTGACACCCTGCTCATCGTAGGACCTCTGCAACTGAAACCCTGTCCTGCCATCTTATATCTAAAATGCGTCTGAGACACCTGAGGTGGAAGGTGTTCAATTTTTTCTCCTGCCAGGAATATGTGCTCCATGTTTCACTGCCGTACAGCAGGGTGCTCAGTACGCATGTTCGATAAACTAGTGACTTAGTCGAGCGTGTGAGCAGTGAGTTCATCCAGAGTCGTGTTTTTTAATTTTGCCATAGTGCGCATGGCTTTAGCTATTCTGCTATTGATATGTGCATCTAGGAGCACATTGCTTGAGATTTTGGCCCCAAGGTAGCAGAACTCGCCAACTACTTCTAGTGAATGACCACCAATAGTGATGTGTCATGTATTAACAGCTCTCTCTCAACGCGAGTTTTGTGGGCGGTACTAAAGCCTAGACTGTTCTAAGAATCCACTCTCGTGCAGACCTCAAATTCTCGGAATGGCTAGGAATAGTATATTATTTCTCGTACAGGGAAGTTTATGTTAAAACTATCATTTTTATTATGAGTTTTGTAATGATACCATTATATTCACCCCTCCTAGTAATAGGTCTGTTCCCCGCTCTTCCCCGCTAGTATTTAAGGCTAAGCAGCTAGTGGTTTAGATAGATAGATAGAGTCTTGTGCAGAGTTTTGTACAGAGTGGACGCTTGTGTTGGCACTATTTTCTTCTAACTGTATATAATCTTTGTATATACTTTATCACCTGAATTAAATTATCAACAACATTTACACAATTGAAGCTTCCTCGTCAAGTTACTATTTTTGTTTCATTGTTTACCATATTATAATATATTTATTTATTAACAACTACAACGACAAGAAAAGGAACTTACAGGACGCAAATCCTGAGTTTGTGCCTAGGACAATAAGGAGAGTTCGTGTAATACTGAAATATAAGTAATAATAACCAAAGTCTACCCTAGGACGAACGAGAATTATCAACAACATTTACACGGCTCTGACCACAAGAGGATTGTGGTCTAAACAGATGCATGCCACAGTTGCAGCGTTTTGAGCCAGTACCTTGGTTTTGTTTTGACTAATGCTAAGGCCGAATTTTTGGCATGCGTCATCAAGTTTATCAATGAGCGTCTGGAGCTCGTTTGCAGATTCGGCAACAATAGCTGCATCATCAGCATAGAGAAGTTTCTTAACCAGTACGCTCTTAAGCTTTGTTTTGGTTTTGAGCCTGTTTAGGTTGAAGAGCTTTCCAGATGTCCTTGTGTGAAGGTAGACACCCTTGTTACAGTCTCCAAAAGCATAGTGTAGTAGGCACGAGAAGAATATTCCGAACAAGGTGGGTGCAAGTACGCAGCCTTGTTTAACACCGCTGCGGACTTCAAGGGGCTCTGATTGCGATCCATTAAACTTCACTGTGCACCTGGTATTCTCATGAAAACAGGCAATGAAAAAGAGCAGCTTTGGAGGGCATCCTATCTTTGTCAGGAGTTTGAGGAGTCCACTTCTGCTGACCATATCAAGAGCTTTAGTTAGATCGACGAAAGCAATGTATAATGGCTTATTCATCTCACGGAACCTCTCTTGTAGCAGTCGAAGGGAGGAGATCATGTCTATAGTGGATCTGCCGCTTCTGAAACCGCACTGAGACTCTGGATAGATTCTAGATGCCAGCACTTGCAGCCTTGATAGTGCCACTCTTGCAAAGATCTTACCAACTATACTCAAGAGGGAGATATATCTGTAATTGTTCCAGTCGATGCGGTCCCCTTTGTTCTTATATAATGTAACGATACTTGCGTCACGCATATCTTGTGGCACACAGCCTGATTCCCAACACAGGCCGATAAGTTCGTGAAGTTCTGGGATCAGAATTGACTTGCTGGCTTTTATTACTTCTGCAGGAATGCCATCACTTCCTGGGGCCTTTCTTTTTTTGAGGCTGTTCACTGCATTACTAAGGTCATTCAAGGTTGGCGTTTCATCAAGAGAATCCAGTACTGATAGATCAGGTAAGAAGGTCAGGGCATCATCAACCACTGAGTTTTGTTTAGCGTAGATCTCTTGGTAGTGATCTACCCATCGTTCCTGCTGCTTAGTCTGATCAGTTTTTTCCCCTGACTTAGATAGAATGGGTGCGGGTTTAGACATTTCAGGACCCAGGGCAGCCTTAATGCCATGATGCAAAGCCTTGCTATTTCCAAGGGCTAGACTCTGTTGCATATTGTTGCACATATCTCTCCAGAAGTCATTGGTGCATTGTCGAGCAGTTCGCTTGCTTTTCTTGTTAGCAGTTCTTTGCTAAGGTCTAGCAAAGTCTCCGAACAAGGGTTTGCCTTGTAAGTCAAGTGCGCTGTTCTTTTCTTTTCTATAACAGCGGCTCCATCTGTTTGATATTTGCGTTAAACCAGTTAACGTGTCTTCTCTCTTGTGGGTCAAAGGCATTTAGTGCTGAGTTATAGATTTCATCTCTCAGCTTTTCCCACCTGGCAGTGATGTCATTTATCCCTACTCCCTCCTGTGGGCTGATTGATTCCTTCAGTATTTCACAGAAAAGCGTGCAGACCACTACACTTCATTTGCCATTTTACAAAATAAGCAAATATCTTTCAACCACAAATGAGTGATTTAAAAAGTAGCATGATATGACAAGATTATTTTTTGGGATATACATAGAACACAGACCTATAAAAATATATCGCTTTTATCATTACAGTATTTTAAACTTTTCGTGGCGTATGTTGTTAAGATTGTTAATATTGTTTAGTGACGTTTTCAACAAATAATGATAACAAAAATATTATCTACGAGCATTACCCTTCACGTCCATAAGATAGCATCTTCAAATTCGTCCTAGACTTTGCCTGCACTGTTGGCTTTTGTCATAATACTGAGGCGCGAAATCTGCTTTGGGTGTTGTCTGCGCCGTTTGTCTTGGATGGTTCCAGTCTACTTCTCGTCTGGCTCTGTTGTCATATTCTTTTCTAATGGTGCGGCCTATTTATCTTCCTTTTATCTCATTTAGCAACACACAATTTTGACAGCATATAGTAACAAATATAGTCTCTCTCTATATTTCTAATTAAAACGCAAAGTAGAGAGACAAATACAGAGTTCAACAATAGCTAAATCGTGAAGAGTTGAAAACTTTTATTACTATCTCTGGCCTATATCAATTTCGTTTATCCCATCCACAACACTATGACAAATTTCGAACTACCCGCCTGTTGGGGAAAAATATTTAAGGTCGGAAATTCCCATTGCCAACAACACCTGCGTTGAATAATAAATAACGCATAAATGGTACAGATATAACAATATTATATTGGGTGCGGCTGCGATGATCTAAATTTGTATGATTTCCCCATGTCTTACGAAGAATGTCTGATATCTACAAAACTACATCGTCGCCCCTTCGTTATAACATGAATAATATTGTCTGAAGTCTCTTAGATAGAAACACAATTATCAAAGTAAAAATCAAAATAAAATATTATGGCCATTAAAAGAGTCAGATAACTTTTCTCTGTAGATAAATTGTCTTGATGTCTTTTACATGGGCGATCAGTTAACTAACTATTGGTCAATCTACCATCGTATTTGATGGTTTCACAATCCTGGCAACAGCTGCCTAGCCGTTTGTTAACCCTGATGGATGGTGAAGATAAAACAATAAATATAGATGCATAGGAAGTTTTGGATTGAAACGGATTTATGTAGTATATTAAGTCTATATATAGAATATAAATGAAATAAAAGCTGTTTTTGTTAGAATACATTTTTTAAAAAATATTACTGAGTAAAGACTTTGTTTAGTAACAAGCATAATAATATTAGGGAAATACATAAATAAATAGAAACAGTATGTATCCATTAAGTAGAGGTAGATAGATACATTGATACACAGATACATAGAAATATGTGTGGATAAATATATGGTTAAGCAGATGATGATTATAAGGATTATAAGTAAGATCGACACATTTAATTAGAGATAGATAGATATCATATATAGCTATCCACATAGATAGATTAAATAGATTTACAAATAAATAGATTAATGGATAGATAGATTGGTGGAAAGATAGCTGGAAAAATGGATGGATAGGAGGTATGAATAGAGGGAAGGATGGACGGGTGAATGCGTAGATGATTTGAAAGATGAATGGTAAGATCGATATATTAAAAAATGAATGGATGATAGAGAAATAGATAAACAGATAGGCACAAAGATGAAAAAATGTAAAGGGTAAGTAAATAGGAGTACACTTGATCTACAGTTTTTATTGATGGTCAACTTACAGATAGTGTTACTTTTTGTTTTTTCGTGTGTGTTGGTGAAGGGATAGGCGAATTGTTGGGACAGTTGTATAGTGAAAAAAAAACATCCCTAAGGACGCACACTTCAGCCTCCCTTCTCCACTCATTTCCTGCAAATTCTTCTCTATCTCATACCCCCTCCCCTCCCCTAGCGAGCCGACACTTTTTTTTTTATTTATCCTCCTCTTCTTCTTTTTTTTTTTCCCTCTTTTCTCTCCATCTCTCACAGCAACAAAAAAGAATAAAACTCCGAGCGCAGTGGCGATGGGGCCATGAAACGGGCGTAAAAGTCAGAAAATAACCCGTGGCGCATGGGGGCGCTGGTAGCACTCTCAATTCGCTGTACCTCTTAAGCTAATCAGCCAGTAAAAGACAAGAGAAGGAAAAAAGAAAAACTAGAATGGATTCGATGCTGGAAGCTTCACGTTAGTTTTATGGTCGTCCATGAGAGCCACCAACTCTTGGACCACCTCGAAGGGGTCAAGGGTCGTCAGTCCTTCTCAGTAGGGGACAGGGGGTGATTCTCGGGGAAATAAGGGGTGCAGCCTGTATAGATTGCAGGGCGTTCTAATCATGGGTGCTTTTAGAGAGGGAACAAAAAACTAAAAAAATTTGATTACAAGAGTTAATTAAAACGGTGATTACGGACTCCGTTTGTTGTATGGGGAGCAGGAAGTCTTGGACATCTGACCGATGGTTCTTCTGTGTTATCTGATAGTTATTACAGATTTGATGCTCTAGCGCTGTGCTTATCAATTAATCGCGTCAAAGGAATATTATCAAGTGAGAAAAACAACAACATGGTCTGTGTTTTTCTATTATTTGCCTTCTCTGAGATTAGAACACCAATTGGCTTTAAAAAGGTTGACATAATTAATCATGATTTCACTTGTTCTCTTCATACATCTAATTTACATAAAGACAATACATTAGATTTTAGTCTTTCTGTACGCGGGAAGATCATAAAATAACAACTGAATTGTCTCTAATTCATCAATATTGTCTGCCGTCCAGTCTTTCCGACTCTTAGGAACACCACAGATAACCTGAAAATATCAGCATACTTCACTTATTATGCTGATAAATTATGTTTTATATTTCTTAAATAGTTATCGGTTGACTTTAAACGGATTTAAATGATGGAGAGCTTTTGCGGAGGCCCTGTGTTCCACAAGGAACTAAAGGAACTAAGCAAGTAAGCAAGTAAGTAAAGTAACCCGTCGGACCAAATTGATCCATAGGTCCGGTAAAGCAGCGTTCACCAGTTTCCATGGCCACGGCATACTAGGTGATTGTGTGGACAGTACTATGCACAGCCGCCTTTACTTCACCCCAACTAAGGCCAGGTACCCATCAGAGCTGGGTAGACTCAGGGACACTTTTCAGACCTGGGAAAAAATCCTAGCCTGCACCAGGACTCGAACCCAGGATCTTCGGTACGCCAGTGGAACGCGCTGCCGCTCGGCCACCATGTCCCATAAAGTCAATACTTTGTACTAATTCAAAATCAATATTTCATAGAAATGTAAACTCGGTATGTCGTAGGCTTACACATTGAAAGACTTGAAGTCCCATTGACTAAGAGCATTGTATTATTTCTTTCCTTCAGCCTACGACAACAACTTAGCGGCCTGTCTTATGGCATTAGAAGTTCAGGAATGAATGTAGACTTCATACACATTATCTTAGGTCACCAAATATTACAAGGATATGTTATCCTACACAAGGACATGTTATCCTACACAAATACATGTTACCCTACACAAGGATATGTTATCCTATAGTGTAGAGGGTTGCTGATGTTTACATTTTCAGATAGATTTCTTATTCCGTGCCACAAGGAGTGATTAGGTTCAGCTTCCTTAGAAACCATGGAGACGAGAGCAGTCTAAAAAACACTGGTGATCTGGACCTGTCCTTTATTTATGAGAATCTTTATTTTCAAGGGCTATACCATTTTAAAGTAGTCATGGATAATATAGACTCAAGGGTATATAATATGTCATCAACATAGAAGCATCGTATTGTATATGTATATTTAACTTGGTATTTCATAGTATTTACAACACAGCAATGCACTAAAATTATAAATACAGCAATGAATAACACACTTGTTTAGAAATAACATACATTTAAGTTATAGATTTTTGACGAACAATTATGCATAAGGACTTTAGAGCGTAGGCCAGACTTCCTATTGAGCTATTCTAGTGCACAATGCACCCGCATACTGCAGGAAATCACGCAAAGAAAAAACAAAATACGGGGCTGCTGGCTTAACAAACGGATGTTGTGGCCGAGTAAGTTGTTTGGATCGAACCGTTACTTTGAAGTAAAATGTTATTGTATGAATATGATATGCAAATGACCCACTCGAGCTGGGAGGACAAAGAGTAGTGTCGCGAAACTCCAAAGGTGAGCAGCCATGCGACGTTGATCTAGGCTCGTATGCATAAGTGGTTCTTTAAACTAGGGTATTAGCGACTTAGCATATACGTGGGTTGATACAAGTAGCAGATAAAAAAAAAACAGTAACATTTCATTGATGTACGAGATAGCCCATCCGCACGTGTCAGGTATACAAGAAAATTATATATGTAATGTCAATATGGCTGCTGTCACACATGACTGCACACAGTAAAAAACATTGTGCATCAAGGGCAATCAGGCTTAAAGGATATATTTAGAATAACAGAGGCAACTGGTGTCTTTGTTATAGAGAAATATGGGATACAATATTGCCAATGCAGAGCTCCCACTTTTAATTTTGTTATGTTTGATTTTATCGTTGTATGGAGATAGAATATTGGGCAATGTGGCCGAGCAGCAGCGCGTTCGAATGCCAAAGGTTCGGGGTTCAAATCCTGGTGACGGCTAGGGATTTTTTTCCGGGACATTAGGGTGTTGCTGAGTCTAACCAGCTCTGATGGGTGCCTGACCATAGTTTGGGTAAAGTAAAAGGCGGCTGGGCATCGTGCTGGCCACACATCCCCTAGTATGCCGTGGCCACAGACACTGGTGAACGCTGCTTCATCAGCACTATGATCAGTTTGGTCCGAAGGGTACTTTACTTATGGAGATAGAATACATTAAAACTCCCTTTGGTCAGTTTGAATCCAGTTAAATTATTAGTTGTTTTTTATGTGTTTTTTTTAATTTGTAGTTGTTTTATTCATAAAGTAGCCCCTTTTTTCCCGAAGGTAGCCTACCAAGGTCGGAATGTAAAATTAACAACATTTGTCGTATTAATCCTTTAGATCCCTTCGAGTTAAATATTTGTCTACCAGGAATTTGGATCGCTGCCACCTATACGAGAAAGAAATAAATAAATAGCAAAGTTAATCAAATGAAATGCCAATGGTTTGCTCGATAGGATGACGGGAAATGGGTCAATTAGCTTTCCGAACATCTAGATATAGTTTCTAATTAGATACTATTATACAAGTTTCGACAAGTTAAAATAAGGGATTAAATATAATATACGGAAATATTTCATTTGTGAGCGATGTCCATTGAACTTATGTTTTGTATTCATATAGCCAGCTTGACCTGTGGTCCGGTTGGTTCGAACGGAATTGCCTGTTCTGAACATCTGAAAGATTTCTTTTTGTGGTGAGTCATCGTTTAGAGCTTCATAGCCATTGTATATGTATAAGTTGTTGGGTATTGGAATACAAACAAATTTTACAATATTTATTTCGACAAATGGTTTTGGCTAGTTTTTTTTTCAACTTAAAACAAGAAAGATTTCACCCTAGACCACAGTAGGGAAATAAAACCAAGTAGCGGCTATTGCGTCTTGTAGACGAGAATGATCACTATAGTACGACACTAGAGGCCAACAATAAGTCTTTCAAATATTCACCAATGAACTAAATCGATAAAGCTTACTATCAATGTCTCTGTTAATATTTTTTTCTTTACTTTGGCCATTTGGAAGGATCATCATCAATCATCATCATCAGACCCATGACCGTTGTGGTTGTTGGGGGAGCGACTTGACGACTCAGAAGTCATCTTTCTCCATTTTTGCCTCTCTTGAGCGGCGGTCACTAGTTCAGTCATTTACAGTTTTGTCCAATCTTTTACCCTAGATTGTCGAACCAGCATTTCCGCTGTTGGTCTATCTGTTGTCCACTTTCTATAGTGCCTTGGAGGATTTTTAGGGGAAGGTTATTATGCCGCAACACATGACCGAACCATGTCAGCTTGCTCCGATTGATTGTTGCCAGGTTAGTTTCTTGAGGGCCCGCAATTAAGTATATTCTGTCCCAAACATAGCCTACTCATTAGTTCTGTGTTCTACGTAGGAGATTCGAAGGATTTTTCTCATGCATTTATTTTCGAATGCCTGCAACTTGTTTTCAGTGGCTGCTAGCAGTGTCCAGGTCTCACATCCATACACACCAAAGGTTCTGAAAAGCCTGTGCTTTGTTGGGAGACGATTGCTTCTGCTGGGCAATATTCTGTATTGTCGCCATTGCTGACCCAATCCTGGCTCGAATTTCTGCCTCATGGCTTCCATCTGTGGATAGGGTGGCTCCTAGATATTTGAAATTGTTTACTTCTTCTAGTTGTTGTTGGTTCATTATAATGTTTGTACTTCTAGCATCTGTGGTGTTGATCATTATTTTGCTTTTTTTCTGCTCTATCTGCAAGCTTGTCTGTGAGCTCCTGTAGTTCTTTGTTGCTCCCGGCCAACAGCAAATCTTAGATTGCATAGGGGTCTTTCAACAATGGAGATGGATGTGTGGTAGTCATAGAGTGTTTCTTGCATGATTTTTTTTCTAGGAAAATAGTGAACAAGACTGGAGATAGGTAGCAAAGTCGATAGTGAGCGAACCCCATAAGCTTGACATCCTGGGTACGAACCCCGTTCAATACAATCAATAAACGTATTTTAAAAAATTCGCCGCCGACTTGGAGAGGAGTAGGGCGCCACCAAGTCTACAAGCCCACTGACTTGACGAAACTGTGTGTCTTCTTCTAGAGCAATCTTATAAAAGCTTATTCTAGGTTGATGACCATTGTACCGATTTGTGAGGATCACTCTTGTCAATGTCAATCTGCTCTCAGGTTAGACCGACATGTCACAATGTAACTCTTAGCAACGTCTGAGTAAAATTAATACGACATAGTATTTCCGTGTCAAAGGCTACCTGCATATTTCTCTTCACAAAATGTATTAAGTTCAAGATTATCTTGACAAACTCTTATGTATTACCAACATACAAATAAAACATGTACACATCTATAATGATAATCACAATCACTTACAATAAAAACACACACTACAGTCCATTCACAGTTAAATAATATGCATAAAGCTCATATAAACATACATATTCAACATCACTCAGCCTGAGAACTCCCATCTGTAACCTTAAAATCTGAATTCACAACATTGCCTGCAAAAAGTTTTGTTTAACCCCACCCCTTCTAATCACCCTTTAACTGTTTTATATAACAATATCGCACCCCCCCCCTTCCAACCCGGAAATGATCCCACGTACAATCCATGATGTTTCCGTAGATATAAAAGATAGATCTGATTGTTTCTAGGATATCATTGCCCACATCTTGTTGTTTGTTTCTAGGATATCATTGCCCACATCTTGTTGTTTGTTTCTAGGATATCATTGCCCACATCTTGTTGTTTGTTTCTAGGATATCATTGCCCACATCTTGTTGTTTGTTTCTAGGATATCATTGCCCACATCTTGTTGTTTGTTTCTAGGATATCATTGCCCACATCTTGTTGTTTGTTTCTAGGATATCATTGCCCACATCTTGTTGTTTGTTTCTAGGATATCATTGCCCACATCTTGTTGTTTGTTTCTAGGATATCATTGCCCACATCTTGTTGTTTGTTTCTAGGATATCATTGCCCACATCTTGTTGTTTGTTTCTAGGATATCATTGCCCACATCTTGTTGTTTGTTTCTAGGATATCATTGCCCACATCTTGTTGTTTGTTTCTAGGATATCATTGCCCACATCTTGTTGTTTGTTTCTAGGATATCATTGCCCACATCTTGTTGTTTGTTTCTAGGATATCATTGCCCACATCTTGTTGTTTGTTTCTAGGATATCATTGCCCACATCTTGTTGTTTGTTTCTAGGATATCATTGCCCACATCTTGTTGTTTGTTTCTAGGATATCATTGCCCACATCTTGTTGTTTGTTTCTAGGATATCATTGCCCACATCTTGTTGTTTGTTTCTAGGATATCATTGCCCACATCTTGTTGTTTGTTTCTAGGATATCATTGCCCACATCTTGTTGTTTGTTTCTAGGATATCATTGCCCACATCTTGTTGTTTGTTTCTAGGATATCATTGCCCACATCTTGTTGTTTGTTTCTAGGATATCATTGCCCACATCTTGTTGTTTGTTTCTAGGATATCATTGCCCACATCTTGTTGTTTGTTTCTAGGATATCATTGCCCACATCTTGTTGTTTGTTTCTAGGATATCATTGCCCACATCTTGTTGTTTGTTTCTAGGATATCATTGCCCACATCTTGTTGTTTGTTTCTAGGATATCATTGCCCACATCTTGTTGTTTGTTTCTAGGATATCATTGCCCACATCTTGTTGTTTGTTTCTAGGATATCATTGCCCACATCTTGTTGTTTGTTTCTAGGATATCATTGCCCACATCTTGTTGTTTGTTTCTAGGATATCATTGCCCACATCTTGTTGTTTGTTTCTAGGATATCATTGCCCACATCTTGTTGTTTGTTTCTAGGATATCATTGCCCACATCTTGTTGTTTGTTTCTAGGATATCATTGCCCACATCTTGTTGTTTGTTTCTAGGATATCATTGCCCACATCTTGTTGTTTGTTTCTAGGATATCATTGCCCACATCTTGTTGTTTGTTTCTAGGATATCATTGCCCACATCTTGTTGTTTGTTTCTAGGATATCATTGCCCACATCTTGTTGTTTGTTTCTAGGATATCATTGCCCACATCTTGTTGTTTGTTTCTAGGATATCATTGCCCACATCTTGTTGTTTGTTTCTAGGATATCATTGCCCACATCTTGTTGTTTGTTTCTAGGATATCATTGCCCACATCTTGTTGTTTGTTTCTAGGATATCATTGCCCACATCTTGTTGTTTGTTTCTAGGATATCATTGCCCACATCTTGTTGTTTGTTTCTAGGATATCATTGCCCACATCTTGTTGTTTGTTTCTAGGATATCATTGCCCACATCTTGTTGTTTGTTTCTAGGATATCATTGCCCACATCTTGTTGTTTGTTTCTAGGATATCATTGCCCACATCTTGTTGTTTGTTTCTAGGATATCATTGCCCACATCTTGTTGTTTGTTTCTAGGATATCATTGCCCACATCTTGTTGTTTGTTTCTAGGATATCATTGCCCACATCTTGTTGTTTGTTTCTAGGATATCATTGCCCACATCTTGTTGTTTGTTTCTAGGATATCATTGCCCACATCTTGTTGTTTGTTTCTAGGATATCATTGCCCACATCTTGTTGTTTGTTTCTAGGATATCATTGCCCACATCTTGTTGTTTGTTTCTAGGATATCATTGCCCACATCTTGTTGTTTGTTTCTAGGATATCATTGCCCACATCTTGTTGTTTGTTTCTAGGATATCATTGCCCACATCTTGTTGTTTGTTTCTAGGATATCATTGCCCACATCTTGTTGTTTGTTTCTAGGATATCATTGCCCACATCTTGTTGTTTGTTTCTAGGATATCATTGCCCACATCTTGTTGTTTGTTTCTAGGATATCATTGCCCACATCTTGTTGTTTGTTTCTAGGATATCATTGCCCACATCTTGTTGTTTGTTTCTAGGATATCATTGCCCACATCTTGTTGTTTGTTTCTAGGATATCATTGCCCACATCTTGTTGTTTGTTTCTAGGATATCATTGCCCACATCTTGTTGTTTGTTTCTAGGATATCATTGCCCACATCTTGTTGTTTGTTTCTAGGATATCATTGCCCACATCTTGTTGTTTGTTTCTAGGATATCATTGCCCACATCTTGTTGTTTGTTTCTAGGATATCATTGCCCACATCTTGTTGTTTGTTTCTAGGATATCATTGCCCACATCTTGTTGTTTGTTTCTAGGATATCATTGCCCACATCTTGTTGTTTGTTTCTAGGATATCATTGCCCACATCTTGTTGTTTGTTTCTAGGATATCATTGCCCACATCTTGTTGTTTGTTTCTAGGATATCATTGCCCACATCTTGTTGTTTGTTTCTAGGATATCATTGCCCACATCTTGTTGTTTGTTTCTAGGATATCATTGCCCACATCTTGTTGTTTGTTTCTAGGATATCATTGCCCACATCTTGTTGTTTGTTTCTAGGATATCATTGCCCACATCTTGTTGTTTGTTTCTAGGATATCATTGCCCACATCTTGTTGTTTGTTTCTAGGATATCATTGCCCACATCTTGTTGTTTGTTTCTAGGATATCATTGCCCACATCTTGTTGTTTGTTTCTAGGATATCATTGCCCACATCTTGTTGTTTGTTTCTAGGATATCATTGCCCACATCTTGTTGTTTGTTTCTAGGATATCATTGCCCACATCTTGTTGTTTGTTTCTAGGATATCATTGCCCACATCTTGTTGTTTGTTTCTAGGATATCATTGCCCACATCTTGTTGTTTGTTTCTAGGATATCATTGCCCACATCTTGTTGTTTGTTTCTAGGATATCATTGCCCACATCTTGTTGTTTGTTTCTAGGATATCATTGCCCACATCTTGTTGTTTGTTTCTAGGATATCATTGCCCACATCTTGTTGTTTGTTTCTAGGATATCATTGCCCACATCTTGTTGTTTGTTTCTAGGATATCATTGCCCACATCTTGTTGTTTGTTTCTAGGATATCATTGCCCACATCTTGTTGTTTGTTTCTAGGATATCATTGCCCACATCTTGTTGTTTGTTTCTAGGATATCATTGCCCACATCTTGTTGTTTGTTTCTAGGATATCATTGCCCACATCTTGTTGTTTGTTTCTAGGATATCATTGCCCACATCTTGTTGTTTGTTTCTAGGATATCATTGCCCACATCTTGTTGTTTGTTTCTAGGATATCATTGCCCACATCTTGTTGTTTGTTTCTAGGATATCATTGCCCACATCTTGTTGTTTGTTTCTAGGATATCATTGCCCACATCTTGTTGTTTGTTTCTAGGATATCATTGCCCACATCTTGTTGTTTGTTTCTAGGATATCATTGCCCACATCTTGTTGTTTGTTTCTAGGATATCATTGCCCACATCTTGTTGTTTGTTTCTAGGATATCATTGCCCACATCTTGTTGTTTGTTTCTAGGATATCATTGCCCACATCTTGTTGTTTGTTTCTAGGATATCATTGCCCACATCTTGTTGTTTGTTTCTAGGATATCATTGCCCACATCTTGTTGTTTGTTTCTAGGATATCATTGCCCACATCTTGTTGTTTGTTTCTAGGATATCATTGCCCACATCTTGTTGTTTGTTTCTAGGATATCATTGCCCACATCTTGTTGTTTGTTTCTAGGATATCATTGCCCACATCTTGTTGTTTGTTTCTAGGATATCATTGCCCACATCTTGTTGTTTGTTTCTAGGATATCATTGCCCACATCTTGTTGTTTGTTTCTAGGATATCATTGCCCACATCTTGTTGTTTGTTTCTAGGATATCATTGCCCACATCTTGTTGTTTGTTTCTAGGATATCATTGCCCACATCTTGTTGTTTGTTTCTAGGATATCATTGCCCACATCTTGTTGTTTGTTTCTAGGATATCATTGCCCACATCTTGTTGTTTGTTTCTAGGATATCATTGCCCACATCTTGTTGTTTGTTTCTAGGATATCATTGCCCACATCTTGTTGTTTGTTTCTAGGATATCATTGCCCACATCTTGTTGTTTGTTTCTAGGATATCATTGCCCACATCTTGTTGTTTGTTTCTAGGATATCATTGCCCACATCTTGTTGTTTGTTTCTAGGATATCATTGCCCACATCTTGTTGTTTGTTTCTAGGATATCATTGCCCACATCTTGTTGTTTGTTTCTAGGATATCATTGCCCACATCTTGTTGTTTGTTTCTAGGATATCATTGCCCACATCTTGTTGTTTGTTTCTAGGATATCATTGCCCACATCTTGTTGTTTGTTTCTAGGATATCATTGCCCACATCTTGTTGTTTGTTTCTAGGATATCATTGCCCACATCTTGTTGTTTGTTTCTAGGATATCATTGCCCACATCTTGTTGTTTGTTTCTAGGATATCATTGCCCACATCTTGTTGTTTGTTTCTAGGATATCATTGCCCACATCTTGTTGTTTGTTTCTAGGATATCATTGCCCACATCTTGTTGTTTGTTTCTAGGATATCATTGCCCACATCTTGTTGTTTGTTTCTAGGATATCATTGCCCACATCTTGTTGTTTGTTTCTAGGATATCATTGCCCACATCTAGGATATCATTGCCCACATCTTGTTGTTTGTTTCTAGGATATCATTGCCCACATCTTGTTGTTTGTTTCTAGGATATCATTGCCCACATCTAGGATATCATTGCCCACATCTTGTTGTTTGTTTCTAGGATATCATTGCCCACATCTTGTTGTTTGTTTCTAGGATATCATTGCCCACATCTTGTTGTTTGTTTCTAGGATATCATTGCCCACATCTTGTTGTTTGTTTCTAGGATATCATTGCCCACATCTAGGATATCATTGCCCACATCTTGTTGTTTGTTTCTAGGATATCATTGCCCACATCTTGTTGTTTGTTTCTAGGATATCATTGCCCACATCTTGTTGTTTGTTTCTAGGATATCATTGCCCACATCTTGTTGTTTGTTTCTAGGATATCATTGCCCACATCTTGTTGTTTGTTTCTAGGATATCATTGCCCACATCTTGTTGTTTGTTTCTAGGATATCATTGCCCACATCTTGTTGTTTGTTTCTAGGATATCATTGCCCACATCTAGGATATCATTGCCCACATCTTGTTGTTTGTTTCTAGGATATCATTGCCCACATCTTGTTGTTTGTTTCTAGGATATCATTGCCCACATCTTGTTGTTTGTTTCTAGGATATCATTGCCCACATCTTGTTGTTTGTTTCTAGGATATCATTGCCCACATCTTGTTGTTTGTTTCTAGGATATCATTGCCCACATCTTGTTGTTTGTTTCTAGGATATCATTGCCCACATCTTGTTGTTTGTTTCTAGGATATCATTGCCCACATCTTGTTGTTTGTTTCTAGGATATCATTGCCCACATCTAGGATATCATTGCCCACATCTTGTTGTTTGTTTCTAGGATATCATTGCCCACATCTTGTTGTTTGTTTCTAGGATATCATTGCCCACATCTTGTTGTTTGTTTCTAGGATATCATTGCCCACATCTAGGATATCATTGCCCACATCTTGTTGTTTGTTTCTAGGATATCATTGCCCACATCTTGTTGTTTGTTTCTAGGATATCATTGCCCACATCTTGTTGTTTGTTTACGCACTACGTTTTCCATTGTTTGTTTGTTTTGTTTTCAGCATCTCCATCAATGTTTTATTCTTCCTGAATTATCGATCACACTTAGCTTTAATTAATTCAATGCAATTTTTCTGTTCTGTGTGTGTGTTCCCCCTCCCCGCCTCCACAAATGCACACCTCCTGGTGCAAGGTTGAAAGCAACTCGCTCTGAGGTCTGAACATTTCATCACATTAGTTTTACTAGCGTCCCCTCCCTTCGCCAGCCCCCATGGTCCAACTTTAGGGCAGAAGGCAGTCTAAGAATAGACTTCAGCTCCACGCCAGCTACCATCAAAAGTGATGGTGGTTAAAACAAAACCACAATGAATAACTGACAAAACCACAATGAATAACTGACAAAACCACAATGAATAACTGACAAAACCACAATGAATAACTGACAAAACCACAATGAATAACTGACAAAACCACAATGAATAACTGACAAAACCACAATGAATAACTGACAAAACCACAATGAATAACTGACAAAACCACAATGAATAACTGACAAAACCACAATGAATAACTGACAAAACCACAATGAATAACTGACAAAAATGAACTGAAAATGAAAACTGGTGGGCAATCTATTGAACAAGTTTTTTTTTATTTATTGATTAATTGAACAATTTTTAAGTTTGGTTTCATTTATTGATTTATTGAACAATCTTTAAGTTTAAATTAATTTATTGATTTATTGAACAATTTTTAAGTTTGGTTTTATTTATTGATTTGTTGAACAATCTTTAAGTTTGGTTTTATTTATTGATTTATTGAACAATCTTTAAGTTTGGTTTTATTTATTGATTTATTGAACAATCTTTAAGTTTGGTTTCATTTATTGATTTATTTAACAATCTTTAAGTTTGGTTTAATTTATTGATTTATTGAACAATCTTTAAGTTTAAATTAATTTATTGATTTATTGAACAATTTTTAAGTTTGGTTTTATTTATTGATTTATTGAACAATCTTTAAGTTTGGTTTAATTTATTGATTTATTGAACAATCTTTAACTTTGGTTTTATTTATTGATTTATTGAACAATCTTTAAGTTGTTTTTTTTTATTGATTTATTGAACAATCTTAAGTTTGGATTTGTTTATTGATTTATTGAACAATCTATAAGTTTGGTTTAATTTATTGATTTATTGAACAATCTTTAAGTTTGGTTTTATTTATTGATTTATTGAACAATCTATAAGTTTGGTTTAATTTATTGATTTATTGAACAATCTTTAAGTTTGGTTTTATTTATTGATTTATTGAACAATGTTTAAGTTTGGTTTTATTTATGTATTTATTGAACAATCTTTAAGTTTGGTTTTATTTAATAATTTATTGAACAATCTTTAAGTTTGGTTTTATTTATTGATTAATTGAACAATCTTTACGTTTGTTATTTTTTATAGATTTATTGAACAAGCTTTAAGTTTGGTTTTATTGATTAATTGAGCCTACTGATCAATCTTTAAGTTTGGTTTTATTAATCGATTGTATGCTTCAGTTTTGATCAAAGTTGTCAAAGCAATACATTATTTTTTTTGCTTCAATTATTATTTAAGATTGTTTTGTAAAGTTTGAATTTTTAGTTTTTCAATACAAAAATCCATTCATTAACTATTTTGAATTAGCAACGGGTTTGCTTGGTTCTCAAACTATATAATTGCTTTATGATTATGGTCGTAAATTTCGCCATCTTTTGAGAAATAGTCAACTGACCCCTTTCTTTAATAGTCACTCAGTGTAAAAAAAAAATAGACCCTTACTGACAAACATGCATGCATGGTGAACCTTAAAGTTCATATTGTACAAACATTACCGGTCCTATTCGTTCATTTACTAATAAAACATGTCTGTTTGCTGCGTTACTTATTGTACCGCGAGTTAGAAAAGATGTAGAGATTTAATTTTATTTCATTTCCAAAAAATGTTGCCGAAAGAAAACGATGGATTGTGAACGTCAGACGTGAGGTGTAGACCTACCTTTAATTGACATTCCCAAACGTATTGCTTGATGCAAAATAATTTTCGTTTTGTGTCCTTATATAATTATAAAACATGTTTTTTTAAAACCAATAACCGCTACTCTTGACTAATTTATTATATAAAGCAAGATAATTTTAACTTACCGCGACTAGCACGTCCATTTATTAATTATTGTATAATCACTTTTGATGTTAAAAACTCATCTTTCAGCCTTTGTGTATTTCTAAAAGACCGGAACTGGACGACGAGATTGAACTAAATTGTCAAACACCAGCAAAAGCCGAAAATATTATTTACCGTGTGTTGCCGAAAATAAACCGGAAGTTTATGAACACGTTAACCCCCAACCTATTGATTGGTTACTCCTCATTGAGACTTGTCAACTGATGTGAATTCAAAAAAATAAATATATTGCTGCACTTTCTGCACCTGGGACTTGAAGACTATTACACATATAGTTCGTGTGACTAAAATTATATCATAACTATTTATCACTGTCTGTCTACACAACTGAGTTATATGGCTAGCAAACACATTTATATGACATCTTACATTAATACACTGGTCAATGTATTGGACGAATTGGTGTAAGTTAGTACCTTACTAGACGAATGAACTATGAACATAATAAAAAGTTTCGCTATGGAAGTTTACTTAATAAATATTTCAATAGTGTGTTTTGTTTACGGTAGTTTCATTCTTGTTTTGTGTTAGCTTTTTTTTTTTGTTAAATAAACGGATCCTTGTTCCATACTTTATAAAAAGTTTTTTCAGGTTATTAAGGTGTACATTTTAATTCTCAAACTGTTATTGTATACATGTTCTATATTAAGCCTTGTTAATACTTTAATGAAAGAGTAAAATTTTGTGATTAATTTATTCACTGACTATGTGAATCTGTGCGAGATGTTTTATAATAATTAAAAGAAAAAGATATGTCCCTTATTTTTTGATGTAAAAAATGTGGAAGTTTCCACAATAAACTAAACCAGACAAAACACCACACGAATTACATTTTTAAGTACAGTATTTCCAGCTGACCGTCTCGGTCTAGTGAGAAAGTAAAGCACCACTAGTAACGCTATACAAGGAGATTGTTTGGCCAGCCCAGTCGGGTTTACTTTTCCCTAACTTGTGTGCTGGTATACATCAGACCTGGATTCAAACCCGGTACCTTTGGCGTTGTAATCAAAACACGCTAGACTACTGATAGATAGACTATTAATCCAAATGTAAAGGCACGTACAAAGGGCATCGTGGGAAGGAGGCAGCGGCACCACCGAAAGTGTCCATAGCTATGGACAGCATAATCTGTATTCAACATCGACGTCATTGTTTAAGTCTAATTACTATATAGCTGAAATAAATACCACGATGCAAGATTTGAATAAGAAAATATAAATGAATAAGTAGGCCTAATATTATTTATAATACAAAACATAAATTGTCTGGCATCACTAGAGAATCAAATTTGGAAACGTTCATTTAATTAAAGGGAGATAATTAACCCGTTTTTATTTGCGTTAATATTTTTTTTTCCTTTATAAGAAAAAACTTAACGATTATATAAATAAAATATAAAAGTATAAAATATAGTTGACAGTTATTACATATAATATGACCGGATAATTAATATGTACATATCTACACACTACATTAACTACCTACTATGTCTGGAGGGTGTCCCTAAGTCTATCAAGATCTGATGGGTACCTGACCTAAGTTGTGGTAAAATAAAGGCGGCTGTGCATAGCGCTGGCCACACAATCACCAAGCATGCCGTGGCCACAGAAACTGTTCAACGCTGCTTCATCGGACCTATGGATCATTTCGGTCCGACGGGTACTTTACTTTACCTACTATGTATGATTACGACGTAAATCTACCGCATATTATTATTTGTACTGGCAACTTATTACAATGATATCTTAAAACTTTAAAACATTAAAGAAAACTTCAGAGGCTGCGATCAAAATAAAAGGAATTTTAAGCAGTTGCTAGATATTTAATCTCAACAACGTATATACATTTTAGAAATTAACAATTAATGTGAAAGTTCATTAATGAAATTTTTTATACTGTTTTATTAAAGGATCCACCTTTTCAGTCTTAAAGAACTAACCCAGAAAATTTTTTTTTTTAATATAATCCCTTTCTTTGTAAACTAAGTTTATATTTAATTTATATTTTGATAGATTAAAATAAACATAAGTGATATCATACCTTATGAATTTCCACACAAAAATTTTGCGCATCCTTTTTTTGGGGGGCCAAAGCCGAAAAGTTTATTTACTTCCGTCTCTTCTGGTAGAGGCAGCCATTATTTACGTAAATTTTCTTCCATTCGCAAATTGGTTGAAGGTATTAGTGACTATTCCAATGGCTATGATGCTGAAAATTTCATAGAATGTATAGTTAGTTGCAACAAGTCTGCTGTCCAAGTTTCAGCTCGATTGGACGGCGGGAAGTGGTCGAAAAATCAATGCAAAGTTTTACGAGCAAGCAGACAGTACGAGTTAATAGAAAGGGAGTCATAAACTAACCCATAAGACCAAGTTTAATTATACTCCCTTTCTTTGTAATGTAAGTTTATATTTAATTTATATTTTGATAGATTAAAATAAATATAAGTGAGATCATACCTTAAGAATTTCCACACTAAAATTTTGCGCATCCTTTTTTTTTTCGAGCCAAAGAGAAAAGTTTATTTCTTCTTCTTCTTCTTCATATTACTGTGGAGACCCCGTTATGATCGAGGAAAGAGTCCACAATTTAACTAAACATAAAATAAAAAACATCACAAACAACAATTATATACAGATGACAGAGTGTCACTTTAGGTTTTTAGACCAGCCCTTCAGTGACGATTTGAAAGCCGGCACAGTAGGGGCAGTGATGGAGGCCTGATCCAGGGTGTTCCGACTCTTTTGCTAGGGAAAGGCAGCCATGTTTTTCGTAAAATTGTCTTCAATTCGCAAATCGGTCGAAGGTATTAGTGACTATTCCAAAGGCTATGATGCTGAAAATTTGATAGAATGTATTGTTAGTCGTAACAAGTCTGCTGCCCAAGTTTCAACTCCATTTGACGACGGGAAGTGGTCGAAAAATGGATGCAAAGTTTCGCTTGCAAGCAGACAAGCAGACAGACAGTACGAATTAATAGAAAGGGGGTAAAAAGATCCCACTTCTTAGCATTTAAAATGTCACACTTTTTAAACTTCATAAATAGGTCAAACGTTTTATTCATTAAAAAGACCTACGCTTTGGTTCTCGAAAACAACCCTCTTTTTCCTTGAAAAGAGTTCAACTTTCTATTTTTAAAATGAAAAAAAGCTCCACTCTCTGTCATTGGAAAAACAAAATTGTTTATTCTTAAAAAGGCCCCATTTAGTGGAACCACTTCCCCTGCTACCCTCCTGGCCACGCTACTGGCTGAACAAGGATCCACAAAAAATGGCCCCGAATTACATTACCAAAAAAAAAAAAAAAAAAAAAAAAAAAAAAAAAAAAAAAAAAAAAAAAATTCTCGAAGAATTTGACATTTTTAAAAGTTATAGAAAACTGTACAAATATAAAGTATGCACCACTATAACATCTTGATGTAAGTTTAGTTCATTGGCACTAATTACATTTTATTTCATTGTTAAGAACTGTTCGTATTTTGAATTACTTAAATAAAGAGGTACACCAAAATATTATTTTTTTAAGTTCGTACAACACTTGGGATCAAATTCAAAGTTCTGACTATTGTCATGTATATTAGTTTCCAAGTATTGGAACACACAATGTTTATTCCTCCCCCCCGCTCTCTTTTTCTCACTACACACGATTTTGTGGGCGGGGCTTAGTCTTTCCCATTGCCTGACGTTTAGTAAGAAGGCGAGAGATTCTTGGTAATTTTGGTATTCAGTGTTGACCTCAAATTCTCGGAGTGACTAAGAATGGTCGATTATTTCGGCATGGGGGAGTTCATATAATTTTTATTATGAGTTTTTTAGTGATATCATTATTTTCACCCCTTCTAGTAATAGGTCTGTCCCTCGCCCCACTTGAATAGTATTTAATGATTTTGTCTGAAAGGCAGTGAGTTTCAAGATAATTTCTTTTGAAGACGCTTGTGTTTGCACTATTTTATTCTAACTGTACATAATACATATATTGTATATATTGAACATATCACCTGAATTAAATTATCAACAACATTTACACTAAAGCTACCTCGTCAAGTTACTATTCTATTGTGCTGTTTACAATACTATAATATGTATCTACTACTCTAACGTCAAGGAAAGGAACTGTTAGAACACAAATCCTGAGTTTGTGCCCAGGACTATAAGAAGAGTTCGTGTAATACTGAAACATAAATAATAATAACTAAAGTCTACCCTAGGACTAACGAGAATTATCAACAATATCTACACAGCTCTGGCCACAAGGGGATTGTGGACGTAACACTATGCTCTATAAAAGCCTTCATGGTCAATCTCCAAAGTACATCTGATCTATGGTTTAGCTACACACATAAGAGAAAACAGGACTGCGATCAAATAATATTCACCAACAACTCAAGGTAACAAATATAAAAAGAAAAACAGTTGCAGCTCACTCTTAAAGCATCGTGGTGGAATGAGCAGTTGCAGCTCACTCTTAAAGCATCGTGGTGGAATGAGCAGTTGCAGCTCACTCTTAAAGCATCGTGGTGGAATGAGCAGTTGCAGCTCACTCTTAAAGCATCGTGGTGGAATGAGCTTCCGGATAAAAATTAGACAAGCGGATAATATTGACATTTTAAGAATTAAATTAAAAACATTCCCCCTTTTAAAAAACAATAACATATGGTAAATGCAGAGCCTTTACAAGCTTATGTAGCGCCCCAGGGCAACAGTTTCAGTGCCGCCCCTTGCATACTCTAACGACTTGTTTAATGCTATATTTGCTATATTTAGACTACATTTGCCCCCCCCCCCCCCCCGCGTTGGAAGTGTCGCCCCCGGGAATATATCCCCCTCTGCCCCCCCCCCCTCACGTGAGGGCACTGGGTAAAGCTCATTCGAAGGCTGAATAGCTCTCTAAAAATAATGTAATTTGTTGTACAATAATCATCCAATGTGTTACTTTGTCTCATTGTTTGTGCATGTTACTCACGTGCACACATGTGGCTGGTATTATAAGAGTGAGCTTTCCGTGTAATATATTTCATAATCACGTATAACATCATGCGGGTTTGTTTGTAGTTTGCATGCTCAAGTCTTACGTTTGTAAAAATGATGTAAGATTAAATCAACATTTTTTTTTGTAACCAAGTAAAATGTCTAATGCCTATGATGTATTTTTTTAAATAGCAGCACAGGCTTAACGGGGTGTCGATATTTGCACTTATTAAGAATGTTAGTTTCCATTTATTATTTTAAGTATAAAAATGAATAATTATTAAGCTAACGTACATTTAGGTTAAGGAAGTGTCAGTTTAGCGGATATCAAAGCTTTGCCCCCCCCCCTCGAACTTTTCTGGTTACGCGACTGCGAAAAAAACGGTTCCCGTTCCCGTGTCGATCTTTTCATATAAATTGATTGTCACATTCTGTGTTTTATTTCTATTTTGTTTGTGTGTGGAGAGAGAATAGAATGTTAGGGGGGGGGGGGTAGAAGAATAGCACATGATGACTTTCGGGAGCATAATTATAAAAATGAAACAAATTGAGTGAAATGGTACTACCAAATATTATATAGTATAGATAATGTGTTAGTTGCTGAATATAATTTTATCAACCTCTTTTTTCCTTAAAAGAAGTTCTTACTAACACCAAAATAACTCCTTCAAGACTACAATGATATTGTCTGTTTTAAATTATATTCATCCGGGTATTCTCATAGAGATATTTAGCCTCCATTAGTCGTGAGTCTATCGGCGTCGTTTTGTGTGCAGTCATTGGACTGATGTAGATCTGTAGTCATTGGACTGATGTAGATCTGTAGTCATTGGACTGATGTAGATCTGTAGTCATTGGACTGATGTAGATCTGTAGTCATTGGACTGATGTAGATCTGTAGTCATTGGACTGATGTAGATCTGTAGTCATTGGACCGATGTAGATCTGTAGTCATTGGACTGATGTAGATCTGTGTCACGACGTGGCAATTGAGAGGGGGGTAATAATGGCTGGTTGTCTTAGAGATATGAGGTGCCGATGCTGTGGTTGACCTGGAATATTTATTTGTTCTCTACTGGCTCGCTTAGATGTTGTTAAACACACACAAACAGACAGTTCTAAGTTAGGCAAGCAAGTTTCTGGTTACGTTTCAGGTGTTTATTTATGATTCAAATTCAATATCCAATGATGAAATATACATACTAACATGCAGGGGAGATACAATGCTTGAGATTTATGCACAGAAACGTCTAACACTCAATATACTGTGTTGTTACGGAATCCAAGGTTAGGCTACGTAACTATAATGAGGGAATTACGATTACTGGCTAAGTATCTGCAAGTCCGAGTAACAATTCGGGAGCTAGACCAAAACGATGTGTCTAGCTCGGGAGCTGGGGGAGATCTGCTTTAGTTTAGTTGGGCGGGCTTTTTCGTGAACATTAGTCACCTGACCCAAGGTTAATTTGGTTGGCTTACATTTAATTACATCCTATTCTCATTGGCTAGATTGAATATACATTTGCATAAGAAAGCTTATTGGAGCCAAAAATGGATTGGGGGTCGGGGTTGCGAGGGCGGAAAGGGGGGGGGAGAGAGGTCTAGATGAAAGACAATTTATACAGACGTCCTGCTGAGTGGGGGAGTTTATCTCCCTTTGGTAGAATCTTAAGTAGTTAACTCAAGTGGCTGGGGGGGGTTTCGGGCGAGAATTAGTTACGTGTGTGCGAACTGCTGAGTGGGGGAATTTAGTCAACCGCTCAGAGAACGACCGTCTCAAAGCAATTGCATAACGTGCCGCTAAGCTGAGGGGATATAAAGGGGGGGTGGCGGGGACGCGAAGAGGAGGGGGTGAGTGAAAGGTCGGGTAGTGACTCGCTCAGGGAACGACCGTCTCAAAGCAATTGCATAACGTGCCGCTAAGCTGAGGGGATATAAAAGGGGGGGGGGTGGCGGGGGCGCGAAGAGAAAGGGGGTGAGTGAGGGGTCGAGTAATGACTGTCTACACATGTGTTAAAATAGTACAAGATATAAATACATTAAGACATGATATGAATACATTAATATAGCATAGGATAAAATATATACATTCTAACTAACACATTCGTACCCATTCAACCAAGATGTAGTACCAAGTTGAATCGTATTAGTCAGTAGACTCTGAATTTGGGCGTAGTACAAGAGTATAGTGAAGGGTAGAGAAACAGGTGAGGAAGAGTGATGGGGAGGTGTAATTGCGTAAGGGAGGGAGAAGATAGTGATAGTTTCAGACTACTCGTTCTATCTAATCTAACTCTACGCTAACCTATGGTTCTATACTACTATCTACGCTATAGTCTATCTATGGGTGCTACGAGTCACGGTTTAATCCAGAATCGTGACAACTCACCCGGGTAGCTTGGGAATCTACTCAGAAAGTGGATTCATACCTAAATTACTGTCTCGGGGACATGGGGAAAGGGGGGGGGAGTCGGTGGTGAGTCGTCGGGGTTGGGATCTGAGTGGGAGTATCGGGATAGGAAGTCCGCGAGGTGGTGATCTTTTCCAGACTGGTAAACGGTTTGGAAGCTGTACTGTGACAGGGTGAGTGAGTATCTCATTAACCTTCTGTTTAGGTTCTTTGCGCATGCGAGGAACGTCAGGGGCTGGTGGTCGGTGTGGAGAAAGAAATGGCGTCCGTACAGATATACGTGGAATTTCTCAATTCCAAATACGAGAGACAGACACTCCTGTTCAGAGGTGCCGTAATTTTTTTGCGCGGAGCTGAGTTTCCGTGACGCGTAGGCTACAGGGAACAGCATGTTATCATGTTCCGGGTCAGGTTGTAACAGGGCCGCGCCTACTGCTCGTCCGCTTGCATCGCACTTCAGCACGTAGGGAAGGGACGGGTTCGGCAGTCGCAGTATGGGTTTGCTAGTGAGAGCTGTCTTCAATTGGTCGAACGCTTGTTGGCACTCATCGGACCAAGTAACTTTCTCTGGGAGATTTTTCCGCGTTAGGTCTGTTAAAGGGGCTGCGATGCTATTGTAGTGTGGTATGAACTTCTGATAGTACCCTGTTGACCCTAGTAGAGACCGTATACCTGATTTGGTGGTGGGCTGAGGGGCTAACTTAATTTTCTCTACCTTGGTTTCGTCCGGCATTATTTTGTTCCTTTCGATCATATGACCTAGGAATTTCAATTTATTGAACCCGACCATGCATTTTGAGGGCCTCGCGGTTAGGCCGGTTTCGCGGAGCCTAACTAGCAGGGCAGTTATTGTTTCTACATGGCTTGCCCAGGTGGGCGTGGCGATCAAGATATCATCTACGAAATGGGTGATCCCAGGCCTGTTAATTGGCTGAATAAGCTTCCGCATCATGCGTGTGAACACGGAGGGGGAGTTATTTAGGCCAAAGGGGACAGTTTGAAACTCGAAGTGCCCTTGATCGGTACTGAAGGCGAGGTAGTGTCGGCACTTCTCTTCCACTTCTATTTGGAAGAATCCTTTGCTAAGATCAAACTTGGAAAAGTATTGAGCGTTGCTTAGTTTTGAAAACAGTAAATCAGGGTCTGGCATTGGTTCAACTTGAAATTCAGTGACTGCGTTTAAGCGGCGGAAGTCTATGCACATACGGTGAGAACCGTCTGATTTCCTTACTAGTACCACCGGCGCATTGTACGGGGAGGTAGAGGGGGCGATGATGTTGTTGGCTAGCAGATAATTTATTTCCTTTTCAATGACATCTAGTTTGGCATGGGGCATAGCGTATGCCTTGACCTGAATGGGTCGGGGGTCGGTGACCTTCATAGTGAATGTTTCTAAGTTGGTACGCCCTGGGGTGTCAGTCAGCACGTCGGAGTACGAAGAGAGTAAATGTTTCGCTGTGTCAGCTTGTTCAGGGGTTAGAAGGGGACAGATTTCTACATCATCTACGGTCTCTGTCTGTTGTAGGGGAAAGGCGGTTAATGAGTCATCGGCTTCTGTCTCTTCAGCAATAGCCGTTGCTACCAGGGGTGTCTCGTCTAACGGTCGCTCTATGTATCGCTTTAGCAAGTTGATGTGGAACAGTTTGTCCTTGTTGCCGATCTTGATAAGGTAGTTGGTGCCTGAGAGTTTTTTTGTAACTGGGTATGGGCCTCTCCATGCTAACTGGAGTTTGTTGTAAGAGGAGGGAAGGAGCAGTAGTGCTTTATCGCCCGGAGCCAGAGAGCGTTCTTTGGCCCGCCGATTGTATAACTTCTCCTGTCTCTCCCTCTCCTTGGTTAAGTGCTTTGAGGCGATAGAGTGGACAGTTATCAGCCTAGCCTTTAGGTCATTGATGTAGGCGTGGACTGAGAGTTCTTCGGGGTGGGGGGAGGGTTTAGTCCAGGCGCGCTTGAGGAGCTCTAGTGGACCACGGGGTTGGGAACCGAATAACATCTCATAGGGAGTGTAGCCTAAGGTAGAATGGGGAGTAGACCGATATGCGAATAAGGCGGTAGGGAGGAGGGTATCCCATTCATCCAGAGGACCATCGGCGGTTTTCTTTAATAGCCCGATTAGTGTTTGGTTAAACCGTTCGACTAATCCATTGCATTGAGGGTGGTAGGGGGAGGACCGGAGGTGAGTGGTGTTCATGATGTGCAACGCTTCCCTCATCAGTGTACTGGTGAACTGGGGCCCGTTATCGGAGAGTAGGACTTCGGGAAACCCCACTCTCGTGAAAATGGTAAACAGTGCCTCGGCCACGTGTTTCGCGTCTTCTTTCGGCAGCGCCACAGCTTCCGGCCAGTTGGTAGCCTGGCATATCACGCACAGTATGAACCTGTTCTTCTTCCGTGTTATCGAGAGTGGCCCTACTAGGTCTACTGACACCCGCTGAAAGGGCGTGT
Source organism: Anisus vortex (assembly GCA_949126835.1). NCBI lineage: Eukaryota > Metazoa > Mollusca > Gastropoda > Planorbidae > Anisus > Anisus vortex. The sequence goes on from OX421500.1 coordinate 21,487,978, forward strand.
CGGTCACCGGGTGTTTGCCTAACGGTACTGGCTTAGCGTGGTGGGCCTTGGACATGAGCTGGCATTGGTGGCATGACGCTACAAATCGTTTGATCTCATTGTGCATACCGGGCCAGTGGAAGTAATGGGTGATTTTGTTGACTGTGGACCCTTGCCCTTGGTGACCGCCCAGGGTTGAGTCGTGGGCCGCCTCCATAACTTGCCTACGGTAAGGACCGGGGATGATGAGCTGGTCTCTGACCGAACCGTCAGGGAGGCTGGACCGTCGGAACAGTCGTTTCCCTTTTTGAATAAACGAGTAGGGTTTCGGGGGGTCTGGGTTTTGACCGACCTTAGCGAACAGTGGGGCCAGGGTCAAGTCTTCTTGTTGAGCCCGCAGGAATTCGTGGGCCGTGGGGGATTCCGGGGGAGGGTGGGGAACAGGGTCAGGGTGCGCGCGTGTGGCCACTGAGGCAAGGGGGGGGGAGGGGACGTCGGCAAAGTTGAGGTATCGTTCCCCCAGGATGACGTCATAGGGTAATTCGGCTCGGATTGCTAAGGTAGCCGTGCCAGTATATGGTTTTGACTTTATGTGGACCTTGGCGGTTGGGAGGGTCTCAACGTATCCCGTTATAACTCTATATTCGACTGACTCGCCAGTATAGTCGGAGGGACTCACGAATGAAGTCTTAGCGAACCCATCAAGCTGGCATCCCGTGTCGAGAAGGGCCCTGGCTTTTTTTGAGTTGATCTCTATATTTCTTTCTGTCTTGGTTTCCGGTTTGGCGGGGTTGTAAGCGGGGGGTGGGTCGGTTTCTGGGTCTTGCGTCCTGGGGGTGTCTGCCGGGCAAAGGATGGCGGTGTATACTCCTGGGGGGGGGGGGTTTCTGGGAGAGATTATGGCTAGTGTGTGCCTTGGGTTGTTGCTCAGCGGAGTTACCGTGGCGGGTCGAATGGGGATGATTGGTGCCGGTTTGTGGCCTGGTCATGTGGTGGGGTTGGTCCGCACGTCGCAAGTCTTGGAGGGGCGGAGGGGGTCTGGGTTGGGAATGACCCGGTCGGGGCTGAGGGAAGCTGTTGTGGCTGATTAGCGGGGGAGGGTTGGTGCGGTGGTTGTCCCAGTTATTCCGGTGCGACTGTGGGTGTCCCGGGCGGAAGAGAGGACCCGGTGGCCTTGTCGACCTACCGTTTTCTCGTCGGGGAGCAGGGGGTGGTTGAAATTTTTCCCGGGGGTGGGATGATTCTACTAGGTTGGACTGCAGAAACCTATCTGCGCCCTGCAGGGAGGGGTTTAAACCGGTGATTCCTTGTTGAATAAGGAAGGCCCTTAGCTTAGGTGTCATCTGTGACTCTATTTGCTCAGTCATTATGAGGGTGACCATACCGTCGAATGACTGTTCAATATTGCCTAACTCAACCCACTTGAGTAGGTAAGATTGTATTCGCTCCGCGAATTGTGTATAGTTTTCCCCCGGTCGTAGCGTGGACGACCGAAACTTCTTCTGGTAGTGGGATGAGTGTAACTGGTGGCGATTTAGCAGCGCGTTTTTCAGTGCCACGCACGACTCCCTGTCTTCTGGGGCCAGTTTACAATAGGCGTCATAATCCTCTCCCCTTAGAGTGGAGACGAGGATCCTACAATGTAATTCTGGGGGGACCTCATTTAACTCCATACAGTCGCTAAACCGTCGGAGGTAAATGTCGAACTGTTCCAGTCGGGGGTCGTGAACTTCAGTCCATAGGGAAGCATGTCGGGGGAGGGGATGGTTGCTGGGGGTGGCTGAGCTAAATGATGAGGGGGAGTTTGGGTTGTCGCTGTTGTCCGGGGGCCTAGTGCTTGCGGCTAATTCAGCTAGTCTGAATTCATGTGTCCTGCGTGCCTCCTCATCTAGCCTATTTTCTTCTCTAACCCTCTCTTCCCTAGCTAACTGTTCTAACCTAAGTGTGTCCTCTCTAGCTAATTGTTCTGCTCTAAGCCTATCTTCTCTTTCTAATTGCTTTGCTCTCTCCTCTCTAGCTACCTGTTCTGCTCTCTCTGTCTTGGCCTCATGGGCCGCTACCTGCTCTACTACGTATTTAGTGATGTCTGAGTCAATGTAGCCTATAGCTATAGCCTCTTCTCTCAACTGCTTACGCAATAGTACACCTTCCGCCATAGTAACAGAGTGAGGCGAGATTAAGATACTAGAGGCGGACAGAGATATAGCGAGATAGGAAAGGAAATTATAGGAGGGGTGTTGGGGTTCAGAGTTTAGCTAACGTAATACAACTCAAAATGGTACTCACCAGACAGCAATTCCAGAATTTTACACACATACACTAACACACGTATATCCAATCATAAAGTTATCGTTTATATGGCGCTCGGCGCTGTTGGTGCAGATCTTCGGGCTGGTTAGGAATTCTCTTTCCCCGTGCCGGGACTGGATTAGCGTTTAATGTTAGTGTCTATTTTCCCGGGTTTGGATACCGGCAACTACGGCGGGTTCCTACGGGGAGGTTGACAGGGCAGTTGTCGGGTTCTCGGCGGTCTCTAGTTGTCGGGCAGGCTGATGCGGCGGCGGTGGGTCTCTCTGCTGACGTCTCGGGTGCCGGTATGTTGATGCGGGGCCAGAGGGTGGCGATCTGGCGGTTGGGGCGGCAAATCTGGCGTAATGGGGTGGCAAATTTGGTTGCGGTGTGTCTGGGGTGACGTAGGCTGGCGTAGTGTGGCGAGCCTGGCTTAATGGGGTGAGTTGGCTGGGGTGGCGTAGATTGCTCGGAGTGGCGAATCTGGGGTGGCTTAGGTTGGCGTATCTGGGGTGCGTAGGCTGGGGTGACGTAGGCGTAGGCTGGGGTGGCGTAAGCGTAGGCTGGGGTGTCGTAGGCGTAGGCTGGGGTGGCGTAAGCGTAGGCTGGGGTGTCGTAGGCGTAGGCTGGGGTGGCGTAAGCGTAGGCTGGGGTGGCGTAGGCTGCGTAAAGTGGCGAGCCTGGTTTGATGGGTTGATGGATCTGGTTGCTGGCGTTGGGATGACGGGTCTGGTTGCTGGCTTAGAGTCTTTGTGTTGTAGAGAGATGAGCCCCCATCCAGGGTCGGTTTCAGAATCGGCGTAGTCCTCGGGTTGTTGCTGTTGACAGTGCGCTGAACGGCTTGAAGTTCAGATAATCCCGGACGAGCCCCCACTTTGTCACGACGTGGCAATTGAGAGGGGGGTAATAATGGCTGGTTGTCTTAGAGATATGAGGTGCCGATGCTGTGGTTGACCTGGAATATTTATTTGTTCTCTACTGGCTCGCTTAGATGTTGTTAAACACACACAAACAGACAGTTCTAAGTTAGGCAAGCAAGTTTCTGGTTACGTTTCAGGTGTTTATTTATGATTCAAATTCAATATCCAATGATGAAATATACATACTAACATGCAGGGGAGATACAATGCTTGAGATTTATGCACAGAAACGTCTAACACTCAATATACTGTGTTGTTACGGAATCCAAGGTTAGGCTACGTAACTATAATGAGGGAATTACGATTACTGGCTAAGTATCTGCAAGTCCGAGTAACAATTCGGGAGCTAGACCAAAACGATGTGTCTAGCTCGGGAGCTGGGGGAGATCTGCTTTAGTTTAGTTGGGCGGGCTTTTTCGTGAACATTAGTCACCTGACCCAAGGTTAATTTGGTTGGCTTACATTTAATTACATCCTATTCTCATTGGCTAGATTGAATATACATTTGCATAAGAAAGCTTATTGGAGCCAAAAATGGATTGGGGGTCGGGGTTGCGAGGGCGGAAAGGGGGGGGGAGAGAGGTCTAGATGAAAGACAATTTATACAGACGTCCTGCTGAGTGGGGGAGTTTATCTCCCTTTGGTAGAATCTTAAGTAGTTAACTCAAGTGGCTGGGGGGGGGGGGGGGGTTTCGGGCGAGAATTAGTTACGTGTGTGCGAACTGCTGAGTGGGGGAATTTAGTCAACCGCTCAGAGAACGACCGTCTCAAAGCAATTGCATAACGTGCCGCTAAGCTGAGGGGATATAAAGGGGGGTGGCGGGGACGCGAAGAGGAGGGGGTGAGTGAAAGGTCGGGTAGTGACTCGCTCAGGGAACGACCGTCTCAAAGCAATTGCATAACGTGCCGCTAAGCTGAGGGGATATAAAAGGGGGGGGGTGGCGGGGGCGCGAAGAGAAAGGGGGTGAGTGAGGGGTCGAGTAATGACTGTCTACACATGTGTTAAAATAGTACAAGATATAAATACATTAAGACATGATATGAATACATTAATATAGCATAGGATAAAATATATACATTCTAACTAACACATTCGTACCCATTCAACCAAGATGTAGTACCAAGTTGAATCGTATTAGTCAGTAGACTCTGAATTTGGGCGTAGTACAAGAGTATAGTGAAGGGTAGAGAAACAGGTGAGGAAGAGTGATGGGGAGGTGTAATTGCGTAAGGGAGGGAGAAGATAGTGATAGTTTCAGACTACTCGTTCTATCTAATCTAACTCTACGCTAACCTATGGTTCTATACTACTATCTACGCTATAGTCTATCTATGGGTGCTACGAGTCACGGTTTAATCCAGAATCGTGACAATCTGTACATCCGATTTCTTTAGACTATTTGACTTGGTCATCACATTAGTAACCTTTGTTTTATTAAAAAAACATTCCCCCTTAGCCCTTAAGCACTATCACGCCAACGCCCATGATCCCAATAATCTAGATACATATGTATATTACCATTTTAACTTCAGTTTAGTTAATTTAAAATAAACATTTGTAATGGACGCTGATATCTACAATAAAAACATGGTCAAAGTTATATTTTAAAAAAAAATATAGAAAAATAGATCCTTTTGATATTTTGAAGAACTTGCTAGATTTTGTTTTTACTATTCAACATTACTGACTAACCAAGAAGAAGAAGAAAATATTCAATTAGTTTAATGCCACAATAAAATCATTATTTTCTTTGGTTGTGTTGTAAAAGAACGTTTCGTATCCTGGGCCTACACAGCGAGATGGTCAATCAGTGTCTGAGTGGCCGGAGATCAGGACATTAACTGCTACACTTGGTTGCAGTAGGTAATAAAAAAAGGGGGCGAGAAAATAATACAACTGATAGATTCAGATGATGCCTTCGGATCCTCTATTGCAACCTACAGTACGCGTGCCAGACTTGGCACGCAGGGCGATTTTCAATGGTACGCGGAAGACCCCCAAAGAAGGCAATATAAGTCTTTGTTACTAGTAATTGTTTAGAGGCGATTGGTGAATTTTAGGCTGTTGGCACACTGAATGAATTAGAAATTCTACTTCGGCACACTATTATGAAAATGTTGGCGACCACTGCTCTATTGCACATCGCCTTATAGCCAAAGTGTTCAAGCGTTAAATGTATTAAGTCTGAATGAGATTAAAGTGTATATAAAAATCAGAATATGTATATTGTTCTTGTAGAATATACATTTTCTGATAAGGACAAATCTATCCAGTCATCAATAAAATGGAAATGTTTATTAGATAGATGTCTTTTTGTGAAAGTCCAATAGTAAGAACTTATAGAAACTTATTTAACGACATTTGAAATGTGTGAAATTTTATTTTAGGGTATATAATGAGAGGAAGATCAAATTTCAATGATAGAACAGCGTTGGCGGAGCATGAGCCCATCTACAACTGCAGCCCGACGAGTTAACAACGTTTAAGAAAACATGGCAGATAGATAGACAGAGAGACATATAGACATATGAACGTTCGGACGGAGTAAGTCACAGACCCGAGACAAACAGATATCTATATAGATAGATAGACAGACTGAAAGACTTACTGACAGCTAGATAAATAAAAAGACAGATAAATAGATAGTAAAATAGATAGATTGGCTAATTGATTGAATGACAAAGTGGACAACAGAATAGACCGATAGACAGAAAGACGGATAAACTGACCAGCAGACAAACAAACATACCAACAGAAAAACAGCTAGATGGTTAGATGGATATATATATATATATATTAACATATTGTCATGTATATTGTTTTTCCAAGAATTGGAACACGCAATGTTTATTCTTCTCTCTCTCTCTTTTCTCACTACACACAATATTAGGACGTTTAGTAGGAAAACAAAAGATTCTAGGTAATGCTGGGATTCTGTGTTGATCTCAAATTCTCAGGGTCTGGGAACGACTCATTATTTAATAGGGGAAGTTCCTATCGTTTTTGTTATGAGTTTTGTAATGATACCATGATTTTCACCCCTACTGGTAATGGGTCTGTCCCTTGCACCACTCGGATAGTATTTAATGATTTGTTTTGTCTGAAAGACGGAGAGTTTCAAAATATGTTCCTTTGAGAACGTTTGTGTTTGCACTATTTTACTCTAACTGTACATAATAGATATATTGTATATATTGAACATATCACCTGAAATAAACTATCAACAACAGTTACACTGAAGCCTCCTTGTCAAGTTACTATTCTATTGTGTTGTATACATTACTATAAGATTTATCTACTACTCTAATACCCAAGAAAGGAAATGTTGGAATACAAATACTGAGTTTGTGCCCAGGACTATAAGAAGAGTTCGTGTAATACTGAAACATAAATACTAATAATTACAGTCTCCCCTAGGACTAACGAGAATTATCAGCAAGATCTACACAGCTCTGGCCACAAGGGGATTGTGGACGTAACAAAATTTGGTGGTCTCGCCCGGTATATTTGAGTTCTACTTTTCCTGACCTAGGATTGACAAAATTTGGTAGTCTCGTTCGGTATATTTGAGTTCTACTTTTCCTGATCTAGGATTGGAAAAAATGTGTTGATCTCGTCTGGAAAATTTGAGTTATATTTTTCCTGACCTAGAAATATTTTGTGACATTAGTAGTACTGAGAGCGGCATATTTGTGTTTCGTTTTCTAGGACTGTGAAACTATTCTTTTTAAAAAGAGGAGAGAACTGGTTTGCGTATTTATTCCTTGGGAAGTGTGAAGATTCCACGAAGTGTGTAATATTATATTGTGCAAATTTCTGGACAAATCGTAAGTTGGAACTTTATATTTTATAATACAATATATACTACTCTACTATCACAAATATTTCGAACGCTATACTATGGCTTCGAATATATCAAGTGAGGAACTTAATGCCATGTCATTTGCTGAACTAAAAGAATTAGCTGAGTCCTTTGGGATTGAGGCAGGACAGGCAAGACCTAATCGTAATCGTTTGATCAAAGAAATTATGACATGTTTGAACGGGCAGAATGCCATGAACACTGGTAATGTAGTTGAAGTGGGACAGAACGATATCAATGAAGGTTATGTAGCTCCCAGTGGGGGCGAGGTAATTGCCCACGGAGACGAGGTAAGAAATATGTCATCTAGATCATCAAACAATGATGAAGATGAAGGGTTGAGTGAAAACCTAAAATTCCAATTAGCTATGAAGAGAATGGAATTGAAAAGAATTAGGATTGAAAGCAGAGAAAGGATAGAGATGGCACGCATGAACAGACCTGACCATCGTAGGGACAGCAATGGTATGGATATTAGCGCAATGAAGCAACACTTGCCTATATTCAGAGAAGAAGATGTTCAAGATTTCTTTCTGCTTTTTGAGTGGATAGCTGTAGATTATCAGTTCCCTGATGATAAGATGGCTTTATTGTTAAGGTCAACTCTCAACAAGGGAAAAGCATTGGACGTAGTGTTGAGTTTAACACCCGAGGAAATAAATGACTATGAAGTGATCAAAGATAGGGTGCTAAAAAGTTATTCCCTGACACCAGAAAAAATAGAAAGCTATTTAGAGACAGAAAGAAGGCATATGATCAAACTCATGTAGACTTTTTGAGACAAAAGGAGAAAATGTTAGAACAGTGGCTAAGGTCACAGAATGTAAGTGAGTTTGATAAACTCAAGAACCTAATATTGCTTGAGGAATTCAATGATTGTATTCGAGTGGATATTAAAACCCACATCTCAGACCGAGGGGTTGAAGATGTGCATGAAGCTGCTAAATTGGCAGATAACTATGCCATAATTCACGCCAGCATAAAGCCATATTATGCTGACAAACCCAAAGTGCACAAACCAGAGCCCAAGGAGGCTAGTAAACCAAAAGAGACAAGTGAAAACAATAATAAGAACAGTGGTGTAAATAATAATAGTAACTTAGTTCATGTCAGGAAGCAGACAGATGTAAATAAAGCAAAGGTGGTATGTTTCAATTGCAAGAAAGAGGGCCACATGAAGAAAGATTGTTGGATCCTTACCAAGAAGCAAGGTGCTATTCTACACTGTGCCAGAGTGCAGAAAGACAGCAAGCAGACAGAAGAAGTGTGCAACACAGGGTCAAGAAACTCAAAAGAAATGCGGCAGGCATCGCCCATAGTTGTGGAGTCGATGGTTTTTGAGAACAGTCTATCTAAGGTAAAAGAGAATAGCTGTACTCAATCTATTATGCTTTCAGAAGGCCGTGAGGAACAGATGGTTCCTGAAGTCCCGGAAGAGGACGACCTATCCGATTTTCGACCCTTTGTCTACGAGGGGACAGTGTCGACAGAAGTCGATGTACTCAGCAAGAAGAAAATACAGATATTACGTGACACGGGTTCTGCTGTCAGCGTGATCCTGGAGGGCAGTGTGCCGTTAACAGATGCCACCAGTACCGGTGAGTCTGTTGTGCTGAGAGGTGCTAGTATGGAGGCTGTGGAAGCTCCACTGCACAGAATAAAACTCGAGTCGGATATTTTTACAGGTAACATCGTAGTGGGAGTGTGGCGCGCACTACCCGTCAAAGGCGTTTCCATGATATTAGGAAATGACATTATGGGCGGCAGAGTCACTGTCGAGCCCATGGTTAAAGTGTTGGAGACAAAGATGGCGGAGGACAAAAACCTACGTCCTGCCAATGAACGCCCAACATGTGCACTGACAAGAGCAATGCAGGAAAAGAAGTCGGTAAAGACTCCTGCTACGCCGTGTAGTGCAACGAAAGATGTGTTTGTCTGTTCTGAAGACACACATGCGAATGAAACAGTGATAACTGAAACACCTGACATCGATTTAAGTGCTACGTTCTTTGCTGAACTAACAACTGGTGATGCAACAGAGAACGATAACATTTTGTCACCAAAGCAGAAATTGGTGAAAGAACAATTGAATGACGAAGTAATAATGCAACTCAGAATGAAAGCTGTTGATGAAAAGACTGCAGATGCAATGGCGGAATGTTTCTACATGAAAGATGAAGTGTTGATGAGAAAGTCGAAACCGCTCAACTGAGGTACAAACGAGTGGGACAGTATTCACCAGATAGTAATACCTAAGTGCTATCGTCAACATATACTGCGTATGGCGCATGATCTTCCTTTCGCTGGTCACATGGGAGTCCGGAAAACGCACCACCGTATCCTCCCTTACTTCTACTGGCCAGGACTAAGAAGAGATGTTGAACAATACTGCAAGACTTGCCACGTATGCCAAATGGTAGGACGTCCTAACCAACGAATTCCTGTCGCTCCACTCCAGCCGATACCAGCGTTCGACGAACCATTCAGTCATATACTCATTGATTGCGTGGGCCCGTTGCCGAAAACAAAAGCCGGTTTTCAATACCTGCTCACAGTCATGTGTTCATCCACTCGCTTCCCGGAAGCCATTCCGTTGCGGAACATAACAACAGTGAAGGTGGTAGACGCCCTGACAAATTTCTTCACACGTTATGGCCTACCGAAGACAGTACAGTCCGACCAGGGGACTAACTTTACTTCGAACATTTTCAAACAAGTCATGGAACAATTAGGGATAAGCCATAGGCTATCAAGTGCCTATCATCCTGAGAGCCAGGGAGCTCTGGAAAGGTTTCATCAGACATTAAAATCGATGCTTAAAAAGTACTGTTATGAAAACGAGAAAGACTGGGATAAGGGTGTGCCTTATGTACTGTTCGCTGCAAGGGAGGCCACTCAGGAATCCCTGGGGTTTAGCCCATTCGAACTTGTGTATGGACACTCAGTCAGAGGTCCGTTGAAACTTCTACATGAAACTTGGCTAACGGACAGTGAACCGATTGGACTTTTGTCATATGTAGATAAATTTAAAAATAGGCTTTATCATGCTTTTAACCATGTGAAGATTCATTTTCCACAGATGCAGGAGCGTATGAGACAGAACTATGACCGTAAAGCTACAGCTAGAACTTTTGCACCAGGTGACAAAGTTCTTGTGTTTCTACCTTTGCAAAATCAGCCTTTAAGTGCAAAGTTTAGTGGACCCTATGAGATAGAGTCAAAGCTTGGCGAGGTCAATTATTTGATAAAGACTCCTGACCGGAGACAAAAGCAGAGGGTATGCCATATTGATTAACTTAAGCCCTATGTTTCAAGGGAAAAGAGTAAACCACGGGAGGTCCACATGATTTCATTAGCTAGAGTCCCGACGGATTTATCTAGGATAGAATATAAGTTTGCAGAAAGTAAACTTAATAATACAGATGCCCTTAAGAGTTTAGATACAAGGCTAGAACATCCTCCGGTAGAAGATAAGGAGAAGATTATTGAGCTGGTACATGAAAATAAGTCAATGTTTACAAATGTTCCCAGTAGGACACATGTAATAGAGCACGATGTAGTGTTAACCGAGGGTGTCAGGTCTATTAAGCAGCATCCATATAGAGTTGACCCCATCAGACCTGAGCATATTAGAGCAGATGTAAAGTGCAGGTTAGAAGATGACATAGGAGAAAAATGTGATAGCAAATGGTCTACACCCTGTGTGATGGTACCAAAAGCCGACCACACACTGCAGTTTAATAGAGACTTTGGGAAATTAAGTAATTTGACAAAGACCGACTGGTATCCCATTCCCGTATCATCGACAAGATAGAGACTAGGGACAACGTCACAGCTGATACTCTATCTCGGGTGCTACATGATTGACTGAATAACCCTATACTTCTTTTTCAGATCATCTCACTTATTCATTAAGAATGTGTCATGATAACCTAACATTCGTTTGAATTTTGATTATGGAATACCTATAGAATACTTGTATCATACAGAAGTCAAGTCTTTTGAAAGTATTAATAATTTTTATAATCATGTATAATATTGATGTTCTGATATATTTTAAATTCATTTGATTATGGAAAAGAAATTCCATTTAAATGTTGATGCATGATGCAATAAATATATAAATATGCACGTATTTACTTGATATGGATGGATAAAAGTAATTGTCATCACATGCAATTAAGTGGGAAAACTTTGAGCTAGTTGATTTATTATCTTGTTTTATTTTAGTTAATGAATGGAACTAAATAATAATATGTACAATTTGTATCTTAGAAAGAGATGTAAGATCAATTGGTATAAATTAATAGATAATATTGGAAATCTATTGCTAAACTGTTATATCATGGTAATAGAATGGGAAAAACTAGTGGATATTCACTATGTTGTATAGGTTGTTATATATTCCATATATCCAGGAACGGAGGGAAACAAAGGTACCTAAAGGTGTGCACTCATTCAACCCTGAACAAACTTTTATATTAAACTTTCAAATTTGCCAAAAACGCATAATAGTGGATTACATTTTAATATTTAGATTACTGTAGTAATCGTAAATAGAGCGTATTTTCTCCTCATATTTGAGAAAAGGGGAAGTATCATCATCTTAGGTATGAACCCTGTCAAGTTGACACTGTAATTTAAAGGGGAAGTAACCTATAGTTTGATTCGAGTTACGTATTACTTATCTTTTGGTTTGTATATTAGAAGTAAACTGTTGAAAATTGACAGAGTTTGAGCAATGTTATATTTGTTTAAATAGATTAAAACTTTTTGCAAATTTTTGGTGGAAATCCACACAACTGTACATAGTTAAAATAAGAATGACTAGAATATTTTGGAATTATTTGTACTTGTTGAGACATTAGTTAATATTAATATTAACGGGGAAATATTTGTCCATCACGTTATAATCACAATTACCATTGGGTAGTGACACTTTTTATAATTTAGTTGTGCCAGTGAGCCATGTTTGCTTAAATTGTCTTATAATCTTCCATTGATTGATGGTTGTTAAAACGATAGTGTTAAGTACGAAAAATGTACCATGTTGAGTATTACTTGGGTAATTATGGTACATTATTTCTTTCATTGGGTGGGGGTGTGTCATGTATATTGTTTTTCCAAGAATTGGAACACGCAATGTTTATTCTTCTCTCTCTCTCTTTTCTCACTACACACAATATTAGGACGTTTAGTAGGAAAACAAAAGATTCTAGGTAATGCTGGGATTCTGTGTTGATCTCAAATTCTCAGGGTCTGGGAACGATTCATTATTTAATAGGGGAAGTTCCTATCGTTTTGTTATGAGTTTTGTAATGATACCATGATTTTCACCCCTACTGGTAATGGGTCTGTCCCTTGCACCACTCGGATAGTATTTAATGATTTGTTTTGTCTGAAAGACGGAGAGTTTCAAAATATGTTCCTTTGAGAACGTTTGTGTTTGCACTATTTTATTCTAACTGTACATAATAGATATATTGTATATATTGAACATATCACCTGAAATAAACTATCAACAACAGTTACACTGAAGCCTCCTTGTCAAGTTACTATTCTATTGTGTTGTATACATTACTATAAGATTTATCTACTACTCTAATGCCCAAGAAAGGAAATGTTGGAATACAAATACTGAGTTTGTGCCCAGGACTATAAGAAGAGTTCGTGTAATACTGAAACATAAATACTAATAATTACAGTCTCCCCTAGGACTAACGAGAATTATCAGCAAGATCTACACAGCTCTGGCCACAAGGGGATTGTGGACGTAACAATATATAATACATATTATTACGTTGGATTATTTTTACCAGTTCGTTGGAGTTAGTTGTGTCCCGTGGACTGGGGTCACTGGGTCATTTTATGTGTTGGCCTAACGCCCGCCCCCAATCCCCCCACCCCCCAGTGGTCGAAGGTTGTGACATGCCCGACCAGTTTTTGCCTGATAGAGAAACGAGAGTGTGTTGACAGCTTTGGTTCGAAGCAGTGGTTTTTAGTCGATTGTACTTCTAATTGACTTCTATTGCTGTATGAACTATTAACCCTTCCCGTACCGACCTACTTCTATCTATTCTGCCTTCAGTTCCGCTATATACGCGCCCGGGACTGTAAGGGTTAAGAGACTACCGCGGACGACGAACATTAGAATATATTGATAGAGAGAGAAGAGATTGATATATTTATACTAAGTGACAGGCGGACAAACATACGGGCGCACAGGTGAACAGACTGAGGGACGGACAACGAAATAGACTGAGGGGCAGAAAGATGGCTGAACTGATGGACTGACAGACAAACAGACCAACATACTGACAATTATATATATATAGTTAAATAGATAGATTGACTTAAATACCAGTATTCTGTACATGTTACAACCATTGGTAAAGACTACAGCACAATCTACATGCATACTGCCGTTGTTTCCACCCGCCCACACACAGACACACAGACACACACACACACAGACACACACACACAACCCGGCTGGTGATGAATGAATGGTGACGATGGCATTAACCCCTTGACAGACGAAACAAGGTCTGGATTAAAAACTCCGTGTTTGTTTTCTTAACATCCCTAAACAAATGTTGGTTGTTTCGTGACATGCTTTGTGCTGTAATGTATTGCCACAGATGTAACTAACTGTGAATACATTCCTAAACACAGGACTTCTGTTTCAATAAACACACGACGCTAGTTCTATGTTGGAAATAGACTCATATTGATCCTTCATCTGGCTTTGATTTGTATTCTCCTGTGCATTACAGTTTAACTATCATCGGCTATACATTAGTTTCTGGTATCTAAACTGGTTTTTCAATTAATATATTACGTGACACTGGCAGACTTACACTAACAGTTCATGTCATGCACTATTACGCATTGTCTATTACTAAATGTCCTGGGTTCAAATCCTGGTGAAGGCTAGGATTTAATCCCATGTTGGGGGGGGGGGGGGCCTTGAGTCTACAGCTCTGATGTGTACCTGCCATTAGTGAGGGAAGCTGAGCATTGTGTTGGCCACACGATACCCTAGAATGCTGTGGCAACAGAAACTGGTGAACGATGCTTCACCGGCCCTAAGGATCAGTTTGGTCAGACGGGATACTTTACTTATAGTGCGATTGGCTCCATGGTAACTGAAGCTTCCAATATTCTTGATACTTTTCTGTCTTGGACACAAGACAAACTTACTATTTTAAACTTTCCAATTCGTACCTCAAAACGGATTTCATTCATTTTTTGGAATTGCATTTTGTAGCCCAATTGTACTAAATTAGGGCATTCATATTAGAAATGTAATTTTGCATTGCATTGTACAGAATCAGTGTCAACTTTGTTAATTTTCAATTAATCATCTTAGTTTTCCATTTATTTTTAATTGGCAAGATATCGAATGATAGACTATTTTTTTCTACAGATATCTTACTATTTAGTGTTTAATGCTACATCTACATTAAAATGTGGTCTTATTTACTGTAAGACTCCGAACAAATAACTCAAACATGAAATATGGTTGACTTTGCGATACGCGTTCAGATAAACCCTACGTAATTTTACCACAGTAAAGATATGCCAGTCTCAGCCTAATACTATTACTAGGGTCAAGTAGGGTCGTTACATTTAAAAGCGTCTAGTGACTCTAGTCAGATCCCATCACTTTAGTAGCGATGTTAAAACTATATTATATTATAAAGTAGTGATATAAAATATTTTTTTCCATCCATTGTTTCTTTATATATAATATTATATTTGAAATTTAGTAAAATTGGTTTCAATTTACCGCCTTATAACGTATTCTTGAGTCTTCCCTAAAGAATCACGAAGTGTTTTTTTTATTTTTAAATTTCAAAAGCTAAAAATACATAATACATAAATGTTACTTTGTAAAAATAATATTATTACGCGCAATTCGATAAACAACCGGGGGAGGGGAGGTCCTTTTTAATGATGGCAAGGTAAACAATTAAAGAATGTAGTAATTTCGTGGCCAATCGCAGCGATGGGAAGAATTATGAATTTCCAGGAGTAAAGATTGTGCAGGTAGTTCAGACTGCATGCAACACACTTCTCCTTAAATCTAAAAGTTCATTATGTTTGTACTGTTTATAACCTGACCTTATACGGTAGCCCATCCTATAAAACAAATTATTTACAAAACATCATGACTGGCCTTTCACCTTTATTGACTTTTCATGTGTAGGTACCGGACTTTATAACACACAAACAACTTATTTCCCAGATAGTAAATAGTATTATTGCTCTTTTATCGTTAATAATCCCTTTGAACTTGTTTAAATGTTAATTTTACTGATACTTCAGAAATAGTGAATCCGACATGATTTCCTATGATTAATAACTTGTTGATTTGGTGGAAGGCCACTGAAAGGTATTTGAACAATCCTATACTATAACAGCAATAGAAAAACAAACATCTCTCGCCATTAGATTGGTTTAAAAACAACGCTGTAAAATGGTTTTATTGGGTGCCTCTGAAATCTTGAGAATCTAAGGACTCGGATTAAAACTTAGAAAGTCTGAAATTCTCCCCAGGATTTGAGGGCATTCATATCTTACAGTCGGTCAACCACTCCCCATTTAATATGGTCGGTGATAGAAACGCAATTTCCGTGTAACATGTGTAATCTAAATAGCACAAAGAGCAGAGTGGTGCCAGTTGTCACTCCAATATAGAAAGCATATCTAGTATATTCTAACAATCGTTTTGACAAGTTGGACCGTTTGAGATACTTGTACTGCAATTACACAATGCTAGAGCAGAAGTCTGCACATTTTTCGGACTACTAAGTCATTTTGAGAGATCAAACAGGGCCAGCAGAAAAAAAGTATGCAGGTAAAATTTGTTTTACTCACAAATGAAATATTATAAGATCCATTGGGGTGATTGATGTTACATGTCATCACATACAAATGAAATATTATAAGATCCATTGGGGTGATTGATGTTACATGTCATCACATAAAAATAAAATATTAGTCTCGAATGATAAGGTTAGCAACATAATATTATTAAGGTGATTGTCATGTAGCTGAGGGCGCAACTTATTCTTCGAAAACTTTATGTTAGGAGGACAACCGTTCGCTCAAATAAATGCTGCTAACCATTTGGATTGCACATTGGGCATGCAATGGTTACAAAAAAATCACGTTGCAACTGGTGATAGTGCAATAAATAAAATTGGACATGAAAAGTTCTTAAGCCTGAAAGTCTATCAGCTTCAATCGTTCACCAGAGTCGGCTTTGTCATAAATAAGAGTTTGGTGACGATGTTCAACTCTTGCCTGTAATAACTAACATCCATGAAGAGCAAAGACAATTCCTTCCGCAAGTTTGACAGCACACCTTTTGCGTTATTTGTTGTCAACAAGTGCTGTTTACTGGTCAGGGTAAGGGAAACGGACAAGTCCACATAAAACTGTTTTCCTCGTAGACTCAGCTTTAAATGCAATTTTTACCCGCGGGCTTCCATGTTCGCGATGAGCTTATCCCGTTTTTGAAGGTATTGGCTTCAGTTCACTTTATATTCTTATTCTCTGACAAAATCATAGCAAACTGATAATCGGCTTTCCAGATATGGTAGCTTGGGCATTTCAGAATAATTATTTTGCAGGCTTAGCGAATTTGATGGATAGTAATTGAACATTTTTAGCTGCCAGATAAGATTGAGTAATTGAGTGCGTGGTTTTAGCCTGATTAACATTTTGAAATCCAAATAAATAAATCATAAATCGTCTGCATTTAGAACTTTTGTAAATGTTAATGCATGTTAAGAGTCATCTTTAAGATGGAGGATCAAAAGAACTTGTTAATATTTAAGCAGACGCGGTAAAATGTGAGAGTTTGCAGAGAAAAAACGTATAGAGTTAGAACTGTAAAGGTGGCTATCAATTATTATTTATAGTTTTACAATTTTAAAACAAATCTAGGTCAATGAATACGTTATTTATACGGTGTTGGTTAATTATTATAGTTATTATAAAATAAACCATTTAGTTAAGTATGCATTTACATACCGTTATGTGGAGCACACACATTTTATTTTTCTCTTGAGTTGGATATCCAATATCTTTTGACCTCCCACGGCTTTTGTAAAATTGCAGGAAACACTGCAGAACACCTGTTGTGAATTTGTAAGTAGCTTTAACATAGGCAGCAAGAGGGATGGGAGAGGCGGTGAGCGACATCATTGCTTGACTTTAAGCTTAGCCCAACGACAGATAAGAAAAAGGAAGATAGTACCAATGTACGATAGCCTCAAAGGATGCGTCCTTCATATTACATAATGGCCCCATGACCGCTGCAGCGGCAGGCCGTGGAATACTTCGTGGCGATCCTTTACTGAAGAATGCATTTTGCCATTCAATAATTGCATTTTGAGCTTAATGTTATATAGTTTATATTCAATACTAGCTAAGCTACCCGACGTTACAGGAGGCAACAATTAGCCTACATTGCTATCACCTAAAAATAAAGTATTCGTTAAGGAGAAACGTGTCATGTGGGAATGTTATTACTATACTACAGAGTACAATAATTTGTAAGGGTCACGTGTCTTTATATTGACCAATGGGTATTGTAATTGACACACATCCAATGTATAAATATATATTCTAAAACATGTGTTTGTTGATAATTCTATATGATAGAAATCTATGATGCTCGAAAACGCTCGTATAACTGTAAAAGGTATTTCAATGTATAGAAATTAGAATGCTTTGATGCAGTATTTTTCATTAGATGGGGCCTTTTTCTAATATGGAATAAAAGAAGATTACAAAACTTACTTTGCAGACCAAAAAATGATCTTGGTTACTGAATAGAGCTGGGTAAACACCGAGAAATCCGTCCCAAAAACAAAAATATGAATTCAAACTTATAAAGTTCAGACTAGCGATCCAACTCCCTGCCTTCAGAAGGCAATGGACAATCGCTTTACTTTGCTAATGCAATGGAATTAAGAGCTTCTTTAATAATTGTCTATACGCGTCATACCTAACTGTTTACATTTTCCGGGTTCAGTAAAACACAGGGAAATGTCTTGCAAAAGACAACGCTTTTAGTAAATTCAACACTAGCGCATTAAACAAAGATTACGTTAACGCGTTGTGGTGTGAACAAGATTCAAGAGCCAAGCCTTCAGATGAAATATGTTAAAAAAGAGACAACTTTTAAAGGATTATTCGTGGCGAAAACTTCTAGACTCTTGACAACAAGGGATCTGGAGCATAGATTTACTACTGAAACATGTCGGCCAGAGGAGAATACATTAAAAGCATCCCTTTTAGACGATGTTGGGCCATAGGACTCCAGTTTCAATTACCAAGTTATACATTGTGATTATGTGGTCAGAACAATGCAACACCAGCTTTAATGTCCCACAACTAATTTCGGTTCCAAATCGGGTCAGGGAAGACACAGGGACACCATCCATGCCCGAAAAAAAAAAACTGGATTCGAACCCGAGACAAATGAAATAACGATCCGAAGCTAGATCGCGGTGTACCAAGCGTGGAGTCGTAAACCCAGAAAAACTTATCTTGGGATACACGGAAACAAAAAAGTAAAACCTCAAAAACAGACGCCATCTTGAAAGTAAATAGTAATAAGTAGTAAAGTAAACTCATCATACCAATTTGATCTATAGGGCCTGTGAAGCAGATTCCAACAATTTCCGTCACTACGACATGTTAGGGGATAGTGTGGCCAGCACTACACCCAGTCACCTCAACATTTTCCCAACAAATGTCAGTTACCCAACAGAGATACTTAGAATCTTGGACACCCCCAAGACCCGAGAAGAGCTCCTATACATCACCAGGATTCGAACCCGGGACCTTCGGCACGTCTGCTGTTCTAGACATATGTCCCCCACTCATATTGAAAGGCATGTACTATTCTAATATTTCAAAACTAAGTTCGGCTAATCTCGAGTATACGGCTACCTGTTAGACCCAGATGACCTCAAATCGATAAAAGGCGATTAGACATTGTGCTGATAAGATAATCTCTACTCAATGACGCTGCATCACTAGAGGAGGGGTACTTCATTATGCATTAGAAGTCGTGGAGTAAAATGGATTGATCATTATAACAGCATGTACATGTAGACATTCAAAACTTTTACAAAAAAAAATATACTTGCTTTGATTTCACCGCTACAAGAATTTGAAATAAGAAAATATTTATCTATTGATATTTTTCTAGTTCCGATTCTCGGTACATTTTTAAATAGAATTTGTAAGTAAAGTACCCAAACTGATGATAGGGCTGGTAAGGCGCCATACTAGGGGATGTGTGGTCAACAAAATAGAATTCGTAGGAACACACTATTCCTGTACTTATTTTTTTAAAAACTTCGACAGAAATATTATGTGTGTGTGTGTATCGATTAAGGCTTTCGCCAACCTAAATCAATAACCTTGCTCAATTAAAGCCGAATTCGGCAAACCCTTATACAAGGCGTGGCAACAAAAAATCGCTCATAAAGGAAATTATTTAGTAGCAATGGACGACACATAGCAATAGACGACACATAGCAGTAGACGACACATAGCAATAGACGACACATAGCAATAGACGACACATAGCAATAGACGACACATAACAATAGACGACACATAACAATAGACGACACATAACAATAGACGACACATAACAATAGACGACACATAACAATAGACGACACATAGCAATAGACGACACATAACAATAGACGACACATAGCAATAGACGACACATAGCAATAGACGACACATAGCAATAGACGACACATAGCAATAGACGACACATAGCAATAGACGACACATAGCAAAAGACGACACATAGCAATAGACGACACATAGCAATAGACGACACATAGCAATAGACAACACATAGCAATAGACGACACATAGCAATAGACGACACATAGCAATAAACGACACATATCAATAGACGACACATAGCAATAGACAACACATAGCAATAGACGACACATAGCAATAGACGACACATAGCAATAAACGACACATATCAATAGACGACACATAACAATAGACGACACATAGCAATAGACGACACATAGCAATAGACGACACATAGCAATAGACGACACATAGCAATAGACGACACATAGCAATAGACGACACATAGCAATAGACGACACATAGCAATAGACGACACATAACAATAGACGACACATAACAATAGACGACACATAGCAATAGACGACACATAGCAATAGACGACACAAAATTATAGACGACACATAACAATAGACGACACATAACAATAGACGACACATAACAATAGACGACACATAACAATAGACGACACATAACAATAGACGACACACAATTATAGACGACACATAACAATAGACGACACATAACAATAGACGACACATAACAATAGACGACACATAACAATAGACGACACATAACAATAGACGACACATAACAATAGACGACACATAACAATAGACGACACATAACACTTTAAAAAAATGAATGAAAACATGAATTGTGCTTACAATGTTTATTGCCAATTTTTTATATTTTAATGAATTTATTAATATTTTGTTTCAAACATCAATAAAACTATTTTATTTTATTTAAAGACGATCATGTTCATATCACTCCAGTTCATTATTTTGAAATACACAAAAACACAATGAGCACACAAAGAAGCCGCAGTCCAGTGTTTCATGATTATATATAGAGTTCGGCTGGCATACCAAAGGTCCTCGTTTTGAATCCTGCTGAAGGCTAAGATTTGTTTCAGGGTATGTAAGTTGTCCCTGAGTCTACCAAGCTCTGATGCTGATGGGTACCTGACTTTAGTTGTGGTAAAATACTGGCCACACAATACCCAATGTATGCCGTGGCCACAGAAACTGGTGAACGTTGCTTCACCAGCCCTATAGATCAATTTGGTTCGACGAGATACTATACTTTGTTTTACTGCGACATAGAATCTAGTATCAATATACACTTATTAAAATTTAATTTAATGTAATTAATATGGTTAGATATTTTACACATGACTTAAGTATTTTGTAGAGAATACTTACAAGACAATATTTATTAAAAGAAAGAAAATTTATATATAATATTTTTAATTATAAAAATGATAATAATATAATGTAAATTTCCAATGACATCTAACACATTTAGCTCGCCCATGTACTAATAGTATAATCTAGAAGTAGGCAAACTTTTGATAATTGTGTACCACAGTAGGATTTTCAATTCATTCAGAGCGCCAGCAACCTAAATGTATAAGCTTATTGCTCTTTTCTTGTAGAAGAGAATTGATTTGACTTATAGGGTTTTCCGTGTGTTACTGAAAGTCGCTCATTTGGTATTATGCCTACACCATATAGTAGTAGTCTGGCACGCGTGCCGTAGGTTGTCGAGTCTGCTATAGCCTACAATGATACTAAATAAAATCTATACTCCTTTAAGTTATCTTATCTTGTATGTTACAAACAAAGAAGTTCATTGCGTCATACGCAACGCTGCACTCTACTCTACTCTACTCTACTCTACTCTACTCTACTCTACTCTACTCTACTCTACTCTACTCTACTCTACTCTACTCTACTCTACTCTACTCTACTCTACTCTACTCTACTCTACTCTACTCTACTCTACTCTACTCTACCATACTATACTATACTATACGAGGCCTATACTATACTGTACTATACTATACTATACTATACTATACTATACTATATACCATACTTCAAAACAAAACCTTGCATTACACTATAGTATATAGGTCTACTCGGTGCCACCGTACAAATTACAAAGTTTTACTGCAGAGATGACCTTTCCAAGTAGGCCTACAGGTGCATAATAATACTATCATAGATAGTAATTTTGTAGATTGTACTTTTAGCTTGAAACGTTCGACAACACAATATTTTAATGACCAAAAGATTTACTCTCATCGTCGGCAGCCCCCCGTTTCATGTTTTCTCCTCCTTCAACAGTCCTGGACTCCCTCATAGCCCCCCTTCGGCCACGTGCAAAACGGTTGTCTGGCAAGCGGCAACCGCGAGATCCTGGTTGGCTGTTCAGCTGTCCGTCAGCCATATTTCCACGCGGAAGTAGCTCCGCCCCCTTAGCAGCAGCTTTACAATTCGCAACGAGGCAAAAAAGAAATGTCTGTACCAAAAAAAAAAAAGAAGATTAGAAAAAGAAAAGAACCTTTAAAAAACACACACAAACACACATATACACACGTAAAAGGAAGGATAATGCAAGGGGCCGATAATGCAGAATAAAGGACTGTAACTCATTCTTAGACTGCAAGTTACGGACCTTGTGTTTTAGAAGTTCGTGAGGTGAGATGCAGTAAGCACTTACCTATGTAGTTTTGCAAATATTTAGCCGATGTTTTATTGAAAATCAACAACACACGGACGATTCTTGTTGTTGTTTCATTTTGGGATAAGTGGAAAAGTTTTAGGAAAGCATAGCCAGTCTACACACACAAGTCCTAGTATTTAGTGTACGTTTTAAACATTAACAGTTTCAGGGGTTCAAAAGAAGCATTATATAATATAGTATACAATTAATATCATTGTGTAGAGGTAGATAGAACAAATTATGTTGACTTTATCAGCCAACATACAGGAACACAAAACACATAATGGCTTATTGTGATAACGAAAAGGAACAACTTTTCTTTTGACGAGATTTTAACTTTTCATAATTGGTGAGTACACTTTATTACTTATTGGTAGTTTCACAGGTGTTAGCAATAGTAAGACTGCCTTTAAATGGTATCACTAACTATGCTATGTGGTAGATTGGAGTCTTAGCCAATCTTTATTTGGAATATGTAGAGTCGATAATTTCATGATAATGTATGTAGTTTTAAGTATATATCATACTTAAACAGAATCAATATCAGTGTATATTTGATATAATGTAACATGCCAATATCATATAATCACAATGGTCGTGACCTAGAGACAGGGATTCATTTTCCGAAGGTTTCTGATTCGAATCTTTGGGAGAAAGAAGAAAGATCACAATTATTAGGTTGGGGATGGGGGAGTTGATTTCAAATCTACCCATCTGGGTTCCTGAGGGCTACCACAAAATCCCCTTGTATGTTGTGGCCATCGAAGCCAATGAGCTTTGCCTCAGAGTTCTAAAGACCAAAATGGTGTTAAAAAGTTACCTTAGACTGTAATAGTATTGTTACGTTCTTGGGGGACGCAGAAGTTATGATTGTATTATACTATAATTCAGTCATTATACATTAACTAATAAGACCGTCCCTATTAAAATCATAAAACTAACGTATTTTTACTATCTTATATTTTATTTACATTATCAATCTCACGAAACCTCTAATAACACAGACACATATAATACATTAATGACACATTGACAATTTGTAATATTAATTAATTGACACCTCCATATAAAACCTATAATTAAACAGAGAAAGGGGAGGTAAATAATTGGATGGATGAATGGATAGATGAATAGATAGATGGATATAATTTTCTGTGATGACATAGGTCTGTATATTAATATAGTAAAGTCTTAGAAACATATTACTAATCTAGCATTAAAACAAAAAAATCACAAAAATAAATATCCAAAAATATATCGTGTGTACCATAACCTATTTTATTTGCATACAGCTTTATTCCATAAGTACAACTTATGTTGTACAATAAGTTGCTCCCGCCCATTATAGACTTTATCAGTGACACGAAATATCTGCTAAATAATGCATACAGTATCCAAGATATACAATTTGTATCAAGTAAACAAATGTGTGTAGAAATCGTGTTTAAAAGTTCTGGTCGATCAGTCTTTCAGTATCGTTTAAATTTCTACACTGTGCATGTTTAGTGTAAAGAGTCTCTCTATTCAATTTTGTAATGAGACTGGTGCCAGCTTCTTTTGTGTGACGGCCGCATAGGCCACATGAGACTTTATATAGTCCAGTAGATTTGGGTCATTCATATATAATGCCCAATTTCAAGAGACTTGAATAGAGTTGTTTCAGAAATAGTTTGCCAATTTTCTAAAGACTAGAAGTATATTTAAAAACGTCTATAATATGCCCATTTGTTAAAAAAAAAAGTAAAGTATCCCGTCGGACCAAATTTATCCATAGGGCCGGTGAAGCAGCGTTCACCAGTTTTTGTGGCCACGGCATACTATTAAAGTGATAGTGTGGCCAACACTATGCGCAGCCGCCTTTACTTTACCCCAACTAAGTCAGGTACCCATCAGAGCTGGGTAGTCTCAGGGACACCCTCCAGACCCTGGAAAAAATCCTAGCCTGCACCAGGATTTGAGATTAGGACCTTCGGTACGCTAGTCGAACGCGCTGCCACAGGGCCACCGTGCCTTCTATGCCCATTTGTAGTCCCATGTAAAGTTATATTTCTGTACTCTGTTATCTTTATTCTTTGTCTTGTTCTGCCATTATATGACATTAAATAACATTATATAGTTTTTTATAATGAATTATTTTTACTATATTTTTTTTTGTCCCAAACGTGTATAGTATATCATTTTCCCATTGTATTCATTTTAAAGCATACAATAACACTGTTTCAACTATCGATGAGAAATTAAATGTTTGTCCGACCTATTACCTTTATATCAAGTTCTATCATAAATTTATCTCCACTTCGATATGCTGTCTAAATAGATTAAAACTTAAAACATTACTTTATCTTTGACCATCTTAGAATCATGAATGATTTGTATTTGTAATGTACGTATGTTATTCTGTTGAGCATCAAATATGTATCAACACACATTTATCCACAAGCATATTGAAAATATTCCAAATTTCAACTATCAAGAATACGGCCCATCATAACAAAAGTAGCCCTACAATATCTTGATCATATGAAGTATCCGCTTATCTTCTATGATATTTTTTTTAAATATACATGACTAGGCTACACACTTCATTAAAATGTTCACTAAAGAAATATAAACCACCTTTGTATGTCGGAAATGATTCAATCCTTGTTTTTTCCTGTTTGCCCATTCCGTCATCGTCATAAAGCACGTCATATTAGTAAAATTTTAACTAAGGCCTACGTCACTTTCACAATTTAACACATGATCCGTAGGGATTAATCTAATTCTGTCTCTGGATTATAATCTGTGTCGGGATTGATTCATGTAGTCAAATAAATATATATATTTTTTTACTATAATTTCTGATGTGGAATTTGATCAGAACAAAAAATGATTCTGGTTTAAAATGTAAACATTTGGGGAAATTGAAACAAGTATTTCACTGTGTCTCTCATATTTCTATTGAAGTAATAAATTATAAAATTGTTAAATGATCGTTTGTACGTCGTGTAATGAATTGAATGACACCAGAAACATTCGTTTACAACTTCTTTTAAGTATTTTTTAAAGACTATTTGAAGATGTAAGGAAAAAGGCTGATAGTCACAAGTATGAAAACTAAACTCAAGAACTAAATATTGACTAAACATTGACTAAACATTGACTAAACATTGACTAAACACTGACTAAACACTGACTAAGCATTGACTAAACATTGACTAAACATTGACTAAACATTGACTAAACACTGACTAAACATTGACTAAACACTGACTAAACACTGACTAAGCATTGACTAAACATTGACTAAACATTGACTAAACATTAACTAAACATTGTTCCATATTTTGAAGTCTTATAATAAATGTGTGTTATACCAAGTGAGGGGGTTGTAAAGTTATCTGATAAAAAAGATCATCTATAATACACGAAATCATTTTTCTGAGGCCAAAAAATCATATTTAAATCGTTCTATTTAATAACAAAAATGTGTTGCTTAAAAGAAAACGTGTTTTAAAACTAATAAAAAGTTTGTGTTTTATTAAAAGAAAATTACTTTTACTTACTTACTTACTTACTTACGCCTACTACCCCTCTCGGGGCATAGGCCACCAACAAGGGCTCTCCAGCCATCCCGGTCCCGAGCGAGTCTTTCCATTATTGTTCCCAAGAATGACCTGATCTCTTGACGTCGGCATCCAGGTCACGTCGCCAGCTGTAAAGAGGTCGGCCCCTCTTCCTCTTCCCTTGGGGGTTCCACGATAGAGACTGTCTGGTAATGTTGGAAGCTGGTTTTCGGAGTGTGTAAAAGAAAATACCAGATGTAAATTACGTAATTTATTTTTCAACTGCGTTTTAGAAGCTTATTTAAAATATTCCAATATTCCATTAACATTATTGTTAGCCAGAGTATCGACTCAGACAAACCAAATATAATTTTGAATATAGTTTTTTCACGTTAATTATTTAGTAACTAAAAAAATTGGCCTGCATGTAAATGTATCTTTAACTGGACTAAGATTGTTAGTATTAAAGATAGTTAATATTAATGTATGCATTGTTTTATTAATATATTTGACAAGTAAGCAAGAAAATCTAATTGTTTCTCACTCATATTATAAGTTTATTGTAATATGTTTTCATCTATAATAGTTACTTTTAATACTACATATCAACGAAATGATTAATCTTTTGTCACGTGCGAAATCAGCTACTGACGTATAATGATATTTTTAGAAATGTAAAATTTATACATTCTTTTGATTCACATCCCTATTGGATCTCACAAGGTTGTATAAGAATTATTATTGATGTTATTGGAGTAGATTTGATGTTTATTTGGCTCTTATGATGTTCTTTCTATGTATGAAGTGAATTAGATAAACTGTACCTTAATATAGAGGAAATCTACAATCCTGTTTGAATGATTAAACACAATTTTATTCCATCAAGTTGAGATGATAAATATAACAGTAACACAGATTACATGTACCAATATTATATGATGAAACTTAATCAGTTGAGCACCGTTATTATTATTATTTATTATTATGTAATTAATACAATATGTTACAAACAAACTCACTAGTTCTTTCATTTACTCCCTCATACACTTAGTCATGTAATTAATATAATATAATATATTACCAACAAACTCACTAGTTCTTTCATTTACTCACTCACACACTTAGTCATGTAATTAATATAATATAATATATTACCAACAAACTCACTAGTTCTTTCATTTACTCACTCACACACTTAGTCATGTAATTAATATAATATAATATATTACCAGCATACTAACTAATTCTTTCATTTACTCACTCACACACTTAGTCATGTAATAAATATAATATATGACCAACAAACTCACTAATTCTTTCATTTACTCACTCACAGACTTGGTCATGTAATTAATATAATATAAGACCAACAAACTCACTAATTCTCTCATTTACTCACTCACTCACTCACTCACTCACCCAAACAGCAACGCTCTACAACACATCTTACAGACACATAAAATATCAGACAAAGATGGCGACCTTGCTGTACTCATAAAAAAAATTAGCTGGCTGCATCCACACCGCCACAGACCATATTTGACATACCTATGTTCCCACCCCCATCACCCAGACTTTGCTGGATGGTATCCTGGTCTTTAAAGTCGCCCCTATAGAGTGAATCAGTTAAATTACACAGACTTTATGTTATATCTTTTTGAAATCTGTAACGTTCTCAACACCCAGACCAAAAAAGAAACTAATTACAATTAATTATACTAGGGGCAGTAAGCCATCAATTAGCGCGCGCTCTTATATCATCCAGGATGAAATAAACACATCAACAATTATGCATTAATATTATTACAAAGAGTACTTGATTATTAATAAAATCATTAGCCTATATTTAATAGTCTACATAAATATATAACGCTTATAAAGATTGCATAATTAATTACTTTATTCTAGACGAATGATGCCATCCGTTTGATATAAATAGTCTTAATGAGAAATCTGTATTTGAGAATTAATGAACGTAATCAAAAACATGGGAGGAGTCAGAGACAGATGACCTTGTGTTCTATTTTTCGATTACGCTCCCTGCAAGTGTCATCTCTAGTGCAGTGGTTAGGATCCCTGCCTTGCATATATCCTCGCCGTGAATATTATTATTATATTTCTGTAATTAAACTACATAGGCTATGTTTTCATGATAACAAACTTTTTTTTTCTTCAAATTTTGAACATTAATGAGATTTTAATTTTTCTAATTAGCCTGTTTTCAATAAGTTAAAACTTGAATTATATTTTACGTTTCATTATTTATTTATTATATTCGTATTATACGTCTTAACTAGATCTAGGCTATATGTACTTAGTATAATGTCATGTATATTGTTTTTCCAAGAATTGGAACACGCAATGTTTATTCTCCTCTCTCTCTCTCTTTTCTTACTACACGCGATATGAGGACGTTTAGTAGGAAAACGAAAGGTTCTAGGTAATGCTGGGATTCTGTGTTGATCTCAAATTCTCAGAGTCTGGGAACGACTCATTATTTAATAGGGGAAGTTCCTATCGTTTTTGTTATGAGTTTTGTAATGATACCATGATTTTCACCCCTACTGGTAGTGGGTCTATCCCTTGCACCACTCGGATAGTATTTAATGATTTGTTTTGTCTGAAAGACAGAGAGTTTCAAAAGATGTTCCTTTGAACGTTTGTGTTTGCACTATTTTATTCTAACTGTACATAATAGATATATTGTATATATTGAACATACCACCTGAAATAAACTATCAACAACAGTTACACTGAAGCTTCTTTGTCAAGTTACTATCCTATTGTGTCGTATACATTACTATAAGATTTATCTACCACCATAATTTACAAGAGAGGAAATGTTGGAATACAAATACTGAATTTGCGCCCAGGACTATAAGAAGAGTTCGTGTAATACTGAAACATAAATACTAATAATTAAAGTCTCCCCTAGGACTAACGAGAATTATCAGCAAGATCTACACAGCTCTGGCCACAAGGGGATTGTGGACGTAACAAAATTTGGTGGTCTCGCCCGGTATATTTGAGTTCTACTTTTCCTGACCTAGGATTGACAAGATTTGGTGGTCTCGTTCGGTAGATTTGAGTTCTACTTTTCTTGATCTAGGATTGGAAAAAAATTTGTTGATCTCGTCTGGAAAATTTGAGTTATATTTTTTCCTGACCTATAAATATTTTGTGACATTAGTAGTACTGAGAGCGGCATATTTGTGTTTCGTTTTCAGGACTGTGAAACTAATCTTTTTTAAAAAAGAGGAGAGAACTGGTTTGCGTTTTTATTCCTTGGGAAGTGTGAAGATTCCACGAAGTGTTTAATATTATATTGTGCAAATTTCTGGACAAATCGTAAGTTGGAACTTTATATTTTATTATACAATATATACTACTCTACTATCACAAATATTTCGAACGCTATACTATGGCTTCGAATATATCAAGTGAGGAACTTAATGCCATGTCATTTGCTGAACTAAAAGAATTAGCTGAGTCCTTTGGGATTGAGGCAGGACAGGCAAGACCTAATCGTAATCGTTTGACCAAAGAAATTATGACATGTTTGAACGGGCAGAATGCCATGAACACTGGTAGTGTAGTTGAAGTGGGACAGAACGATATCAATGAAGGTTATGTAGCTCCCAGTGGGGGCGAGGTAATTGCCCACGGAGACGAGGTAAGAAATATGTCATCTAGATCATCAAACAATGATGAAGATGAAGGGTTGAGTGAAAACCTAAAATTCCAATTAGCTATGAAGAGAATGGAATTGGAAAGATTTAGGATAGAAAATGAAAGAATTAGGATAGAAACTGAAAGGGAAAATGAAAGAATTAGGATAGAAACTGAAAGCAGAGAAAGGATAGAGATGGCACGCATGAATAGACCTGACCATCGTAGGGACAGCAATGGTATGGATATTAGCGCAATGAAGCAACACTTGCCTATATTCAGAGAAGAAGATGTTCAAGATTTCTTTTTGCTTTTTGAGAGGATAGCTGTAGATTATCAGTTCCCTGATGATAAGATGGCTTTATTGTTAAGGTCAACTCTCAACAAAGGAAAAGCATTGGACGTAGTGTTGAGTTTAACACCCGAGGAAATAAATGACTATGAAGTAATCAAAGATAGGGTGCTAAAAAGTTATTCCCTGACACCAGAAAAATATAGAAAGCTATTTAGAGACAGAAAGAAGGCATATGATCAAACTCATGTAGACTTTTTGAGACAAAAGGAGAAAATGTTAGAACAGTGGCTAAGGTCACAGAATGTAAGTGAGTTTGATAAACTCAAGAACCTAATATTGTTTGAGGAATTCAATGATTGTATTCGAGTGGATATTAAAACCCACATCTCAGACCGAGGGGTTGAAGATGTGCATGAAGCTGCTAGATTGGCAGATAACTATGCCATAATTCACGCCAGCATAAAGCCATATTATGCTGACAAACCCAAAGTGCACAAACCAGAGCCCAAGGAGGCTAGTAAACCAAAAGAGACAAGTGAAAACAATAATAAGAACAGTGGTGTAAATAATAATAGTAACTTAGTTCATTTCAGGAAGCAGACAGATGTAAATAAAGCAAAGGTGGTATGTTTCAATTGCAAGAAAGAGGGCCACATGAAGAAAGATTGTTGGATCCTTACCAAGAAGCAAGGTGCTATACTACACTGTGCCAGAGTGCAGAAAGATAGCAAGCAGACAGAAGAAGTGTGCAACACAGGGTCAAGAAACTCAAAAGAAATGCGGCCGGCATCGCCCATAGTTGTGGAGTCGATGGTTTTTGAGAACAGTCTATCTAAGGTAAAAGAGAATAGCTGTACTCAATCTATTATGCTTTCAGAAGGCCGTGAGGAACAGATGGTTCCTGAAGTCCCGGAAGAGGACGACCTATCCGATTTTCGACCCTTTGTCTACGAGGGGACAGTGTCGACAGAAGTCGATGTACTCAGCAAGAAGAAAATACAGATATTACGTGACACGGGTTCTGCTGTCAGCGTGATCCTGGAGGGCAGTGTGCCGTTAACAGATGCCACCAGTACCGGTGAGTCTGTTGTGCTGAGAGGTGCTAGTATGGAGGCTGTGGAAGCTCCACTGCACAGAATAAAACTCGAGTCGGATATTTTTACAGGTAACATCGTAGTGGGAGTGTGGCGCGCACTACCCGTCAAAGGCGTTTCCATGATATTAGGAAATGACATTATGGGCGGCAGAGTCACTGTCGAGCCCATGGTTAAAGTGTTGGAGACAAAGATGGCGGAGGACAAAAACCTACGTCCTGCCAATGAACGCCCAACATGTGCACTGACAAGAGCAATGCAGAAAAAGAAGTCGGTAAAGACTCCTGCTACGCCGTGTAGTGCAACGAAAGATGTGTTTGTCTGTTCTGAAGACACACATGCGAATGAAACAGTGATAACAGAAACACCTGACATCGATTTAAGTGCTACGTTCTTTGCTGAACTAACAACTGGTGATGCAACAGAGAACGATAACATTTTGTCACCAAAGCAGAAATTGGTGAGAGAACAATTGAATGACGAAGTAATAATGCAACTCAGAATGAAAGCTGTTGACGAAAAGACTGCAGATGCAATGGCGGAATGTTTCTACATGAAAGATGAAGTATTGATGAGAAAGTCGAAACCGCTCAACTCAGGTACAAACGAGTGGGACAGTATTCACCAGATTGTAATACCTAAGTGCTATCGTCAAGATATACTGCGTATGGCGCATGATCTTCCTTTCGCTGGTCACATGGGAGTCCGGAAAACGCACCACCGTATCCTCCCTTACTTCTACTGGCCAGGACTGAGAAGAGATGTCGAACAATACTGCAAGACTTGCCACGTATGCCAAATGGTAGGACGTCCTAACCAACGAATTCCTGTCGCTCCACTCCAGCCGATGCCAGCGTTCGACGAACCATTCAGTCATATACTCATTGATTGCGTGGGCCCGTTGCCGAAAACAAAAGCCGGTTTTCAATACCTGCTCACAGTCATGTGTTCATCCACTCGCTTCCCGGAAGCCATTCCGTTGCGGAACATAACAACAGTGAAGGTGGTAGACGCCCTGACAAATTTCTTCACACGTTATGGCCTACCGAAGACAGTACAGTCCGACCAGGGGACTAACTTTACTTCGAACATTTTCAAACAAGTCATGGAACAATTAGGGATAAGCCATAGGCTATCAAGTGCCTATCATCCTGAGAGCCAGGGAGCTCTGGAAAGGTTTCATCAGACATTAAAATCGATGCTTAAAAAGTACTGTTATGAAAACGAGAAAGACTGGGATAAGGGTGTGCCTTATGTACTGTTCGCTGCAAGGGAGGCCACTCAGGAATCCCTGGGGTTTAGCCCATTCGAACTTGTGTATGGACACTCAGTCAGAGGTCCGTTGAAACTTCTACATGAAACTTGGCTAACGGACAGTGAACCGATTGGACTTTTGTCATATGTAGATAAATTTAAAAATAGGCTTTATCATGCTTTTAACCATGTGAAGATTCATTTTCCACAGATGCAGGAGCGTATGAGACAGAACTATGACCGTAAAGCTACAGCTAGAACTTTTGCACCAGGTGACAAAGTTCTTGTGTTTCTACCTTTGCAAAATCAGCCTTTAAGTGCAAAGTTTAGTGGACCCTATGAGATAGAGTCAAAGCTTGGCGAGGTCAATTATTTAATAAAGACTCCTGACCGGAGACAAAAACAGAGGGTATGCCATATTAATTTACTTAAGCCCTATGTTTCCAGGGAAAAGAGTAAACCACGGGAGGTCCCCATGATTTCATTAGCTAGAGTCCCGACGGATTTATCTAGGATAGAATATAAGTTTGCAGAAAGTAAACTTAATAATACAGATGCCCTTAAGAGTTTAGATACAAGGCTAGAACATCTTCCGGTCGAAGATAAGGAGAAGATTATTGAGCTGGTACATGAAAATAAGTCAATGTTTACAAATGTTCCCAGTAAGACACATGTCATAGAGCACGATGTAGTGTTAACCAATAGTGCCAGATCTATTAAACAGCATCCATTTGACCCCATCAGACCTGAGCATATTAAATTAGATGTAAAGTATATGTTAGAAGATGACATAGGAGAAAAATGTGATAGCAAATGGTCTACACCCTGTTTGATGGTACCAAAAGCCGACCACACACTGCAGTTTTATAGAGACCTTGGGAAATTAAGTAATTTGACAAAGACCGACTGGTATCCCATTCCCCGTATCATCGACAAGATAGAGACAAGGTCATAGCTGATACTCTATCTCGGGTGCTACATGATTGACTGAATAACCCTAAACTACTTTTTCAGATCATCTCATTTATTCATTAAGAATGTGTCATGATAACCTATCATTCGTTTGAATTTTGATTATGGAATACCTATAGAATACTTGTATCATGCAGAAGTCAAGTCTTTTGAAAGTATTAATAATTTTTATAATCATGTATAATATTGATGTTCTGATATATTTTAAATTCATTTGATTATGGAAAAGAAATTCCATTTAAATGTTGATGCATGATGCAATAAATATATAATATGCACGTATTTACTTGATATGGATGGATAAAAGTAATTGTCATCACATGCAATTAAGTGGGAAAACTTTGAGCTAGTTGATTTATTATCTTGTTTTATTTTAGTTAATGAATGGAACTAAATAATAATATGTACAATTTTTATCTTAGAAAGAGATGTAATATCAATTGGTATAAATTAATAGATAATATTAAAAATCTATTGCTAAACTGTTATATCATGGCAATAGAATGGAAAAAAAACTAGTGGATATTCACTATGTTGTATATAGGTTGTTATATATTCCATATATCCGGGAATGGAGGGAAACAAAGGTACCTAAAGGTGTGCACTCATTCAACCCTGAACAATCTTTTATATTAAACTTTTAAATTTGCCAAAAACGCATAATAGTGGATTACATTTTAATATTTAGATTACTGTAGTTATCGTAACTAGAGTGTATTTTCTCCTCGTATTTGAGAAAAGGGGAAGTATCATCATCTTAGGTATGAACCCTGTTAATGTCAAGTTGACACTGTAACTTAAAGGGGAAGTAACCTATAGTTTGATTCGAGTTATGTATTACTTATCTTTTGGTTTGTATATTAGAAGTAAACTGTTGGAAATTGACAAGAGTTTGAGCAATGTTATATTTGTTTAATAGATTAAAACTTTTTGCAAATTTTTGGTGGAAATCCACACAACTGTACATAGTTAAAATAAGAATGACTAGAATATTTTTGAATTATTTGTACTTGTTGAGACATTAGTTAATATTAATACTAACGGTGAAATATTTGTCCATCACGTTATAATCACAATTACCATTGGGTAGTGACACTTTTTATAATTTAGTTGTGCCAGTGAGCCATGTTTGCTTAAATTGTCTAATAATCTTCCATTGATTGTTGGTTATTAAAACGATAGTGTTAAGTACGAAAAATGTACCATGTTGAGTATTACTTGGGTAATTATGGTACATTATTTCTTTCATTGGGTGGGGGCGTGTCATGTATATTGTTTTTCCAAGAATTGGAACACGCAATGTTTATTCTCCTCTCTCTCTCTTTTCTTACTACACGCGATATGAGGACGTTTAGTAGGAAAACGAAAGGTTCTAGGTAATGCTGGGATTCTGTGTTGATCTCAAATTCTCAGAGTCTGGGAACGACTCATTATTTAATAGGGGAAGTTCCTATCGTTTTTGTTATGAGTTTTGTAATGATACCATGATTTTCACCCCTACTGGTAGTGGGTCTATCCCTTGCACCACTCGGATAGTATTTAATGATTTGTTTTGTCTGAAAGACAGAGAGTTTCAAAAGATGTTCCTTTGAACGTTTGTGTTTGCACTATTTTATTCTAACTGTACATAATAGATATATTGTATATATTGAACATACCACCTGAAATAAACTATCAACAACAGTTACACTGAAGCTTCTTTGTCAAGTTACTATCCTATTGTGTCGTATACATTACTATAAGATTTATCTACCACCATAATTTACAAGAGAGGAAATGTTGGAATACAAATACTGAATTTGCGCCCAGGACTATAAGAAGAGTTCGTGTAATACTGAAACATAAATACTAATAATTAAAGTCTCCCCTAGGACTAACGAGAATTATCAGCAAGATCTACACAGCTCTGGCCACAAGGGGATTGTGGACGTAACAATAATAATTCTAATTTTAAAGTTCTTCTTGGAAAAGTATCAACACATTAATAAATACAATCTGCCTAAATTCTATATTAGTAAATTGTTGTAATTTTCTTAATTACAATTTTTTAAATTGTAAATATTTTTAAGGAGTTTTTTTTCCTTAATTTATTTTTACTAACTATTCGACTAGTTCTAAGTGAACTAAATTAATATTTATTCCGCTAAAATCAAGTTATTTAACTTTAAATTGAGGATAACAACATTCATATGCTATTTACATCTAGAAAGCATAAATTATGTCACTTTTATTCTTTAATGTATGTTTAATTCTTATACCCGGGCGAAGGCGGGTAATTGAGCTAGCATATATATATATATATATATATATATATATATATATATATATATATATATATATATATATATATATATATATATATATATATATATATATATATGTATGTATATAAACGTTTAGTCATATTATATCTAAATAAATGTGCGGTTCCTATTGTATTTTCTATTCATAAACTAGCTGCATGACTCACATCTAAATAACATTTTTAATACATGATTGTATGTCTATTTGATACTGAAAATAAAAACAAATGCAGACTACCAATACATAGAGCTAAATAAAGTAACCGATATACAACGGGTAAAATTGATACAAACAATGGCGTTTATAAAAGGTGCCCAACTGTAGGGGAGCGAACAGTTACAACTCACTCAATATATTGTTTTATTGTGAATAGTTTATTACAATACTTGAAAGTATCTAGACTACGTTTAACGTTGTGACCCGGATCTGCAAACTGTCGAGGCGTTTTCAATCAATTATGCAGACTTCACATAGCAAGCTGATACCAGTGCTGTGAATAGTAAATATTGACATCACTGACATATAAATAATAAAATATACTAATAATGTATTTTACAAAATAAAGTAAAAAATCTTTCTATCCACAACAAGTTTCATTGTCATGCACACAAAAATATGTTTTCATTATGTTTTCTGTTTTAGTTTTAATTTTGTAAAGTTATTTGTAAAAAATTGGAATCAATCGAAAATAAAAACATAAACGGTAAATTAATGCATTTAAAGCTTTGAAAATATAAAAAGCGCTTTTTCTTCCCTATCTCTTCCCCGAATGTCCAACCTCGTGTTTTTCCGTCCAAATATAAACGAGGAAATTTGAACGACGAAAACCGAGGTAATTATTTTAATATGAATCAATGTTGATGAAAGTGACACGTTCTTGTCAGACACTCCATAATACAAGGCCGTAATAAAACATATTTTATAAAAAAAAAAAAGTAGTCTTAAAAACACCATGAAATGTCTATAAAATGACCATAAAAGTCTATTCTAAAGAAAAAATGAATATGTTACATGGCATTTAAATTTCTAGAGACTCTTCTTGACCTTTGGGTTACGGCAAGTAGGAAAGAGAGAGAGAAAGAGAGAGAGAGATGCTGATATTATTGTTTGGAAGAAAAAGTCTTCCAATAAGTAGTTTAGGTTTCAAGGCACACACAATCTGGGGGTCTATTCTCTTTATGGACTACAACTAGTCTTCAATCGAAGAAAACCGAGGCCGGCTAGTCCT
The DNA here is from genome assembly GCA_949126835.1 of Anisus vortex. Taxonomy (NCBI): domain Eukaryota; kingdom Metazoa; phylum Mollusca; class Gastropoda; family Planorbidae; genus Anisus; species Anisus vortex. The sequence continues at coordinate 21,524,777 of OX421500.1, forward strand.
GCAATTAGTACACCGGACGGTCAACAAAAATGGCTCGGGTTTTGGCCCTGCCATCGACCAATCCTGCCGCCCTGCAGGAGTTTTGAGCCTAGGACGTAATAAAAACATCTGTAAACTTTAAGTCAATTAATGAACAATAAAAAAAAAATTAGCAAAAAAAATCGACGAACTCTTAAGTTTAAATTCTTCTTTAACTGTTATTTTTCATTGGAGTATTTTGACTGGCTTAAAAGAGTGTTTAAGATCGTTGACCACATTTTGATGGCATAACTTACAGATTAAAAAAATGATCTCTCCACAAATAATATTTTCAAATGTTTCATTGCCTGTATTTTTTTAATTATGCGTAACAACGTATATAGGGTCTCGAAGTAAACGAATATCACAGTTTCTCTTGTATAACTTTAAAACTGTAATTATCCCCCCCCCCCCCCCCGCTTCCAATATATTCGAAGTAATACACGTTGTAACGTTAATGTATTCCCTGCGGACCAAAGAGTCTATGTATGTCATGGATTTTTTAAAAAATTTCTATTAAAAAATGACCTAAAAGTCTTTTAAATTTCTACATTGCAATATTTTGAATATAATAGATTTGAAATGCATGCATGTTTTTATGTTTTAATGAAAACATTCAACAAAATAATCCTTCAATCTATTTTTAGTATTATATTAGTATAATTTGATGTAAAATATATTATACATTTATAATATCGTTTTATTACACCAATAAAATTAAGTACAAAACTATAAACTGAGATAGCCTACTTTGAGATTTCATTAAATAATAGTCTTTCCAAGTTTTAAGGCATTCTTGAACACCTTCATCTTTTCTTAGAAAATGGGGGAAAAAAATAAAAGGGTGTCACAATATTTACCTATTGTTACGACCACAATCCCCTTGTGGCCAGAGCCGTGTAAATGTTGTTGATAATTATCGGTAGACTTTGGTTATTATTATTTATATTTCAGTATTACACGAACTCTCCTTATTGTCCTGGGCACAAACTCAGGATTTGCGTTCTAACAGTTCCTTTCCTTGACATTGTAGTTGTGAATAAATATATTATCGTATTGTAAACAATGAAACAAAAATAGAATAGTAACTTGACGAGGAAGCTTCAGTGTAAATGTTGTTGATAATTTAATTCAGGTGATAGATTACGTACAATAAATGTAGTATTTACAGCAATAATAAAATAGTGCCCACACAACAACAAGCTCAAAGGAAAGTATCTACAAAACTAACTGCCTTAAAGACAACATAAATCATTAAATACTCGCGGAGTAGAGCGGGGAACAGACCTATTACTAGGAGGGGTGAAAATAATGGTATCATTACAAAACTCATAATAAAAATGATAGTTTTAACATAAACTCCCCTGTACGAGAAATAATAAACTATTCCTAGCCATTCCGAGAATTTGAGGTCTAGGCTTTAGTACCTCCCACAAAACTTGCGTTGAGAGAGAGCTGGGCGTTATTAATATATAACAATATCAAAAAGGTATCATAATATTTGCATATAAACAAAGTGTTATAATATTTACATATAAACAAGGTCTCATAATATTTACATATATACAAATTGTCATAATATTTACATATAAACAAGGTGTCATAATATTCACATATAAACAAGGTGTCATAATATTTACATATAAACAAGGTGTCGAAATAATTACATATAAACAAGGTGTCATAATATTCACATATAAACAAGGTGTCATTTGTGGTATACCTTTGGTGAGGTCAGGAAGGTCAGCAAATAAGTTTATTACCTGGTCTGATCAAAACACTAACATCAATTTCTGAAATTTTATGTATGAAATAAATAGGTCTATGACCTACGTCAATATACACATCTTGTACATTGTTATATAGACGATTGTAATTAGATCACACAGTTATATGGTCATACATCGGCTAACTCGTGAAATCGTAATAAACCTGATAGTCAACCCAAAACCTCCACACACATTCTAGGAGGTTTTCTTTAAAGTAAAGGGGTGTCCTCATTTGGAAGTCAAGTTTACCAATATTAAACTATATCTTGATCACATCTAAAAACAACAACAACATAAACTATATAAAAAAATGGTAAACACAAAGCAAATTAATCTATAATATTTTTTTTTACTGATTCTAATTATGAATTCTTTGAGTAAACTGTTTGACTCAATTAGAGAGAAAGACTGCACAATTCCTTTCATCATTTCATCATTTCACCATTTCATTCTACACTTGATACTGTCCGATAATTATAAATATAGATACTTGGTAATACTGAAAGTTGTAACTTCGTTTTTAAATTACTCGAACAGTACGGGTACTTTCATGCAAGACAAAATGTTTAAATTTTAAAGGGTAAGTGAAATGAAAAAAATAGAAGCTCCAACCACCAACCACCAAATGTCCAGTTTTCTTCTCATTTTTAAGGGTGAAAAAAAGTAGAATTGTGGTTAATTACAATGTATTGGGGAAAAATTAATATAAAACAATAGAAAAAAATAGGTTTAATGAAAAACATTTTTGAACGGTATTGAAAATTTGACCTTAATACTATTATGAGGAATTAACTTTATCACACACTAACCAAGCTCTGTTTTCCTTTATAACATAAATTTGTGATCACATTACTAACAACATTGGTAGCTAACACTAACCACATAATCAAACAACAGCTACTGCAATAAGAATAATTTAATTACGGATTATAATCAACCCATACTATAATTGTGAAACTGCTGTAGTCAAATTAATGAATGAACTTCTATGGTCAACGGAACGTCAGGGCGTAATTGCATTGATGGCTGTGTACCAAGACATCAAGAACTGGATGACTGAGAATAAGTTAAAGTTGAACGGTGAGAAGACTGAGGCTCCTGCCGTCGGTACGAGACAGAGGGTCGTGTCCCTCTACGCGTCCGATCTTCAGCTGGCTGACGTAACTGTGCCTTTCTCCCCGACTGTCAAGAGCCTAGGCGTATATCTTAACTCCACGCTGTCCATGCAGCCCCACGTCTCCTTCCTCACCAAAATATGCTTCTTCCATCTGCGTCGTATTGCCGCCATCCGTCGTTATCTCACCAAGGAAGCTTGTGTTAAACTTGTTATCTCTCTCCTCTTCTCCCGCATGGACTATTGCAATTCGATCTTAGCTGGTCTTTCGGCCTCCTCCCTTCAAGGCCTCCAACGTATCCAGAACTGCGCAGCCTGACTAGTCCTCAAGAAGAAGAAGTCAAATAATATCACTCCTCTGCTCCGTTCTCTGCACTGGCTTCCCATCAACAACCGGATCTCGTATAAGCTGGCTTCTCTCTGCTATAAGTGTCTAAATAACACAGCTCCGGATTACCTTTGCTCCGTCTTGAGCTCTATGCGCCATATAAGCATTATTATTATTATTATTATTATACCAAGTGCAGCTTTTGATACAGTAGATTGTCCATCATACAATTTTAATGTATGTATTAGAAGCTAAATTCTGCATTGAAGGACAAGCTCTAAACTAGTTTGAAAGCTACTTAAGGCAAAGAAGATACAAGGTTAATGTTGGGATAGCGAATTCTGAACCTTAAAAAGGCCTTTTCATTCCCGCAGAAATCGTGCGCGGGATCTTTTTTCTATATACTTCCACAATGCTTGAAAAAATTCCAGAAAACATAGATCTACATGGATATGCCGACGATAATGCCTTAAAGATAAACTTTTTACCTGCTAAAAATGAAGCCATGTCAATTTTAACACTTTGAAATATTGCTAGACAAATCAAAGTCTACATGGATGGCAAAAGACTAAAAATGAATACATCAAAAACTGAATTCCTTCTGTTCGGATCAAAATAACAAAACAAAAATTGCCAAACAAATCGATACTAGTTAATAATGAGAATATTAATGAAACAACTAAAATATAATATATCGGAGTATATTTAGATGACAATCTAACTCTCAAAGATCAAGTAAAACCAAACGTGAATCTGCAATGTGGAATCTGCAGAGAATAAAAAGTATTAGAAACATTCTAACAAAAGAGGCATGTGAGGCATTAATCGTATGTCTGGTAATCTCTCAGACTATGCGAACTGTCTTTATATAGGACTGCCAAAGAGTGATATGAAAACAACTACAAAGGGTCCAGAACATGGCTGCACAAATTATTCTGAACAATGAAGGAAACTGAACAAGTTGTCTAAAGACATTGCATCAGGCCCCACGAGAGCGGGGGGTGAGGAATGAAACCAGTGCGTCGCACCGGGGCCCATTAGAGTTTAGAGAGGGCCAATGAATATTAAAAATGTGTGTGTAAATTAATCATGGGTCTGATGTAATGTGGAGATTCTCCATGAAAGCTATATATAACAGTTAGGATAAAATTCAAAGTTTTGACACATATCTTACATATGTACGAAATATCCTTTATAGTCGAACATGTACAAAGTTCGTGAATTAAATCATTGTACGTGTTTATGCTTTATCGTTGAATGTAGGACTAAATTTAGTATATAATATATAGAACACTTGTTTATCGTTGAATGTAGGACTAAATTTAGTAGGCCTATAGATAGAACACTTGTTTTCACGGTGGTCTGGCAAATAGCGAGATGAAGTGCAATTGCTAAAGTCTTTAGTTGCAATCTTTCTTAAAGAAGCAGTTTGCGGATCTCTGACTACTACTCGAAGTCAGAAAAGTCAAATAAAAGTACAGTTGGATAGCGTGTTGCCCACACAATCATCTTGCATGGCGAACTCAGCTTTACTAAGCTTCTGTGTAAAGAAATGGTCTTAAATTGACTACTTTACTTGCAGCTTTGCTTTACCCCCTAATAGAATGTTTTATCAGTGTCAAGAATGTTCCAGGGATTCTGCTAAGATAGGCCTCATCTGCGGGAGGGTTGGACCTGTCCAAACGTTGACGCCTCTGTCGGTCACGTGGTATAGATAACGTTTAATTCGTCCTTCACCTTCTCTATCTCTCACCCTTCACCCCAGCTCCCTTTTCCACTCTTTCCATTATGATTATTTACGGCTGTATAAGATTAAGATTATTCATCACTTAATACTGGTCCTATTATCATATCATTAGACGTATACTTATTCACATTTATAATGTTATTATGCGACAGCATTCACAGTAAAGGAATCAAGAGTAGTTACTGTGGTATATTTTTAATGATCTCCCCTTGGTGGGGGGCTAGGAAGTTCTGTTTTTAGAAAATGCCACGTGTCTCTCATCAGAATGACATCTTGTCCGGAACTCCCCCTTCAGCTTAGCGCTGCAGTAAAGTAACGCCAAGCATAAAAACGTCGCACTAATTTTTTTCGCGCTCCCGGGTTTACCCTAGGCCCACCCATTAGTTCCCTGTGGGGGGCACCCAGAACCGCTGGCATGTCAAAATATAAAAACAAGAAGAAAAAAAAAACAAGACAACGCTGAGATTTCATATAGTAGCAAAGATATATGTAAAACAGTAAGCATAATCATGCAAAATCCCTTGTAGAATAGGAAGTTTCATAGCACTAACGATGCAGCGCTCAACAATTTCCACGGCTTTGGCCTCATGGAAATGTGTGGCCAGCACAGTGAACACTGCTTTTATTTTCCCCCCAACTTATGTTAGGTACCAGTCTGAGATGGGTAGACACAGTGACATTCTCCAGAGCTGGAAGCAAACCCGAGACCATTGGCATAGCAGTTGGAGTGCGCTGCAAATGGCGTACTTTTAAACAACAGCTGTTGAAAGGCTTGTTTTATTACTTTATTATAGTGCAATATTTTATATTTAAGGTAATTTTAACTTCAATTAGGAAGAAAATAAACTCTTAAAGATATACGTCCTGCTTTTATTGTTTTAGTATATTGACTGCCTCGCATGAGAAAATGAATAAGATCACTATTTAACTATACAAGACCTTTCGCACTAAAAACAGGTACTCATCTAATTATCTTATAAAGCAGGTACTCGTCTAATTATCTTATAAAGCAGGTACTCGTCTAATTATCTTATACAGCATGTACTCGTCTAATTATCTTATACAGCAGGTACTCGTCTAACTATATTATACAGCAGATTCTCATATAACTATCTTATAGAGCAGAAACTCATCTAACTATCTTATACTACAGATACTCATCTTATACACTAAATGCATGACATGTGTTGTTTTTGTTCTTCTATGGTTCCGAAAGAGGGTAGTGAAATCGCACTTCCTGAGTTCTATTCATTCGAGACAATTTTGTTACAATAACAAATACTACTATCGCTACTCAAACATAAACACATACAAACTGTATTTCCATTAACTCACAATAAGATTTTGCTCCCGATCCAAAAACCACACGCCAGGAAACATTCGACCCTTGCGTACCAATAGTGCTAAAAACGGTCCCCAAATATATGCTAGTAATCTAGTGTGAGATGACCGAGAAGTAAAATCTCAAGTATGCTATCAACTTGAGTCAAGGTCGGGTTTTTATAACGTTGAAGAATGATAGATAATATATTTGACCTTGGAATCCCGAAGAAAACATAGAATTCTGAAATACCTTTAAATAATGCAGAAAACTTTGCAATCCTGCAAAATCTTTGAAATGCTATAAACCTTGAAATTCTGCAAAACTTTTGAAATGCTGCAAAGTTTAGCAAGCCCGCAAAAAAAAAAAAATCTTGCAAAACCTTGAAATTCTGTAAAACCTTGAAATCCTGCAAATCTTACAATCCTGCAGAATCTTTCAATTCATGCAAAATCATGTGAAACGTTGAAATTCTGCAAAACCCGAAATTCGTTGTATCACAAAAAGTGTGGTCAGCACAATACACAGCCGTCTTTACTTACACAAATGACTAGATACCAGGGAGTAAGATACACACAGACAATGGGTGTCTTCAGTGTCTTCACTGGGACCGGGTAAAATTTCCGTTGATTTGAACCCAGGCCCCTCAAACTATGGATCCAATAATCTTAATAAACTGAAGAATACATTTGTAAAGCTTTTGAATACAATACAGCCAAAGTAACATTAACAATTAAAAGTGTTCCATTTGGTTTGTCTAAATTGCAATTTAAATGTTTCATGAATAAATGTAAATTGTTAACATAAATTATACAAACCTACAATAGTATAACGACAATGCTAGAGTTAAAAAAGCACAGTGTTGCATTGACTATGATTTATATAGGCAAGTGAAAATTGAGAGCCTATAATAATATATTAAATTTAAAAAAAAAGAATCTTTTTTATAAATTGTCAATATTGTTTTGTAGCATCCACTGTCGTCATTAAAATTCTGATGTTTAAGTCACTTTTTATATACTGGACATTATTGCCATTGATGATGGTATTTATTTAGCTACACGCTTTGATAAAGAGATGCCACTAACGTTAATTTATAGTTTTCTTGACTAGTAACAGGTAGCCCACAACATGCCCGAATGCCACATGGAAATTTAAAAAAAAATAATTTAATAGACATTCTTATATATTTGCATAGCTTCCTCTTTCGGAGTAATTAAAGTTTTTTTTTTGTACTGTTGCAATTCTTAGATCTAAAGTTACTGATTTAGATCTATGTAGTTTGCCCACTTGTACATTTTAGCCTTCTATCCTAAAGTTTTTCTAATTGTACTGATTTTTGTAATTTAAGGTGTGCGGAGTTAGACTATAAAGGTAATAAGTGCAAAAAACTAAAATGTTACCTAAAATTATATTCGTGTTCTTAGTTGTTTGTTGCTCAATGTGAAAATTGAGATGTGACCTGAGCTAATATTATGTTTGTTGGCAGCGTTATTGAGGGGCACGGGAGACGAGCGCCAGCACGTTCTACTGGCGAGCCAAAGGTCCCGGGTTCGAATCCTGGTGCAGGCTAGGATTTTTTCCCGGGTCTGGAGGGTGTCCCTGAGTCTACCCAGCTCTGATGGGTACCTCAACTTAGTTGGGTTAAAGTAAAGGCGGCTGTGCGTAGTGCTGGCAACACAATCACATTGTATGCCGTGGCCACAGAAACTGGTGAACCTATGAATCAATTCGGTCCGACGGGTACATTACTTTTTTTGGCAATTATTATAGCTATCGCTATTTATTTTTTAACTTTACAAATATCAAACACGCCTAATGCTCCAAATTCTCCGAAATTGTTTCTGAACTAACTAGAAATTACCCCCCCCCCCCCTCCCGTTCCACAATTTGAAATTATATTAGTTTTCTTTGACCGAAAATGAAATGCTGTCATTACATGTTTAAAAGTAATAATGCGAAATTACAAAATTAATTCCAACGTTTTTTCGTTTCAATCATTTCCCCTTTTTTTCGCAAACTATCTAGCTATATTTATTTATTGGTTACTTGAGAAAAAGCGAATTATTTTGGACTGTCGGCGCATCGCTTTATTTAATGGATTGTTATCCAGTACTAGCCTATTACTTTAATACACAGTTTAATTCCTCCTTACAGTAAAGACGATTCAACATTACAACTGCTACAATAATGACTTCATGGCAAATGTTAGTCTGTGCTTAATAATATGAATTTATTATAATATTTTTTCCATCCATTACTTTAATTGGAGTCCATTTATTTGATTTAGGATTAGCTTTAATTAGCTTTAATTGGCCTACCTTGTAAGTATCGACCACATTCAATCATTTCTCCTTTTTCCCCCGAGAATTTGCCACGCAGCCATTACTAGGCCTACTCATTATTGTAGCAGTTGTAATGTTGAATAAATAAAAGTAGCTAGATAGTTTTGTAATACCAACCGCTTCAAATCGACTAGACTTAGTAGTGAAGCGTATAGTGAAGTAATTAAAGAAAATCTGCTGTCATTTTCTCACCTAAACTAAGTATATGTTTCTTAGACTTTTTTTTACTAAAACCAACTCCTTTTAATTGAATCAAAATTAGCCCATTATAATTCGTATAAAGGTAGAGAAATAAATATATATATATATACTTTCTATCTTATACTTGGTACATAGATCAAACCAACTAACCACATTAATTTTAATTAATGCTTGACAGCTTATATAATTGTATAGCTGCGAAGATAGATTTGCCAATTTCTCCCGCAGACCTTACTTAGATTTTGTAGATAGATTTACCAATTTCTCCCGCAGACCTTACTTAGATTTTGTAGATAAATTTACCAATTTCTCCCGCAGACCTTACTTAGATTTTGTAGATAAATTTACCAATTTCTCCCGCAGACCTTACTTAGATTTTGTAGATAGATTTACCAATTTCTCCCGCAGACCTTACTTAGATTTTGTAGATAAATTTACCAATAAAAAGCATAAAGGCTGTATTAATTATATACATGCATTGACTAATAGCCTATTGTGTTGTATATATTATGCATATTATATTCATATATAACTGTAACTTGAACCATAGTTCTGATATATTTCAATAATATCATTTTTACGTTTAGATTTGCGTCCCAGAAAGCTTCATGTATGATTACATTCCTTATTTAGGTCGAGTGTTCCTCATTTAAATAGGTTGTTCCTCATTAAGGTCCGGTGTTCCTTATTAAAATCCGGTGTTCCTCATTAAGGTCCGGTATTCCTCATTAAGGTCCGGTGTTCTTCATTAAGGTCCGGTGTTCCTCATTAAGGTCCGGTGTTCCTCATTAAGGTCCGGTGTTCCTCATTAAGGTCCGGTGTTCTTCATTAAGGTCCGGTGTTCTTCATTAAGGTCCGATGTTCCTCATTAAGATCGGTTGTTCCTCATTAAGGTCCGGTGCTTTTCATTAAGGTCCGGTGTTCCTCATTAAGGTCCGGTGTTCCTCATTAAGGTCCGGTGTTCCTCATTAAGGTCCTGTGTTCCTCATTAAGGTCCGGTATTCCTCATTTAGGTCGGGTGTTCCTCATTAAGGTCCGGTGTTCCTCGTTAAGGTCCGGTGTTCCTTATTTAGGTCCGGTGTTCCTCATTAAGGTCCGGTGTTCCTCATTTTCTCCTTGTCTGTTCAGTATGGGTAGGCATATATCTGTAACACTATGCCAACCAACAATTTGCTTTACTTCCCCAATAGACAATGTTATGTCATGATTTATCTATGCTGCTATTTGCCCATACGTACAATTTTATGGAGATTTTTTTATGAATGTTGAAAATAACAATCTTCTTCCTTTAAGGACGGCGGTTCTCAATATGTTTTAAGAGGGACAACTTGTATGACGATTAGCAAATGGAAATAAGCACCGTATTAATAAGATAGTCAAATTGACTCGTTGATGGTCGTTGTTTCTCTTTTATGTCTAAGTGTTAAGTCCAAAAACAAAAACGAAAAATCTAGTCACGGGGAACAAGAGAAATTAAAGGTTTTGGAACCGCTGCTCCAAGACTGATGATATATGGAGCGGAAAATTAATTCAGTAATTTTATACTCTTTAGTGTAGATCAGGTTTTTGCTGGAAGTAGGTGGAGCATGGCCTTCCAATGAAATTTTTCAACATGGGCGTCAGATTTTTTTTTTATTGTTTTAAGATATAGCCCTAAAGCGAGGTGTGTGTGTGGGGGGGGGGGGGGGACACCAAAATGTTTATGTTGGATAGAAACAAAAAATCCAAAAAGAGGAAGGGGAGGGAAATGGTTCAACGTTAACGTTCTAATTTTTTTCAAAAGAAAATATGGCAAATACATTTCTTGAAAGATCATGCGGGTGATAAGAAGAGAAAGCAGAGATCTACATAGATACATCTACAAATTGGATCAGTTTTTGTTGGTAAAGTGCGCACCAAGAGGTTGTGTCAACTTGACCTTTCTATGATTATTTCACATGCTACGTAAAAATTGATTTAGCCTGGTTTTTGAAAAAGGCCTATAAATAATTGTGTGTTTTTTTTATATGTCCCGTTAGAACAGTTGACAGTGTCTTATGTGGAAATTTAAGTCAGAATATGTTTTCAAAAGCTGATTCTTAGCAATTATGAAAGCATGAAATGAATTTTTCTAGAAACACGAGTCTCTAAATTGACGCAAAAGTAAACGCACAATAAAAAATAATTCTTATTTCTGCTCAATCATTTAAACGCAAATTACAAAATAATTCTTATTTCTGCTCAATCATTTAAACGCAAATTACAAAATAATTCTTATTTCTGCTCAATTATTTAAACGCAAATTACAAAATAATTCTTTTTTCTGCTCAATCATTTATATTTTGTTTTTCCTAGACGGCTTTCTGTTTCTTATTTATATGATTACCATAAACTAATATTTAAATTATGATAGTATTATTATATTGTATTAGTAGCATATTATATTAGTATTAAATTAGTATTAAACTAGTATAATTCTAATAGTATAAAGCTCTCCAGAACTTATTATGTATGTATAAATGGAATATGACCGACCGACCAATGCAAAACTGCGCCTTCGCCGGTTAGCGAGCCATGTTGATTGGAATCTTAGAGAAATTGAAATAAGCTTTACAAGTGTATGGATGAGCCCTAAAAAAAAATCCAGATACGTTTATCGGTCTGTTTGTCTCTTCGGTACATTCAGCGTCTGTGGGGAAAATCCAGTTTTTACATCTCGAGTACGTAGATCAAAAGGATATCGATGTCCCGAAGACTCAAGTTGGGTTAATGGTAACTTAACATCTGGGTTTATTGTTGTCTGTACTTGTATCACAAGCGTTAGTCGGGATTTGGAAAAAAAGACACACTAGGCCTATCTGTCGCCAATGACTATATCTAATTAATGCTTGCAAGACATTTAATGTTAAGGAATTGTTTCTGCCAATCAAATATAGTCCTAAAATATTTATTCGAGAACAAAAAAAAGCGTGGGCCATATTATTATTTGATTGATTTCCTCCCAACTTTCAACATTACCGAAAAAAGGTTTAAAGTTTAAAAACCGATTTTCGATTCCGGTTTTCGTTTAATATTCCTAGCATGGCTATGAAAATGTTTTATAGCAAAGCCCTGAAATGGACACCAGCTGGAAAACGGACATAGAAGAAAAATACCTGGCAGATGGAGAAGAGCCACTGACAAATAGTAAAGGCCAAGAATATACTTGACATGAAATAAGTTAACGATGTCGATAATGATGGTCAACTGTATAGGTCGTCTGTCCAAGCAAAGACAATAATAAGATGGACCGCTTGCTATATTTTTAGAGCTGAAATGTTAGTTTGCGCATGTGCAGCCTTCAATAGGTCTGCGTCCTCAAGTTTTCCGGTGCACACCAAAGACTAAAATGAGCCGAACCGCTTGCTTTATTTTTAGAGCTTAACACTTTGTTTTTTTCCGTGCGCACACTGTCTTTAATGACTCCTAAACTTCCCTAAAGACTTCCGCTGTATACAACTTTCGATTTTAATCTATATTTTCCATTGATAAAATCTAAGACTAGAGGAAGTAGTGCGATCGGAAATGCCAAAAAGAGTATATTCGAGTCATCAAATAGCAGAAATATTAAAGCAAGCAGTCCATCTTAATATAGTCTTTGGTCCACAATTGTGGATGATATATGAAATTTAAATAGTAATTCTTAAATGCTTATCTGGGCACCATCTTTCTTCCTGAAGTTGTCTTTGCGGAAATGTGCAGCTGCCTTATGATCCACATGATAGAACGATGTATAATAAAGAGATAGAGAGAGAGAGAGCTAGAGAGTTAGCCAGAGAGAGAGAACTAGAGAGTTAGCCAGAGAGAGAGAGAGAGAGAGAGAGACTCATGGGTCTTTCTTTAAATTCCTACTAGATCATCTGCACTCTACCTGTGAAAGACGTATTATAAGACAAATACAGTTGCCAAAGCACACTTTTAGCTCATCTCTAAGACTGTCAGATACATTGTTGTGTTGACCCAAAGCTACTTATCCAACTCAGAGTTTAACGGAACGCCCACAGTTCATAAACCTAAGGTCTCCATAGAATGTAGGCACTGTGATAATGCTAATCCTAAACGGATATTGAACTTTATAAGTTGGCAACACAGCAACCCTGAAAGTTAAAACGAGGCATCTTCCATTGCAACTCAACGGAAGGACGCTAAAGGATCAAATTGTGCGCAGAAGACAACATCATTGTATCACGAGATGTCAACACGAGGGTTCATAAGCCAACAGTCGCCTTGTTATCAGATGTTGAAAATAACACACTCTAAACATACGATATCTTGAGAAGCCTGCCCTACCCCATCACATATCCCAAACTTACACAGATGTTCAGTAAAGCAGAGAATTTATTTTTCAGGATAGGATACGCGCTTTTATAAAATAAATATTCTAGGGGAAATTAATTTTAGAAAGCATAATATTATACAAGAATCAGTTCTTCTCTATTTGTGGTAATAAAAAAGCCAATGTTGAAATGACACATTTATAGTATTGTGACATTTATACACTGATAATATTTAAATGTTATTTATTTAACACTAAGCTAACATTATATATACATCATTGGGTTAAATGTTATAGTTTATTATTGAAATTATCATGATTTATTTATGTTTAAAATTGTGCCAGAAGAAAACTGTGGGAGTTAGTATCTAAAAATATTATTTAAAAGTTTTATAAAGTAAATAAAACATTTTCTCAACATTTGATTATCTAGTTTTAGTTTGTTGTAACAGAGATAGCAAACTGGCGGAAAGGTGTCAACAAAATTTTTTGTAAACATCAGTTTTTGTTAAAATTGAAATTATTCCTTGCAAGCATATTTTGTAAACATCAGCTTTTGTTAAATTTGAAATTATTCCTTGCTAACATATTTTTTAAACATCAGCTTTTGTTGAAATTGAAATTATTCCTTGCTAACACATTTTGTAAACATCAGCTTTTGTTAAAATTGAAATTATTCCTTGCTAACATATTTTGTAAACATCAGCTTTGTTCAAATTGAAATTATTGCTTGCTAACATAATTTTTCAGCTACCTGTTTTCCATCAATGGCATAAATAAATTAGTCCGTTCTTTTCTGTACTTCCGGTAAAGTATCATTTGAACTGACCACCAGACGACATAGCCTATAATTGAGCTCATAATGTTTATGCTTCACCAGCCCTATGATCAGTTTGGTCCGAATGGTACTTTACTCACTACTTTACTATGAGTGTGCACGTGACGTAGGGTCATCGAATTCCGATCACCACGTAGCTGTGGCATCGGCATAGAATGGAAATCGAAGAATTATTACCAACGCCAATTTCCAATAGGTGTACAAGAAAGTATGGCATGTTTATTATATATGTTTTTGGAAAACAATATTCTTTAATGCTTGATAACTAAAGGTGAACGTAACAGACTGTTTATATCAGTTGTATTGTCATGATTTAGACTTGTCGACGTTGAATATATTTAACCACTAATGGACAATCGTTGGCGAGCACAATAAGATAATCCCTTGTCTTACCACACATCTTCTGATAATGGATCACATCCCCACAATACCACAAGAGTCCAGAGTTAAAACATAATACTATGCTTTTGTTGACTTAAAGAGTAGATTAAGTCTTCCCGTACAATTGGGTTCGTGTAAACAAAAAAAGTAAGTACAGTGTATTTTAAAATTACAGATGCTAGCCAGAAGTTTTTACCCCAACATAGTTATTTTCAAATGTAGTTTCCCTAAAAGACTATATTGGTCTATACGGCTAGTAAATCAGCTTTAATCAGTTATCATGACCACGAAATACTAGAAATACATTTAGTAGCACCGGGCATGGAATGAGTTGCGTGAAAAAAAACAGGAGAACCAGTAACTTAAAATCATTTAAAAAAAAGGACTCATAAAAATGCAAGACTAGACTTAGACCACGAATAAGTGTAGGACGCAATAATCTTTTGTATAGAAGGAGCGTCTGTAATATGTAAGATATGATAAGAAATACACAGAAGTTCAATAAGAGTATGTTCGTTTGTTAGTTTTATAGCCAGTGATTAGTCATTCGACATAACTATTAGATTAAGGTTTTAAACCAAGCCAAGTGAAGCAGTCTACATAATTCCGAAGTGTCATTTCTTGAGTTTAACGTGTAAGCCTGTCGCAAGTTATTACCACAGCTAGTGCTTCTTGGTGGGTGTGCTTTGATGGATTGTTGCTTTTGTATATTTCTAGGTCTAGGTGTAGCAAAGGTGTAGCTACGGAGGAGAGGTCATGGGGTGCACCAGCCCCTTCCCAAACTTCGTCTAGTCACTTTTTGTTCCTATACCGATGATATTTTTTTCCTTTATTTATTTTGTTGTTAAACATTATATTCAATGAATGTAAACATTATATTCAATGAATGTAAACATTATATTCAATGAATGTAAACATTATATTCAATGAATGTAAACATTATATTCAATGAATGTAAACATTATATTCAATGAATGTAAACATTATATTCAATGAATGTAAACATTATATTCAATGAATGTAAACATTATATTCAATGAATGTAAACATTATATTCAATGAATGTAAACATTATATTCAATGAATGTAAACATTATATTCAATGAATGTAAACATTATATTCAATGAATGTAAACATTATATTCAATTAATGAACTTTTAAAGCATCAACCATTAATTCTTTTTCAATATCTTAGGTGGAATTTTTTAAAGACAATGAGAAGCTAAAAAAGAAATTTTACGGTCATTTAATTTTAAGGCTTTTGGTTAATAGTAAGTTTCAATTATTCATTTGATAAAATATTTAAACAATAGTTTAGACTTTAGGTGGAATGTGTGCATCCGTTCAGAATTAGCCAGTTATTTACTGCCTTTTCCCCATTGTGCACTATTTCCTCCTTAGCAATGCCCCCTCATCCCCCACACAATGTATACTATTTGCTCCCTTGCATCCTACCTTCCCCTACTTTGCTCACTCCTCCCCACCTCGCAATGCTGGATACGCCACTGATGTATAAAGCATGTTCACTTCTAGTAAAGCTATATATATATAACAAAAGAAAACAATAAACTGACTTGATTGATGCATGTTTCAAACATTTGTATTTACAGTAAAATAACAAACTGCCGTCTGTAGATGGTTGTAGACAAAGTAATATTGAAATGTTTACTGTAATACATTTAAAACACTTGCTTCTATCTGTTTCTTTCATGTATTTATTTTCCGTGTGTGACATAGCTTATACGAATAATTCAACCGTTGAATCTATATCGCGTCATTTCACCAAGTTTATTTAATATTTGAATAAAGTATTTCTGTACAATGGAAACATATAAAAATACACAAATATAAGCTGTACAAGTAATTCTGTTAGTTTTGTCCACGAGATTAGCGAATCAGAATTTACCTCTTACATTGGCCTCGAATGATAAGGAGATTGCGGCAGAAGCATTATACCAGACTTGAACTCCTCGCCGAGGAAACGGGCCGAGATTTACTCTCTTAGGGCCCGGAAAACGAAACTGGCAGTGTAACGCAGCTGTGACACATCCCCATACACGGTCGGTACGAACGGTTGGCCTTCCCCGTTCACTCGACAAACACATGTTCGACCGTCTCCAACGCCTCCATGCAGTTTCTACACCGCGAATCCTCATTGGACCTAAATCTGCTGAAATAGGCACCAATTGCACAGTGCCCAGTACGAAACTGGACAATTGTGGATGAGTCTCTCCTGCGTAGCTTCCACGACTTGTCAGCTCGGTCAGGTCTCTTCAAGTGCTGCCAAACACACCTGCCCTTGTCAGATTCGTCCCAGCCCTTGTACAACTGATCCATTAAATGTCCTATTGACGGATCAGTCGCACTGTTGTCTCCATCCAGCACGTTTCCTTTACGTCCGGTACCAACACGGTTATACCAATCCACCTTAAAACTCTCTCTAGACCGATATTGGGTAAACTTACAAGCGATGGGTTTTGGCAACCTTTGTAGCCAGGAAATTATCTTAAGGTTTATTTTCTAAACCAGTAACTTTCGGTGGGTTATAATTGACCGCTAGGGGCTATAACAACGCATCAGCATGAAAAAAGTATCCTCATTATATCGATATTTTATTATTTCAATATTGAACATACAGTTTAGTAACTCTCCGTTCAGGTGTCATACTGAAAAATCGTATACTTTTAAAACATGAATCTTGTAGGAGAAGTCAAGCATTTTCATCAATGTGTTAGACTTAGTCAAGCCTATGGTTCAGCGGAACATGATAGTCTGACACATCAGGATCTGTATAGAGTAATATTTAACGATCGTATCCAATCAGCATTCCCCAAAGTAGAAGCAATTTTGAGAATGTTTCTTAGTATGATGTTTGCAAATTGCTCTGGAGAAAGATCTTTTTCTCAGCTGAAGTTGATAAAAAATTAATTTAGAACTACAATGACTCAAGATAAATTATGTTCCATCTTCTTGTACACAGAAACTGACAAACTACACAGTTAATCATTTGATGATGTCATCGGTGACTTTGCGCTGGCAAAGGCAAGAAAGAAAATATTTTAGTTTAATATAATTCCTTAATCCTTATAACATGTTTCAAGAGATTAGATAATAAGCCTTTGTAAAATAATGTGCTTTTTAAAAGAACTTTTGTTTCTTTTAACCTGAGTTTGCATTTTTAAGTTTGTTATTAATAAAAATGATTTTATGTGAAAGATTTATTATTCCACTGTCTATGTACTTCTTAATTGTATTTCAGTTTAGCCCTCTACATGTCCGAAAATCCTATTAGGCACTGACATATAATATATGGACTTATATAGGGCTCCATATCTCAAATAGCTTAGGGTTTTATCAAGTCTAAATCCGGCCCCACTGTTGGCGCATGTCATTGCCATTATAGACACTGAGCAAGTCACACACATATAATTTAAAACGAACCCTTTACTAAATCCTTGCTCTAAACTCTAAGCACTAAACAGGAATTCATTCTAATGAAAAAAACACACAATATATTATATATAATCATACATAAAGTGCAATATCTTTCTTAGAATGCGGGCGTCAGCATGCTCACTAAATTAGAGTGTGGGATGTTTTGAAGATCTCAATCTCTATCGACATCAACAACTACAAAAAGCATGTTTAACATTTGCAAATCTGCTGGCTTTAGGGGACAGGTGGAGCAGAGCTCATCGGCTTTATTGGCCAAATCATACTACGGGATGTGGGGGGGGGGGGGGGCAGTAAATGGATTGTTAAATAATGTTGTGTGTAAATATAACTTCAAAAGTCCATTAGTTCCAAACCTTTTGATCAAATAAAAAAATAATTAAATATTATATTACAGCTGTATTTACAATATATAACAGATACACGCGTTTAATAATACGAAATTGGAAGTCATTATTCCTAATTTAGATAAATTATTCTTTTAATTAAGAGATTTAGTTTATTCCCTATGGGGCATAGTCTGTTTGGAACATTACTGAAATTTATATCACCATCAATCCGAAGTCAATTAATCGTCTACCACAGTAGACTTTTATTCGCTTTTATAGGTTGTTTAATTGTATTTTAAACGTTTTCTCCAACTTTAAAGACCAAGTGAAGAGCTTTTTTTTTTTATCGAAAATTGAGTTAAAAGTTTATTTTGAAGGTAAATAGTGTCTTCAGTACCCGAATGCTAATTAAACTTAATTAAACTCAATCATCATTTTTTATATCAAAATATATAATGAATAATAATCCAAGAAATATAGAACTATTCTATTCAACATCAGATGCCGACAAACTCAGACTACAGCTACTATTTGTACTGAAAACCTCTGGATATTAAAATTGAAGTTGCTAGCAATGCGTTTATTTCTCTGAAGATTTAAGTAATAAAAGTACTTAGACTAGAACAGCTGGCGTCTGCAAATTACCGCCCTTTTAGAAAGCACTCATTTTTATTTTTACTATACAACTCAGTTACCCCCAACTTCTGAATCTTTTTGTTAGTTACTTTTCTCAACTTTTGGTTTGCGTACGTCCTTGACTAAAGTTCTAAGAAACACTAACCTAACATAGGGTGACAGGCTGTGGGAGGGAGTGAAGGGGGTAAGGAGGACTCCAGTAACTATCGTAAAGTAAAGCCCATTCTAAAGAAAAAGTGGAAACCCGATCTATTGCACCCACAGTGCGAAGAGATTAAATTTCTGTGTTAAGTTTGGGAAACGGCCTGGACATAAAGAGAAGGGAGGACCAGTTGATGTGAACAGGTTTATACTATTTCCTTCTAGCAGGTTGTACTTTTAACTTGGTCTGGAGAGAAACACATCTGATGACAGGGTTTCTACTCCAGGTATAACACTTATTTAAACAAGATAGTCAAGAATTGACTGTTAAATTTTTAGAGTCTATTCGCTACCAGCTTCAAATTTCCGACCAAGAGAAAGATTACTTAACATCTACCCTTCAACCACACTAGCAAAAACAATAAGGCCAAAGTAAACGTCTGGGATCCGATTTGATTACATTGTAATGCGACTCGGTGGACTAGCGGCAGAGCGCTTAGATTGTCATTTAAAGGTCTCACGTTAGATTCCATGTTAATCCAGGATGTTTTTGTTTTTTTTAAATCGGAGATTATTCCTGAGACTACAATATACAATCTGATGTTCAGGCTACAGAAATCATCAAATTATGCGCACACGCTGCGACGTAATTTTTGGGTTTATAATTATTTACTATATAATATCACTATGGCATAAATGTTATCAGAAATATTTTCACATGACGAATGCATATTAAATCCTTTATATCAACTTTGCAAGATTTTTTTTCTCTCTGGCTGACCACCATTCAGACATTCGGAAGACTAATTATTGAACTTTCCCCATTAATCTTATCGATCTAAAACGTGTGCACATAGACGATATCAGCCTTATGCCCCAGCTTCCCAATATCAGCTTTAAAAGTTTTTTTTCTGTAAACTTTATATGTAATACTTTATGGTATTAAACTCACATATTTCTATATTTTCGTTGTGGGTATAAAGTGCTAAATCCCCGGAATGCTAATGTTTAATTAACAAATGCATATAAACAACATAATATAATGTTTATTATGATTTACTGAGTGCGCTGCTGTCTTTATATAAAAAAAACAACTAAATACGCTTGTTTTGTTGATAACTATTGACAGTATAATATCATTATGCATTTATATTTTCATGTATAAATCTAGCTAGAGTCTAATTATTAGCCTTTATATTAACTTTTTTTTTTACTATGTGGGTGGCAGAGATCAAAATCTTCAGATTCTAACGTACGTTTCTCTCTGCATAGAACATAGTCAACACCCCTGTTTTTGTTTACATTGATATTTTATTGTATGCCTAATATGTTCCATTGCTTCGCTTCTGTTTTTTTTTTCTCTCTCTCTATAGGGGTGGCCGAGGGCAAAATCTTCTGAGCGCTAAATTGAAATGCATGAAAATGATTAGTTTTTATGGGTTGTTTCATTTTATTTTAAACGTTTTCTCCGACATTAAAGACCAAGTGAAGAGCTTTTTATCAAAATTGAGTTAAACGTTTTTTTTTTTTAGTAAATAGTGTATTCAGTACCCGAATGCTAATAAAA
The DNA here is from genome assembly GCA_949126835.1 of Anisus vortex. Lineage (NCBI taxonomy): Eukaryota > Metazoa > Mollusca > Gastropoda > Planorbidae > Anisus > Anisus vortex. Next base: position 21,545,260 of record OX421500.1, read on the forward strand.
TCATTTATACAAAATATTAAACATAACTTTCAAGTAATTAGTTCAATATTAGCACTTGAATGTGTGTATGAAAAATCCAAATCTCGTAGCCATTTGAGGTGGCAACAAATGGAAGTGACGTCAGAGAGGGGAATTCGAATAGGAAAAATGAATATTTTCACGTGTTTTAAATCTATTTCCATGTGTTTGAATATTTGCCCGGTCCTATTTTTATTAACAAAATTGTTCAATATAGATTTAGAGCGTCGTGTTTTGTTTATGTATTTCCCCTCCAAAACATCACTTCCGTATGAGGCTGTTCCAACTCTCGTCCCTTCGAGAAAAACCTCTTTAATTGGTCTTTAAGTTGTTTGCTGGTACTGGCTCCGTTACACCATGTGCAATATTGCACCGTTTTGAGACATGTGTGCTTTTTTTGCTTAGTGTTTAATCCAGTCCTGCATACATACATACATAGTGTAATAGTTATAGATACATGTATATAGATAGAATATTTAGATGTATACATAAACAAAAACAATTAAATTTTATAAAGATTATATAAAATTTAAGAGAAAGATTCACACATAGAGAGCTATTTAAATATAGACCTTTATACATCTATTATAGATCTTTAGAGATAAACAAGGATACATATATGTTAAACTTACATACATTTAAACAATAAATACAGAGATTGCAGATAGTCATTTCTTTTCAGCATACCTGCTCACAAACCACACGTGAGGGAATGTCAATCAAGTTCATCGCCCCTCCCCTAGACATTTGATCAACTAAACGACTTGCATATCGTGATTTAAATCAATCACTCCGCCCACGCCTCTTCACCCAGAGCTACCCCCGTACGCCCGCTCCCTCCCTGTCTTTCCCCACTTCCTATTTCGACCAACACCAACTATAGTCAGATTGAAGGTATAATCTGATAGTCTACACTAGTACAACAATCCACACAAAATCCGATAATGATTTAATAATAAAAAAAAACTGCACGCGAAGTTAGTCTGGCTCTACACCTAGTTTGTATGTTCTGTTAAAGGTGGCCCCCCGCTCCCCTCACCCCCACCCCTGGTGCATACGTTGAGAGCTGCCCGTGAAGCACTAAATGCCACAACTGTGGCCCCGGCATGCACATCGACTGGGTCCATTAAAGACATGTCTGCCGGGAAGGACTGGTGACGGTTATTGGGTGGGATGTAAGATTGGGGGATTGGGGAAGGGGGGGGGGGGTTCGTAGGAGTGAGGGGTAGACAGGCAGAGCGCGGGTGTGGCGCGACCATTGATCTGAAGGCAAGCCGATCGATAAGCAGGTGGGAAAACACATACACGCACACACTCTTTCTGTCTCTCTGTGTGTCTGCACGTCTTTCTCTCTCTCGATCACTCTCTCTCTCTCTCTCTCTCTCTCTCTCTCTCTCTCTCTGTATATATATATAAATAATGAGAGAAAGAGAGAAAGATATATATATATAATGAGAGAAAGAGAGAAAGATATATATATATAATGAGAGAAAGAGAGAAAGATATATAGATATATATATATTAATGAGAGAAAGAGAGAAAGATATATATATATATATATATAATGAGAGAAAGAGAGAAAGATATATATATATATATATATATAATGAGAGAAAGAGAGAAAGATATATATATATATATATATATAATGAGAGAAAGGGAGAAAGATATATATATATATATATATATAACGAGAGAAAGAGAGAAAGATATATATATATAATGAGAGAAAGAGAGAAAGATATATATATATATATATTAATGAGAGAAAGAGAGAAAGATATATATATATATATATAATGAGAGAAAGAGAGAAAGATTATATATATATATTAATGAGAGAAAGAGAGAGAGAAAGATATATATATATATATATATATATATATATATAATGAGAGAAAGAGAGAAAGAGAGAGAGAGGGAGAAAAAGATAGAGAGAAATAGAGATAGCTATAGACATTAAGACAATCAGACAGACAGACATTAAGATAGATTGATAGATGATAGGTTGATAAGCGGAATGATTGGTAGAGAGATGGAGAGAGAAAGACTATGTTAGACTATATACAAATATTTTTTAATCTACATAACGTGTAAAACTATATACAATATGTTGAATGCCGTAAAGTTATATTTTTACGCTTGTAGTATGTTAATTGAATATTCGTCGCTAGTTAATAAAACTTGAGTAATAAAATTATTTAATTGAATATCCTGCATTGTCCCCCTTTCTTTGACGTCATACTTATATTTAAAGATATAAAAATTTTAACGGTTTCTCTTTCGTACTGTTGTTATATAATAGAATGAAGATAAATGAAAGGAAATGATATTATTGATACACCATTATTTGTTATTGTGTTGTTTTTTTTATTGTATCAGTATAATTAGTTCTGAGTCACCTTTTTAAAATCTTAAACATAAACTTACACTCACACACACATACACACGCATACAAAGACATACATCCGTAAAAACATATAGATATTCACATATATTGATAATTGTCAATACTTTTATATAAAGAAAGTGCTTTTTACTATTTTTGCATTTTTTTTTAATATTGTTTTTAAATTAAAAAGCCTTTTTTAATAAATAAATTTTTTTAAAATCTTTATTCAATCAGCTTTTAACAAATATTATATCTTTACCTAAATGATCTTTTACTGAACATGGCAACGGCATCCGCCAGTCATACGAGGGATTAGGGATTAGGTCTTCTCGCCAATGGCATGTCATTACAAGTAAGTGTAGAGTCACTAATTGTCACTGATGACCTACTGTTTATTTAGTGTTTTATTGTCAACTGGGATAAGCTCCATGAAACATTTATTTCAAGTTTATTTAAGGGAAGTAAACAGGTAGAAAATGTAGATCTAGTTAAAAGATTTGACCTACTCACACAGATATAATTGATTGCAAGCTAATTAAAGGCTTATAAAAGTAAATCTCAATTTCTGATTCTGATTCTCTGGAATAAAGACTTTATTTTTAAGTTAAAGTAATTAAAACAGCGTAATCTAACATCCTTTGTATGTGATTCGAAACAATGTGGTACATTGTATACAGATGGTTGATTTTGTCTGAAGTAGTTTGATGGGCTTTCAAACTTCAGTCGATTCTTTGCTTTTCAAAATGTGCGCCAATTCTTGTCGTTCAAACATCTCTTGTATCTTGTAACTAAATCTCTCGAGAATCGTGAATAATGTCGTCACAGTCCAACTATAACAAATTAAACTAAACAGACTTCCTGACATATACAAAGTACATGTACTAATCCTGGGGTATACAGTTACTTTTCCTTTAAATCTCCAACGTAAGCGTTTTTGAACTTACCTGGCCAACTTTCTCTGATCACACCAATACGGTTTGTTGGCTTTCTATAGAGGGAAAAACTCAAAGTAAAATTGTAATTTTCTAAAGTTAAACTAAGCCATCGCAACGACGAGGTATCTCAGCGACAAGGTGCTGGATTGCTGATTACAAACGCTTTGGTACAATTCCTGAGCGGCTTTTTTTTTCTAAAGGTTACAATTTTTTTTAAACATGTTCAGAAGTTTAGTAAAGGTGTTGGGTAAGCCACTCAATCCCATTTCACGTGCCGCTTTCTTAAAAGTTGCTTACAAACTATTTTTTAAAAGTCATATTTGTAGTTTCAGTAAATAAACTAGAACCCAAAATCAGTTTACAATTAGTAATTGAGAACCCCTGAGTTCTATGAGTAATATTTAAGGGTTCCGCTAGTTATTATTAGTTGTTTTTTTATTCAATGTTTAGAGGGTTAACTTTAAGAAAAAAAAATCTCTGATTGTTGGCCATGAAATGAGAGTTTGTTTGTCTAGAATTAAATTAGGAATAAAAAATATTTGTTTCTAACTCAAAGTCTTAAATATAATGTCGTAACATTCTTTCTTTCTTTTTTTTTAAATATATTTTTTAACTGTTTGTGTTCCCCTCGAAAACTAATTACTGTTTAATGGTTCTGTTTGGGAATCTTTAGGAAACATTGACTTAAATTTTCGTGGGAATGTTTAGGAAACATTGGCTTAAATTTCCGTGGATTTCAGAACTATATTCGGCCCTTCTATCTAAATAATGACGAATAATATATCTGTATTTTTATAGTTTAGATCTATTTCTCTATCTGGCTCATGGACACGTGAGAGAATCAAGTGTAGGCTTGTATGCCCCATTCCATGTATTTAGTTGGTAAAGACGTCACCACCACAAAAGAAAAAAAAGACTTTACATACTCCTATGCCTGGGATATCTCCAGCTCCTAATTCCGTAAAATTTCCCCAATTGTCCGTTTTTATCTCCGCTTTCTTCCATAAAGCAAAATAAGAATCCGGCACATTTAAGAATTTGTAAGACATGAACAACTCTTATAGTGACATCCTGATCATTTCTCACTTGTCTACAATTTTTTGTGAACATTTTGATAATTTAAGTGTTCATAGGTAAAAAGGTAGAAAAAAAGTTTTTAAAAAAAAGTAAAGTATCTCGTCGGACCGAATCGATCCATGGGACCGGTGAAGCAGCGTTAACTAGTTTCTGTTGTCACGGCATACTGGCTAGGACATACTGGCTAGGACATACTGGCTAGGACATACTGGCTAGGACATACTGGCTAGGACATACTGGCTAGGACATACTGGCTAGGACATACTGGCTAGGACAGACTGGCTAGGACATACTGGCTACAACATAGCTAGTAAATCAAGAAAATTGTATTGTGTTTTATAAGCGACCCGGGGAATTTCGCTTCCGTGGTCTGATTCTGGGTCGCACTTCTATATCCAAAGGCCTCAAAGTCTAGAGACGTGGGAAAACCACCGATACTATCCCCTCAAGAGTACACCGGCGGGCAAGTGCATGGATGGGGGGGGGGGGGCTGTTGCGCGTCCGAGAACCGAGAGACTCCGAGACTCAATGGGTAGGAAGCAATGTGCGCAGCAGTCTGTCTCAACCCAGTCCAGACCTATGTATAGAATTTTCACTACCGGGTGACAGTGCAGGTATACGAGCGAGCCATGATGTTAATAATCCGAGAGTCGTTCTGCAGATCTGGATCTAAGTGTAGTGCATGTACTGCGGAGACTGTATCCTATGTTACATCACACACCTTATCTGCTTGTCGCTATGTTACATCACACACCTTATCTGCGTGTCGCTAAGGGGCTAGTCTTGGAAGGGATCTCTGCCTGCCCCCTATTGATCCACTCCTTAATATTATTACGCCTTAGACGTAAGATAATATTTCGGCTCCATGAGTGACTGGTCATTCCTAATCTGAAATTAAGAGCTAAAATGATCAGATAATTCATAAACCAATTTGACTGTTTAATACAAAACTTGATACAATTTGTATTTGTATAGTGATTACTTCCTCTAACCAAACTCATCAACCTTTAATACGCCTTGACCTCCTGATCACGTGACCACTGTGTTTTAGATCTCTCTGTCCCACCCCACAACCCTTCTTTTATCACAAACTACGTAAAAGCCTCTACGAACGTATTGTCAATGTAAGTGACATGTTGCCCCCGTCACGTGCAGAAAAAAAACTAAAACCCTGACATTGCATGACATTTGACATATGTGACAACTTGCTATTTATTTTGACGACCGTGTGTCGATATCTAAGTCTCTATCTCTCTCTTAAGTTAAAAAAATGCACCCCTACTCTTCTTGTGCATATGCACTGTGCACGTGTACCAGTTTGACAAAGTGTGACAACGATTGACATATCCTGACCGTTACTCTTCAAGTAATTTGGGTTAGGGTGAGCAGGCCATCCAGGGCATTGATTTTTTTTGCCTCTACTCACGAGGTTGCTGTGATAACATACCCCCTCCCCCCCCCCCCCCCCCCAAATATCTCCGAGCATTTGACAAGTTGATCAAAGGACCGAGTTAGACTTTTGCAAGGCTTAAACCAAATGTACTAGGGGGAAATAAATCTAACATGAACTGACTTTTATTTCTTTATGGAAATCCAAGATAGATTTATTCAAGTTCTCTATGCGCATTAAGATCTGGTGAAGTAAATCTATATATTATTTCCGTAGCCCCTCCACACAAAAGATTGTGTTGCCAGCGTTGGGTCCCGTTGGCCTTGTTTCTCCAACTGTATCTGAGTAGGTTCATACTATCGCAACCATATAGGGTATTCAAAGTGTAACGGATTTGAACCCGACCCCTATGAAATATCAGTATTAAACTTTGACGATAGACCACCCGACCCCATTTCTCTGTAGATTGATATAATTAACAAATATTTACAATAAAAAATATTGCAATTATTTGTGTTACGTTTTGTGTATAACAATATAAAACAAAGTAGATATAAGAGAGAGGTTGATGTTTGGCACGTTGTCGTACTGTGTCTTTATTGATTAATACAAATTAGAGATCTTTGACACATTGAACTGAACCTTAAAATAAATAAAGAAAACCAAAGCATCCTCATTAGACTTGATTGAGTTGTGTAGGGCGGTCTTTTTATATACATCAGATATATATATATAATATATATATATATATATATATATATATATATATATATATATATATATATGTGTGTGTGTGTGTGTGTGTGTATGGGTGAGGGGGAGTGTATTTATATGTGGGTGAGTACCCGCGTATGTAAATAGTGTAATTGTTATAATACATAAAGCTTTGAATTCTAACTTAGATCAATAACACAACAATACTTCAATTTTATTTTTACTACTCACAACATTTACACAAGCACACTTTTTTTTATTTCTATAAGCAAGAGAAAATGCATACAAATTATACTTCTTTCCAAGCGACAGCCGGGAAATGAAAGGGTTGCTTGAAAAGCAATAATGTTACATTATCTTAAGCTACCATAAAAGTTTAAGACTTGACTGAAACCAAAACTAGTCTGCTGAAACCAAAACTAGTCTGCTGAAATCAAAACTAGTCTGCTGAAACCAAAACTAGTCTGCTGAAACCAAAACTAGTCTGCTGAAACCAATGATATCCGTTGATCGCACATAGAATGAGCGTTTCTAGATTATTTATTTTTCTTTATGATTTATAAAACATTTAAAAAGTTGTTGTTTTTATTACATATATAAGAAACAGGTATAACATATACAGACAACGACGTTTTCATCTATATATTTTTAAAAACTATTTTTCATTAAATTTTATTTAAAAACTAATGACATAATTTGTTTTGTCATCAATACAGGAAAAACAAATGATTACAACGGAAAACTACTGCTGAGAATATTACCAGGATTAAATCTGTGAACTTTGCTCTGTTCGTGATACCAGGGACTTATCCAACGAGTAAAACAGTTTATCAGAAGGGAGGCAAACCAAAGAAATTTATTTAAACTCTCTATGCATATTTTTTTTATTACGGAAACTTCTATACGGCCTAATATCAGAAACATATTAAAACGTCCGAGTTAGAAGAATTAAAATCTAAGTCAATGAGAAATTAAGTAATAAATGTATGTATACAAACAACAGACATAATGATGCAAGATATATTCTGTAAGTTATTCAGAACTCAGTTACCCGCTACAGTGAACACAAGCGTGGCCTAAATATCATCACTATATGTCGTTTGTATGTTGAATTACGGAAACTGTTGTTAAGTCAGGTAGAACAAGCAGTTATACAACAAACAAACAACAGCTGTCTGGTTTGTATGTAAACGCAAACATAACACAAGAGCATTGGCTTAATTTTTTTTTCTAAACCACATTTAAAACAAAGAAGAGAAAGAAAGAAATTAATTCGTTTCTTCAACAAGATGCACTGGCCTTGATAGTGCACTAACACTGATAAATAGAGCATACAGTTGAATAGAATACTTGAAACTTTAAGTAAATAATTCATATGACCTCTTTGAGTTATTGTGTGCAACTTTTGACATAAAGTCTGGAATTCTATTGAACTTGAGTCAATATACTTTCGTTTTGCTTTAACTTGAAGGGTAAGGAAGTATTACATAGTTGATATGTATATCATGATTTCACATTGTCGGAAGTGATAGTTTCAATAAATTATTCATGACTGGCAGTTTGGTTCTACTGCGTTCGAATTCCACTCAGGATTAGGTTTCATACAACCCAGGATTGAGTTTGTTTCCACTTAGTCGTGAGTTTAATTCCACCAAGGATCGCGTTCTCTATCCTTATATTAAAAATTCAACGTCTACTGCTATGAATCCTTACGCGTTTCGAGGATGGCACTTACCATCGGCGTATTCGGAGTCGGCCAACTGCGACAGGAACTACCCCAGCATGTACACCCCCTCCTGGTCAACCAGCTACTTTCCTCCCCCGTCCGTGTACCCTTTCCAAACGGACTCTGGCTCCGTCAAGCAGACCAACAACGGGGACTGGAAACTCAACCCGATCAACTCAGCGGACAGCCCGACGGTGCCCCGGGACTCCAACATCATGAAGTCGGGCTACGAAGGCCTGCTGTACAAGGGCGCCTCGGCGCCCAATCCCAGATCGGAGTACGACAGCTGCGCCAGGGACGACCCGTCCAGGTCGTGTTGTGCAATCTCCTGTTCCTGCAATAACCACCAGAGACTGAACGTGTTGGATAACGGCTGGCGTAGTTCTGAGATGTCTCCGACTCTAGACTTCAACAAAGCTCCCAGCATGTCTCCATACCAGTCATTGTGTCAGAGAGGTCTGTACAGATTTACTTTCATATTTTACATGTCTGGGTAATAGTAATAAAGAAAATAAGATGTTAGATTGATAAATAGATAAATACAAGATAAATTGTATATAGATAAAGAGATATCTTCCAAGATACAAAGAAGAAAAGATAAATAAACAATAAGTTAAGATAACTTTATTGGTCCAAATAAATGGAAAATTGACTTGATTACATAAATTCCGTCTTTCAGCATACCGGTACTTAAAACAATCTTAAACAAGAAAACCATAAAAACGAAGTTTTCATTATACTCCCTTTATTTGCAAACTAAGTTTACCATTATGTAATTAAATAATTGATTGACTACTGGAAATGAAACGTACAGAAAAATATCTGTGTCGCAAATCTCAAAAATATCTCCTTACTCCGTATGAATTGTTCTAAAAATAATCTTAGCGCATACTTTTTTTTTCTAGCTTTGCGCCGAAAAAGTATAAAAAGTTACAAAGGCATTTTTAACGCGAAATCAAAATATTTCTTATGCTTTCCTTTTAAGAAATGAATATTGTCATAAGTGTAGTATTATTAAGTCGTTTTAACTGAAAATTTGATAGGATGTATTGTTAGGCGCCCCAAATCTGCTGTCCGAATTTCAGCTTGATCGGACCACGGGAAGTGGTCGAAAAATCGAAGCCAATTTTTGCACCCACGACGATTGCAGACAGACAGACAGAAAATGCAACTTAAAATAAAGGGAGTAAAAAACATTTGTACTCAAGCAAAATAGACATTCGCGCACACTATCATACATTTATCATACAAGAAAAAGTATTATTTAGGAGTCAGCTATTGTATTTCATGGCTGACTGATGATTCTTTTGAAAGATTCTCACTGATAGTGGAACAAAAGAGTTCCTAAATCTCTCTGTTTTATCCCTTATCGAAAGAAGCCGACCACTTCAACTAGATATAATGTAAACTACCTTGAATTGAATAGATCTTCAAGAGATGGTAATGTTTTATTAGGCGGTCTATCCGGTGTTTGTTCAATGTGGTGGTAATACCATATCAGCAGGGGATTGCGAAGGTTATGATGCTACCAACAGTCGCCTAGTAAAGAGATTCATAATGGTTTTCTCTATATGAAATGTTTTTAGTTTACTAAACAAATTGAATGACAATGCAAAGTACTTATAAAAAAAAAATACTACATTATCTTGGAATCCACATATTGATGAATTAACTGAAGAATCAAACAAACCTTACACTTTATAGAAGGAACTTTTACAAATGAAATAAGAACATAAAACTAAAATGATATCTTCCATTAGGTAGACCTAGACCTATACTAGAATATGCATCTTCTTTATGAGACCCATCTACTAAAGAAAACAATTTTTGTAAAGCTACAACTAATCGAGAAAAGAGCTACAAGATTCATCGTTAGTGAATATTCCCAACTGTTAAGTGTATTACCAATAGCTAAATCACTGAACCTAGTACATGTAACATTAGAGGAAATAATGTCAAAGAGTAGACTAGTATTAATACCAAAAAAGTACAGCAGGCTTACTTGGAAATACAACACAACTATCTACTACAATACTCAGATAGATATGAGGATAAATACACTTTTTATAAAATTCCATATGCAAGAACAAATGCATGTAAGTACTCTTTCTTCCCAAGTGGCGTCCGGGCAAGGAATGGGTTACCAGAACAAATAAAGGAAAACCAGCACCATAACAGCATTTAAGATTATAATCAAAATACAAGACTAGCCTCAAACCACGGATAGACGTGACAGACAGACAGACAGATAGACAGATATATAGATAGACAGATAGACAGATAGACAGATAGACAGATAGATAAATAGACAGATAGACAGATAGACATATAGACAGATAGATAGACAGATAGACATATAGACATATAGACAGATAGACATATAGACAGATAGAAAGATAGACAGATAGACAGATAGACAGATAGACAGATAGACAGATAGACAGTGAGACAGACAGATAGACAGATAGACTGATAGACAGACATACATATAGACAGATAGACAGATAGACAGATAGACAGATAGACAGATAGACAGATAGACAGATAGACAGATAGACAGATAGACAGATAGACAGATAGACAGATAGACAGATAGACAGATAGACAGATAGACAGATAGACAGATAGACAGATAGACAGATAGACAGATAGACAGATAGACAGATAGACAGATAGACAGATAGACAGATAGACAGATAGACAGATAGACAGACAGACAGATAGACAGATAGACAGATAGACAGATAGACAGATAGATAGATAGATAGACAGATAGACAGACAGAGAGACAGAGAGGCAGATAGAAGGATAGATATATAAAAAGACAGATATTTAGATAATTTTGTAGATATCTATATAGAGGGTAAAGATGTAACGACAGGCTTTAAAAAAAATATTATTTTTTTAATGTAGGCCTATACAAGAAAGAAAAATTGCTGTTATTAGCACGTTTCGCAGTCATCATAGATTTACTAGCAAGTCAACCCGTCATTAATTCATCACCTAAATCTCAACATGTACCATAGACCTGCCTTAGGACGACGTTGTCTCATTTATCCCAAACACACCAGTGAACAAGTGCTGGCTCTACCCCCCCCCCCCTTTTTTCCTCTTCCACGTTCCTAACCTTACTCGCAATTTATGATCAAGGAAGTATAAGATGGTCGTGTAAAACGCGAATGGAAAAAGGACGGGGAGGTGCTGGGCGTGGACGCCATGGCAGAGTTATCCCTTCTTGTACAATATATGTTCTATGATTGTTGCGTGAACAAAATGAAATAAAGGTAGGCCTATATTCATTGTGGATGAAAAAAAGTAGATTAGGTTTAGGTTAGGTTAGATTTATGTCCAGGTGAAGGAAATTAAAGGTAGATTAACCGTAACTAAAGGTAGATTGATGCTGGTAAAAGAAATAAAGATAGATTAACTATAACTAAAGGTAGATTGATACCGTAGAAAGAAATAAAGGTAGATTAGCCGTAACTAAAGGTAGATTGATGCTGGTAAAAGAAATAAAGATAGATTAACTATAACTAAAGGTAGATTGATACCGTAGAAAGAAATAAAGGTAGATTAGCCGTAACTAAAGGTAGATTGATGCTGGTAAAAGAAATAAAGATAGATTAACTACAACTAAAGGTAGATTGATACCGTAGAAAAAATTAACGGTAGAATAACCACAACTAAAGGTAGATTGATACCGTATAAAATAATAAAGGTAGATTAACCGTAACTAAAGGTAGATTGATACTGTTGAAAGAAATAACGGTAGAATAACCACAACTAAAGGTAGATTGATACCGTATAAAATAATAAAGGTAGATTAACCGTAACTAAAGGTAGATTGATACTGTTGAAAGAAATAACGATAGAATAACCACAACTAAAGGTAGATTGATACCGTAGAAAATAATAAAGGTAGATTAATCATAACTAAAGATAAATTCAAAGGGGATGAAAAAGAGGTAGATTGATGCTCGTATAAGAAAATGTGTTTCATTCAGGATAACTACAGGTAGATTCTTTGGGAATTCAAGAAATATAGATTGCCACTGGTGAGAGAAACACAGATATATTATACGTAGTTAATAATGCTACAGCTCTTTTTTATTTGGGAAATGGGGGGGGGGGGCAGGGATTTGAGGAGAGCAAGTTAAATTGATACTCGCAAATGAAATAAACGGGTGTATATTTCAGTAGTTTGATTGGCTACTATATGTATTTCCTTACAATAAATTGTGCATGTATAGCATTATAAACTCTAACGTTTTCTTTAATCTTCCTCGTGGGTGGATAGTACTGAGCACAAAGGTTTTGTGTTTCTTTACGACGATGTTTTTTAAAAAAAAGTAGAATTTATGTCATGTATTGTACCGGAAGTCATCCTAAATTAAGATCCACCTTGCATAATTTGAGCACGACCGAGAAGAGATCCCGGCCCATCATAGCCCATGACCTCTGCAGGTCCATTCAAGGGTCGTTAAATCTTTTTTTATGGTCCACATTATGACGTTCAGGTCAACTTATGACGCAAAGGTCACGTGGTGACAAGAATTTCGCTCGACCTTCATGGGCAGGGGACGGACAGGAGAGAACGGAAAACTTAAATAGTTTGTATTGTTTTCAGGTGTAAAAAGTGTAATTACATTTTAATAGGACAATACAATATGTAAACACAGCGGTAAAGAAATTGTGAGACGAAATATTAAAGAAACGAAAAACGAAATGCATTTGTCGACATATGGTTCAACATTAATATCTGAAATTGATGTAATTATAATAATTTTGATATAGTGGACTCAATAGTTTAATAGTAATTGGTTGACGTATATAATATAAAAAAATAATCCATAGCAATGCTTGCTTGAGGATCGTGAAGATCCATACAGTTGTTCACGTGTAGTCTGACGTATAGGTTGACGAATAGTTTGACATATAGTTTGACATATAGTTTGACATATAGTTCGACGTATAGTTTGACGTATCGGTTGACGTATAGTTTGACATATAGTTTGACATATAGTTTGACATATAGTTTGACATATAGTTTGACATATAGTTCGACGTATAGTTTGACGTATCGGTTGACGTATAGTTTGACATATAGTTTGATGTATAGTTTGACGTATCGGTTGACGTATAGTTTGACATTTGGTTGGACATATTGTTTGACGTATCGTTTGACGTATAGTTTGACATTTGGTTGGACATATTGTTTGATGTATAGTTTGACGTATCGGTTGACGTATATTTTGACATTTGGTTGGACATATTGTTTGACGTATCGTTTGACGTATCGTTTGACGTATAGTCGGACGTATAGTTTGACGTATAGTTTAACGTAAGGTTTAACGTATAGTTTGACGTATAGCTTGACGCACAGTTGTGGTATCGTTTGACGCATCGTTTGACGTATAGTTTAGCGTAAAGTTTAACGTATAGTTTGACGTATAGTTTGACGTATAATTTGACGCATTAAAAACAATGGTATTGTTTGGCTAGCTGACCTTATTCTCCCCAATAGACCTTGGATTGCGTTTACAAATGGGTATACACGGGGTCGGCTTTTATGTATAGGCAAAATAAACATTCCGTAATGACGGGATTTGAACTCGTAAGTCCATGGAACTGTGGTCCAACCGTCTACCACTAGACCAGCTGCCCGAATCTGTTGAAAGTAGCAGAAGCATCGATAAAGGCGGGAAATAAGAAGTAATATAGTGTTAGATGTGTGAGGGGCATGTATACTCATAGACAACAAGTTTAAACAAGGGGCATGAACGATAGACAGACATTTATTTGAACAGACAAAGAACAACAGACAGAAATACAGACATGCAGGCAGACAGCCAAACAGACAGATAAATAAATGAAAAGACGGACAGATGGCGACAGATTGTAGACAGACAGTCAGACAGAACAGAGGAATAAATAGATCTATTCATTGGCAGAGTGTGATAGACATAAGGACAAATAGATTCATAAATATAAAGTGACAGGCAGACAGATAGAAAGATGAATGGAAATATAAATAAATGTTTTATTTGATACACACATAGTATTTAAAACATATCTTCTTTTGAAAATAATGAATTATCTGTCCAGATTGGTTTACTTTTTATCATTTGCCACTACCGATAATCCCTTGTAATCCCATTAACAGAAAACAATCCTTTATCCACGATAATGCCCAAAACATTGTTCGTATTCATGACAAACATGAAAACATCAGTAGAATGACATGAATAAATGTTGGTTTTAAGCCACTGTCAAAATGAAACGAAACATACACACATAAACACTATATCCGCAAAGATTGATAAGGTGTAAACGCATGTTTGACAGGAAGTAACTGGAATGAATTGCCGCTGGGAATCTGGAAAAACGGAATTGTTTTTAGTTGTTCTTTTTTTTGTTTGTTTCCATATTTTTTTTAAAGGAATTTATAATCCGTGTTTTTTTTTAAGATATTATTTGAAATGCATAGGCCTACACTTCAAATTCCATACGTTTATTCTTTTATTTTGAAACTGTGATGTAGGATGATTACTTATCCGCTTAAAACTGTATAGTTGAATTTTTACAGCTAAAGAGTTTAAAAACATTAAAAAGATCTTTAAATTTGGAAACACCACAGCGAAGAAGATTCAAAATCATAGATATACTAATACATAACGCAATCTAATTCTAATTTAGGAATTCAATACAATATTCTAAAATTGTTTTGAGAAAGACATAGATTTATTAGTAAAATTACTTTTCTTGTTCCGTATGCAAGAACGAATTCATATAAAGTATCTTTCTTCCTGAGCGGCATTTTGGGTAATAATGGGTTTCCGAAATTATATTGTTATCAGTAATAAGTAACATAAATTTTTCAAACGCTAATGCTGAGCTAATCTCAACAACTGATTTTCTATATACATTTAAGCTTACATGTATAAAAGATTGTTTTATATTTGTTCTAAATGTTAGGACCATAAAACAATAAAAACAAATTTGCTAAATTAAACATTGACCTTGCCCTTACCCAGCCAACCAGAGCGCCCTAAACTCCAGACCTATTCTTTTACGTTCCATATGATTCTTTTCCACTAAGACTGTTAGCTCCGCCTCTCTCTCTCATGAACAAGACTATCTTCATGAGATTTCGTTTAGGACCCTGGAACTTTCATGGTTTTCTGTAGAGCGGGCAATGTTGCAGGATGTGCTCTGGATTTCGGAGCTCAGTTCCACATGGGCGGTCATGCTTTGATCTGTCTCGGTGTTGGTGATCTATCTGTCTGGTGTGTCCGTACTCTGTAGATGGTGGGTCGGAGACTCAGGTTTGAACCCAACTTATTCAAATTCAAAGGGGCATTATGGTTAACGGCATTGAAGGTTATGATTTTTCCCCGGGTATGCAGGTTGTCGTGAACAACCCGGCTCTGATGTGTACCTCATGGGGTTGGAAAATAGTAAATTTGGCTGTGCTACACAATCTCCTTGTATGCTGTAACCATGAAAAGTCGTTATCACTGCTTCACCTGCCCCATTTACCAATAGCCTTATATGGTTTATTTACTCAGCGTAATCCATACATTATCGCAATAGTCTTGCAATAGAAAACAAAATGTCTAAAGATTACAATTGCGTTTCGTTTCCAAGAATATAATGAATTCAAGTAATTCAAGTTTCCAAGAATATAATGAATTCAAGTAATTCAAGTTTCCAAGAATATAATGAATTCAAGTAATTCAAGTTTCCACGAATATAATGAATTCAAGTAATTCAAGTTTCCAAGAATATAATGAATTCAAGTAATCCAATAGTCATATTTTATTTTATTCATTAAAGATGTATATGAACAATACAGACAATACAAAATTGCTTTACAGGAAATGTATTAATCAAATATGTAGAATTTCATTTCACATGGAAGCAGAAAATCATTTGAAAACATAATTATATTGTATGAATTACATTCTGTCCTTGTATTTGAACATATATAATAAACATTTCACTTAAAAACATATTTTTTATGTCAATTAAATTCCCACCGTTCATTTGAATTCTTAGAAAATCCTATTTAAAACTATGGTTGATTTGTCGCTAAGATTAGGCCTACTATAATACTTTTATTCAATTTACGAATTATTTACTGATTCCCTTGTTTAACAAGATGTGTTCTGGTTATTTTGAATTGATACTATATTGGATTAGAAGACTGTAGCCTGTTTTAGTGATAAGGAAATCAGAAATTGTGATGCACAATTTAACCCTTACAGTCCCGGGCGCGTATATAGCGGAACTGAAGGCAGCATAGATAGAAGTAGGTCGGTACGGGAAGGGTTAATATAAACTTTGTGTTAACTTGTATTCTGAGCGTCCTTAAGAAGCTGTTTGTGTCGTGTTTTTTTGTCTAATCAGATGTAGCTCATAAGGTCAAGAGTCAAATGTTTAACTTTTTTTTAAAAATAATTGTCGTGACTTCATTTCATCTTGTTTTATTCTACCTATATTATTTGTAAACTAACTTCATTTAATATAAATGTATGCACTAAATAACAATGATACAAAATGAAATTCTTTTACTTTTCCTGCAGCAGATTGTCAAGTGTTTGCTATTTGGTCATAGTTTATTGCGTGTGTATTTTGTTACATTTTATTGGAAATATTTACATCATTCATTTTTTAACATTTAAAGCTTTAAATGAGATCATTAACCAAAAACTAAACAAACTAATATTTATTAATAAAATATATTATTTCGTTAAATTATTTTTTTTAGACAAATTATTATTTTTTGTATTGTAAAAATTACGGACAAATTGACAATTAGTCTAGATTATATTTTTTGTAAAGTACCTTAAGTTTATATGTTTTTTTGTATTACCTTTTTCGGCTCCTATTGAAAATAGTATTTCATTTTCTATTGTTACAATGGGGAAAATATAATTTTGTATTTATTTATTTCAATTATATTTTAGGATAATATACTTTACATAATACTTTTAAGACTTTTGAAGTATTGTGTAACCACATTAATTGTAATTATTATCGGTGTATGTAGCACTATGTATAGGCTTGTCCCCCCCCCCCCCCCAAAAAAAAAAAATTTAAAAAAATCACCCGTTCCTTAATCACAGAACAACAAAACGCGCAGCTAATTTAGGAAAATCCAATGTTGAACACATTGAGTAAAATCAGATCGCTATTTCTCACAACGTTTGATATATATTTGCGAAATTAGTCATAATTATATTTTTAAATCAATATAGTCATCGACATATATAGTAAAGTTATCTTCGGAGAAAATTTCCGGTAAATCTAACGATATAGAATCTTTACCTTAATTGGTCTAACGGCCTATAAGTCTATGAAATTTATAAAATCAATCAAAGTAGTAAAATTTATGTTATATTTTGTTTCTTTTATTGCTTTGTTTTTTTTCAAATCAAAAACACGGTACGTTATTAAAATGATAAATTATAGTTTTGAGTTTTTTTTTTTGTTTTTTTTTTTTTTTGTTGTGAAATGGTCTTAATAGTATGCTTTTTTTAATGGATATTCTTTGGTTGTGTTACTATGTTCGAGTATAAATAATTATACGGAACTCGATAGTTAGTTAATTGGCAAGTAGACTGTGATTTTAAAAATCGAATAATAAATCGTAAATTTTAAAAGGCACAGAAGTTGTAAAAAAAAGTTCAAGCTGTGTTAAACACTAGGCGACCACACATCTTCTTAACAATCAGAAGCTAAACTTAATATTCTCTCGCAACGTACAGATCATGAATAATTTCGGAATCTAGCTAACAGTTTTGTATTCTGACACGATTGTAAATAAACTAAATATCATGTTAAAGTTTTGAGAGTTGGTTGTTTGGTTCCCGAAAATAAAGGAAATAGCATCGACGAGTATTGAAAACAGTCTAAGCCACACAATTTCTTGATCTTTTGCGTTCACATACAGTTTAAACATTATTAAAGTTGAAAAATAATATAATTAATTAAATACCACACACGTTTCATTATCAGAGAACGTTTTTTGGAAAAATATGGTTTACGTTGCCATAAATTATAACACTACAAGACAACAAAACTAAACACAAATAATATACACATAAACACATACATTCACACATATTGAGTTCATAAAACTACACGATACAATCACGCTTTCAGCATGTCACTTTTCGTCTTCAACTTCACTTTGCAAACTGCGTGTGTTCAGTGCTGGGAGTTTTTCTAAGAACATCTGACCTGCAACATCGTGTGGGGGCCTTGAGACATTACTGAAAGCACCAAGTCTCATCATCTGGCACTACAGATTCGAACTCCCACTTCTGATAACGATTTTCCTCCTAGCGGGAGTCTTTATATGAGCAGTTAAAATTTCGGCAGTAAATCTTCGCCTGTTCTGACTTGGCCTGGCGCTCTTCGCCTCCTTCTGCTCCTCCTATATCTATTTCTCTCAACCTGTTTCCCTCTCTTCCATTCCTCCTTCAACTTTCATGTACTCCAGAAAATATGTTTTTTATTTGTTAAAAAAGAAACTGCTGACTGTAAAATTACACAGAGGAGGGTGAGTAGAAATTTGAATCCTCGGAAAGCAAAAAAGATAGAGCTCAGTTATCCATGGATTATATCCAAACCTCTGAATTTAAAAAAAAGGAAGGAATTGACCCCCACGAAAGGTGGTAAGTTGTTATCAGAGAAGCTCTTAGTTTATTGCCATAGATGGTGGTTGATGTCTTCATAGAGAGGAATAGAGAAGTTGAATATGTACCAGTATTCAGTAGGCCTACTCAGTTGATGTAGACACAAAGAGTTGAATACGTACTCAGTATTCAGTTTGATATTTACACAAAGAGTTGAATACGTACTCAATTTGATATTTACACAAAGAGTTGAATACGTACTCAGTACTCAGTTTGATGTTTACACAAAGAGTTGAATACGTACTCAGTACTCAGTTTGATGTTTACACAAAGAGTTGAATACGCACTCAGTACTCAGTTTGATGTTTACACAAAGAGTTGAATACGTACTCAGTACTCAGTTTGATGTTTACACAAAGAGTTGAATACGTACTCAGTACTCAGTTTGATGTTTACACAAAGAGTTGAATACGTACTCAGTACTCGATTTGATGTTTACACAAAGAGTTGAATACGTACTCAGTACTCAGTTTGATGCTTACACAATGTGTATAATACGTACTCAGTACTCACTTTGAGACACAATTCTACAACTTACGTCTTAGACATAGTCACATTCTCTATGCTTGTATTTTGTTGATATTATGGACCAGATCAAATCTAACAATTTCGGAAAGCTGTACATCATTAGAATGGAAAGTCAGAATTATCTTTAACCTCCAGTCTCATGCTCTCTATCTCTCAATCCTTCTTTTCTCTCTCTGTCTCTCTCTCTCTCTCTCTCTCTCTGTCTCTCTCTCTCTACCCTATCATACCATACGACAGAAGCCAATTGAAAAGAATGTGGTACCAAAAATATTTGTAACCAATGGACTACATGAATGACACCGTGTAAAACTACTTTAAAACGATATATAATAAAACAACTTTGGTCTAAGCTCTAGAAATAATTCCAGTAAAAGCTTAAGAACATCTTTTGAAATTGTTTGAGTTGTCTTTCTTTCCTTGGCACAACGGTAAAAAAACAACAATACCAACAAATTAAACAACAATACCAACAAATTAAACAACAATACCAACAAATTAAACAACAATACTAACAAGTTAAACAACAATACCAACAAATTAAACAACAATACCAACACATTAAACAGCAATACCAACAAATTAAACAACAATACTAACAAATTAAACAACAATACCAACAAATTAAACAACAATACTAACAAATTAAACAACAATACCAACAAATTAAACAACAATACTAACAAATTAAACAACAATACCAACACATTAAACAACATTACCAACAAATTAAACAACAATACTAACAAATTAAACAAAAATACCAACAAATTAAACAACAATACTAACAAATTAAACAACAATACCAACAAATTAAACATCAATACTAACAAATTAAACAACAATACCAACACATTAAACAACATTACCAACAAATTAAACAACAATACTAACAAATTAAACAACAATACTAACAAATTAAGCAACAATACTAACAAATTAAACAACAATACCAACAAATTAAACAACAATACTAACAAATTAAACAACAATACTAACAAATTAAACAACAATACTAACAAATTAAGCAACAATACCAACAAATTAAACAACAATACTAACAAATTAAACAACAATACCAACACATTTAAACAACAATACCAACAAATTAAACAACAATACTAACAAATTAAACAACAATACCAACAAATTAAACAACAATACTAACAAATTAAACAACAATACCAACACATTAAACAACAATAACAACAAATTAAACAACAATACCAACAAATTAAACAATACGTGGGTAGCAGTTCATAATTAAAGCGGTCGAAAAAAGAAAGAAACCTCTTTAATTATGTGTTATAATGGTGAAGAGAGAAGAAGTCTTTTTGACTTTTGTACATGTACACTTTTACTTTTTAGCTGTTGCAAATGACCACACACAAAAAAGCAAAATATTCATCGTAGATTGTTTCACATATTTTAATTTATGTCTTGAGTCTTAATGCCATTGTTTTATGTAGTTCACAATAAAACGTCGCGCTTTGATGATCATCATCAGTAGCTTGATTCACTTTTCTGCGAAATGCTTTGAGAAGGATAAATATTTCAACATCAGCTTTCTCTTGGGTTTTAGGTTTTCGCTGGGTGTTTTTCCACCTGAAGATCTTGGGGGCTCTAGACTCTCTACTTTACAGCGGCGTTGCCTTCGAGCGTGAAGTGTCGACCACCTCTGTGGATATATTATTCATTATCTAATGGCGCGAATTTAAACTCCTCGTTATTAATATTTAGACAGCGTTTACTGTTGGTCACGCAAAAGCGGTGCGGGTTGCATAGAGTAGCGTATAGTAGCGGCACATACATAAAACTGTCATAATCAGAGAGATAGAGAGAGAGAGAGAAATAAAGAGAGGAAGAGACGGCCGTAAACGAACCCCTCCCGGCTTATTTTCTCATAGTCCAGGTCTAAATTTTCCCTGTCACCTTGGTGGTCTGCTCATAAATTTATTTTATGATTTTTTTTTTTTATCTAGCTTAAGCTACTAACGTTCCCTTCCCCGCCTTCACCCACACACAGTTTTACCGCCCCACACACACAGCCAACCCTTAAAACGCACAATCTTCTATGGCGTATCTGAAATCTATACTGGATAATTTCATGGTAATCAAAAATTTAAGTTGACACCGCATAGTGGGGTGCGGGTTGTGGAAAGTGGGGGGTGTAGCTGCTGTAGTTGATTCTTGAAGAGGAGGTTGGAGGGGGCGATGTTAAGAGAGAGAGAGAGAGGGTGTTTTAATATTGACGCTGTCTTCTCAACTCACAGAAGTTGGCGAAATTTCTGTACAGAATTCCAGACGTTTATGTTATATATGTATATATATATATATATATATATATATATATATATATATATATATATATATATATATATATATGTATGTTTATATACATATAGGGCTATTTATGCAATAACGCAGTAAGCAACGTACCACTTCGTATACCTGTTGGGTATTTAGACCGAATGAAGCTGCTCGTTTTAACTTCTCCAGTGTCAGAGTGTATGCAATTATTGTTTGACAAGTAGACTGCAGTGTGACTGCACACTTTTCCCTAGCGTGTTCCCAACACTCATCAGGGCTAAGCCGCCCCCATTGGCTGGGCATTCATTTCGGTATAAGCCCGAGACACCATCAGGATTTTATTTCATCGCCCTAACAATAGGTCACCGTGTAATGCTTTTTATTTTAGTCAAGTTTTACAAATAAGTTCAATTAATTATTTACAGATTAAAAGAAAAATAACAAAGACATATGCCGAGATGTTAACAAGAAAATACAACAAGAAAATATAACAAGAAAATATAACAAGAAAATGCAATCTTAAATACAAGATGATACAAAAATATAATCTTGATTCCACTGGTATTATTTTAAATGTTTTAGTACAATTAGTTTGAAAACTCCTTTCTAGAGTTTCAGCCAGTCAAATTTAGGGAGTGGAGATGAGAATAATGGTCATTTGCATTACTTGTCTCTCAATGATATCACATTTATCATACTTAGTGCGTTGAAGATATCCACATTTCAGTAACATATGTTGGGGTGCATATTTAATCACAATTTCGATGCAGATAATGGGGTGGGGGAGTGGGGGGGGGGGACATATGTCCACAATTTAAATGGTTATACTGGGTGCATTGACTTGTGTACTTGAAATATTTATACATAATTTATTGTACAAATGTTGCGCAGAAACAGTAGACGCTGTTAGTCAGAGCGAGTACAACAAATATTTTGTGCTGGGTTTAAAAACTCATTTTTTATTTTTTTTAGAGTTTAAATAAATCATGTTATGTTTTTATTGTATTTGTCTGTGTGTGTGTGGTCTATTTTATTTCAGAAATGTTTACTTTATTTCGTTTCCTTAATTCATTAAGTGTTAACTGCTTTACGTTAAGTATCGTCGTCTGACAAATTTGATATATAGGGATAGGGAAGCAGCGTTCACAATTTTCCGAGACACAATGCCCAGCCGACTTTGCTTTACCCCAACTAATGTCAAAGCTGTGTTGACTCAATGACATTCTACAGTTTACTACATTCAATATTAAAATGTATTTAATATTAAAAACGTAGTCGAAAATTCCATTTTCATTAAAAATGGCAAGTTTGAGCAGAGCTCAGGCATGTCATTGATCACATCAGTTCCAATGGATGTTGTCTGACCTGTACACGGACCAACTGACTTTACTTTCCTCAAACTGATGTCGAAAACGCACCCCGTGTGGGTATCCGGGTCCTGAAAATGACTAGGGGAAAGAATAACCCCACTGCTATGTCCCACTTTCATGTCGTAAAAGGCGACTAATAGTGGGTTGTGCATTGAGTATAACCCGGGCACGTAAAGCCTATACCCCCCTTTTTGGCGCTGTTTGACAGAGGTCCAGATTGCACTACCCTGGATAGAGGTTTTGCGCGGCTCCTGCTGGGGGCTCTGGTGTTGGTAGCATGGAGATGGGTGGGTGTAAAGTCGTGAAGGGGCCTGGGTCCAGGATGTGACTATTTCACAGAGTATTCCCAGAATCTGAAAAAATATAAATGGCAAAACTGAATGTCATGGCCGTTTGGAGAGCTCTGTGGATGGCGGAGATTGGACCATAGGCCAGCCCCACCTCAGTACAACTCAGCCCTGACTCAATGCAGCCCGATCCCGGAGTACCACTCACAGGTGCTTGGCACAGAACCGAAAACTCTCTTGAATTGCGGGGTTTGAAACAAGCCACTAAGGAAAGAGGAAAACCCAGATTAACAGTGCCAGTGTGACTGCCATTGACTGCAAGAGATCAAACTGCTCTGCAGACTGGTTAATATCAGAAGAAGAAGAAATGTCGAAAACACTTTATAACCGAGTTGGCTTAGGGAAAAAAAACAACATCCCCGACATTCTGTTGACATTACTCTTTTAACCCCTTAATATAAAATATACTTCTTTATAGCTGTCCAATGCATTACCATCGTGCAGACAAATAAATACATAACGAATTAATTTTTTTATATAATTCAGCCTCAATCCTGTTTTGTCCTAAGTAATGATGAGATCTATTTCATCCAATAATTGGAATTGAATCTATAAATAATGCAACTGCTTCTCTTTTACTTCCATGCTTTAATTGTAAGCCTATATCGACAATAATTTCAAATGAAAAATAGTTTATCAAGATGTACAGTGTTTGTAATCCTAGCAACGGTCAACTATTTCAAAGAGCAGTGGACAAACAGACCAATTCCATTATGACATCTCGATACGCCTGTAGTATAACAAATACAGTTAGGTGTTTAAGACTAAAGTATTTCATATTTGCTTTATATTTCATTATTGGTTATAGAAATATGTAATGTCAGGATCTAAAAATAAATCATACTAACAATTAAGAAACCTTTTTTAAATAATAAAAACTTTTTAAAATAATCCTTTTTTTCAATGTGACTATCTTTACTGTTCATAGATTTAAACACATCTTACTTTACATAGGCTAGTGCTACATATGTGCTATTTATAATTTTATACTTCATCTATTTCACCGTTTCCAAAACTTTATTTATATTCTTACTGGAACAAAATCCTTAACTCTATGAGTAAATTATAACTTAAACGCATGTGAATATCCACACACTCTTCAACATTAGAAGCTTTTATAATCAAGGATTAAAGTTATAAATATCACATTCCAAATATTATCAGAAAGCTAATTCCCCCCCCCCCCCCCCCGTCCTCCCAATAAAAAAATGGTAAGAGAGTGGGGGAGTCTAGCGGTCATTTTCTTGCTCAGACAGGAACAGCGCCCGGGTCGGTCGCCTCTTTCGACCACCCCTTACTGTGGCGCCAGCATTACGAGAATATATGTCCTAGACTTCTTCTTTTTGTGAGCCTCTGAGATTCATGGCTTGTTAATTAGTCTCAACTCTGTTAATCTATTTGATTTTAGTGAATAGACTCGGTCAATCTATTTGAATTTAGTGAATAGACTCAGTCAATTTATTTAATTTTAGTGAATAGACTCGGTCAATCTATTTGAATTTAGTGAATAGACTCAGTCAATCTATTTGATTTTAGTGAATAGACTCGGTCAATCTATTTGAAATTTAGTGAAAAGCAGTTTCGGAGGCTTAATAAAACCAAACGAAAATATCACCATATAACAGGTCCTTATGATTTAAATCAATTTAAATCAATATAGGCCGTTGGAGTTGTTCACCATAAACAGCTCTACAATACCCAACAATAAGTTTAACTTAGAAAACAGAGACTACGTATGATTTGGTGAAGAATGGTTACTCCGTAGACCTATATAATCGTGTGACTAATGTTTACATTTGAGCGAGAACCCGGTTTGTGCAGAGTCATTCGAGTTAAATAATGACTTCGGCTTTGTTTTCGACTAAGATTTATTTGAAGATATCACTAATTGTGTCATTGCATGTACTGAAATAATTAAGTGCACTTTCAAAACCTAACGTTGTACTGTCTTCGTGTCAGGGCTACATCAGAGTTTGGTGTATTTATTGGGAGGCGGCCACTGCACGTGTAGCACAATATGTCACTTCCGCTTCCGGTTTTAGAATATATAGTTTAAAAATGTCTACCTACATCCCATAATCATTAAATTTAACGCCAATTTTTGCATAATCATAATTTATTGCCATAGAGCCATTCATGCGTTAAGCCATATCTATATCTCTCTTTTCATGTCTATGTATCTTCCCGTTTCTCTCTTTTCATGTCTATGTATCTTCCCGTTTCTCTCTTTTCATGTCTATGTATCTTCCCGTTTCTCTCTTTTCATGTCTATGTATCTTCCCGTTTCTCTCTTTTCATGTCTATGTATCTTCCCGTTTCTCTCTTTTCATGTCTATGTATCTTCCCGTTTCTCTCTTTTCATGTCTATGTATCTTCCCGTTTCTCTCTTTTCATGTCTATGTATCTTCCCGTTTCTCTCTTTTCATGTCTATGTATCTTCCCGTTTCTCTCTTTTCATGTCTATGTATCTTCCCGTTTCTCTCTTTTCATGTCTATGTATCTTCCCGTTTCTCTCTTTCTCTCTATCTCTCTTTTCATGTCTATGTATCTTCCCGTTTCTCTCTTTTCATGTCTATGTATCTTCCCGTTTCTCTCTTTTCATGTCTATGTATCTTCCCGTTTCTCTCTTTTCATGTCTATGTATCTTTCCGTTTCTCTCTTTCTCTCTATCTCTCTTTTCATGTCTATGTATCTTCCCGTTTCTCTCTTTTCATGTCTATGTATCTTCCCGTTTCTCTCTTTCTCTCTATCTCTCTCTTAATTTCTTCTTGTTCATCTTTAAATTATTCTAACATCATCTAGAACCTAGTCTTGTGATTAGATTGGTCTATTCATCTAGACTCTATATTTCTACTTTTTTTAAATACTTTGCTTTGTTCCCGACTTGAAGCTTTACGATATCCAAATACCTAATTGCAGGGCGAGACTATTCTAATACCTTATCTTCACGGCCGCACCAAATCCGCTTCTAAAAGTCCATTGAATTTTATTAGGCCATATGGTTAGCCACGAAGCAGACGATCTTACGTCTGCAGCTAATGCATCATAAAAAATGCAACTCGAGCCGTAACAATAAAACCGAATTTAAGAAAAGAAAAAGGGGGGAAAAGCGCGGGATTGAAAGATTTCTCTTCTGTCGTCTGCTAGATAGAATAAATGTGAACAAGGGACGACAGTCATTTTAGGTTCGGGAGAAAAATATGTGCTGGTAACCGTATACTTTCAGTGGGTTTACTTCACGTGTGTGTGTGTATGTGTGTGTTTGTGTGTGTGTTTGTTTGTGTCTTAGTGTGTGTGTTTTTCTCTGTGTGTCCGGGGGTGCTTTTGTGTATGTCTGTGTGTGGTTTGCGTGTGTGTATGTGTGTATGTATCTGTGAGTAGCTGTGTGTGTGTGTCTGCTCGTGTGTTTGCATGTTTGTGTGTGTTTGTGTGTGTGTTTGTTTGTGTCTTAGTGTGTGTGTTTTTCTCTGTGTGTCCGGGGGTGCTTTTGTGTATGTCTGTGTGTGGTTTGCGTGTGTGTATGTGTGTATGTATCTGTGAGTAGCTGTGTGTGTGTGTCTGCTCGTGTGTTTGCATGTTTGTGTGTCTCTCTGTTGTGTGTCTGCATGTCAGCGTGTTTGTATGTGTCTAAGTGTGTTTGTATGTAAGTGTGTGTATGTGTGTATGTGTATAAAAATGTGTGTGTATGTGTGTGTTTGTATGTGTGTAAGTGTGTGTGTATGTATGTGTGTAAATGTTTCTATGTGTGTTAGTGTATGTGTATGTGTGTAAGTGTGTGTGTATGTGTGTAAGTGTATGTGTATATGAGTGTAAAAGTTTTGCAACATAGTATTTTGATTGGACTGGCTGGGATTGCAATGTGGAATTTGGTTTGGAAATGTCATACAGTTCAAGAAATAAAGAGAACGTATTGTTATTAACAAACTAATTTCTCTTTAAAAACTAATGAAATCATTATTTTGTCAATCCACATTATAACCACTTCGAATCGCTCTCTCTGGAAGCTCTCAGGCTAGTGTTTAGCTTTGCAACAAAAATTCTTCATTGATTAAGAGTTCTATTCGCGGCTAAGCACTGTCATACTACGGAGCAAATCTGCAGCAGTGATACGTTAAGGCAAAAAAAATCATTGAAATACATCTCTCTAAGTTTGTCTAAGAAAATGGTTTAAATAAAAAAATGTAATTTAAATAATACTGTCTGTGAAGGATATTAGGTTTGCAATAAATGTCCACTTAGTTATGTAGATGCTTTACATTTCCTTATTCATTTCTCTATTTTCTTTCATTTCAACATTCCTGTATACGTCAGGGGGAATAAGTTTTGTATTATTATAACGTTGTATTGTTGTTGACTATTTGGTACTGTAAAAATCTTAAGACACTTCATATATTTCAAAATACGCCCCGAAAAATAAATCTTCATAATGCAAATGTTGATAGAAGGCTACACAAAACAATAAAGCACAAAAAATAAAGCAGCATGTACATAAAAAGTAAATCAAATAATAAAACCAAGCATCTTTAAGGCTATATCCTTTTCCCTTTATTTGTATGTTACTAACGCTAATTAAAAAAACTTAGCCTAAACTAGACAGTCCATTTCCTTTCAACCAGCTTAAGATGAAGAATTACCTTTTCCGTTTTCCATTTTTGGAGTTGAAAGATGTTGTTTTACCTTTTCCGGCTCAAGATCTAAAGGTGAAGATTTCCATTTTCCGTTTTTAGTGCTAAAAGTGCAGCTGTGTATTTTCCGTTTTTGAGCTAAAAGATTAGAATTTCCTTATTCCGTTTATAGAGCTAAAATTGATAATTTTCATATTTTTTGTCATAGAGCCAAAGGTGCAAATTAGTCTTTAAAAATCAAATTAAAATGTATTTTATTTGTTTTTGTGACTAAGATATGTAATGGTATTTAGTAGCTAGAACAATGCTAAAGGAAATGAGTGAGTTGGCTGAAGATCTCCCCATGATCGTTTCATACAATTATAACACCGCCTCCCCCGAAACAAAATAAAAAATTTATTTATACAATTTGTCTGCTGCATTGATGAAATAGAGATGTATATGTATATTTTTTTTTGCAATCAAATTTTTTTAATTTATTGAGCAAGTTAATTTAAGATGAAAATTGTTTATATATGAAATAAATATTCATCTTAAAAAAGGGTGCTATCTGTAAGCTTTATGTAATGTATATATAAAATAAATAACAATTATTATAACAAAAAATTATTGCACTACATATAAATAAATAAACAAATGTCTTTCTTAATTCTGTCATTGACTTTATAACCTAGTGCTAGAAGGGTGCAAAAAATAACGAACATTTAGGATTTTCTGGCACCAAATATATACGATAACTCCGTGAGAGTCGTCGGCATTTTACGTTTGAAATATTATTTTTATAGAAAAATTAATTTAACTGCTTAGCAAGACCAACGCTAATAGCAAAGGAGATTATGTATAGAGAAATTCGTCAAAGCGTTTTATGTTTAATTAACGTGTTTGTGATTATCATCCTTTTAATTAGCATTTATATCGAATACAATATTTTATTACTAAGCTGATCACATTTATGGTAATTATTGTTTAACATAGGTTTTCAACCTTTTTCGGCTCACCGCCCCCTTTTACAATTTTTTTCCGCTCACTGCCCCCACCCCCCAACTTTATTTTAGCGCCCACTCCCCCCCCTTCGGCCCACCTGGACTATAGTTTCCGCAATTTTTTTTAGGCGGACTACACTTTTTGTGTGACTAATTATCTTTTAAGAAGACTGAAAAGGAAAGATATTGTAAGAATTAATAGATAAAAAAATTGCCTTAACAAAAGGTTTCAATAAATCAATATTAATGCGAAACGTTTGCCTGGTGTGTTGCTAGCAATTTGTCTATTTTTGTTTCAATTTTGGTTGCAAAAGCCTTAGATCTAATAATCATTAATATTTGTTATATTACAAAACAGAACTTGTTCAGCATCACTATTGAATCAAATGTGGAAACATTTTTTGTTAAAGGGAGATAATTAGACCGTTTTGTTTTTTTTTAAGCTTAATTTCAATTTTTTTTTCTTTTATAAAAAATAAATAGCTTGCAATTTATAACTTGGAAATGGATCAAACTGTGAAAAGCATTCGAAAATTATATAAATATTATATGACTAAAGAATATATATGTATATTTTTGAGCATTACAATAACTACCTAGTTTGTACAATTACTACTTATCTCTACCGCTTAACAATATTCAAATCATCGTCTCTATAATAATGTAAAACACAATAAGGACATCTCGGTTAAACTGAGATCAAAATATCATTAATATTAGCAGATGTTAGGGCGACAGTCCGGTGAACCAACCACAGGACTAGCCGGCCGCACACCATATTTGCCAAATAGAGACCCCTACTTCATCGAAAAGTCACTGCAATTCATATTTCTTATTAATATAATAAGCACATGCACTAGCGTTTACATCACATTTCATCCTCCAAAAACTAATCGATTCAAATAGCTGAGGTGTTAAAATATATCTGGTACGTTTGTACCGCCCACTTGCCCTTCACCGCCCCTTAATCGCCCCCCCCCCGGAATGTCAGCGCCCCCCTAAAGCTTCCCACCGCCCCCTTGGGGGCGATATCGCCCCCGTTGAGAACCTATGGTTTAAACTAGGGATGTTAAACGAAAACCGGAATACCGGATTCCGGTTTTGAAACTGAAAACCGGTTTTGATTTTTAAAACCGGATTTCGGTTTGTTGGTAGCAACCCTTTTCTTTTTGTTCTGATGGAAATATTTTAAATAAATAATGTTGGATTCGCACAAAAAAATTCTTGAAATGTCTTGCTAACACTATTTAGTCTTAGATATTGCGTTTCTTGTGGTTCCAAATACCAACTATGGTTGCGATAAAAATAACATCAAACCGTTTGTTAAGTTACAGTTACAATTAACGTGAATCTTTTTACTTTTCGGCTCGTCTTTGAAAAAAAAAGATGGCTCAGTGTAAGCTATGTTCCCAACAGATAAGCCTGAGCGGTGGCTGTTCCACTGGATTGCGTACGCACTTGCATACGAAGCATCCTAGATTAACAGCGTCATCCTCTTCATATGCTTCTTAATATTATGGTCAACGATAATTAGATTATCACTATTGAAAAGTATTATCGGTTTTTATCAATTAGCCCAGATTTTTTGTTTAGTTCTAAAGAATTTAATGCTAAAGTGTACAAAATTTTGTAGGCCTATTCACACAAATCAACCCCTTGCCCAGCAAACAATAATAATGTTTGAACTATTTTTCAAAGATACATACAAAATTACGCACATTTGGCTTCGCTTGTCTGGGGTGGGGGTGGGGGTAACCGAAATCCGGTTTTAAACCGGTTTTATAGAACCGAAAACCGGTTTTGAGAACAAACCGGTTTTAACATCCCTAGTTTAAACATTATCGTTTGTTAGTCAAATTGATTATCTAACACCTGCAAATGTATATTATTTTTATTTCTTAGTTTAACTGAGACGTTCTTAATTTGTTTTATATTAGTATATATACAGTATGCTAACACTAAGCGGAATGGATACGTAGTAATCAATTAAACTAGATAGTTAATATAATGTTTAAAAATATACACATAAATACTTTAGTTAATAATGTTTATATAATTTTTAAATGCTTTTTACAATTTGATCATTTTAGAGTTAAAAATTGTAAGCCATTTATTTTATTTTTTAAAGAAAGAAAAGAAACATATTAAAAATTTTAGCTCAACTAAAATGGGTTTATTATTTCCCTTTAATAAAAAACCGTATCCAGATTTGATTCAGTAGTGATGCCAAACAAGTTATGTTTTGTAATATAACAAATATTACTGACTAATTATTATTTCTTTTTATAAATCCAACATTATGGTATTCATTACAAAATTTAATTATTAGAGGATTAAAATAATTTACGTTAAACAGTTGTGAATAAACATTTTCTGCATTAATTTAAGCCGTTTATATTTAAACCTTAATAATTACGGAAATTACATAATATAGTGCTCTATTTATTACATTTAATATATTAATATTTATTACATTTATTAAATTAGTAATAAAAAAATTGTTTCAAAGTTACTTATATTTATTTTTAATTAAAGAAGATGAGCATAAAAACGCTTTTAAATGTTATTAGTCAATATCAATTAATGAACAGTCAAGTGTAGGTGACCTCTTTGTATGCTTAAAACAGCTTTGATGTGCGATAAAATATGTTCACAAGTGTAAGTTGAACCAAACGCTGAAAGTAAAAGAGCGAATGCCTGCCTAGTAGTTGAGAATAACAGATGACTTTCCTAAGCAGCTTCCTTCCAGATTTTTTCAGCAAATGAGAATCTTATATTGAAATGTTTAAGCTTTAACTAGCGGCATTTTAAAATCCACAATATCTCTCCACTTAAAAAAAAATGTACATCTAAGAAGGTTGTAATAATATCAAACCAGTTAGACTGGATGTGGTATGAAGAAATGAGTCCATCAATTTAAAAGTCTTTTCTTTGATTAGAAAACTCCGCTTTGAGTGTACTTCTAAATGAAGCCTAACTATCTATCAGGGGTCTCCAAACTGCGGCCCGTGGGCCACTTGCTGCCCGCGAAGCCCTCTCATGCGGCCAACGAGGCCTTTTCAGCTACGAAAAAAAATTACGGAAATGTATCTAGCCGGCGCCTACGTGGACGTTATGTTTTTACCGAATTAAAATAGAGGCGTGCAGTAGTGCGTTATGTTTTTCAACGAATAGTCTAACTACATTGTAAAAACCTTATTCGCTGCTTACTTTTTCAGCTTCCGTCCACATTCAATGAGATGATATAACGCCATCTAGTGGCGGAGTATGGCACTGTTACTGGACATGATACACGCTTATTCAATAACATTGCAGATTATAACTTGGACTGGACTAACCTCAGTTGCCTGACTGGTTAATGTGATGAAGATGGTGAAGATGGTGATCTTAATTAGGTCACACAGACTAAACTATAGACAGTTCAGAGACATGTTGAAAGATTCAGACACAGAATCGCAAGCTTCACCATCTTACGCATTACTGAGATGGCTAAGTTCAGAGTAGAGGATTTAAGTTTAAGAAAGGAATCATGTGATTTCCTGGAAAGTAATGGCAAGCCATAGCCATTACTGTCTGATGAAGAATGGGTATGGAAATTAGTCTTTACTAGTAATTTACATTTTCTGATCCTGAAACTACACATCTACCTAAGGACCTTTAGATCCCAACTTGTATTGTTTTCGGAACTTGACGCACTTTCAGCAGTGCAAGGTATTCATGGCTGAAGCAACAGCTGAGTTCCCAACGTCATTTGTGCATGCGAGATCAGGAGCGGTTTTCTGAATAGGATTCAAAGGCAGAAGAAGTGAGACTGTTTCAAAACCCATTTGAAACAGATGTGTCCAGTTGCCCAGATAAACTGCAGTTGGAGGTCATTGAGTTGCAAGCAAATGATCTCCTTAGGGACAAGTTCAAAGAAGGACTTGTGGGTTTTTACCAGTTTTTTCCCAATGTCAATTTCCTAATGTCAAAACTTTTGCATCAATGTACCTTTTAATTATGGAACAACATACCTACGTGAGGAACAATTTCAGAGCAAAATTGTCCGATGATAATCTCAGGTCACTGTTGATGTCTGCTTTTTTGGCGTCCAGGAAACAATTTATCTACATTTCCACTAATACAGGTGTTCATGTGTAGTGTAACAGTTCATTATTAAATATTAACTAAATAAAATAATATTAAATAAATAATTAAAAACAACAAACATATTTGATTATTTCTTATTCGGACCTCGATTGTGTAGGCGGCCCCCGAACTGCTGTTTGATAGTTAATGCGGCCCTCGGGCTGAAAAGTTTGGAGACCCCTGAATCTATCTTAATATATGCCTAAATATAGGGGTGTACATGTAGGCCTACATGTCCAGTTTCAATGCAAGTCCATTCCAGAGGTCCTTGTAAATGGAAGTTACACTCACTTAAATGTGTCCCTATATCATTCAGAAACATCGGCTTCAACAGTCAGTTTTTCTCATTCAGAACCGGAAAATGAAGTTAGTTTTTTAATCAATAATTAACAAATCTCTCGTGCCAAGGAAAATCGCTCTGCGTGCCAAGTTTGGCACTCATGCCTTAGGTTGCCAACCCCTGGCGTATGACATTTAAGCGGATCCTTGACACATACAAGTAAACCACGCCTACTCCACACTACGCTGAGTTTCTTCTAACTATATTGCCCCAAGTTTTGAACCGTCAATGTTTTGTAAAGAAAAAAATTGTCTTGCGCAAACAAAGATACAAAATGCTGTTCCCACCAAATGACTAAAAACTCAAAACTCACATTGATCCCAAACAATTTAATGCCACTTTTTGAAAGCAATTGAATTCTAGTTAATCCTTAAAACTTCAGACCTGCATCACTCGTGAAGTTGTACACATTGATCATTGGTGAACTTTTAACTGGCACCACCACCACCCTCCCACCACCTCTTTCTCTCTCTCTCTCTTCTCTCTCTCTCTCTCTCTCTCTCTCTCTCTCTCTCTCTCTCTCTCTCTGAACACTTCACATTGTCATCAATGTATTGTTATTGAACAAGCGTAGCAACCCCCCCCCCCTCCCATTCTAAGCCCAAGATTATGATGTTGTAGTTGAGTGAATCGGATCGAGTGTTTACAATACAATACAAAGGGAGTAGTAAGTACTTAATTCCAAAGATGACGTTCCACAGATTCATTACGACATGTGAATGAATGATCGGGATTACCCGATTGAATACCACCAGCTCATCAAATCCACTTTGCTTTAACATAGAAGGGGAAATAATCGACAAAAGCTTGATGCTCATATTTTATCGTTATTTTAATGCTGTTACAATGCAAAGTGTATATATATATAAAACTAATTCTTTTATATTGCTGCACTTGGCTCTATGTTTTGTTCTATTGATAAATTGCCCACTAAGTGTCATGAATTGATCTGTAACTCTTTTATTGATTGATTGCTATGTATATTATGTTACTGGCCCAACCGACATAAAACGATCATTAAAACCTCAAGTTCAAAACCTATTTAAAAGCTATGCCGATTGAAGTAATATTTAACTATAGGAATTCCACAAATACATTCACTATAATGGGCATCTGGTTAAATGAACAAGTTGCATATGTTTAGATGAAAAAAGAGGCATATGTTTAGATCAACAAGGGACGTATGTTTCGATCAACAAGGGGCATATATTTAGATAAACAATGGGCATATGGTTAAATGAACAAGGAGCATATGGTTAAATGAATAAAGGGCATATGGTTAAATAAACAAGGGACGCATGTTTAGATGAACAATGGGCAGATGTTTACATGAATATTCTAGAGCCCTAAGTATTACTCTCACTTGCATGGTTTAAGTGTGTTTTTGCTATAAGACCAACTTATCTTTTCTCATATATATACTTTTTTTTAAATAGAAGATTAATACGTAGTACGCTTTTCCGCCGTGTTTTAATGTTTACCCTTTCGATTTAATTTCTTTTAAATGATTTAAAATTGTTGGTCACCCCGACTAGTTTACATTTAGCTGAAAATTTTTGTTTTTAATTTTTTTGACGTATCAATAGGCCGTGGGATATTTTGATAAGTAAAATTATACTTTTGTAAAGAGGCTTTCTTAGAAGTAAGTTTAACTCAGATTCGTATTGTAGGATTTTAAGATTCACACTTTTAAGAAAACTTAAAACAAAAAATAATTTAAAAAATATATTAAATAATTCACAATAAGTGAAACATGTTTTTCGAAAAGTGAACATTTAGACCGTGCCGTAAACTCATGTAACTTATTTTTTATATTTTTCGTAATCTATATCTTGTTACGACCACCATCCCCTTGTGGTCAGAGCCGTGTAAATGTTGTTGATAATTCTCGTTCGTCCTAGGGTAGACTTTGGTTATTATTACTTATATTTCAGTATTACACGAACTCTCATTATTGTCCTTGGAACAAACTCAGGGTTTGCGTTCTAACAGTACATTTCCTTGACGTTGTAGTTGTAAATAAATATATATATATTATAATATGGTAAACAATGAAACAAAAATAGTAACTTGACGAGGAAGCTTCAGTGTAAATGTTGTTTTTTGTGGATAATTTAATTCAGGTGATAAAGTATATACAATATGAAGATTATATACAGTTAGAAGAAAATAGTTCCAACACAAGCGTCCACTCTGTACAAAACTCTGCTCAAGACTCTATCTATCCAAACCACTAGTTTCTTAGCCTTAAATACTAGCGGGGGGGAGAGCGGGGAACAGACCTATTACTAGGAAGGGTGAAAATAATGGTATCATTACAAAACTCATAATAAAAATAATAGTTTTAACATAAACTACCCTGTACGAGAAATAATAGACTATTCCTAGCCATTCCGAGAATTTGAGGTCTGCACGAGAGTGAATTCTTAGAACAGTCTAGGCTTTAGTACCGCCCACAAAACTCGCGTTGAAAGAAAGCTCTTAATACATGACAATATTATATATAGAGTAGACAGTATGTGTATTCCGATCCCCATTGGTTAATTTCAAGACACGTGACCTTATTGTCTCATATTTTACTTTGCGATCTCGCTTTCCGAATGTGTCCTCCCTATCTCGTATTAAGCGTATCCGACTGCCATGTGGTCGACCTGGGTTCGATTCCACACTGTTTGTTTTCTTTTTGTTTGTTTTTTAATTTTCATTATTATTAGATCTACTTGTTTTTAAAGATTGTCAAGAAGTTTAAGGACTTAAAGCTTTCCTAAAATGTTTCCAGCAAGTAAAATCTAATAAGTATATTTTAGACGCATGCGGAAGACGGGTTTTCGATTCTCATCCAGGGATGGTCCAAACCTTTTGTTAAATAAAAAAAAAACAAGCCCTTTTTTAATCCGATTACAATATTTGTTTAAATTTTTTATTTCTAAATGTTTTCAGTAAATATATATGAAATTTTTTTTTATTATTATTATAGTTTTCTGTACATTGTAGTTTATAAAAATTTTATTAGTAGCTATAGCCCAATGTATTATTATCCCCGGGCAACGCCGGGAAATTTGGCTTGTGTAAAAATATAAGGATATTATAATGATATTCATAAAGTAATTTCTTACGGAAATATCATTCAACGTGAATGAAAATGAATTTAAATATAGTCTGCACAGCTTGTACGAACAAAAAAGAACATATTGCTAAATCTGGACACAAACTAAACTCTCTAAAAGAAAAAGTAAAGCATCCTTCAGCAAATAAATTTTAATTTCGTTGTTGGAACTCGGAAACAATAAACAACAGATATAACGTCATTTGTCAAGGGGAATTAGCTCCCTTAACTATACTTATGTTATACCGTATTACACACACAGAGACCCACACACTCACACTTACACACTGACACACACACACACACAAACATAAAAAAAACAAAAACAAAGATTAACAAGCGCTTCAGAGAAACAGCTGTTGGAAGTCTTACATTAATTATCCAATGACGTAGTCCAGCGCTTTGAAGCAGTTTATATTTATATCTCATGAAAGAAACGTTAGAATACAATTAAATCTATTTATTTCTTTGTTTGTTATTTCATATACTTGTACCTCGTATTATTGACTGTATCTGTAGGTTTATTGTTTATGGTTTTAGGGTTTTCAAAAAGCCACCTAAACGCTTTTTCAATTTATCTATTTCCATCTATCTATCCATCTATCTATCTATCCATCTATCTATCCATCTATCTATCCATCTATCTATCCATCTATCTATCCATCTATCTATCCATCTATCTATCCATCTATCTATCCATCTATCTATCCATCTATCTATCCATCTATCTATCCATCTATCTATCCATCTATCTATCCATCTATCTATCCATCTATCTATCCATCTATCTATCCATCTATCTATCCATCTATCTATCCATCTATCTATCCATCTATCTATCCATCTATCTATCCATCTATCTATCCATCTATCTATCCATCTATCTATCCATCTATCTATCCATCTATCTATCCATCTATCTATCCATCTATCTATCCATCTATCTATCCATCTATCTATCCATCTATCTATCCATCTATCTATCCATCTATCTATCCATCTATCTATCCATCTATCTATCCATCTATCTATCCATCTATCTATCCATCTATCTATCCATCTATCTATCTATCCATCTATCCATCTATCTATCTATCCATCTATCTATCTATCTATCCATCTATCTATCAATCCATCTATCTATCTATCTATCCATCTAGCTATCCATCTATCTATAAATCTATCTATCTATCCATCTAGCTATCCATCTATCCATCTGTCTATCAATGCATACATCAATTTTTCTATCTATCCATCTAACTATCCATCTATCTATCCATCTATCTATCCATCTATCTATACATCTATCTATATATCTATCTATACATCTATCTATATATCTATCTATCTATCCATATATATATCCATCTGTCTATCAATGCATACATCAATCTTTCTATCTACCTACCTACCTACCTATCTATCTATACCTAACTTTTTCTCTTTAGATAAATATATAAGCTTGCGTACAAAACAACAAATGCTCAACAAATTCTTCCTAGATTGATAGTTTCACTAATCTACAAGATACTTGTGTGACACGCTTCTATATGTTTGGTCTATTTGTTTAAGTAATCGTCTAACTTCATCATACTGGGTGGTCTGGTAAAAAAGAAAAGGAAGAAAAAAAACATGGTTGAAAGAAAGGCCCATTGAGTTTTGAGCCTTGTGCTGAGAATGACGCACCCCTTTTGTTCAACCAGCTAGTAAACCCATTTTCTCACAATGAATTGCTTACACATTATTTCTATTATAAAAAAATTAACTCGTGAAGCATACTTAGTTTTGAACAATGCGTTATTTAAGGATTATCCAAATAGAGCAGAGACAACACAAACAGAATAGTGTGAA
The DNA here is from genome assembly GCA_949126835.1 of Anisus vortex. NCBI lineage: Eukaryota > Metazoa > Mollusca > Gastropoda > Planorbidae > Anisus > Anisus vortex. The sequence goes on from OX421500.1 coordinate 21,583,800, forward strand.
GGGCACTATAGAATTCTAAAATACTTTTATATCATAAATGAACTACCGTATTTGGATAAGTCTTGATAGGATTGATTGTAGCCCGGGTGGTGAATTATTCAATTTTAGACATGATTGAATACGATTAAAAAAAAATTGAAGCACTTTTGGTCGAGGTGTCAGAAACGTGGTTATGGATAATTGAAAATGTGTCATGGACAGAAACACCTGCTCTAACTCCCCCATCCACCTCCTGGATGACGACTCTTACTTGAAATCTTGCATAGCATTAAATTAATGTCCCCTTCCACTCCAAACCCTACCAACACACGCTGTCCAAGAATGCTGGAACAAACATTATTGAATGAGTGTCTGTCCAGGCTTTCTGGATGTTATTCTTTGATTTTATTTGTTAAACGGTCATGATGACCTGACGTGGTTACGTCATCCCTTTTCTAAAATGCAGAAATAAGCTTTATGTGTCTGTGTGAGTTTTTTTTTTTTTAAATAAAAGGTTTTATAATAGGTAAAATAGGACAGGTATACAAACTAAGCTCCCCCCTCTCCCGCCATTTCTTTTATAGCACACACATATACACAAACACAAATAAACACATACACACATACACACATAAAAACATAAGTAAACGTAACCCCGTGGCTTTAATATGTCAAGCTGTGATTATTTATTGCCATCTTTGCTTTTTATTTAAGTGTTAGAATGTCAAGAGGAATAACTCAGGCGAGAAAAATGAAAAAGAACTGAATCCCTCTGCGTTGTCTTTCCTTGGACGCGAATAGTTTAATTTTTAACCCCCAAAAATGTAATAAATAATTTCACGTCACGTTGACTATAATACGCATGCTTAACATGAAACAATGCGGTGGTATAGTTGCAGAGCTTCGGTTTGCTAATATGGAGGTCTCTGAGCTCAACTCAGTGCCAACTGCACTGGACAGCTTACTCTGTTGTGTGACATACTATAACTGCCTAAAAAACAAACAAACAAAAAAACGTAACGAGCGTTCCGGCTCTTACATCCAGAAAGTAACGATGTTCAGGGGTGAAGCAAAGTGGGGGGGGGGGGCGGGGGCGGGCACACAACGGTTCTGTCCGGGCGCCAGCCACCAAACGGCATGCTAATAGGGGGCCTCATCGATGGCGAAGTGTGAAAAGAACACACTGGCGGGCAAACGCAGGAGGTCAGTCCCGGTTGTAATCGCGTCCGAGAATTATTGCACTGTCGAGAGGCCTCAGAGCCTCGGCGGGGAGGAAGCGATGAGCGCAACAGTCCGTCTCGAACCCGCCCTGGTGCCTGGATGTCCAGACCTTTATTCGTGCCACCGGGTGACAGTGCTGGAACACGAACGATCCGCCACGATAATAATCCAAGGGAAATTCCGCAGGTGGAGACTGAGGAGTAGTGCATGTACTTCGGATACCCTACCCTATGTTACGAACGGCTAGTCTCGGAAAGGATCTTGGTGGGCACCCTTGATTCACCTCTTTACATCGTTATGCCCTGGACTCAAGAGTCAGAATGCTCGTCTGGTTTATAGAGACATTTATAAATTGGTTTATTTATAAATAGGTAGTACAAGTAGGTAGGAAGTTAGGAGGGTAGGTAGCTAGCTTGGCAGGTGGTAGTTGGGTAGCTAGACTAGAAGAGGGTAGGTAGCTAGCTTGGCAGGTGGTAGTTGGGTAGCTAGGCTAGAAGAGGGTGGGTTGGTGGGTAGCTAGGTTAGCATGGAGTAGCTAGGTTAGCATGGAGTAGATAGGTTAGCAGGGGTAGGTAGATATACATATTTACCTATGAAGGTAGATAGGCAGGTCGCTGATTTTGGTTGGTAGGTAGGTAGATAAATAGATTGTTTCATTTTTGCACTACCAAGAGAAGCAGGTACAGTGACGGCAGATCTAGCAATGAAATAATTAATATGGATGGACACTATTTCATTAAACACTAAAGAAAGAAACCAAAAGATGTAACTTTCTCTTTGTTATTTATTTATTATGTTCCGTTTAAAAATGTAACTTTCTCTTTGTTATTTATTTATGTTCCGTTTAAAAATGTAACTTTCTCTTTGTTATTTATTTATTATGTTCCGTTTAAAAATGTAGCTTTCTCTTTGTTAGTTATTTATGTTCCGTTTAAAAATGTAACTTTCTGTTTGTTATTTATTTATTATGTTCCGTTTAAAAATGTAACTTTCTCACTGTTTTTTATTTATGTTCCGTTTTTTCCCATTGTCTTATTCTCTTTCCGTTCCTTGTGTAGATATAATAAAACAATTTGAGCCCAGTTGTCACAATGTGTCATGACTCGTTCTGATGTATGGTGGGTTTATTTAAAGAGTTACAAGCTGAAAATATAACTTACAAAGAAATATCTTAAATTAAGGCAAACATAAAGCATCTGAAGAAATTATCCAGGAACGGTAGCAAAAACTGTATAAAAACCGGAAGATTGAGTAGATGAAATTTAATTGTGTTAGTATTGTTGAGTATTTAATTTCCCATTTCTTTCCATGATGAAGCCCTTCATAATATACAAAATAGTAATTTATTTTGTTTTTCTCTCTATTCTCAGAGATGCAGCAGTCTATACACCTCCCTTCAACATCTATAGCACCCACCACCGTCACACTACGCAAAAGGCGCCGCCCTTATTCCAAATTTCAAATCGCTGAGCTGGAGCGAGAGTATGCCAGCTCCACGTACATCTCCAAATCCAGACGCTGGGAGCTCTCACAGCTAATCAACCTCTCCGAGAGGCAGATCAAGATCTGGTTCCAGAACAGGAGGATCAAGGCCAAGAAGCTGCAGAAGAGGGAGGACCTTGGCATTCCCCAGGGCTCCTCCAACATGGGCACCCCACAGCCCCAGCATCATCTACAGTCGTCTCTATCGTGAGAAACCTTGACCTTAGCTTATGCTACACTAGAACTCAAAGGGACGTGAGAGGGAAGTTTACCTCTTCATAAGAAATCCAATACCTAATCATAGACAGCTTCTAGTGTATCGCCTCGTTGTGGCCAAATGACGCCCTCGTATTTGGTTTCTACAAACAATTCATGTTCAAATTGCGTCATTGAAAATTATTATTCGGTCACATGTACTGTGTATCCAGGAAAAGGAATCCATATTAATCAATCTCAATGGAAACTTAAAGTATACGATACTGTAGAAACCTGCAAACCCATCTCAGAAATTCTACAAATAGATTTCCGAAAATCATTAGCAGCCTGGAGGAATTCTTTGATGATTACCATGCACGGAGTCACCAATTGAGGAGCAAAACTAGTCTGTGCCTACCCATAATAAGTGAGTCGACCCTGCAAGAAAAATTTATAAACTATGAATTTGGAAATAAAACTGTTAATGGACCAGTTTCTTACCTACGTCCTTGAAACTTGAAATTCATTAGCTTAAATTTAAATAGATCGTCTTCTGCTGGGCACTCTAATTCATGGCTAACTAAACAATAGTTTCATATGTTTTCAAACTAAAAACATTGGGCAATAAAGTCTTGGTCAAGTCTCAAATCATTGTAAATTAGACCTCACTTCTTGAAGGCACAATACAATAATATCTCAACAAACTTATTTAAAGTGACAATCTCCCCCTAAAATAAACACACACAAACAAACGTTTATTTCTTAATACCGTGACCATCAACTAAGACAACCTTCAGCTTTAGGAAGTGTTGTGTGGAATACACAGAGTATAGACTCCCAGGATCTTGTGAACCTTCTATAACAAAATATTAATATGCACTTATACACGTTACTGGAATTCAAACAAAGCCATTGGTATATTTGACGCTTTCATTCATGCAGAAATGATCGTGACAACCAAGAGTGTTAAATTAAACCAAACATTTTATTGGTAGCCAAAACAACTATCAACGCTGATGATTCTTCTCTGTATACAATTCACAAAGAGAATATAACATAAACATAACAGGAACTTATAAAAAAAATGTTTCTGTTCAATATCTCCATGGTTTTAATGTCATTACAATAATGGAATTTTAAACAGTGTCGTTTCTAATTTCGGAACCTTTAAAACACTTGATCTCCCCTTACTAGTTCCGCCCCTGGATCATGTTTACTGTAAATTATCTAATTTAAGAAGAATCTCATACGAAGAATAATAAGTGTTTTGTTCTAGAGTTTTACAATCAGACCGGATGTGATCATTGGTATCTTGGTTTGCTTCCGACAGAAATGCATTATTTTGGTCATCTGTTGTTGTGTATTGATGTGTTGATCTGATTGGGTATAGTTTGTTTACTGTAAATATAATTTTCTTCATATTTTTTATCAGTGATTCAATAACTGTAACGGAGTATTGTGAAGAGTACATTAGTCGTTGCATCCAATTGACTGGGATTTAAATTGATAAGAATCATGTCAATGCGACTGGAATTTTAATATTTTTTATTATGTCATCAAATGAGCGATTAAACGAACAGTTTCACGTGCTCAGAGAGAGAGAGAGAGAGATATGTGGAGAGAGATAGAGAGAGCAAGGAAGATAGAAAGAAAGAGAGAGATATATTTAGAGAGAGAGAGAAAGAGAGAGAGATAGGTGGAGAGAGATAGGTGGAGAGAGATAGAGAGAGCAAGGAAGATAGAAAGAAAGAGAGAGATATATTTAGAGAGAGAGAGAGAAAGAGAGAGAGATATGTGGAGAGAGATAGAGAGAGCAAGGAAGATAGAAAGAAAGAGAGAGATATATTTAGAGAGAGAGAGAGAAAGAGAGAGAGATAGGTGGAGAGAGATAGAGAGAGCAAGGAAGATAGAAAGAAAGAGAGAGATATATTTAGAGAGAGAGAGAGAAAGAGAGAGAGATAGGTGGAGAGAGATAGAGAGAGAGAAAGAAAGAGATAAAGAGAGATATATTTAGAAAGAGAGAGAGAAAAACTATGGTTTGCACAATCAACATACTTTTTCAACAAAGAAAACAATGTAATCAATAATATTTAATTTTGGAATAAGAGAAAATACGTCAAGTCGCTAACATTCTATCATTACATATATTATATTTCAAAGAGCTCTAAAACGATGGATATTTAGCAAATAGTGACAATGTTTTTAGTCATGTTACAAAAATGAACAAATCGAAACAAAAAACACAATTTTGATTGTTATATTGATATGTTTTTCTTAAAATTGTGTACGATCGATCTATTATGCCTATGACAAAAAGATAATTGTCCCCATAATGAAAATTCAGGTTTGGCTATTACAATTTTAAAGCCAATTTAATTTGCCCAAATATGTGATTTTTTTTTTGTTTCTCCCAATATATGAAAGAGAAATGAGCCGCTACAAAACTCAGATCTTAGCTATAAATATGGTTTGCTATCGTGTTTTAGACATAGATGAGACAATTACAAAGCAACAATTTCACTATATTCATTTTTTACTTGTATTTTTAGTGATAAGTAATCGAGTTTCTATTCTATATTGTTTTGTTTTTTAATAAAACAACATTAACTCAGAAAGAGGCGAGAAACAGTTTGAAAAAAAAACATCCAGCACCAAAAACCCGGCTCAGACAAATTCATAATGTTCAGCTAGACGACTAATCCAACACTCTGTATCAGCTTTGTTATCCCGGTTAACCCAATACATTCTAGCACCCTGTATTCTAAATGTGGTAGTCCTAATTAATTCCGTCTTTGGACTGTATGGAGACATGAAGTAGAAGGTTTAGATGCCCAATAGAAGTACTCTACCTATGGATCAATTTGGTCCGACGGGTACTTTACTTTTACCAATTGATTCTTCTTTGAAAAGAAAAATACGTTTTCTTCCGCACTAACTATAAAATTAATTTGGCAGGCTCTGTATGCTGTTAGAAGGATCTGTATGCTTTTAGCAGGATCTGAATGCTGTTAGCAGGTTCTGTGTTCTGTTAGCAAGCTCTGTATGCTGTGAGTAGGCTCTGTATGCTGTCAGCAGGCTCAGTATGTTGTGAGCAGGCTCTGTATGCTGTGAGCAGGCTCTGTATGCTGTGAGCAGGCTCTGTATGCTGTGAGTAGGCTCTGTATGCTGTCAGCAGGCTCTGTATGTTGTCAGCAGGCTCAGTATGCGGTTAGCAAGCTCTTAGTAAATTATTTTTCTTCTCAAATGGCATTAATTAAAATTATTACACTAGGAAATCCAACAGCTTAAAATCATTTGAATTACTTATTAATATGCAAGACTTGTCTGAAAACACAAAATAGCGTAGGAAGTAAAAAAACTGTTTATTATAAGAGCAGTGTTTGTAAGATAAAAAGAAACATGTTTAATTGTGTATGTAGTCCACTGTATGAATGTTACAATTGGAATGGTAACACTTAAGCTGATACTATATATTGGACAAACAAATAAGGGAGGCGTTATACGGCGGATCCGGTGTAGGATCACGATTATGTGTATAATGCTGAGCGTCATCGGCAGATCCAAATTTACGAAATTGTGAGAGTTAGCCTATACTTATGACTTATAACTTTATTGGCCTACTAATCTATACTATTCTATAATCTATAGGCTTCTATTTTTTTTATTTAGGATCATATTCCTAGTTCAGTCCTAACCCTAACTGAGCCTAACAGGGCCTAACCGTAACATCAATAATCAATTTCTAATTGTGATTAAGTGACATAGGCTAAATAACCTTTTTGCTTGAATTAATTATAAACAATGACAAATAGTTACCATTAATTCACGTATTTAACTAAAAATATATCGTTTTACTATAATTGAATTAAAAATAATAATTTAAAAAAAGATGGAGATGGCTGGGTTTGAACCTGCATTACCCCTGTTAACAGTACACGCTACTAACCACTAGGCCACCGAACCATGTTGAAATCCTTTCAAAAAATTCTAATTGAGCGTTTTTTCTTGTATGATAAATGGTATGATAGTGTGCGTGAATGTCTATTGTGTTTGAGTACAAATGGTTCTTTAGTGTTGTTTTAAGTATGCTGAAAGACGGAATCTATGTAATCAAGTCAAATTTCCATTTATTTTGGATCAATAAAGCAATCTTATCTTATCTTATCTTAAAGGCCCAGATAAACAATTATGCGCATGCGCCAATATCAGTGTGTATAATATGGGTTACAAGTTCACGCAAAAATCCGCTCAGCGTTATACGGCGGATCCGCCCTATAATCACTCCGAACAAATATTACCATTTAACTTCTAGAGTTTCCAGGTTTAATTGTATACGTTTTCGCTGGAGATATTCTAAATTAAACTTTTAAAAATACTTGAACAGTTTTCCAGTACCTTTGCTTAGTAGTTAAAAGTTTAATGTAGGGCCTTTCACAAATGTATAACATAACTCAGAGAAGTGCATTGGCTTGCCCAAACATTTGTTTCTCAAATACATTTACTTCATTTATTTTTTTTATTTGTACACAAATTAACACAAAATAATTCTTTAAAATCATACAAAAACACATTAGCATATTAAAAAAATGTGTTACATGTTATCGTGAAATAGACATGATGTTTTCTTAGTTTGACTGTCATTATCATTAGTCATTTGGGCACCTGAAATAGAATTTAGTGACTCGAATTCACTCTTTAAAAACATTTTTTCTATCAACAATAACTTAAGCACAAAATAATAATAGTCTAAATTTCATCAGTTTTTACCTGAAAGCTATACTTGTAGTCTTTGGTAAATGACTTCTTTCAAAAGAAACATGGAGCATTGGTACACGTTGGGTGTTCTGCAACTCCCCGGGAGTCGTCTGCGCATACAAGTTTTGTGAAAGAAAATGGAGTGTGTAGACTTATGGTAAATTGGTTGTGTGAAATTGTAAATGTATATAAAATTGAAATAAGAATTCTTTGGTTGATTTGATGTGATTTGGTTCAGCTGGACAAACGTTCGACGTGTTTTATATTGTGAACATTTTAAAACATTCATTTTTATTTTATACTTGTGGATTTGTGCAAATTCTTCTGTAAGTATTTAATAGGCTTACATTTAAACATATTTATGCTTTGAATAAGCTAAGTTAACATAACAGGGTTGGATCCAGGACCTTATTCCGGCATGCTGATGAGGCACTCCGCATGGTAGCTATCCAGAAGGCACTGTTACTACACCTCCCACTCCACGATAAAATTAATAAACTATTTTTAATTCAACATTTTTTAATATATTTGTGGAAAAACGCTTTATTCTATCAGCATACTTTATCGGCCCCAAATTGATTTATTATTAGCAAAGGTTTATATATTAATCGAATATCGGTCCCATTTTGGAGCAAATATAGTTTGCCAAACATGGTTTGACAATAATGATGTATTGTAATTGTAAGAAAGAATTTATTTTAATGGCTATTAAACAAAATCAATTTCATACATACTACATGTGCATCTGTAAATAAAGTCAGGCTTTTTAGTGATTGCAAAATTGTTAAGTGTTGTTTTATAAAGAAAAGTGCAGTAAATGTGAGTTGGCAAGTTTTAAAATGTATGTTTACATTAAATAGATCTGTGTACTTATGTTTTATACGTAAATATTTGACATTCTAACTTCATTGTACCTTAGGTTGTAAGAATATGATCATTTTTACCACTAGATGATATAATTTTTATCAGTTTCTGAGTGTTTAGTATACAAGTTTAGTATTCACTTTCCACAGTGACATGTTTTGAGTAGGCAATAGTGTTTCTATAATATTTCATTCATACTCATTCTAATTATTGAAATAATATAGGATCTAAATATGTTCAACGCTGAGTAAGAAAAAAATGATTGATCAATAATCAATATCAATAAAATTATTACTTCCACATTCATTTAGTTCAGTTACTCATATATAGTCAGTCTAAGAAGTATTAGTAGTAATCGGAGTACAAATAAACAGGTATATCAGTCGTGTCCCTATAGTCTTACCGCAATTAAAAGTTAGGTACCCAAGCATCAAGTTGTCTAAATGTCATTTAAACATACAAAAACCACAGTAAATATATATAATATATTTGTGTATGTGAGTGTATTGTGTAAATTTAACATCTGCGACAATAATTTGTTGAGTCCATATAGATTATATAGCAAAGCTTTTAGTGCACAAACATGAAAACACGACGTGAAGACCATTTGTGTATTTTTTCCATGCTTTGTTAATGCCATAATATATATGTGAATGCCATTTATAGTAAGACTATGTTGCTTTCACTTTGTTTCGTGGTTTAAATATTTGAATTCTATTTTTTGTTTTGTTTTTGTTATAAATCATTCGTTAAAGCGACAAAATAAATCTTTGTTTTACTAAACACTATTGTGTTGTAGCTTATTACATACCTTTAAACGGTTATGTCATATTTTTATAAGCTTAAATTATATGTTAATGGATCTATAAAGTTATAAAGTTCATCAAAATGATGGGTTAATTAAAAGGGCGATGTAAACATAGATCTAATATCTCTCTCTCTCTCTCTATATATATATATATAAAGAGTGTTTGTCCGCATACGGATCCCCATTGGTCAATTTGAAATCACGTGAGTTTGTGTCACTGACCTATTTAGGCCTAGGCCTATATACAGTCCAATAATTTTAAACATTGGACATGTGTCTTCGCTAGCTCAGTGGTAAACGTAGAGGACTGCTATGCGGGCGACCCGGGTTCGATTCACCAGTTAGACTAACCCTAACCCTAACCCTTAAATTACTTTCCTAAAAGTCTTCAGTAAAAAAATAATAATTTAAATATAAGATTTATAGCTTTCTTTTAAGTGTAGTTTATACATTTTGTATCTGCACCTTATACAGTCCAGTTTTTTTTTCACCCGGGCATCGCGGGGCAATGTAGCTTGTAGAAAATAAAATTAGAAGATACGTAGTAAGTATTCGGATAAAATAAAAAAGTTTCGGATTTGTTAGGCATTACATCGTAATACTAATGTTTCCATTTCAATTACAACTTGTTGTCTCACCAAGGGGACTTCATTTAAATAACGAGCACGATATTTCACTTTGTTTTAAAGCTACATAATGCACGGTGAATTGGGGGAATCCGATTAACCGGTCAAACGGCATAGTAGTCTATAGCAGAGGTTGGCAACCTATGGTATGCTTGTGAGACTTGGCACGCAGAGCAATGTTCAATGGCAGGCTGAAGACTCCCCCCCCCCATCCAAAAAATACTATTAAAAATATATTTTAAAGGTCAGTTTAGCGCTTATCAAACGTCGGTGGATTCCTACTGGGTAGTAAGTTTAGTAGTAGGCCTAACTAAAGGAAAGTCTTACTAAAAGCATATCAAACCTTCCGAAATAATAAATAATTTCAACAAAAATACACACAAAGTAATATCTCAATAAGAACCCACATAAAAAGGATAGCACCCCGGAAACATTTAATACTTCATACACATATAGTAAGGAAAGAGTATATTTTAGTTTTCTGCTAACCGGTCTCGAACCCACTCTTACAGTCAGCACATCCCATCGCCAGCACCGAAAGTACACTGCACACGACGCCACCAGCACCGAAAGTACACTGCACACAACACCACCAGTACCAAACACAAAACGAAAACAAACCTTGTTTTATACAGACTAATATTAATTTGTCTGCTTCGTTTGCTGTGAAATGAAAATATAAATTTTAGAGGTAATTGTCTTAGCAACGCGACTGCTTCAACTGTACGAGGCAGACCCAGTGCGCCCGTCTGTCCTTGCCCCCAATGATGTAATCTCTCAGTTGCTTCATTTGTTGACTTGTTTCTTATAGTTTACATCTACTTGCTGCCTCGACCATAGACACATGTTATTGTCATGATCACATGACATGAGATGTCATACTGAATCGTCATGGTTAAACTTTAAACAAAAGAAAACAAAAAAGGCAGCTACAGTGAGATACCAGTACAGTGACTACAGTACAGTGAGATACCAGTACAGTGACTACAGTACAGTGAGATACCAGCACAGTGACTACAGTACAGTGAGATACCAGTACAGTGACTACAGTACAGTGAGATACCAGTACAGTGACTACAGTACAGTGAGATACCAGTACAGTGACTACAGTACAGTGAGATACCAGTACAGTGACTACAGTACAGTGAGATACCAGTACAGTGACTACAGTACAGTGAGATACCAGTACAGTGACTACAGTACAGTAAGATACCAGTACAGTGACTACAGTACAGTGAGATACCAGTACAGTGACTACAGTACAGTAAGATACCAGTACAGTGACTACAGTACAGTGAGATACCAGTACAGTGACTACAGTACAGTGAGATACCAGTACAGTGGCTACAGTACAGTGAGATACCAGTACAGTGACTACGATACAGTGAGATACCAGTACAGTGACTACAGTACAGTGACTACAGTACAGTGACTACAGATACCAGTACAGTGACTACAGATACCAGTACAGTGACTACAGTACAGTGAGATACCAGTACAATGACTACAGATACCAGTACAGTAACTACAGTACAGTGAGATACCATTACAGTGACTACAGTACAGTGAGATACCAGTACAGTGACTACAGTACAGTGAGATACCAGTACAGTGACTACAGTACAGTGAGATACCAGTACAGTGACTACAGTACAGTGAGATACCAGTACAGTGGCTACAGTACAGTGAGATACCAGTACAGTGACTACAGACACCAGTACAGTGACTACAGATACCAGTACAGTGACTACAGATACCAGTACAGTGACTACAGTACAGTGAGATACCAGTACAATGACTACAGATACCAGTACAGTAACTACAGTACAGTGAGATACCATTACAGTGACTACAGTACAGTGAGATACCAGTACAGTGACTACAGTACAGTGAGATACCAGTACAGTGACTACAGTACAGTGAGATACCAGTACAGTGACTACAGTACAGTGAGATACCAGTACAGTGACTACATTACAGTGAGATACCAGTACAGTGACTACAGATAAAATAATTAGGTCACCATTAGTTCTAGTTTTGGTCATGGTAAAGGACGGCAAGTTCTGTTTGTTAGACTGTTGTTTTCTTTTACCTTAAAACCTTTAGCATCATCGCGTGGTGTACCATAAACCTCTAGTGCATTCTCCAGGTGCACATCAAAAAGTACCATAAATACTCTAGTGAATTCTCCAGGTGCACTTCAAACAGTACCATAAATACTCTAGTGAATTCTCCAGGTGCACATCAAAAAGTACCATAAATACTCTAGTGAATTCTCCAGGTGCACTTCAAAAAGTACCATAAATACTCTTGTGAATTCTCCAGGTGTACATTAGAAGAAGTACCATAGAAACTCTAGTGCATTCTCCAGGTGCACATAACAAAAGTTCCATAAAAACTCTAGTGCGTGTTCCAGGTGCACATATAAAAGTACCATACATATAAAACAGAGAGACTATTGAGTATTTTAAAATAAACTTAAAACTAATTTTAAAAAACCTAAACACATTGGTTTGTGTTAAGTCACATTAATTCTCTCTACTCATAATATTATTGTGAGACTCGTGTTTTAAGGTTTAGAGTTAGAGGTCAAGAAGTCATGTGTAGACCACTATAATATTTTCTTTTTCTTATAATGTTATTTTCTTCGGCATGGAGAATATATTGTTGTTTTTTTTTTAATCTACGGAAACAGGGGAGGTAATTAGGAAATGTTTTATTAGCAAATCAAATGTTATGGTTGTTTCCCTTCGTTAATGATTTGTCTAATGGGAAAGTAACGGCAGCAACATAAATTAGTAGCAAAAACAAACACTGTGACGGTGGTTGTTTTAGTTTAACACACATGAATATAAATGGAAAGGACAGACAATTATGTAAACTCTATATGGTCTTTATAAACTATACTATAGCCTACACAGAAAGACTAGATAGACTCATAGACTATAATATACATGGAACGCTTGCTTTAGTATTTCTGCTATATGATGACTCGAAACACTAATTTTCTGTATTCCGGATTCTAAATAAAGTAGTTGCTATAAAGTAGTTTCTATACTAGTTCCGTTTTATTTAATCGCTATGATTTTCTGAAGTAAAATTAAAATCGTAAGTTGTATACAGCGGAAACATGTAGAGACAGTGTTGTATGCGAACGGAAAAAGAATACAAACTCTAAAAATAGAACAAGCTGTCCATTTTATTATAGTCAATGATAATAGGAATAATAGTAGAACAAGTATTCATTTAAAGTCGAAAAAATGCGATTTAATAAAACGGAACTTGTATCGCAACTACTTTATTTAGAATCGGGAATTACAAAACAAGAAGATAAGAGCAAAAAAAAACACTAAAGCAAGCGGACCATGTATATTATAGTCTATGATAGACTCTCTATAACTGTGTGGCATTTTACGTCTCCCAGGACAATCTTATTCCCTTGCAGGCTATTGTGTGGCTATTGTGTGGCTATTGTGTGGCTACTGTGTGGCTGAGGAGACCGACCCTGGAAATATAAACACGGTTAGAAAGATACTTACATCAACAGTGGCGTATTTAATTTAGGCATGTTCCACATGTTCCATTGGAACAGGGGCCCCCACAAATACTAAAAAGTTTTTTTTTTATTTGGGCATCCCCATTCTTTTGTTGAAAATTTAAAATAAACTTCATTAATCCCTTTACTATTGTAGTAACGCTCCAGTCCAACCATGCTAAGCACAACATAAAATTTATGATTTTATGTAACATGAATTAACGGCACTTTTCTGAGGTATGTGGAAGGCAGGGGCGAGGCCACGAGGGGCCCCCACATAAATTTGTCAAAAGGGCCCCCTACAATTCTAAATACGGCCCTGTACATCAACATTGCGATACCATTGCATCTCGCATTAGGAGAGGCCTTGAGTTTGTGAATACGAACACAGCACTGAAACAACACTGACACAGCACAAACATAGCAATGACACAACACGAACACAGCATTGAAACAGCAACAACACAGCAAGAGCACAGCACTGACACAGCACAAAAACAGCACTGATACAGCACTGAAACAGCACTAACACAGCAAGGACACAGCACTGAAACAACATTAACACAGCAACAACACAGCAATGACACAGCACTGACACAGCAATGACACAGCACTGAAACAACACTGACACAGCAATGACACAGCACGAACACAACAATGACACAACACTGACACAGCACTGAAACATTACTGACACAGCACTGAAACAACACTAACACAGCACGAACACAGCACTAAACAACATTGACACAGCAGTGACACAGCACTGACATAGTAGCCTAGATGGAGTCGCGTTCAAAATTTTTTTTATGGAAAATATAAATTCAGAACATAAAATGTTGACATAAAAATAAATTGACCTATAACAGCAATGGCAAAGCTATTGCACGCGTGCGACAGCTGGCACGCAGAGCCTTTTCTGTGGGCACGCGAGTATTTACCAAAAATGGAACATTTTAGTTATGGCAACACCGCTAGGAATGGCATCAATTTTGTCGGTTCGACGATACCAACGTCGACTTGTTAAAATACTTTTATTTCGTGGTTTTTTTCGCCGACATTCTTTTTATTTTACTTTTAATAAACCATGCTCCATGTGCTTGGATGAAAGCACAGATGTAAATAATCATGCAAAGCTTGCGGTCATTTTGCGTTATGCAGTTGGTGACATGAGAGAAGAGCTGGTGAAATTGTTATCTTTGCCTGAAAGAACACAAGGGATATATATCCACAATGCTGTTATGGAAGCTTTTTGGGAGTTGCCTGAACAAACCAGGAAAACCAGTAGCTTAACATCATTTAAAACATTAATAAAATGCAAGACTTGACTCGGACCACGGATGAGCGTAGGACGCAATAATCTTCTTTATAAAAGGAGCGTCTGTAATGTATAAGATAAGATAAGATATAAAATCAGAAAAACTTGTTTCAGTGACTAGTGACGGGGCACCTTGCATGATGGTGGACGCATGTGTTCATACAGTTCTTTGTTGAAGAAGCAAAATACCCAGTCGTTCAGTTTCACTGTATTATACACCAAGAAACTCTTTGTACCAGGGATAACAGCAAGAAATTATATGATATCCTCAAAGATGTCACCAACATTGGTCAATTACATCATGGCTTGTGCTCTTAATTCTCGACAGTTTCACGCACTTGTTGGTGAGGCATAGGCGCAGTATAATACTTTACTCGTGTACAATACATGTAGGCTAATGGCAGGTGGCTAAACAGAGGAGAAATATTGGAGAGATTTTTAGCATGCTTGGATGAAATTAGTCTGTTTATGATTCAAAAGGGGGCAGGATTATCCACAGCTCACTGATATGGTCTAACTTAGCACCCTCATTTGTGTTATTTATTTATTTTTTTTACAGATTTTACAGCACACTTCAATTAAATGAATAAAAAACTGCAAGGTTCAGGATAAACAACAGAAATTATGTTTTGTGATATCAGAACATTTGAAAGAAAACTGCAGGTTTTTAAAAGAGACCTAGAAAGTGGGCAGCTGAAATATTTTCCAAATGTAGAAATGCACAAAATTCTATATAACATTTACCGACAATCCTACAAGCCATCAGGAAATCGACAAAGAATTTTTTAGCACTGTAACAGATGCAAATGATAATTTCAATAATAGATTTGTACAGTTACGTAAGATGGAGACATCCCTCTGTTTCCTTACTTTCCATATAAAGCCAATTCTGAAGAACTTGATCTTTCCTGCTTATTGTGGCTAGATTTTGGAAATCGGGAAACGGATCTATTGGAATTTCAAAAAAGCACTATCTGGAAAAAAATGAATTCTATTATCCGCGTGATACACTTGAGAAGATAGAGTTTGAAAGGATGGGAAAGGCCAGCACAGTTGGTAGCTCTGATGAAGAAATCCTTAAAGTACGGAACTCTGTGCCAAATAATTGCAAGTCGATGAAAGTACATGTGATTGCATTTCTTACTTTGTTTGGGTCATCTTATGCTAATGAGCAGCTGTTTTCAACTTTAAATTATACCAAATCTGATACCAGAAACAGACTGACAGATGACCTGAGTGCTTAATGTGTCGTTCTTAAAGTTACGGAAGATGAGCCAAATTATCAGCATGCACACAACAGCGAAAATCACATAAGCTAAGCAAAATCATGCCAATTACATACAGTCAACTGTGATAACTGTAATTGTGTAATTGTAATATATAAATATTTTTTTCATTTACTACAGTTCATGATTTTTTAATATAAAAGACTGTTTGTATCATTCAAAGATCTGAGAATGTGTAAATTAGTTTGGACAACTGTATGAGCTGGGTTTTTTTCAATAGTAAACCTCAGTATTTTGTTTTAATTTTTGTGTTGGCACGTTGAAAGAAATAGGTTGGCCTTGTATTGCACTTCGGGCACGCGGCCTCAAAAAGGTTCGCCATCACTGACCTATAGTAATCAAGTCTTGACTGAAATGAAGAGACGGGACATGTGTTCTATTAAAACGAGGGCGTTGCTGACATAGAGCATGTAGATTATAGGAACAAGCTCTAACGACAATGCTGACAAGTGTAAGCCTACTATCAAATGAAAAAGCCAAGATCTCTTACCGTGTTTGAAACACTGATCTTAGACCATTTGTATTTGTTCAAAAGGAACTTTCCACAGACTGACATCAAATCCACTGTCTTGTCATCATTCAATTTAAGTATGTTTGCTTCTATCCAAGATTTAACCACAAGACAACATTACGTAAAAGCCCTAACAGCGACAGCACTAGCAGAATGAACGAGGTGGAAGCTTTTATACAGCTCTGTCTGTAGTTTCCAAGATACACCAAGGCTTTTTGGTGATTCTGTCTAGCTAGCTAGTATACACGGAGATCAGGGTAGGTCCCAAGACTGAGCCATGTGGAACATCGCATGTAAGTGAAGTGTCTTTCGATGGGGTCAGATTTACAACAACAAACTGAATTTGGTTGACGAAGTGCAATAAACCAGAGAAATGAAGTTCCAGAGAGTCACATCACAATTAGGCATAAACCAACAGTTGTAATTGATTCATACTGAAATAATGGTTGTATGCTCTCAATACAAGTATTTCTGATTTAATGGAAATGGAATATCCTTTTCTTTTCAGATCAGATTTAAAAAAACAATACAAAATGCAAAATGTATCAATTGTTAATTTTAATTTGCCAAGTATTTTATCTCGTCAAGAAAAGTAATGACAACTCAGTCTCAAACAGCTTAGCCTATGTTTATAACGCAGTTATCTCTCTTTAAGTTACTTTAACAGCAAACGCAGTGTATTCCAAGGGTCGGCACCTTTTGCGAATAGTGTGCAAAAGTAGGATTTCTAAATCATTCAGCGTGCCAACAGCCTAATAGTAAACCTGCTCTACTATATTTTTAATTCATTTATATAAGACAATTTTATAGTTAGCGTCATAGCCAAGAAAATCGTAGGCCTAAATCGTTATATATTTCTTTATAGATCTTCATGTAGTTGTGATTATTATTATTAATTTATTTTTGCTTAATACCTAATGCAAAATTTCATTAAATTTATAATTTTACCACCAATGGTTATTGTATCAAAATTAGCGTAGTCGTCAAGATTTAATTCCTGCATATGGTTACAACTTATGTACGGTTTAATCGTTAAGCGGAATTGATACGTAGTAATCATACAAACTGGGTAGTTAATGTAATGTAATATTTATATAATTTTCAACTACGTTTTACAGTTTGGTCATTATAAAGTTATAAGTTGTAGGCCATTTAGTCGTTTATAAAATAAAAACATAATATTAGAAATATTAACGGGGAAAAAGGGTTAATTATCTCCCTTTAATTATAATAAAGTTTCTAAAGTTGATTTAATAATGATGCCAAACAAGTTATGTTTTGTTATATTAGTTATATAACAAATAATACTGACCGTTAGGGCCTACGGGCTAATTTTTTTTTTTTTAATTGTATATGGTATTTATTACAAGATTTAATTAGAGAGATACAATTAATTTACGTATAAACGTTGCAAATAAACATTTCCAGCATTAACTGTTTGTCCATTTTACCATAAGGTATTAGCGAAATAATTACAACAACTGCATGTTATTAAAAAAATCTCTTATATTTATTAAATTAATATAAAAAAATTTGTTTTAGAATAACTTATATTTATGTTAAATTATAATTATAGATAATGTGCATAAAAACTATTTAAAATGTAGCCTAATCTGTGTCAATTAATGATTCAACATTAGTTTTAATGCTCATCTAAATTAGGCCTAATGTTAATTTAATCACCTTATACTTTCAATATTTTTTTAGTTTAATTAAGTTCACATTAGCTGTGAAATAAATATTATGGATGTGGGTGCAACAAGTGAAGGGGAGAGAGTGTGAGCAGGGATGTGCAGTAAACTAAAAGGAACCTCCCACACTCACATGACGACTTTGTTACTAAATAAACAGTATTCTTTTTAATCCACGGGGCTAGTTAAAGGTCTTTAAAACAATCCTGAGCTCATAGTCCTGACAAGATGTGTTTGTTGCAGAGGCGGTACTTACCTCACTTAGTACTATTGAACATACATTTCTTTATAATTGTAAAGGAACATTACAAGTTCAAACCCTCGAACATTGACTTTTTTTGCACCTTGTAGTATTACAATCCCACCAGTACAAATTTAAATAAAGAAAGGAAACACTTATCTTGTATATTAACTTTACAATTTAATTGCCATTCGTACAATCAATAGTTTGACATTTAAAAAAAAAAGAAAAATGAACAGAAGAACAAGTATAAAATATGAACGTTTGCTATAAAATACAAAATTTACATCCAATGCTGTGACATGCAATAATCACATTGATAATACTACAAAAAGTGTAAAAAGAAATGCATCAAATTATTGAACACACACAGACGTAGAAAAACTGTACAAACTTAACTGTCAAATAAATACATACAATAATAAAACATGTAGAAAAATAATGTACCAATATTTACAAGCACTATAACAAAATGTTCTAAATGCAGGGAATTGCTATTAAATTTTGAAATATATTTGTAATAAAATTGATTGTAAAATAACATGCTATTAAATGCAAATTACAAATGCAAAAGAAAAAGAACTAAAAGGCAAAAATGGAAAAAATATGAAAGAAACTGTGATAAGAAGGCATAAAAATATTCAAAACGTATTTACAAAATGTTTTCACTGCAAACTGAAAATACTGTTAGGGTGAACTGGTCATGAAATAACTCGTGACCTCCTGACTGTTTATAAACAAATAAATATGACTTGACTGTACAAAACAATATTTTATTTTCATTGATTTACGTATGTAAATAAACCTTTTGTAAAAAATAAAGGATCATATTTTGTATACATTCTACATGGTAGATAAAGTCAGGAGCATGTGAGGGGTTGTAGAATTGGAAACCCAAACTTTAATGCATAGCTTGCATCAAGCAACAAAAGGTGTTGAATACAACCTATAATCTTGTGTATGAAACTATAAATTCAAGGATAAAACTATGAAACTATAAACTCAAGTATGAAACTATAAACTTAAGGATAAAACTATAAATTTATAAACTCAAGTATGAAACTATAAACTTAAGGATAAAACTATAAATTTATAAACTCAAGTATGAAACTATAAACTTAAGGATGAAACTATAAATTCACGTATGAAAGTATAACAAATTAGAAAAATTCTAAACACTAATAAATTAATCTTCTAGTCATTATTTTAACGTATATAGTGCTTTTAGCTTTTTTATGATAGAACAATGTCCAGTCTCAACAAATACAGTGATTTAATTAATGCGCTTACTGAATAATTTCATTTTTTTTTTTGGCATTTACATAAAATACATATTAAAGAGGATTGCATTTTTGGGTCCATTGTAAATATTTCAACAAGTGTAGAATATGTTTGAATACCATCTACAAAAAAAAGAAATTATTTCATTAATAAAACAATTGGACTCCTATTGAAAAACCCAAAATCTTTACATTCATGTCTATACTATTCATTCCTTAAATATTAGGTAGCCTACATATTGCTCTACAAATTTAAATAAGAAGTTTACAGTTTAGAAACATTAATATAACAATATCAATGATTCTAATAACATTTTAATCATTTTTAAAGCACTTCTAATTATTTATAGACAGTGTCTTAACATTTTTTACTAAAAACTAAAAAGACATTCAATTATCTCTTGGTAGACCTACATTTAATATTTGGCTTTTAACAAACAGTTCAATTGAGATTTCACAAGAAATTAAAATTTTTGGTTAGTTACTATGGGACTGTTAAAAAGTATGTAATATATAATGCACAGCATTGAATCAATGACTTCAACAACAATATGACTCAATGTGATAACATTTGTACACTGATAAACCTTTGTGTAAAAAGTCAATCAGATATCTATGTTAAGTCATTAGAAATTAGAATATTTCATTATACAGACAATACAATCTGCCACAGAAACTATAGGAAGACCTGGACAGTTTTAGGACTTCATATATTTTACCCACATCTCTTGAGAACCAAGTCATGAAGAATCAAACAATTAAGGGATGAACAATTAACCCAATGACTTCAGAAACAAATTTTGTATCCCATGGTATGTGTAGTGTTGGAAGATTTATATCTTATAGTGCAAGCTTAAGTTTAAAATCACTAATTAAATTGTGAAGGACAAGCAGTCTGTCCTGGTGCAATTGTACAGATATTCCTTCAGTCAGTTTACAGAATCCATTAGATTATAATCAATTTTTATGTCATTTGATAACAATCGGCTCATATTCTACTTTCGTTGCTGTCACGTGACAGATCCACCTTGCGGTATTTCTTGAGCAGCAAATCCCCGCTGTCTTCTTGGCCAGGTTTTTGGTAAATTTTCTCATGTTTGTTGTGGTTGAACTTATCATTTTTGTGGTAGTTCTTCTCCAGGTGTTTGTCATTGGACCTTTTCTCCAGCTTCTTAGGGTAAGCTTTCTCTGAGTCTGGAACTTCAGGAGACTTGAGAATTCTTCTCAGACCGATTGGTTTGGTGGCGAATAACAGATCATAGCACAGTGAACCAACAATGCCTCCGATCATGGGTCCCACCCAGTAGATCTGTAGACAAAAGTGTATACAAATTTTAACAGAAATCAAAACACTTACTAACCAGTTGATATTAAAAGGAAAGCTCTGATATTGATGTTTCCATTGCATCAAAGTATCCATGTAAATGTAATGAGTTACACACATTTTATAATAAGATTGTAATTGTTTTTTTTAAATTAGATTTTAGTCTATTTTGAGGTATGATCGGAATGGTTGCACATGATAAAGATGGAAAGACTTTGTTGCTGCCTTCTGCGCCAACGGCATTACAGGCAGTAAGTAAGTACGTTTTTCAAAATAAAATGCCATCATTCATATTTTAAAGGTGAATAGTCTATTCTGAATAAAACGAAACATAATGAGCTAAATTCGTACATTGTCTTTTCAATGTCTTCAATGCATGAGACTTTATAAAGATAAGCATCCACAGTTAATTGCAGCCAGCAGGAGCTAAGCTTTTCCTTACATTTTTTAGCACCTACAGTGCTGTGCCCACACAACTAAGAAGAAGTCTGCTTAGAACCCCAAAGGTCTATTAATGGGTTCTGCCCTCAAAACATTTTTTCCTGTTTTTTTTTAAGGACAGCTTCTTGTCTTTCCATTAATAGAAATGTTTAACTTATATTTGAGTGAGTTTATTTCAGACCTTGTATTCCATAGTTTTGAGTTGTCACCCATTTTATTCCCTTTTTAAACATAACTATGATAAATTTATATATAATACAGAAATGATTTTCATTGTTTATCTTACATTAGCACAGATGTTCCATTTCTATGTTAATCCATTTGATATTTTATCTACTCTGTATTTGTTACACAGATATATAGATACATCTAGGAGTGCAAAACTTTACTTACCCACATATGTTCAAATTTTTCTTGCACTACAGCTGGGCCAATAGCTCTGCTGGGATTCATGCAGCTACCAGAAATATGAGCCTAGAAAAAAATCAAATTGCTATCATGTTTAAATACATTTTTATAGCTTCTTGAATTCATATTTCTTGGAGGCCTAAAATGTTTTATATGTGCTTATCGAGAACAAAACTTTTAGTTAAATGTTACAAAAATTTCAAGAAAGAAATTAAAAACCAAATTAGTAATAATATTTTTGGTTATACCAAAAAAAATGTGGAAATAAAATCTTCAGAAAGGTTAAATATTTAAACATGCTTGTTTATTATTGACGTGTAAAACAAATTCAGATAAATTCTCTTTCTTCCTTATTGGTATTGTGGTAATGGATAGAATTGCCTAAACTACTGAATTAAACATATAGCATTATTCAACCCTGAAGACTGCAAATAATGCTAAGGGTAGAACATTATTTCAGCATGTGTTATTCTGTATGAATTATTTAGTAAAAAGTATATCAGTCACACTTACAGCGAACAAAACATTCACTGAAACAATCAAGCCAACCATTAAAGGTACAGAACCTTGCATGTCAGATCTACCTGGGTCAATCTGAAACAAAAGAAGCGGACATAATACATCATTTGCTTATTCAGTTTTATTATAGGATTTATTTAAGGTTAGGGACGGCAGTGAAATTGATCTTAATGTCAGACAAGTCATTTTTTAAGCTTTTGCCTAAGTTGTATACTTTAATTATTCCTGGATCTAAAACATTACGTTTGGAAATTTTAGTAACATTATTTAAATGTAAAAATTGCATTTGTAATGGGTATGCATCAGAATTGTATTTTTTTTTTTTACATGTTTACACTACAGTAATATAAAAAATGAGTTTAATTACCGGGTATATATTTATATACATGAAATTAAAGGTTAACATCTTGTCTTTGTGGGAAACAAATCTTACAACAAACCATTAAGAAATAGATGAGAAAATTGAATTTTTCAATTTTACTCCCCAATTATTTTTTTCCCTAGGATTGTCAGTTTTTCAGGTTTTTCTCAAAATACTACTTTTTCTTCTTCTTTTTGTATTAACTTCCTTATTTAACTACCAATCGTTATGAATTTTTTTTGCATACATTTATTACATGTATGTAATCAAAGTTACCAGATGAATGTTTGATACGAGTTATACTTTTCCTTCAATTAAATTTTTTATTTAAATTCTGAGCAATTAAATATTTTTTTTTCCTATGGCCTACTAAAAAATTCATATAAATTTTATTTATCATTTAAACCAAAATTCATCTGCTAATTTTATAAAAATATAGCTTATAAATATTTCCGCCAAGTTGCAATACATTATCTTGATAAATAATCAAGTTGATACATTTTATTGTGCG
Source organism: Anisus vortex (assembly GCA_949126835.1). Lineage (NCBI taxonomy): Eukaryota > Metazoa > Mollusca > Gastropoda > Planorbidae > Anisus > Anisus vortex. The sequence goes on from OX421500.1 coordinate 21,607,156, forward strand.
TGGTAAATCGTTAACTAAAAAATCCAAAATGGCCACAATTTCAATCGCTACCATCAGAAAATATTTTTTTTTTGTACTTACTTGGGCTTGTTTGTACTATCTACATATGAAAAATGATCATGATAGTGTACAAATAAAAAAAATAGGTTTCTACTGGCTCCCATACCCTTAACATAACATCTGCATGATAAGTTATTTTACATTTGTTCCATTGTAAACTAACTCTGCTTATCTCATATTATCATAGTGCCAAGCCAGTATGTCATAGCACCAACCAGTATGTCATAGCACCAGCTATTCTGTCATAGCACCAGCGAGTATGTCATAGTACCATTACCAGACTTGAACCCCCCTTCTCTTTGAGAATGTCAGCTGAGATTACTCTCTTAAGGCTTGGAGAACAAACTGCTCTGTTATAGTACCAAGCAGCATGTCTTAATTCATGACAGTATGTGGCTCACTATTGTCTTGTCCTGTTCCCATAGAAAAAGCCTATAGAGAACACAGAATGCTTGTGGAATATTATTATTATTATGCCTTTATCTTCAATACGATAACTAAGTCAACTATGACTGATGACTCACTACTCACCATAGCCAGAGTGGCGAAAAGCAACAGGAAGGTTATAATAATCTCAGCACCCAGGGCTTCCGTGGAAGACACACCTGCTCCAGGAGCGATGACTCCGAGTGTTCCAGCAAAGGAATCCGGTACAGTGGCCTTTAGCAACCCAGCCCCTGCTATGGCTCCGGCACACTGAAACAAGATGTACACAGCGCACCTGGAGAAAGATAACATTAAAAGTACAGAAGATAACATTACGAGTACAGAAGATAACATTGAGAGTACAGAAGGCAACCTTGAGAGTGCAGAAGATAACATTGAGAGCATAGAAGGCAACACTGAAATTAACAAAGATAGCTTAGAGAGTACAGAAGATAACATAGATAGAAAATAACTTTAAGTAAGGTTGACACAATGTGTAAACCTTTCAAATTATGGCGCTAAAACGATAATATCATGAAGTGAAGTATGAGTCGCGGTGATCTAGCAAGCCTAAGGACAATGTGCTGGCCTCACAATCCCCGTGCACGCCATCGCCACAAGCTAGTGTACACTGTTCCACTAGCCCCGCAGATCAAGTTAAAATAAAATATTTCCAGAGGCGTGGACAAAAATGTGTAGTCTAGGCCTACATTTTTTTTTCAATCTTGTGGGGACGGCACACCCTCCCAAACCAGTAGTCTAACTAGATGGGGTGCATTCATCATACTGCCCCATGGACGGGCAAATGTAAATCACTACATGATTATGACGGCAAGGGAAGTTCTTAAAAACTGATAGTCTACACTCACAACTGTAACACATCCAAAATATAAGTCTACGACCTTGAAAACGTGTGTATAAAATGTTTTAGCTAGACTTAATATAAAAGTCTTAAAATGCAAAATTTAAATATTATTGTTTCCTGCTTAATTTCTTCCTTTTACAAACCAGGATAATTTTAACTAAAACTCTTTGTGTCCTTACATTTCCCATTCACACCTGGGGGACTTGAACTTGAATACGCCGACAATCATTGAACCGTGACATTCACACAACTCAATAGCCCACGTTTTTTTATATATATTTCTGCGCCGACAACGCAGTGTCAGAAATAAACGTGATTTGATTGGTCGACTTGTTACGTCATTATGGTCCGGACCAATAGCGACAGTGGATACATTTTGACGGGGAAAGAAAAGGTCATTAGACATTCATTTACATTTCTCTTTTAAATTTTTGGCGCACAAATTCTCGAGAAAGGAATAACGATTACCTAACTAACAAAACGGGGTTGTGATTGGGGTGAGAAAAATTAATACAGGATATAGTGGGCAGATGTGCACACATTGTGAGTAATGTTTTGTCTTCTAAAGTTCTTTTGATAGTTCTTTGTCTTTTGCTGGGAATGTGTTCTTCTTTCTTCATCGTGTGTAGGCCTACAAAATAATTATGTGCTTGTATGCTGCGCAACTTTCGGGAGTCTGTGGGTGGGGAGGGGGAAGGGGAGGGGGAAGGGAAGAGGTGTTATTATTTTTATGTTGTAACATTTTTTTCCTGGGGGGGGGGGAGGAAACATTATTTGTGAGGTTATGGCGGGGGCAAGCAACCCCACCCCTCGTGATATAGGCTACACTTTATATCAATACAAAGAAGTATGTTATTTATCACATCGAATAGAGGTGCTCATCATCTGATTGTGCCATAGGACAATGAAGACATGGGACAATGAGGGAATGGTTTAAAACTGTCCTTGTGTGACTACTTCTCGTACTGTGTTTAGTTGTCCGTAGGCCTATCATCTGGTATGCGGCCTATCATCTGGTATGCGGCATAAACAAACAAAAAAGCTTTTAGCAACTATAATTACTAGCACAAGTAGCTGGTGTGAAGTTTTGCACTCAGTGCCTATGACATAAAAGGGGATTGTGTGACCAGAGTAACGCCTAAGTTTAGTCATCTTTACTTTGAACTCATAATATGTAGCCCATTTGTAGACTTGGGGGGGGGGGGGGGGGGATTAACACCCTGCACGCGTTTTTTGCTTTCAAAATTCAGTGAGAACACAGGGTTGTTTTTATTCTCGGTTTGAGCCTTTGGTAGAATTGATAGACACAGAGTTGAGATAAGATAGCAATGCAGTGTCAAGAAATATATCTTATTATTTAACTAAAATATAAGAGACAGAGGAGTTTTCTGGGTGTGGGAATGAACAAAAAAAAGCAATAACAAGTTTGGTAATATATAAATAAAAGTTGACACATTAAAAGAACAATGAGAATATAGTTGAGTTGTTTCAACAGGGCTTGAGTGACATTGATTGTATCTGAACATTTGAACAGCAGGCGTGGAGAGAGTCAGATTGGATGTAGGCTATGTGTGTGTGTCATTTGTTTATCATAGCCAACCGATCTAGGATTTATTGAGGACTTCATGGCGCGACAACATTAGCTACTCTATAGACGAGGCGGTATATTTCAACATAATAATTTTACACACAAGTAATCAAATTTACGTTAGTTACGCATTTTATAAGCAATTTCCCTTAATTGAAATCACCAAGGCTGGGATACTGTAGGCCCTATCTTTTTTTGCTATCATAAGCTTTGATCAATGGCGCTATTCATCTTATTATAAATGAAGATAGTTTAATAAGACATCCTCCAAAACCAAGTGCAACAAAGGCAATTTTGATTCCAGGATATGGGCATAGGTAGGCCTACCTATTTATAAGCAAAACATGGGGGGGGGGGGGGGGAAGAGCTACAGTTTAAGCTTACATTGATATAGGCCTACACTTTTTCTTAAGGAACATTATGAACTTTATTTCATACTGTAAATGTGAAATAGGCCTACAGCAAGGGGTAAGTAGTTGTTCATTAGCAGAAAAACAAACATGTACATAAATGACGGAACATCTGTTGCACAATAAAGAAATGCACAGTAACGGGATGACCTTGACGAGACAAAACCTAAGTTTAAACACACAACACATGGCCCGAAACCTCCCCCCCCCCCTCCTTCCTTGTTTTTTCCTACTCCACTGATAAGACAACATAGGTTTGTTTGGCACACATATTTAACTCAGGGCTCCTAACAGGGGCGGAAATAGTTCTTATCGCGGCACATTATTTTTTCTACGTTTGCTACAGTATACTCGTTCTCTTACTTTTGTTATCTCCCCTGGCGGTTCGTAAAACGCTCTAGAAATCCTACAATAAAAGAGTTTTACTTACTTGACCAAACTGATGTGACCAGTGATCAAAAAGCCCACAGAGATGGCTGGATTCACATGTCCACCACTAACTGTGGACAGTGCAGTGATTAACACCGCCAGCAAAAACCCTGCTCCAATGGCAACCTGTCATTAAAACGATACAAATTTTACAAATACTTTTTTTTACATTCACACATACACACAAAGATTAACAAAAATACAATGACACAATAAGGGCTGTTGCAAAAATGGCAATTATATTCAACAAGCCAGCAAAAAATAAACAAGAGTAACTAAAAATGATCGAACTATTGATTCAACTAGCTTCATGATAGACAGCTAAATGAAGTAAGAAATTTTGCTTCGTATGAAAATCTAATGTCCAATGTAAGAAAATTCAAAGTATGGCGCGTCCGAATGTGTTAGAATCTGCCAAGTCAATAGTAGGCCTACTCAAACGTTTTAAACTGTAGGCGATTGTTGAAGACCTGATATTCATAACACACTATAAAAGTAAAGTACCCTTCGGACTAAACTGATCATAGGGCTGGTGAAGCAGCGTTCACCGGTTTCTGTAACCACGATATACCAGGGGATGTGTGGCCAGCACAATGCCCAGCCACCTTTACTTCACCCCACCTAATGTCAGGTACCCATCAGAGCTGGGTAGACTCAGGGACACCCTCAAGTCCCGGGAAAAAATCCTAGTCTCCACCAGGCTAACACACTAGATTGGCCCAATATTCTGCCAAAGTTTTAGCTGGGCCAATACCGTGTGTTGTTCGGGCTGCATACCATGCAGGCCGGAAGTGGCCCTCGGTTCGTAATTAGGGGACATCTGAACCTAAGAAAAAGAATAATTGAAGAGTTTGGGACATGCCTGACGGCCTACAATCAAATATTTCTTTCGCCTACTGAAATCGTGTTTTTTTTTTCTTATTAATATTTCAACTGACGATCATGTTTGATAAAGTGGACTTGTTTATAAACCTGGGACTGTTTTGTTATAATGTTGATATATTTCATGTGGATGTCTGGAAATCGTGGGAGCGTGGAATAGTTGTAATTGATGTATGTTAATAATTTTAGCCCGATTATAATCTACAGTCTGTAGTTATTACAATGAATATCTCTTCACGTTGACATAAATATTAATTATCTAGATGTATACATTTCTGTTTTTATACACGATCCAATTGACAGAACTATTTGAAACTATAACTAAAAGTAAACTTTTTGGCCCGTTGGTGCACCTAATACTGCAGAATAATAATAGAGGAGGGTGTGGGGTGAAAAAGGAAGCGCCTTTGAAGCCCACCCTTGCCTCAAAACCGCACGCCCATGCCTAGGAAGTATTCGGGTGGTTAAGGTTTAGAAGATACATTTCCAGCGTCAAATAGTTGTATAGAAACAAGGTGTTAGATTATGGGATGCTGTGTGGTTTGGAAGCCATTAAAATGGAAAGCTCTGGTCTATTTTAAACATCCGACTTTATTATTCCAGGTCCTTAGTATTGTCATCAGAGGATTGCATAATTAGCGAACTACGAAATCATATTTTGCATGAAAAGCAGTAATTTAATGGAACAATATTGGGTTTGAGATTAAGAGAGAGCCCAAGCAATAATTATAATCAGCTAGAGTGACAGTCGTAATCACAGCTATACGAAAAGTGTTTTGTTTACCTGGACTAAAGGAGGGTCTGGCGCATCATCTTTTTTCAGGCCCATTCCAACGGCAAACACCACAAGTAGAAGACATCCAACAAACTCCCCAATGGCTCCTTTCCAGAAAGCTAAACTTTTCAGGTCTGCGAGTTCTCTGTTTATCAACCTCTGTGTGACTGTCTCCCCTGTATATCCTCGGCTAATCTCCTCGCGGAGCCGGTCCGGAATTGATGCTATAGACATGACCTTAACTTTCGGTTGTGATCAGTTATCAAGTTTTGTTCAGCTGCAATAGTTATAGAGACAAAATGTAATACACGCTTCACTGCTTATTGTTTATTAATACTTTTAATAATGTCATAACAAAGACAAATATTATAAAATCAAACTTGAAAATGGTAAAAGCGGTCACTTGTAGGCCTATATCGCATACATCAATCCTATTAACATATTAGCATGATCAGTGCACTCTGCTAATTCTATGTTCAAAACCTAGCAAATAGATTTTTGAATTAATCTAGCCCAAACAGTCGTAGTTGAAGTTGAAGTCTACCTAGTTAAAATGGATGCCTAGCGCCGGATAGAGAAAGAGTTAAAGCAAATGGACACCGTGCTGGCCACACAATTCCTTTGAATTTATTCAATTACGAAATTGTTTGTTTTTTTTTAGTTTGTTTTTTTTCTAGTGCTGTTTGAATTTTTCGTTGCTTTTTGTTTGCCTTTTCGTATTTTAACGTAATAGCTAACTTTTCCAGACACGGGTCGAGTGCTAAAATGTCTCGAAATTTTAGATTTGCGTCACATTGGTTCATTTTGTTTCCTTATTTTAAATTTTAGATCTAGTTTTTTTTCCACAGTAGCATAGGCTACAGATTAATATTTAATTTGCATCTGAAAACGAAAGCAACACTTATTATAAATTATAATATTATAAATAAAATTATAGTTTTTCAATGCGCTTAGTGTCAATTTACTGTTCCAAACAGTTCACTGTCGTCACAAAGACACAAGATGTAACTTTAAACAATAATAATTAATCACAAATTACCAAATGGTTCACCAGAAATGATCTACAACCTCCAAAGAAAAAATTGAGAAGAATAGCGCAAAAAATAAAGAAACAACCTATTCGCACTAAGCTGCAAGGAGAAGTTAACTCTGGTGTAAATTTCCACTAAGAGTACGAAGCCCCTTGTAAAGTGAAAACTGCTCACTATTGTATGTATAACGCTGACTTGTCTGTTATCGAGTTTTCGTGCAAGTTACAAAGAAAAAACACAAAAAAGTGGGGGGGGGAGGGGGGAGACTCACAGCAACAAACACGGGTGAAGGCTGCTGCAATGTTAGTTTAAAAACATGGACTGAGCTTTGCCCCAAATTTAAGGGAAGATGGGGACATCAACGGGGGGGCAAAGGATTCTCACAATGTTAGCCAGTGGACTAAGAAAAGATTAGTCATGTAATTTAAAGTCTACTTGCCAAAGATGGAAAGGGAGGGGGGGGGGGGGGCATTGAATCGAGAGGGCCAAAACTAGATCGACTTAGGTCTTTAGTCATTCAAAAGTATATGTGCAAAATATTTGAAAACACAGAAACGTTGCCTGTGTATGTAGCCTACCTATGCAAATATAATCAGGAAAAACAAGATTTTAGGTCTGCTAAATCTGTTTGGATTGTAGGTCTAATTGTTTGCGACATCAGCGAGTGCTATCAACGTGCAGTATGTCAAACAGTGGACTAGCTGTAGTGTTTGGTGTGGAGCGGGGAAAGTCATTTATCCATTAATTTAAATAATAAAGTGTCTTCAATAGGCCTCAGTTATGGGTTATGATGTTTCTGGTTTAAAAACAGTGAAATTCATTTTTACTCTAAGAAAACGAAATATACCGAAGTCTTAAACCAATAGGCTATACAATAACGTTGCAGATTTACTCATTACTTAGTCTATATTCTTCAGAAAGACATTACTTTATGTAAGCCGCTGACATATTACATATTTACAAGAATTCTTCAAATTAAATCGTCCCATTGCCTACATTTTACAAAATTACATTTTACTAAGTGTAGATTTAATCATTTTAATCTTTCATTTAAAGTGCATTTTTGTAACATTCACAGGCAACATTAGAAATATAACGTGTAAGCTTAGACAGGGCGTGTCTAGAGAATTGGCCCCGTGCGTGATGCTATTCTATGTATTCAGGATCTTTATACAATTTTTTTAATATCAGTATGTAGGCCTAAATTCCATTTTAAAATAAAGATTAGTTTCCAATTATAAAAAAAATATCAATATATTTTAGGGCCAGCGAGACACGCCAAGAAGTGTAGCATACAACACATTCATGAAAGAAACATGCTTGTTTTTGAAGCCAACTCTAAAATTATATTTTTTTAAATCATCGTTATATTCCCCACGTCTATTTCTTTTTCGGAAGAACTAGAGTCTGCCCACACAGGCTACACACACATGGAAACTCTAACAAGACTCACATGTTAAGAACTGTGTAGGTCTACCATGATATTCAACAAAGAGCTGGTCAAATCTTGGTGACACGTCATTGGCCAAATCTACCCCGAGGGCCTTGGCTTTTCAAATACACACACACAAAAAACTAAACTGAAGCTTGGTGAACTTTCAACGCCCCCGTCTCAACCCCCAGCAGGAGGCAACTACTGTGTCCAGTATTGTACTGCTTCGGTTTTGGGGAAGGGGGTAGAGGTGGAATTCAATAGCCTAGTTTTACCTGCATGCACCCACAGGTGACACTCACAATTTTGTCCCCCCATACTCTGTGTGCCGGTGATGTATCCCAAGTTTTAGGCGACTGTGATAGGCTTAGCTTTCACATAAAGCAGCGGGAGAATTTACCTTTTAAAGCTGGTTAAATTATGACTGCATCCGTTGAAAAACAACGTTTGCTGACATGTAGTTTAACATCACTGACACACAAATGTTCAACTTTCATTTTCTTACCAACAAAATGTAAGGTTATATTAGATCTAAATTTAGAACCTAACTAGCCGGGAATGAAGCATTGTCTATAAAAAATGGGACCCCGAAAAGTTTGCATACTAAATGTTCCTACATTTTTCTTGTAAAGTTTCAAGCAGGAGAAAGTGGAACTGGGTCATAGGTGTCACCAAAATTAATTGAAAGATTTGAGTGTTTGGTATAGTCTACAAAATTTACGGCCGATAAGAGTAGTTCAAACAGAAATGTCTTATCTCTACTGAAGAGAAGAAACGTGGGGCTGGAGAGTTTGGATAGAATTAGAGCTGACAAATTTATCATGTTGATAGGATTTTGTAAACAGTTTGTTTTAAACAGATACTCAAAGATGGCAACTGGTACAGTAGTCAGTAGAACTGTTGATAAGTAGAACGAGGCTGAAGTGATAAAGACTGGAATACAAGATTAACATGTGTTAAAAATGGAGATGGTTTGGTCAAGATATGACAATAGTTTGGGTAGAACAAACGTGTCTAAATAAATTTTAAAAAGCACAATTATTACTGTGAGAGTTTTTTCCGTTACTTTGTATAACAATCACTATAACCCCTTTGACGTGAGGACCTATGAATTTCCTAATAACCTATAGGCCTACAGTATTCAACTATTACTTTTAACAAAGGAAACATCAAACGATAGAGAAATAAATTTTAAAACCCTCGGTGTAAACTATTGATCTGGCATGCACTCTATGTTCCAGGCATTCACCCAATATGATGTAGGCATTCACCCAATATGATGTAGGCATTCACTCAATATGATGTAGGCATTCACCCAATATGATGTAGGCATTCACCCAATATGATGTAGGCATTCACTCAATATGATGTAGGCATTCACCCAATATGATGTAGGCATTCACCACCCAATATGATGTAGACATTCACCACCCAATATGATGTAGGCATTCACCCAATATGATGTAGGCATTCACTCAATATGATGTAGGCATTCACCCAATATGATGTAGGCATTCACCCAATATGATGTAGGCATTCACCCAATATGATGTAGGCATTCACCCAATATGATGTAGGCATTCACTCAATATGATGTAGGCATTCACCCAATATGATGTAGGCATTCACCCAATATGATGTAGGCATTCACCCAATATGATGTAGGCATTCACTCAATATGATGTAGGCATTCACCCAATATGATGTAGGCATTCACCCAATATGATGTAGGCATTCACTCAATATGATGTAGGCATTCACTCAATATGATAAAGGCATTTTGTTCAGGTATACTATAAAGCAGTAGGCCTATATGACATAATTTACCACAGAGAGCTGCTACTATCAGTGCCCTCACATAAAAGGGGGGGGGGGGCATATGCCAGGGGGGCGGCAAATGTAGTCTAAATGTAGCAAATATAGCACTAAACAAGCAGTTACAGTATACAAGGGGGCGGCGCTGAAACTTTTACCCTGGGGCGCCACATAAGCTTGTAAAGGCACTGGCTACTATAATTTATTATTTCAATCATTGTTAGCAAGATCTCTCATCAATTTATAAAAGTCTGACTTCAAAGGAGACGAAGTAATGAGAGGGACCATTAATAAAATTATATATAGAATCTTAATGTACAGAGATGAAACATACAACTTTATCTCTACATGAATTTCTACCAATTGAAATTGGATCTGTCATTTAATTCATTAGATAGCTGACTACGTAGGCCTACATTAAAAGTCTGCCCACCTAAAAAGCAATCGATACATAGAAGTGTTAGGCCTAAATAATAATAAAAACTTTCAACTGCATATTCATATATGATACAGACTTTTAGTATAGAGTGTAAGTAGTCTATAGGCTATAGGCCTAGTTTTCATAAGTTAATTTTGTTACGTAATAACCTGCTCGCGCAAATTTACTAGACTAGACATATAAAATAAAGGTAATTGTTTACCTGCGTTAGCCCACGAGTTTTTTGGTTCTGTATGAAAATTATAAAAGAATCAAAGTTGTTTTAAACTATTTTTAAAGTAAACGTTTCCTTATACTTATAGTTTATAGTCTAGCTAGGTTATCTAATAATGATAATCTAATTTTTTTTTTTATTGAACATTGCCTATTTTTATAAATTTAGATCTATGGTCCAAACACAAATTAAATATGTTTTGGTAAAATTTTACATCCAGAATATTTAATATAAAAGTTGTAAAACTATAACAGCTAGTAGATTTGTACATCAAACGTGATAAAATTGAATTTACCTCAACTTCAAATCTGTGAAATTGTCACGCCAACCAGTGGACAGCAGTAGTCAATCCTCACCCAACGAAATGACACACAAAACTGGAGTGACCTTGTTTCTCACGAGGGACGCGCCGCTTCACTGAGCAGGTGAGGGGTGGAAGGGGGGACTTGAGGGGAAGTGGCTTATTGTGTGTGTGTGTTACGGTAAAACCCCTACTACTATCATTACTGCGTTACTTTAGCTTCCACCAAACCTCCCCCAATAGTTTTTTTTCTAGCTAGTTTTAGGCTGGAGGAAGGGAGGAAATAAATAGAGATCTAAAGAAACCTTTTTTTTTCAAATATTATATTGCTTAACCCTTACAGTCCCGGGCGCGTATATAGCGGAACCGAAGGCAGCATAGATAGAAGTAGGTCGGTACAGGAAGGGTTAAAATAAAGTTTCAATTAAATATAAAAGAATGGTCCAATATTGTGACTTTATTTTCTATTGATTATTTGCTCAATAGTGTGTAAAGTTTTTCTCACTGTAACACATTGGACTACAGAGGTTGTTGTTTTTTATACAAGTTATTTATTTTACTCACGAGGCCACTGGGACTATAAAATAAGTCTTCTATATAACTCATTCCCTCTATGAAGGAGTCTTTATTTAATATGATAACTGTATAGCTGCTGACATTGAATATCATTTCCTATTTATCGGGCCACATTTACAAAGTAGATCTGTTTGTGTGGGTGACCTTGTTTTATATAGCAGGCTTTGTAGTAACTATGAACAATGAACAATGAATGAACAACAATGAACAATATTTAATTTATTTGCCACATAGTACATAGGTACAATAAAGGCATAGTCAAAAACATAAGAAAATTATAGCATTAGTAAATAATAAATTGAACAATAATAGTAATACAAATATTAGTAATAAAAATGAAGGTAATAAGAAATTTATTAATTAAAGGTATGACTTGCATGATCTTACATATTGTAATAAAGTTTACAATTTAAACAGGAATGCGTCTATTTGTCGTTGTGAAATTCTGGGATGGGGGGGACTACATTCGTGGTCTAAACCTAGTTCTGACTTTTTCTCCCCACCTTCCACACATACAGACTGACACACAGACACAGTTCAATGAATGAACGTATAAAGGAAGGGTTACACTGACATGGTGGGGGTGGAAGTCACCTTGCTTTATACGCTTGAGTGAACAAACCCTATGAGAAATAGCATTCTGACCTCTGTGTCGTCTCACTGATTTGGAGTGTTGTAGGGGGGAGGGGGTATGATGGGAGCAGGATGGTATTGAATGCCTTATCAATAAGAGGGGTTAAGAATGTAGGATTGATGTAGAAAGAATTCTATCCTTTGTAGAAGGAGCCAACTCCGCACTATTACACGTTGGCGTTTTGAATGAATTATGAAACCTTACTGAGAAATGACTATGCACTTATTAGGGATTGGTCGGGTGAAGGAAATTTCTTCAGACGCATATAGTCTAACCGAGAACATTCCTTGTCCTTCCAGTGAACTGGTCATCTTTTCTGTGTTCACAGTTTAGAATTGTGAATAGATTTGGGTCAGAGAAGCCTTGGCTTATTGACACGGGTCACAGCTGACGACAGGTTGGTGAAAACCTAGCCTTCCAGTATCTTTCCGGCCCTCTAAATTTAATCTCCTACTAGTTCTTTAGTAGTACTAAAGTTAAAAAAATTTGGTTAGCACCGTCTTTAAAAATGTATGACTATACTAATGCTAAATAGATAGCCAGAACTACATATAAATTACTACACAGATAAATAGATAGACAAACAGCTAAAGTCTTGTCTGCACCTTCTCTCCCAATTATTAATTAAGTAATAATAACAATTGGTCATTTATATAGCGCCTCAATCGACAATCCATGCTAATGCTAGCCTGCTCAGTGCGCTCATAAAAACGAAACGACAATATCACTCTAAAATAGTTTTAAACAAGGTTTTTGCCGATGGAGGCACGAAAGGACAATATCACTCTAAAATAGTTTTAAACAAGGTTTTAGCCGATGGAGGCACGAAACGACAATAACATTCTAAAATAGTTTTAAACTAAGTTTTTGCCGATGGCGGTGTACTTGATCAACTTAGTTGAAAAGAAATGTCTTTAAATTCTTCTTGAATGCCTTTTTTCAGTGTCCCAGGTAAGCCGTTCCACAGGAGGAAAGAAACATTGATTGTCAGATGTCATATTTCAAAATGTAGGCCTACGTCTACACATATCTTACAAGAAAGTAGGCCTAAAGTAAGAAAGTAAGAACAACAACAAACTATTCACTTTTAACACCGAGTGACGGTGGTTGACTGGCAGCCCGCTAATCTAGCTAAACCAAAGTTTCCACATTGAAATCCAGGTTAAAGGAGCCTACCCGAGATTATTTGGAGGAACAGTAAATGTGTCTGGGCACTGTGCTGTCCATACAATCCCCTTTATATCCGTGTTCTTAGTTATTTGTTGATCAATGTTAAATGCGTTCTGAGCTTACATTTTGTTTGGTGGCAGAGCTATACAAATAGAATTATTATTATTATTATGTCATTGCAAAAAACAGCAGTGTAATCTGGTGTTCCCTCAATAGCCACACGACCATGCATAAAGAAATACTTTACTATTACCTTGAATACACATGAAGGGCCTACTACTATGATTCCAATGGTCCTACCACCTGGTCCAGGTACGTACAATTACCACTAGCAATGACAAGTGTGACCTACATTTCTCCAACAATCAAAGTCTGAGCTTCTGAACAAACAAATGACACAAGACTCAAACTACCAGATGAAGACGTAACTGGAATGTTCTAATCCATCCATGTTTGCGATACTCCAGTGGTCCTCTACTTATCATCCCAAGGATATAAATATGTGTCAAGGAGACTCTAAAGTACAATTTCAAATAGTGTCAAATGTTGGTTATGATAGACATATAGACGGATAGACAGATAGACGGATAGACGGATAGACAGATAGACAGATAGACAGATAGACAGATAGACAGATAGACAGATAGACAGACAGACAGATAGACAGATAGACAGATAGACAGATAGACAGATAGACAGATAGACAGATAGACAGATAGACAGATAGACAGATAGACAGATAGACAGATAGACAGATAGACAGATAGACAGATAGACAGATAGACAGATAGACAGATAGACAGATAGACAGATAGACAGATAGACGGATAGACAGATAGACGGATAGACAGATAGACAGATAGACGGATAGACAGATAGACAGATAGACAGATAGACAGATAGACAGATAGACGGATAGACAGATAGATAAGGATAGATAATAGATGGAAGTATGAACTGAGGGGTTGGATTTGATCAATTGATTATTCTAATGGGGGCCCCAACCCCAGATGTTTTACTGTCAAATGTTTGAATGTGTTCTGTTTGTCTTTAAATTAAACTACATGTATTTATATTTCTGTTGATTAAATTAACAATGTGTAAGAGCTTATTTCAAGGACGATAACTCTACCGTGTCACGACAAGACAACCGTCAGAGAGGATTAATGTCCCTTGTAATTACGCCATTAAAAACGGGTTAAAATGTGGCCCAAAAGAAAACACTGCGATGAATTTAAAACTGAGATACTCTTAAAGCCATAAAACGTCTTGTCTGAGAATGTGTTGACATAGTCCAAGATGGCGATACGGTAAGTGTAGAGGATTACTGTTTACATAGGCAATGTCGGAGATATTATGCCTCCGTGGGGTGAGAATGACAATTACTTAAAAAAGAGATAGGCCTACCCTAAGGGTTAACATGCCTAGCTAATCGTTGGTCAAGCATACAATTTGTATTACAAGTTGGTGAGAAATAGATAATTTAGATACAAGAATAAGCAACACAAGAATCCCATTGGTTGAAACTTGAAACATAAGTAGCCAAATAATCGTATTCAGTTATTTCTTTCCCTTTGAGCGAGCATCTGTTATCTATTTGTTATAAAATTATCTTTATATGGAATGTGACTATAAAAAATTATTATAATACTAAATTAGGAATTAGAAGAGTTTGTCAAACAATAGAGTGTGTAAGAGCAGGAGTTTTGCTTTTTTAAAACTTTCAAGTATTTTTTAATTTGTTTGCGGCCATTCATGGTCTTCCACATAGACATCCATGTGTGTGATTATATCATTGCGTGGAAAGGAAAGGATATGGAGGAGGGGTTTAGGGGCTCATTTACCGCCACATTTATCTGTCTAGATTCGTACCAATGTTTCCAACCAGTTTCTGAAATTTAGTGCCGCCTTTTCTCTTTACAGGGCCGGCTCATGAGATTTAGGCACCCTAGGTTATCCCCTTCCCACCTTGATATGTGCCTCACCATGCAGCTGACCAAAGCCTTTGCGCTTCGCGCTAAAAACAAAAATGTGGTTAACTTCTTGCATTTGAGATCAGAATTACAATTGACACCCGAGTTACAATTGGCGTCTGCAATACAAATGATATCTGAATTACAATAGACATCTGATATATAATTGACATCCG
Organism: Anisus vortex; assembly: GCA_949126835.1. Taxonomy (NCBI): domain Eukaryota; kingdom Metazoa; phylum Mollusca; class Gastropoda; family Planorbidae; genus Anisus; species Anisus vortex. Next base: position 21,622,352 of record OX421500.1, read on the forward strand.
CATTAGAAATGACATCCGAGTTAAAACTGACACAATTTAACATTAGACGAACTATTTTGTGCAAAGATACATACATTCGATGTTATCATTAAAAATGTTATGTCCTGTAGCCTACTAAACTGTTTTATACTATTTACACCCATCGATTTGTAAAAGGCAGAGAGGGATGACAAAGAGAGAATTAGGAAATTGTTTCAATAAGACTCTACGTATTTACTGAATTCTGTTCAAATCTGTTCAACTACCAGGCAAATGAGGTTGGTTTATTATGGTTTCACTATTTACATTAGATCTAGTTCTACCCAGTCCTCTCCGTGTTTCATCTACAAATATCTGTGTCACTATGGAAGGAATGTTCATTTAATCAGCTGTTCCACGAGTAGGCAGTAAATACTAGCTCAGCGTAATCTAAAGTGAGGAACTCAACTAAAAATGTAATGGTAATTTATTCACACTGTCCAACAACCGTAACCCATTATTGCGATAGTTTTCCCCCTCATGTTCTTAAAAGTTAAATAGCATTATATAAAATAACACGAAAACTATACAATAGAAGATTTAAATCTGTTTACCAATTATGCTTTGAATAACACAACTTTATCATAACACTTTTCATTTGTCCTAATTGACAAAAACCTTAAAAATTCTTTACCCTTTACTGTTAAAGTAACGAAAACGGCATAAACATATAACTTACATAATTAAACTTATGGGACGCGGTGACATAGCCGATGGCCTAGCGTACAGAAGGTGCCCGAGCTCGAAAATTAAGATATGTTTCCGGGGTCTGGAGGGAGATCTGACAGTAGTTGATGATAAGTGAGGCAGCTGGGCAGTGTGCTGGCCACTCAACTACGTGTATGCCGTGGCCACAGTAACTTGCGAACTAACAGAAGTCTTTATAGTCTTCTAACAATAACACGTTTTGCTTGACTGTTTTCTCGGCGCACCTAACCAAGGTCATTTTGTTAAAATGTGGAAATTATTGAGAGGGCTAATCGACTAACAGAGTGGACTAATTAATCTCAGGCCAACTAGTCATTAACTTTATGACATTCTGTAATCCTTAACATTTATTGATCGCATCATAATATAATGAAACATGGTTGTCCAGAGGTAGCACGCTCGATTTGTCGTTCCGAAAGCCTCGGATTCAAAACCACGTAAAAGTTAGATTTTTTTCCTGGCCATGAATAAGTAAAAGCCGCTGGCATTGTCCTCGCGACACAATCCCCCAGTATATCAAAGCCACGGAAAGAAACTCGAATGGTGCTTCACTGGCCCTATAGATCAAAATGGTTTAACGCGAATACCCTTTAATATCATAATAGAACCTTTCAAACAATATTGCTATTCAATATACAAGGAAATCAACATTTAATGTGTTTTGTGACTTATAGTCTTTACACTCAGAACTTCCATTTATACAAAGGATTTATTACTGCAATGAACCTTTGAAAAAAAACATTAGAACCTTTGAATGCGTCATGTGTATATTCACAACTAGCAACGAATCAATGCATATCAATTTCTTTATTTATAAACCACTTCATCAATAATTCATCAATATAGGTCATGGGTTCAAAATCTGAGGTTGGCGTTCACCCTTGCTGTGGTTGCAGTTTGTTCAACAATTATGATTATGAAATGGCTTTAGTGGGTGGGTATTCACTGGTCTGTTGCTCGCAGTTTTTATAGCCATTTAAAAATAGGGTTTTTCTTTATTGTAAAGACTAAAAGGTCGAGGAAAAATAAGAGAGAACAAGTTATTGGTTTGTGTATTGTTGAAATAAAGAACTTGTTATCTTACTCTGGACTCTTGTGACTCTAGTCTGTCCAACACACCATCTATTTCAAGTCCCCTCTTCCCCATGGTGGTCTAGTGACAGCGCGTTCAAAGTGGCGTTCTGTAGGTGTCGGATTCAAAGCCAAATTTAACTCTATTTTTTTCACGCTATGCTGGAAGGTTTGTTACAGAATCTACCCAGCTCATTACCTGGCACTAGGCGAGGAAAAGTAAAACTGGCAGGTCATTGTCCTAGCCACATAATCCCTTTGTATACCGTAGCCACATAAACTTTTTCATGTTGCAAAACTAGCACTATGGATCAAGATGGCCTGAATTTTTTTTCTTTAACATTCCTTCAAACGGATGTCAAGCTTGTGGTTCTAGGGTCTTACTCAAAGCCCAGGCTAATTTTAAGTAAAGTACCCTTCGGACCAGCGTTCACCAGTTTCTGTGGCCACGGCATACGAGGGGACGTGTGGCCAGCACAATGCCCAGCCGCCTTTACTTTACCTCAACTAGTGTCAGGTGCCCATCAGAGCTGGATAGACTTAGTGGCACCCTCAAGTCCTGGGACAAATCCTAGCCTGCACCAGGATTCGAACCCAGAACTTTCGGATCGCCAGTCAAACGCGCTACCGCTCGGCCCAGGCTAAGTCCCAGGAATGTGTTGTAAGATAAGGATTTGAACACGAGACTATTGCAATAGCCACTTAATCAATGAACGCGACCTATTTTCTGTAAATGTTATTATTCAACAGAACCCCCATGTATTTTTTACTACACTTATAAAAATGATCTTACCTGAACATTTTTACTGAAGCATGGAGAAAAACAATGAAGCCTCGTCTCGTAGCCTACTATTTTATATGAGACAAAATCAATAGGCCTACCGTCTCGCCCAGTGGATGTTTTTGAATTCAAACACGCGCCCTCCTCCCCCATTTCTGTTACAACTATGCATATCATTAACATTCATCGGTCTAAATATTGATCTTGTCAATACAGACTTTCAATATATAAACAACAGGAGGTTGGGAAGAAATGGGAGATCCCAAAACAACAATCAACACACCATGTTGCCTGCTGCCATCATTTCTATCAAAGAGAAATTGGTTGTTAGAATGTTAGTCAACGCACAAATAATCAACCGGGTTTTCCCCATTATTTTTAACGTACTTTCCCCAAAGTGGATGATGAAAGGATCCACAACTAGGCTACATTGTATTGTTTCATATTTAATGGTGATGTTATCCTGAAATGAGTCACCTGATTCTAAGAATATTCTCTGACTGAATTTTTGGTGCTGCTGTTTTTTGTTCTTTAACTCAATAAATGTATATTATATGTGAAAGGTCATATTCTTTAATATGAGCCTCTTCTAAACCATAATTTACTCCTTACGACTAAAGGTCAAGGACGCCTGTGGATGCTACCAAAGACTATAATAAGATGGTCGGCTTGCTTTATTTTTAGAGCTTAAGACTCGTGTTTTCCGCGCGCAGCCAATAATGACTCTGTCCCAAAAACTTCCGCTGACTGTATACAACTTTAGATTAAATTAATCTTTATTTTAGTTCTAATCTTATATATCACAGACGCTCCTTCTATAAATGCATTCTTCTACAATTCTACATGAAAAGTAATGAAATGGCGAAATTTAAAAATGAAAACATTTACTTTTACAAATACATGATCTAAAAGTTATAATTTACATCTAATATATTCCTTTAAATTCTCAGACAACTGGCTATTGGGATAGCTATAGTCTGATAAAATCAAACGAATTACGAAACCGGAAGTCTATAATTCAGTTTGTGATTTGAAATGTCCAAAACAAGCGTTTTGGAGTCATCAAATATCAGAAATATTAAAGCAAGCAGCCATTCTTATTATCTATTTTGGTGACTACAGACGTAAAAGGCCATGAAAAAAATATTGAATTCAATTTTATATTTTAATCTTTTTTTTTTACATTTATAAACTTTTGTCTTTGTTTTCAAACCAGTTGGAGATTTAGGAAAAAAATACTGAAATGTATTACTTTGTGTTTAGATCATCTTTTCTCTTCTCTTTTATCAACTAATCAATCTATTTATCTATCTCTATCTTTATATCTCTATCTATCTCTCTATCTATATATCCCTCTTTTTTTTCCTTTACACTATACCTCTTCTTTGATTATCTCTCGTTGTATAACAGTTTCTAGTACACAGAAAAATCCCGGATCTCTATATCTGTTATGAGCGCCAGATGTTGCCTGTATGGTCCCACCATTGTGCCCTCTGTATTGGTGGCTGAGGACCCATAATGAGGTAACCTCATACATTGTCACGACGTGGCAATTGAGAGGGGGGTAATAATGGCTGGTTGTCTTAGAGATATGAGGTGCCGATGCTGTGGTTGACCTGGAATATTTATTTGTTCTCTACTGGCTCGCTTAGATGTTGTTAAACACACACAGACAGACAGTTCTAAGTTAGGCAAGCAAGTTTCTGGTTACGTTTCAGGTGTTTATTTATGATTCAAATTCAATATCCAATGATGAAATACACATACTAACATGCAGGGGAGATACAATGCTTGAGATATATGCACAGGAACGTCTAACACTCAATATACTGTGTTGTTGCGGAATCCAAGTTTAGGCTACGTAACTATAATGAGGAAATTACGATTACTGGCTAAGTATCTGCAAGCCCAAGTAACAATTCGGGAGCTAGGCCAAAACGATGTGTCTAGCTCGGGAGCTGGGGGAGATCTGCTTTAGTTTAGTTGGGCGGGCTTTTTCGTGGACACTAGTCACCTGACCCAAGGTTAATTTGGTTGGCTTACATTTAATTACATCCTATTCTCATTGGCTAGATTGGATATACATTTGCATAAGAAAAGCTTATTGGAGCCAAAAATGGATTGGGGGTCGGGGTTGCGAGGGCGGAAAGGGGGGGGGGAGAGGTCTAGATGAAAGACAATTTATACAGACGTCATGCTGAGTGGGGGAATTTATCTCCCTTTGGTAGAATTTTAAGTAGTTAACTCAAGTGGCTGGGGGGGGGGGGGGTTTCGGACGAGAATTAGTTATATGTGGGCGAACTGGGTTCTTTGGTCAACGCTCAGGGAACGACCGTCTCAAAGCAATTGCATAACATGCCGCTAAGCTGAGGGGATATAAAAGGGGGTGGGGGTGGCGGGGACGCGAAGAGGAGGGGGTGAGTGAGGGATCGAGTAATGACTCGCTCAGGGAACGACCGTCTCAAAGCAATTGCATAACGTGCCGCTAAGCTGAGGGGATATAAAGGGGGGGGGTGGCGGGGGCGCGAAGAGGGGGGGTGAGTGAGGGATCGAGTAATGACTGTCTACGCATGCGTTAAAATAGCACAAGATATAAATACATTAAGACATGATATGAATACATTAATATAGCATAGGATAAAATATATACATTCTAACTAACACATTCGTACCCATTCAACCAAGATGTAGTACCACGTTGGTCGTATTAGTCAGTAGACTCTGAATTTGGGCGTAGTACAAGAGTATAGTGAAGGGTAGAGAAACAGGTGAGAAAGAGTGATGGGGAGATGTAATTGCGTAAGGGAGGGAGAAGATAGTGACGTCAGACTAACCTTCTCTCTATTCTAGCTAACTTAAGCTAATCTAAGGTTCTAGTTATACACTGCTATCTATCTAAGTGCTAATAGTCACTATTAAATCCAGAATTGTGACATCCCTCCGGGCCAATTTGGAATACACTTGAGAGTGGATTCATACCTAATTTACTGAGTCTGAGGCCGGGGTTTGAGTGGTGTCGGGGGGGCCTGAGTCAGGGGCGGGATCTGAGTCAGAGTACCGGGACAGGAAATCTGCGAGATGGTGTTCCTTCCCGGACTGGTAGATGGTCTGGAAGCTGTACTGTGACAGGGTGAGGGAGTACCTCATTAACCTTCTGTTTAGGTTTTTTGCGCATGCGAGAAACGTGAGGGGTTGGTGGTCTGTGTGGAGGATAAAATGGCGACCGTATAGGTATACGTGGAACTTCTCAATTCCAAACACAAGAGCCCAACATTCTAGCTCAGAAGTACTGTAATTCATCTGGGTGGCATTGAGCTTACGCGAGGCATATGCTACGGGAAACAGCATATTATCGTGCTCCGGGTCGGGTTGTAGCAGGGCCGCGCCGACGGCGCGTCCACTAGCGTCGCACTTCAATACGTAGGGGCGGGTCGGGTCAGGCAGACGGAGTATGGGTTTACTAGTGAGAGCAGCCTTCAGCTGGTCGAACGCTAGCTGGCATTCTGTTGACCAGGTGACTTTTTCCGGGAGGTTTTTCCGCGTCAAGTCTGTTAAAGGGACCGCGATGCTATTGTATTGCGGTATGAACCTTTGGTAATACCCTGTTAGTCCTAGAAGGGACCTTATACCTGATTTGGTGGTGGGCTGAGGGGCTAACTTAATTTTCTCTACTTTGGTTTCGTCTGGCATTATTTTATTCTTTTCGATCATGTGACCTAAGAATTTCAGTTTATTGAAACCTACCATGCATTTCGACGGCCTGGCGGTTAGGCCGGTTTCGCGGAGTCTAGCTAGTAGAGCGGTTATCGTTTCCACATGTTCTGCCCAGGTGGGCGTGGCTATCAAGATGTCATCCACGAAGTGGGTGATCCCAGGTCGGTCAATTGGCTGGATCAGTTTTCGCATCATGCGAGTGAACACGGAGGGGGAATTGTTTAGGCCAAAGGGGACGGTTTGGAATTCGAAGTGGCCTTGGTCGGTGGTAAAGGCGAGGTAAGGGCGGCACTTCTCTTCCACTTCTATTTGGAAGAACCCCTTGCTAAGGTCAAACTTGGAAAAGTATTGAGCGTTGCTCAGTTTTGAAAATAGTAAATCAGGGTCTGGCATGGGCTCGACTTGAAATTCAGTGACTGCGTTTAACCGGCGGAAATCTACGCACATGCGGTGAGATCCGTCTGATTTCTTTACTAATACTATCGGCGCATTGTATGGGGAGGTTGAACTCGCGATGATGTTATGGGCTAACAGATAATTGATTTCTTTCTCAATGACGTCCAGTTTGGCGTGGGGCATAGCATATGGCTTGACCGTAATGGGTCGCGGGTCCGTGACTTTCATGGTGAACGTCTCTAAGTTAGTACGTCCTGGGGTGTCAGTTAGCACATCTGAGTGTGAGGAAAGTAAGTTTTTGACTGTTTTGATCTGTTCAGGGGTTAAGAGGGGACAGATTCCTACGTCATCCATGGTTTCTCCCTTATGTAAGGGAAACGCGGTCAGTGAGTCATCGGCTTCTGTTTCTTCCGCGATGGCGGTTGCTACAAGGGGCGTATCGTCGAGTGGGCGTTCGAGGTATTGTTTTAGCAGGTTGATGTGGAACATTTTGTCTTTGTTTCCGACTTTGATGAGGTAGTTAGTGCCTGAGAGCTTTTTTGTAACTGGGTAGGGGCCCCTCCATGCTAACTGGAGTTTGTTGTAAGAGGAGGGGAGGAGCAGTAGTGCCTTATCGCCCGGAGCCAGAGGGCGTTCTTTGGCCCGCCGATTGTATAGTTTCTCCTGTTTCTCCCTCTCCTTGGCTAAGTGTTTTGAGGCGATAGTGTGGACAGTGTTAAGCCTAGCCTTTAAGTTGTTGATGTAGGCGTGGACTGAGAGTTCTTCGGGATGCGGGGAAGGATTAGTCCAGGCGCGCTTGAGGAGTTCTAGAGGCCCACGGGGTTGGGAACCGAATAGCATCTCATAGGGAGTGTAGCCTAGAGTAGAATGGGGGGTGGACCGATATGCGAATAAGGCTGTGGGGAGGAGTGTGTCCCACTCATCCAGAGGGCCATCGACGGTTTTCTTTAACAGCCCGATTAAAGTTTGGTTAAAACGTTCGACTAGCCCATTGCATTGAGGGTGGTAGGGGGAGGATCGGAGGTGGGTGGTGTTCATTATGTGCAGCGCTTCTCTCATCAGTGTACCGGTGAATTGGGGCCCGTTATTGGAGAGTAGGACTTCGGGAAACCCCACTCTCGTGAAAATGGTAAACAGTGCCTCGGCCACGTGTTTCGCGTCCTCTTTCGGCAACGCTACCGCTTCCGGCCAATTGGTGGCCTGACATATCACGCAGAGTATGAACCTGTTCTTCTTACGTGTTATGGAAAGTGGCCCGACGAGGTCTACTGACACCCGCTGAAAGGGTGTGTCGGTCACCGGGTGTTTACCTAACGGTACTGGTTTAGTGTGGTGGGCCTTGGACATGAGCTGGCATTGGTGGCATGACGCTACAAATCGTTTGATCTCATTGTGCATGCCGGGCCAGTGGAAATAATGGGTGATTTTGTTGATTGTGGACCCTTGCCCTTGGTGACCACCCAGGGTTGAGTCGTGGGCCGCCTCCATTACTTGTCTACGGTAGGGACCGGGAATGATGAGCTGGTCTCTGACCGATCCGTCAGGGAGGCTGGACCGTCGGAACAGTCGTTTCCCTTTTTGAATAAACGAGTGGGGTTTCGGGGGGTCTGGGTTTTGACCGACCTTAGCGAACAGTGGGGCCAGGGTCGAGTCTTCCTGTTGGGCCCGCAGGAATTCGTGGGCCGTGGGGGATTCCTCGAGAGGGTGGGGAACAGGGTCAGGGCGCGCGCGTGTGGCCACTGAGGCTAGGGGAGGGAGGGGGACATCGGCAAGGTTGACGTATCGTTCCCCCAGGATGACGTCATAGGGTAATTTGGCTCGGACTGCTAAGGTAGCCGTGCCAGTGTATGGTTGTGACTTGATGTGAACCTTGGCGGTTGGGAGGGACTCAACTTCTCCCGTTACCACTCTATATTGGATTGACTCGCCGGTGTAATCGGAGGGACTCACGAAGGAGGTCTTAGCGAACCCATCGATCTGGCATCCTGAGTCGAGAAGGGCCCTGGCTCTTTTAGAGTTGATCTCTATATTTCTCTCTGTCTTGGTTTCCGGTTTGTCGGAGGGTGTAAGCGGGGGGGGGGGTGTCGGTTTCTGGGTCTTGCGTCCGAGGGGTGTCCGCAGGGCAAAGGGTGATGGTGTATACTCCTCGGGGGGGTTTCTGGGAGTGATTAGGGCCGGTATGTGCATTAGGCTGTTGCCCAGTGGAGTTACCTTGTCGAGTCGATTGGGTTTGCCCGGTGCCGGTTTGTGCCCTGGTCGGTTGGTATGGTTGGCCCGCACGTCGGGAGTCTTGAGGGGGCGGGGGGGGTCTGGGTTTGGGTGGACCCGGTCGGGACGACGGGAAGCTGGTTTGACTGATTAGAGGGGGAGGGTTGGTGCGGTGGTTGTCCCAGTTATTCCAGGGTGACCGTGGGTGACCCGGGCGGGACAGATGGCCCGGTGGCCGTGTCGACCTCCCATTTTCCTGTCGGGAAGCGGGATGTGCGAGATATTTCTCCCGGGGGTGGGACGATTCTACCTTGTTGGCTTGCAGAAATCTATCTGCGCTCTGTAGGGAGGAGGGTAACCCTTCGATCCCGTGTTGTATCAGGAAGGCCTTGAGTTTAGGTGTCATTTGTGACTCTACCTGCTCAGTCATTAGGAGGGTGACCATACCGTCGAATGACTGCTCGATATTTCCCAACTCAACCCACTTAAGAAGGTAGGATTGTATTCGTTCTGCGAATCGGGTGTAATTCTCCCCTGGTCGTAGCGTGGACGACCGAAACTTTTTCTGGTAGTGGGACGCGTGCAACTGGTGCCGGTTTAAGAGCGCGTTTTTCAGTGCAGCGCATGACTCCCTGTCTTCTGGGGCCAGTTTACAGTAAGCCTCGTAGTCCTCTCCTCTCAGAGTGGAGACGAGGATCCTACAATGTAGTTCTGGGGGGACCTCATTCAACTCCATGCAGTCGCTAAACCGCCGGAGGTAAATGTCAAACTGTTCTAAACGGGGGTCGTGGACGTCGGTCCATAGAGAAGCATGTCTGGGGAGGGGATGGTTGGGGGTGGCTGAACTAAATGATGAGGGGGAGTTTGGGTTGTCGTTGTTATCGGGGGCCCTAACACTTGCTGCTAATTCAGCTAATCTGAATTCGTGTGCCCTGCGTGCTTCCTCGTCTAACCTATTCCTCTCTTCTCTAGCTGATTCTTCTAACCTAAGTTTCTCTCTCTCCTCTCTAGCTAATTGTTCTACTCTAAGCCTATCTTCTCTTTCTAATTGCTTTGCTCTCTCTTCTCTAGCTACCTGTTCTAATCTCTCCTCTCTAGCTACCTGTTCTGCTCTCTCTGTCTTGGCCTCATGGGCCGCTACCTGCTCTACTACGTATTTAGTGATGTCTGAGTCAATGTAGCCTATAGCTATAGCCTCTTCTCTCAACTGCTTACGCAATAGTACACCTTCCGCCATAGTAACAGAGTGAGGCGAGATTAAGATACTAGAGGCGGACAGAGATATAGCGAGATAGGAAAGGAAAATATAGGAGGGGTGTTGGGGTTCAGAGTTTAGCTAACGTAATACAACTCAAAATGGTACTCACCAGACAGCAATTCCAGAATTTTACACACATACACTAACACACGTATATCCAATCATAAAGTTATCGTTTATATGGCGCTCGGCGCTGTTGGTGCAGATAACTTCGGGCTGGTTAGGAATTCTCTTTCCCCGTGCCGGGACTGGATTAGCGTTTAATGTTAGTGTCTATTTTCCAGGGTTTGGATACCGGGAACTACGGCGGGTTCCTACGGGGAGGTTGACAGGGCAGTTGTCGGGTTCTCGGCGGTCTCTAGTTGTCGGGCAGGCTGATGCGGCGGCGGTGGGTCTCTCTGCTGACGTCTCGGGTGCCGGTACGTTGATGCGGGGCCAGAGGGTGGCGATCTGGCGGTTGGGGCGGCAAATCTGGCGTAATGGGGTGGCAAATTTGGTTGCTGGTGTGTCTGGGGTGACGTAGGCTGGCGTAGTGTGGCGAGCCTGGCTTAATGGGGTGAGTTGGCTGGGGTGGCGTAGATTGCTCGGAGTGGCGAATCTGGGGTGGCTTAGGTTGGCGTATCTGGGGTGCGTAGGCTGGGGTGACGTAGGCGTAGGCTGGGGTGGCGTAAGCGTAGGCTGGGGTGTGGTAGGCGTAGGCTGGGGTGGCGTAAGCGTAGGCTGGGGTGTCGTAGGCGTAGGCTGGGGTGGCGTAAGCGTAGGCTGGGGTGGCGTAAGCGTAGGCTGGGGTGTCGTAGGCGTAGGCTGGGGTGGCGTAAGCGTAGAATGGGGTGTAGTAGGCGTAGGCTGGGGTGGCGTAGGCTGCGTAAAGTGGCGAGCCTGGTTTGATGGGTTGATGGATCTGGTTGCTGGCGTTGGGATGACGGGTCTGGTTGCTGGCTTAGAGTCTTTGTGTTGTAGAGAGATGAGCCCCCATCCAGGGTCGGTTTCAGAATCGGCGTAGTCCTCGGGTTGTTGCTGTTGACAGTGCGCTGAACGGCTTGAAGTTCAGATAATCCCGGATACGAGGTCCCACTTTGTCACGACGTGGCAATTGAGAGGGGGGTAATAATGGCTGGTTGTCTTAGAGATATGAGGTGCCGATGCTGTGGTTGACCTGGAATATTTATTTGTTCTCTACTGGCTCGCTTAGATGTTGTTAAACACACACAGACAGACAGTTCTAAGTTAGGCAAGCAAGTTTCTGGTTACGTTTCAGGTGTTTATTTATGATTCAAATTCAATATCCAATGATGAAATACACATACTAACATGCAGGGGAGATACAATGCTTGAGATATATGCACAGGAACGTCTAACACTCAATATACTGTGTTGTTGCGGAATCCAAGTTTAGGCTACGTAACTATAATGAGGAAATTACGATTACTGGCTAAGTATCTGCAAGCCCAAGTAACAATTCGGGAGCTAGGCCAAAACGATGTGTCTAGCTCGGGAGCTGGGGGAGATCTGCTTTAGTTTAGTTGGGCGGGCTTTTTCGTGGACACTAGTCACCTGACCCAAGGTTAATTTGGTTGGCTTACATTTAATTACATCCTATTCTCATTGGCTAGATTGGATATACATTTGCATAAGAAAAGCTTATTGGAGCCAAAAATGGATTGGGGGTCGGGGTTGCGAGGGCGGAAAGGGGGGGGGAGAGGTCTAGATGAAAGACAATTTATACAGACGTCATGCTGAGTGGGGGAATTTATCTCCCTTTGGTAGAATTTTAAGTAGTTAACTCAAGTGGCTGGGGGGGGGGTTTCGGACGAGAATTAGTTATATGTGGGCGAACTGGGTTCTTTGGTCAACGCTCAGGGAACGACCGTCTCAAAGCAATTGCATAACATGCCGCTAAGCTGAGGGGATATAAAAGGGGGTGGGGGTGGCGGGGACGCGAAGAGGAGGGGGTGAGTGAGGGATCGAGTAATGACTCGCTCAGGGAACGACCGTCTCAAAGCAATTGCATAACGTGCCGCTAAGCTGAGGGGATATAAAGGGGGGGGTGGCGGGGGCGCGAAGAGGGGGGGGGTGAGTGAGGGATCGAGTAATGACTGTCTACGCATGCGTTAAAATAGCACAAGATATAAATACATTAAGACATGATATGAATACATTAATATAGCATAGGATAAAATATATACATTCTAACTAACACATTCGTACCCATTCAACCAAGATGTAGTACCACGTTGGTCGTATTAGTCAGTAGACTCTGAATTTGGGCGTAGTACAAGAGTATAGTGAAGGGTAGAGAAACAGGTGAGAAAGAGTGATGGGGAGATGTAATTGCGTAAGGGAGGGAGAAGATAGTGACGTCAGACTAACCTTCTCTCTATTCTAGCTAACTTAAGCTAATCTAAGGTTCTAGTTATACACTGCTATCTATCTAAGTGCTAATAGTCACTATTAAATCCAGAATTGTGACATACATTAATGATTACCGGCACTGTGTATGCGGATGACTGGCATGGTCTCCATAGATAGTCACTAACGCATAACATACAAAATCTCTTATTGCTAGGTGTCAACTGTCAACTATAGAAATGAACGTGAAAGGAATTCGTTGTTACATCACAGTATTGTAGTCTCACAGTGTCATAGACAAGTCTCATATTGTCATAGCTTTGTTTTTCATATTGTCATAGTTGAGTTTTATATTGTCATAGTTTAGTTTCATATTGTCATAAATTAGCCCCATATAGTCATAGTTTAGTCCACATTTCTGCAACATAGGGCACGCGTGGTATACTTGGCACGCAGAACGATTTGCCGTGGCACGCAGAAGACCTCCAAAAGATGAATTTAAGTTTCTTTCACAAGTGCCAGACCATGATGACTTTTAGAACGTTGGCATGCTGAATGAATTAGAAATTCTACTTAGGCACACTATTATGAAAAATTTGCCGACCTCTGGTTAAGCCCCACATTGTCATAGTTTAGTCCTATAATGTCATAGATTAGCCCCATTATGTCATAGTTTAATCCTATATAGTCATAATGTTGTTTTTAGAGGTTCTACAATCGTCTATTAAAGCCACCCTGTACACAATGACAGACGCAAAGCCTCATTTCTAAATGTCTAATTATTAGCACCCGACTCTGCTATAATCAATTCCAGATAATCCCGCACCCCCTTCTTTATATCTGACCCATCCACAGTAACTAAATGTTCAAACTAAGGTGCACGAAGCGAGTTTATACTAAGTTGTTTTCATGTTTTATAAACATCTTGAACATATGATGTCATTTATCTAGGACACGGGGCTATGAGCTTTTCTCCAAATTACAAGCCAGTTTGGTCACAATATACTGGCCCGTCCCCCCCCCCTCCTTTTCCCCAACAACCTCATTACCTCTTGAAAGCATTTATTTCGAGAAATACATAAACATGCTTTTTTATTACCTGACATAACTGCACCTAAAGATGTATGACATAGAAGTTGTAATAAAGATGAACATAAATGTCATTTAAAATTTTAGCACACAACCTTTTCCTGGTTATGTGTCTTTACTTTAACACTAGTAGTTAGTAGTCATTCTCCTTAACTAATGGTTCCTCATTATGTTCCTTAGCGTCACACTACTTGTTCCTGGTTATGTCCCATAGCGTAGCACTTACATCGTTCTTTTATTATATCCCTTAGTGTTAACATTATGTCCCTTAGCGTTGGTAGTACTTGTTCCTAGTTATAATAATAATAATAATAATAAGACTTGTATAGCGCATATCCCGTTGGAAACAGTTCTATGCGCTGTCAACAGTTGCAGACATAGTACAGACAACGAATAAAAGACAAAAATGTATACATGAAAAATAATAAAATAATAAACTGTTAATTAAATAGGTAGGTCTTCAGCTAGCTTCTGAAAGTATCAAGGCTTGGGCACTGTCGAAGTTGTAGTGGGAGGGCATTCCATGCGGACAGGCCCACGTATGAGAATGCCCGTTCGCCAGCGGACACCAGTTTCACACGAGGGATCTGAAGAGTAAGTGTACCAGAAGCCGAGCGGAGTGGACGGGATTGAGACAGGAGCGAAGGTAGTCGGGGGCAGAGTCATTCACGCACTTGTAACATAGAGACGCCAGCTTATAGGAGATCCGGTGGTTAATGGGTTATGTAGGTCTCCCATTGTTGAAATAGTACAGAGCTGCTTCCTTTTTAAAAGAGAATAGTTTTAATTTACCACGAGAGATATATTTAAAGAATGATTTGTATATTTAATTGCTTGCATGAATTAAAAACAAGGACATGCATGAAGCTCACAATGTAGGTCTATACTGGCCTATAGCCTACATTTTAAGCAAATTGCTACATTATCAAATGGAAAAAAATAATTTTTAAATTAATTGTTCAATATGGCTCATGTATTTTTAAGATAAACGTTTAAAACAATAGCATCGAGTAGGGAACAAATTACAAAACTATGTATAATCTATTTAAAATATATTTTAAAAAAAAGACTTTGGGGAGGTTAAAATATACATACGTTAGCAAATACTAACAAAAAAACTATATCTATGTCGAAAAAAATATATATGCTACATCCCAGTAGATAGACTATATTTATTTTTAAAGAAAGACGTAAGAAATACGAGCATGGTAAAGAATGAGAAACGTCACATTGTAAGGTGACAAGTACATTGACTCCAAGAACAGAATTGTATAGAAAGAACGACTATACAAATATTAGATAAGATAATAACTTAAAAAATGGTCTTTATATTCTTACAATCTAACAATGATTTAATAATGTCATTGTCCTCCCACGCTACTTTCACCAACATCTAACCCTTACCTTCTCCTTTAGAACATTTAGTGTCCACCCATGTGGATGTCAACCTATACATATGGTATTGTTACACAAACTGTTTCGGAAAAAAGAAATATTGTGGCAGGAGTAAAAAAACAACGAAGAATTATAATATCTTGGCCAAACAAGTGTGTGAATAGCCCAAAATAAACACCACGCACACAAACACACACAGACAATGTGCAATCTCATTATGTGCATGCTCCAGATATAGCAGACGGGTTTTTAATATAATAACTTTTTTCTTATTCTCTAATACGTTTAACGTATGTTACGGTATTATGAATTATTTAAATAATCATGCAGTGCTTCATTAAATAATTATACAGAAATAGTATATAAAAATTTAATTACAGCCATTTGAGCCAGACATCTAGAAAAGGAATATTTGTAAAATAGTTTTCCTAGAGCCTAGATCTATAATATGATTTTTATTACAATAGCCGTGTGTTGCGCTATATTCAACTGTCTTCACTCATACTACATAGCAGAGTGTTGCGCTATATTCAACTGTCTTCACTCATACTACATAGCGGAGTGTTGCGCTATATTCAACTGTCTTCACTCATACTACATAGCGGAGTGTTGCGCTATATTCAGCTGTCTTCACTCATATTACATAGCGGAGTGTTGCGCTATATTCAACTGTCTTCACTCATACTACATAGCGGAGTGTTGCGCTATATTCAACTGTCTTCACTCATACTACATAGCGGAGTGTTGCGCTATATTCAGCTGTCTTCACTCATATTACATAGCGGAGTGTTGCGCTATATTCAACTGTCTTCACTCATACTACATAGCGGAGTGTTGCGCTATATTCAACTGTCTTCACTCATACTACATAGCGGAGTGTTGCGCTGTATTCAACTGTCTTCACTCATACTACATAGCGGAGTGTTGCGCTATATTCAACTGTCTTCACTCATACTACATAGCGGAGTGTTGCGCTATATTCAGCTGTCTTCACTCATACTACATAGCGGAGTGTTGCGCTATATTCAACTGTCTTCACTCATACTACATAGCGGAGTGTTGCGCTATATTCAACTGTCTTCACTCATACTACATAGCGGAGTGTTGCGCTATATTCAACTGTCTTCACTCATACTACATAGCGGAGTGTTGCGCTATATTCAACTGTCTTCACTCATACTACATAGCGGAGTGTTGCGCTATATTCAGCTGTCTTCACTCATATTACATAGCGGAGTGTTGCGCTATATTCAGCTGTCTTCACTCATACTACATAGCGGAGTGTTGCGCTATATTCAGCTGTCTTCACTCATACTACATAGCGGAGTTTTGCGCTATATTCAGCTGTCTTCACTCATACTACATAGCGGAGTGTTGCGCTATATTCAACTGTCTTCACTCATACTACATAGCGGAGTGTTGCGCTATATTCAGCTGTCTTCACTCATACTACATAGCGGAGTGTTGCGCTATATTCAACTGTCTTCACTCATACTACATAGCGGAGTGTTGCGCTATATTCAACTGTCTTCACTCATACTACATAGCGGAGTGTTACGCTATATTTAACTGTCTTCACTCATACTACATAGCGGAGTGTTGCGCTATATTCAACTGTCTTCACTCATACTACATAGCGGAGTGTTGCGCTATATTCAACTGTCTTCACTCATACTACATAGCGGAGTGTTGCGCTATATTCAACTGTCTTCACTCATACTACATAGCGGAGTGTTGCGCTATATTCAACTGTCTTCACTCATACTACATAGCGGAGTGTTGCGCTATATTCAACTGTCTTCACTCATACTACATAGCGGAGTGTTGAGCTATATTCAGCTGTCTTCACTCATATTACATAGCGGAGTGTTGCGCTATATTCAGCTGTCTTCACTCATACTACATAGCGGAGTGTTGCGCTATATTCAACTGTCTTCACTCATACTACATAGCGGAGTGTTGCGCTATATTCAGCTGTCTTCACTCATATTACATAGGCTATAAAGGTGATTAGAATAAAACTAAGTTTTATATAAGTTTTATATTGGAAATGGAATTGTTTGGTTGTTGTTATTTGTGGTGGGAGGAGAGTTTGACTTGTTACAATAGAGTCATTTATGTATGGTACAGTAACCGTCAGATTTTATGTAGTATTCAATTATGAATCTCAGGACAGGTCACATATGAAGTTTAAGCAATCTTTCATTCTTTCAATCCTTGGACTTCTTATAAGGATTAGTTTTTATTCAAAGGGTATTAACACATATGCAAGAATAAACGCATACAAGTATCTTTCTTTTCTAGTAGCTGCCGGGTAAGGAATGGATTGCCTTCCGTAACACACCAGGAAAAGCAATAACTTAACATCACGCTAATCGAAATGAAAGAGTAGGCTCAATCCACGGATACGCGTAGGACGCAATAATCTCCTGTAGGCCTATCACTTCTCTACCCATGGGCCTCAAAGACTGGAGAAGTGTGTAAGCCGCCGATATGTTCACATTAAGAATACACCGGCGGGCGAACGCAAGGGAGACACCTCCTGTTGCGCATCCGAGGTTCATTGCACCACCAAGAAGCCCTAAGCCTTGGTGGGGAGGAAACAGTTAGCGTAGCAGTCGCGTCTCAAAACCCGCTCTGGTGCTGGATGCCCATACCTATAGTATGGGATTTGTGCTACCGGGCGACATTGCAGCTATACGGGCTAGCCACCACGATAACGATCGAGGGTATTCCATAGTTTGTTTTAAGCTGGGCTGCAGAGACCGTACCCTATGTTACATGGCACGCCACGCCTTCGGCATGCCGTGGGGTGGCTGACGCCCAGATAGAACCTTGGTGCCCCCCCCCCCCCTTTGTCCACCCCCAAAAACATAGTTACGCACTGGACTAAAGAGCCGGATGGCTTGTCCGGTTTTTATAGAGACATTATTAATTCAGTAGGCCTTAAGAAGAAGTAACATATAACATAGCAACAGGGGTGTACAATTACGGCACTTCGTGGTGTGAAGTGCAGTTCCTGTTGACCTCTTGCGTGGGTCACAACTCTTTTGAACAGATAATAATTGTGTATTTTGTTTCTCTTGAATATTATATTTACACGAGATGTCTACTTTACATACTACTTTAGACTTGTGTATAATATACAGCCATAATGACACAATAAAATATCATTTGAATATGTGTATTTAGTGATACTTAGCAATATAAATATAGATTTGTACGTGTGGGTGGGGCGAGGCTCTCTATAACACACACACACACACACACACACACAATTGGCATGCGGCTAATATGTGTCTATCACTTGCGGTAGACGGTAGGATACAGTTGTTGAAAAAGACAACATCCAGCTAAGCATATTATAATATAATCGACTCCTTGTCGCGTCTCAATAATCTCGTTTAATCACAAGGGTAACAAACAAAAAATGAAAGAATATGGCAGTACGGAAAACTGAGGGGATTCCCCTATTGAACAGTTCACGCTTGAGTAATTCCTTGAGTCATACATTCACAATTTAAGTTGCACAAGAAGAATGTATTTTAAGAACTTCTATATTTAAAAGCCTTTTGGCTTTTTCTTTTTTTATTACATCAACTAGTAGATTTAATTGTATTCGGTCTGTCTGTCTGTCTGTCTACCTGTTCGTCTGTCTATCTGTAAGGTATATCTATCCATCTATCTATCCGCCTATCAGTCTGTCCATCCGTTTATCTATCTGCCTATCTGTCTGTCTATATATCCGTTTACTTGTCGATCTATATGTTCAAATCTTTTTCTCTCTCTCTCTCTATCTGTCTACCTGTCCGTCTATCTGTCTGTCTGACTGCTTTTCAGTCCGTCTCTCCGTTTGAGAGTCTATCTCTATTTCATCACTATTCACCTAATAAAAGTTCATTTCACACGGCAATTATTATTGTCACACTATGAAATCATTCATATCGCTTTTAGATTAAAGGAGTGAAACATAAAGAGAATGTTTTAAAACATGTTACAGTAGGAAGTCAGCCATCATGTCATGATAGACTTCCGTTAATTTATTGATCTCTGGATAGATGGAAACTTTTGGGGATTCCCCGAACATTCTTTTATTTATTTTTGTTTTGTTGTTTTTTTTTTGTTTTACGCATGAGCTATTGCTCAGAACCTTTACATTAAAAAAACATTACTTCAGAAATAGTTTATTGTGTTATTACAAGTCACATGCTACATATTTAACAGTGTAAAAGTATAACAATAGGTAATATATCCATAAACATCCGATTCAATACTTAATTTAAAAAAAAAATCATAATTTATTGTTCTGCATGGCATTCTTGAAATTAATTAAATAAATCCAACATTATCAATGAGAAATCCCGAAATAATCTGTACGTTATATCAAACATAGTTGTACAGAGGAAAGAAAGCAAATTAAATGTAGTGAATGTTTTACCCAACGACTTCACATTATAAAGACTAACTGAAGTTATGTCCTAAATCTAACTCAAGAAAGAAGACAATAGAAATTTTCTAGTATTTCGGGTGTGAAAAAAGAGTTATGCGGATGATGATTTTAAGCCACGAGTATATTCACACTTTGAATCCAATTTTCTTCTTTTTTTGGGTGACAATTTAAAAAAAAATCTGGTTAAGTCATTTCATTAAGACTTGAACATTTTAAATACCTCAGCTTACCTTGTCAACTTCACGCGTTTAATAAAAACTGATTTGGTTTAGAGTTTAGACAGTTGAAAGAAGAGAAATGTAGGTCATTTCCTGAGATAAAATAAAACCATATTTGTGAAGCGTAAATATGTACAGAATGAAGGTGGCTTAAAGGTGGACTTTAGTTGGAGATGTCAGGTTTACATTTTTAAACAAGGACCACAAAGCAGTGCATTTTCATTGACATCACTTTTGCAATCATGATTTAACAAAAATTCAAAGTAGGCAAAAAAAACCAAATAGGACCATTTTGGGTTCTTACATAAAGCATGGATCACCAGTTTGGCTGGCCATGACGTACAAAGGGATTGTGTCGACCATACTTTCACCAAGTTATATATAACACATGTTGTTTATAAGGTCTAACAACATTCCATGACTCTACAGAGCGAGAACAAACAACTTTAAAAAGTTGCCCATTTTCGAATTAAAATCGAGTTCGTCTAGCAGTAATGGAAGTGTTTCTACAACGCAGACCAGAACTGCACTCTTCAAAGTACCGCCAACATTGGTATTCCTTAAGTCATGAGTAAAAATTATAACAATGACCTAGAGTTCAATATAAGCAAAATTGATATAACGAGTTAGACTTAATTTATCGCACAAGGACTGAGTGACAGGTAAACTAAAGGAGAGACGGTGATACGGGTGTTGTTTGGGGAGGGGTGGGTAAGGGAGCAATGGAACCCACCTCCCCCTGTTTAATTCAAAATTACTGTTGATCACGTTTTAAATCTGTTTACATTACGTGTCCTTCAATAAACAGTACTACGGTCAAGTGTGTCCAGGTGACCATATAAACACAAGCTTGGACACGATCTTGACCAACGTCGGACAGTCTGTTGTATTTCTATAGGGCCTGGGTTTGGTGAGCGGATGGCGTTCATGTCACAGCAAGTCCCAACAGTAGTCATGGAAACACAATGAAGTCAAGGCCGTCGTCAAAACATTGAGGGTAAGGGTCAAGTAGGAAACGACTCAATAAAACGTAAATCTAACCAAAATATATTTGTAAGGATAATGTTCTATGTAAATCATATACATGATATAGAGATAGAGTTAGACAGATAGATAGACATAGATAAATGAACATAGAATCTTAGATAGATAGGTGGATAGCAAGTTTGATAAATGTAGTGCTTGACAGATATATTACCAGATTAATTTCCATTTCGAAAGTTTACCAGGTAGATAAATAACTAGTTAAACAGATCGTCAAATAAATATTATATAGCCGTATAGATAAATTAATAAATAACCAGCTTGTAATAGATATATTGCCAGTTGCAAGATAGATAAGTAGATAGATAATTTGATGCGATACGGGGATTAACTAGCTAGCTACTTCGTTATGTCTTACGTCACAACCGTATCAAATATTGCTATTAAGGAACCTTTCACAAATTACGTCTACCGAAAAAAATGGGTGATATATATATATATTTTTTTTACTTTAGAAGTCAAATAGGAAGGGAGGATGTAGTCGACTAATATAACGTCACCAAAAATATTGTTTGTTTAAAATGTAATCAACATGCTTTATGTAATTCAAAAGCAATCATAGTTTTTACAAAACATTTTGTGACACAATTGTTTGAAATACAAATAATACGCCTTCTAATTCAACCCATCTAATTTTTTATTTTGAAGTGGTTTAATCACGGGAATCGTATGTGTCATTGAGTGGAAACTTGAGAATTTTAGGGATGCTGTCTGACAACGAAGGGAATCTTTATTGTTTTTTCAATTGCACGACGTCATTTAGAGATAACCCTTTATGTATCATGTTCAGTAGGCGTAAAGTTTGCTTAAAAGTTTCGTGAGTTACGTGGAAGGGTAGGGGAGCCAGGGATGGCAAAGCTTGTCGATATAAAGAGGGCGAAGAGGGGACAAATACTAAATGTTATAAATCTAGTGTAAACAAAAAAAAATTCCTCCCGCCAATGTAATTTGATTTATTTTCTAATTGTAATGGCAAATGTTTTTTGTTCATAAAAATGACAGGCTTGAAATATTTCTTTAATCTATTTTTTTATACAAAGTTATAAATAAGTAATTATTACATAGGTTTTGAAATTGACGAAACACTGACTCAGTTGACGATTACCAAAAAAAAACAACAACAACCAAACAAAAAATAAATCGTATGGAGTCTAATGTTTAAATTCTAAATTATTTTTTAAAGCGGAAGTGGTTGGAAAAGAGGGCCGGCGGTGACCCCCCTCCTCCTTCCCTTTGCCATGCCACTGGTGTACATATACATTTGTTATTAGAACTCTGGTCTTTACAACAAATGTTCACACTTACATGTAACGATGATATATATATATATATATATAGAGAGAGAGAGAGAGAGAGAGACTCTGTATGATATAACGAATCTCTCTTACGCTTTTTTTCTCTATTTTTCTCTTCCCTCTTTGACTACTAGTTCAGTCGGTCTACTAGTTCAGTTGGTCTACTAGTTCAGTTGGTCTACTAGTTCAGTTGGTCTACTAGTTCAGTTGGTCTACTAGTTCAGTTGGTCTACTAGTTCAGTTGGTCTACTAGTTCAGTTGGTCTACTAGTTCAGTTGGTCTACTAGTTCAGTTGGTCTACTAGTTCAGTTGGTCTACTAGTTCAGTTGGTCTACTAGTTCAGTTGGTCTACTAGTTCAGTTGGTCTACTAGTTCAGTTGGTCTACATATTTTGTTACTGTTGATTTGTTTATATTTCACACAAATTGTTCACAAATGAATGCATTTTATTTTTTTGTTGTTTTACCGTACCAGGACAAGGGAGGCTATTTATACATTCTCACTTTACTCATGCATGCATTTTATAACTGCACATCGATTTGCGTATAAGGTTTTCCTGTATTACTACTTTACTTATAATGAAGAAAACGAAATATACATACCTTTTGTGTTGGGCATTAACTGATTCTTGAACAATTCGAACATTAATTGGCGTAAAAACCGTCGACAGATTTAGTCATAAGTCGATATTATCATTATCTAGGAAATAAACACTGAAATTGCGTCTTTATCCCTGGCTTTACGTCAACAAAGGGGAAAGTACTCTAGATCTCTTTAATTCAAAAATTATTATCATGAAAACTGCAGACTATAGACTAGTATAGACCTACAATATGAATAGATTTGTATTGTTGTTTCGTTTTGTGACAAACCGGTAATATAATTTATGTTTGACTTGAATGGTCGAGATGGAACGACATGGAATATTTTTAGAGACTTTTGAAACACTTCCAGGGGTGTCATGATTACTAAGATAGGATCCAGTCATTCAAACTTACATAGTGTTAATGAGGTCAAGGTTTTATAACTAATACTAAAAGGTTAAGGTTCAATCTTATCTGCATAATCTTGGTTTCTCAACTCATAGAGGCTTTTTGTTTTGGGTAGAGTTGTACGTGTTCTTTTAATTATTTAAATAAAGAAAAAAACATTCCTTAATTTTCACTAAACTTAGAAGAGTTGAAAAAATTAAAACTCTTCATTCTAACATCGAAAGTCTAATAGGGTCGAAGTGTTTTAGTTCAACGGTCCATAGCTTAAAATAGGACTATGTGGCCAGCACAATGCCATTTCGAATCTATTGTCCATTTTCCGCAGGTTTAAGCACACACACACACAAAAACAACTAGATGTGGTCTTATCGTTTTTAAACCCATGACACTCGGGATTGTAAACTAACGCTTTATCATTATAATGTTGTGTTAGATTGATACGGAGGAATACTAAATATGTTTTTTATTGGACAAAAACAGCTTGAAGGTAGGGAGGGGGAATTACTAATAAACACATGAACAGCTGACACGTGCTGTCCAATAGACTTTGCATGACCTATTAACCCCAAAACATGCATAAAATATACTTGTCAACACATTAGCAAGCGACTGCGAAAAAATAAGGTTAAAAATTACAGTAACAGTAACACAGATTTTGAGTGGAAAAAAATATAGATGTATTATTGAAATTGTGTTAATGTAGATTCTATATGTTGTATATAAATGTAAATATTGTATAAAAAAGTTATTGTAATCTACCAATTTCTGTTTGTATTTAACCAAAACCTTCTTCTCAGGCATATCAGTCTGTTGGGTAGACACCCTAGCAAATTGACGCCCACCCTAAATGCGCCAAACCATGGTGGCGCCTTAACAGGGCTGATTAAAGTAAGTATCCCCATCGGGCCTGTCAAGCAGCGTTCACAAGTTTCTTTGTCTACGGCATACTAGAAGATTGTGTGGCCAGCACAATGCCCAAACACCTATATATTCCTTTACTAAAGTCAGGTACCGTTTATAACTGCGTAGATTCAGGGACAACCTCCCAAACCCGGGCACAAGCGTTTGCTTTTACCAGGATTTGAACCCAGTACCGGCAGCCTACTTGCCCAATCGACCACCGTGCGCCAAGTGTCTTCTATTTCAAAATGTCGAAATGTTCATGGCCCCATAGGGACATAACTTCACCAGGTTCAGGCCTAATTATTTATTAAAGGTGCCGCCAACAATGTGGAAAGGAATAAAAAAAATATCCTTTTATCTGTTTCAGAATTGCCTGTTTTAAACGAGGAACCCTTTTTTGTTGATCATTTCGGGGAATCAACGCACTTCACGCCCCATCAGAGTTAATATCCAGGGCCTTAGATTGTGAATACTTCCAGGTCTTAGTTAAGTAGAATTTTTACACTGGATTTGAACCTGATACCATCAAACCGACTCCACATCCAGCCTCTAGACAGACTTGCTCACTGAATTGTAGATCATCATCATCAAACCCCTGTGGTCGTTGGGGGGAGCGAATGGATACCTCAGCAGTAATATTTCTCCATTTGTTTGCCTATCTTGAGCAGCTGTCACTAGTTTAGCCATTTGCAGCTTTGTCCAATCCTTTATATTGTCGAACCAGTATTTCCGCTGACGGCCTCTCTGACGTCCACCTTCTAAAGTGCCTTGGATGATGTTCTTTTTGGCTGGTTATTATGCCGCACCGCATGAACGAACCATGTCAGTTTTTGCGCCGCTTTATTGTTGCCATTATGGTCTCTTGAGGGCCAGCAATTGGTGTCAAATTTGTAGATAGATCTAAATAAATATCAAGTGTCTTCTGTTCAAACTTCATATTGATTGCGTTTAACTTAGACACACACACATACACACACACACACATTTATATGTTCAAAAGTGGAAGTAAAACACAGTCCTGAACAGGACGGAAGACCCCATTAAGTTTTGCGGATTACCCTATGATCAGTTTGGCTCTAAGGGTACTTTACTTTGAGGATTGCCATATGATGAGTTTAGCCCGAGGGTGCTTTACTTTGAGAATCGCTGTAAGATCACTTAAGACTTGGATGGCTGGTTCAGTCAAATGATTGTACATAGATATTACCGCATACTTTCGCTTAAATGGAAACACATGTCGAAATACACACAATCCACTTGACATATAAATAGCTTGTTGTTTGTGAAGTACTTTAATGGATTAGATTTAGATAATACCAACTAAAAAACGAATAGTATTGTTACAATTAAAAGATAAGGAAATTGTGCGGACAGAGAAAGGGAAGGGTTGTTAGGGGTGGGGGACAAAAAGTACATATTGGCGCGGCGGCCGAGCGTCAGTATATTCGGCTGGCGTACTGAAGGTCCTGGGTTTAAATCCTGGTGATCATTTTTGTTCCGAGTCGGCACGCATCCCTGAGTTAACCCGACTCTGATAAGTATCTGACAGTAATTGGCGAAAATTAAAGACGACGAGGCACTGTGCTGTGCACACAATACCCTAGTATGCCGTGGCCGCAGAAACTGGTTAACGCTGCTTCACCGGTCTATTGAATTCATGAAT
The DNA here is from genome assembly GCA_949126835.1 of Anisus vortex. Lineage (NCBI taxonomy): Eukaryota > Metazoa > Mollusca > Gastropoda > Planorbidae > Anisus > Anisus vortex. The sequence goes on from OX421500.1 coordinate 21,647,904, forward strand.
TCATGCGGGGGATGAAGGGTTAGCCAAACTATTTTACAGACCTATAGACCTTTTCATTTTGTTAATTATTCTAAAAAAAAAGGTCAACGTCTGCTTCTGCGCACTCGGTGGGGGGCAGAAAGAAACAGCTGTTTGTTATTTGGCTTTGTTATTTAACTGGGTGTCTAGTGGTTTTTATTCGTAATTATATTAGTTGTTCATTAAAAAAAATAATGACTTCATAAAAACTTTATACCGAGATGCCAGGGATCGAACTGTACTTTTTTTTTTTACATTTTGAACCAGTTTTTAACAAAAAAAAAACATTTATTATACATTCTAGGCTTACGAAGCGTCTATGGCGACTATGGTTACCCAGACCCAGTTAATCTACCGAGCAATCGATGTGTCAGTAACTCGTCTTATAAAACATAGGCTACACTAAATAGCATTTTAGATAGTTACAAGGCTTTGTTTGTGTAGAAGTCTCAACACTTATTTTGCATTAGTTTCTTATACTTATATTTTGCAACATAAATCGTTGTAAGCTTAGGCTTAATTTTACTTTTTCTTAACTTAATTTAAGTCTTAACCTAGCGACCTAACCTAATTCAAAATAGGCTAGAATTAGACTAGTAGCGTATCCTATAATATAGGCCTATTACCTATAGTCCTGTAGAATACTATAGAGCCAAAGCAGTATAAACATAGCTATAGGCCAATATACATTATAAATATAAAAGTGCAGTGTTTTTAACCATTCACGATTTTTAAAAGCAAAATTTAGTGCATCTACTGCTAATTTTCGGGATGAGTATTTAGTGTTGAAAAATATATATATAATCATTGCAAATGTTTCTATAGCATTGAAGTTTTCTTCATTCTACTTTTGAAAGACGAGATAAATCGCCAATATAGACATTTTAAAAGAGATTTAAAAAAATAGAGTTTCAACACTTTTATTTACTGTATCTGTGTGTCAATTACAAAATATGACACGTTATAGGAACGCTCTATTCTTTTCTAATTTTTTCCTCTCAGCTATTAAAACACCAGGCCCGTTGGTTATATCCTTAGCAAACGGAATTTCTTTAAAACATGTTATTTCTCTTCTTTTATTCTTCCTTTTAACCCTTTCCGTACCGACCTACTTCTATCTATGCTTCTTTCAGTTCCGCTATATACGCGCTCGGGACTGTAAGGGTTAAATTCTGTGGGTATCTTTTTTTTTTTTTTGCGAAGTTCATGTAACCATGTTTTCGATCACTACACGTATACGGCCGAGAAGGAGAAAGCCAGCGCGCTTTAAGTCACATTATTACTTTTCGGTGAGTACACCAGACTTGAACCCCAACTTTTTTTGAGAATGCGAGCGAGCGTACTCTTTTTTTATGCTCGGAGAACTAACTCAGCTGTGTCCACGCACCACTGATACATCACCGTAAAAGTTAGGCACAAACGGTTGGCCGTTCCTGTCTACTCTAAGTTCCTGCTTATGATCTGGTATCCACTAGAAAAGGGGTCGGCAACCTAAGACACGCGTGCCATACTTGGCATGCAGAGCGGTTTTCAATGGCACGCGAGAGACCTCCAAGAGGTGTTTTATTATTGATGAAAACAAGAACAACAATGTGTTTCAGTAATATTTATATTAAGTGAAATCAATTTCACAACATTTAACTATATGTACTTCCCTTTTCAAAGGCACATATAAAGATAGATTGTTGGGCTTTTTCAGAAGCACATCGATGCACTCAAAGCGGAGTTTCAAGACTTTCAAATTGATTTTTTCATACAGAATCAAGCTAACTAGCTTACTCTTACTACGACCTTCTTTGCTGTAGATACTTCTTTTTATTAATTTTAGGGATATTGGCGATTTGAAAACGTAGCCAGTTGATTTTTAAACCTTTAATGAAATGTGCATCGAAATGTGCCAAATTGTTTAAGAGATAAACTCCTCAAGGTTGAATGGACAAATAATTAATGCAGGAAATGTTCACTTACAACTATTTAACGTAAATTAATTTTATACCTCTAATAATTAAATCTTGTAATGAATACCACAACGCTAGTTTATATAAAGAAATAATAATTAGTCAGTAATATTTGTTACATTACAAAACATTACTTCTTTGGCATCACTATTGAATCAAATTGAGAATCTTTATTTTAATTAAAGGGAGATAATTAGCTACTTTTATTTCCGCTAATATTTCTAATATTATGATTTTTAATTTTTATTATATAAAATACTAAATGGTCTACAATAACTTTATAATGACCAAACTGTCAAAAAGTAGTTGAAAATTTTATAAATGTTATATGACTAATATAATATATGCACATATTTTTCACATTATATTAACTACCCAGTTTGTATGATTACTTTGTATCAATTCCGCTAAACGTCGTTAACAAAGATACTTTTTAAAAGTAAATTAAAAATCACAGTGAAACTGAGAATGAAATATAATAATCCATAATAGTTGATGATAAATAGACTATGTATCTGGACACCTACATAATAACCTTTACAAAATAGTTACCATAAATGTGAAAGTTTGGTAATATAATTTTGTACTTAGTGAATATGCTAATAAAGAGGATGATAATCACATACACATTATTTTTTAAAATTAAATATAAAACGCTTTAACGATTTTCTCTAAAGAGTTCCTTTGCTTTTGGCCTTTGTCTAGCTACGGATTTAAATTACCTACTTGTCTTATAAGAAAACAAGTATAATAGAGCAGGTTAACCTTTAGGCTGTTGGGACGCTGAATGATTTAGAAATCATAGCTTGGCACACCATTAGCAAAAGGTTGCCGACCCCTGCTAGAGTGTGACCTTCACTTCGTATCAAATTAAATTAAACTAAAATTAACTAGATCTAACAAGGTTCATTAATTATATTGTGAAAAATTAAATTGTATAAATGCAATTTAAAAAAAAATAAATATTAGAAACAGTATAAATTGTGCTACATGGCTTGTTAAAATTATTAAATTATTTTTTCCCAAAAAGGCCCTTTTTTTTCGAAAATGGTCGTAGGGGTAGCGGGCGCTCCCCCTGCCCCCCCCCCCTGGCTACGCTACTGACACACACGCCAACACACACCTACACACAGATACCCACACATGCGCACTTTCACATATACCAACACACCGTGTCTCTGTTTGGATCAATTTACTTTGTTTCAAGACAATTCAAGGAAACCGAAATGTTCTATCATCTTTTTTTTTCTGCTTCCTGTTCGATTTTTTGTTCAATTTAAAGTTAAAATCTAGATCGTAGAACGTTCTAGAATTTGACCAATAGATTCTTGTGGACCACAGCACGTTCAGATAGTGGAGACTGTAGTAAATCTATTATAGGAATAATCTTTTAGAGTCTGTATTTCTCTTCTGCCTTTTTTAAACGAGACATTCACAAAAGACAATGTTGCAGGCTGAACATTTAGAAAGCTTTAAAAAGTTAGAACACTGTAGTTGAAACTATGAACTATATAATTTAGTGTTATAGTCTGGAATAGCCTAGTAAAGGGATGCAAATAATATATTGGCCTCTAAGATTAGGTCCCTGCCCATTGCAGTTACAAATTGTCACTTGACTTGTAACATGATTAGCTATTGAGAGAACGAGACTACCAACACATATCATGTTCAGAAAAGTTCTGACAACAAATTAAAAGTATAAATCTAGTCTTGGATTGCTAAATAAATGTTTGGATGGGCTCCGGACTGATAGACATTCAGAATGGAATGCGACAAGCGCCAAGAACCATTACGAGATCTGCCCATCAGTCAACACGTCTCTCAACTTTTCTCCACTGTTTTGAATTTAACTATTATTGTTTATGTTTGATTTAAAAGACTTATTATGCGAAACATTATAATACCTTTTTTTGGTGTCTATTTGAATGAAAAATTTCATAGAATGTATAATTACAATGAATAAATTATGATTGTTTTGACCTTGACCAACTTTTTAAAAATCATCTTTTAAATTGCTAAATTTTAATGGTCATCTAAATAATAGCATATTCGTCGCTATTTTTAAGTTTAAATTCAGATGTAACTTTAAGACATGCCTTTTGTCCTTGATTGGCAGAAGGCTACTCTGTTTCTTTAAAATTCAAACCAATCAACAGCAGGCGGTGTGTAGGAAAAAATATGAAAGTGTAAAATTGTTAAAACGTATCTGTCACTGTTGTAGATGTTATAGAACGTACGCATGTTATTAGATGAGGAATAAGAATGGTGTGCATGTTGTTATTATGTACGAGATTTCACCATTATATGAAAGGGAAGTGCGCATGTTATTTGTGTGATATAGCAACGCTGGATCCTAGATACAAGTAAGTTGAGATTGGACTTTACGCAAACAAGACGTATATGAGATGGGTCTTCGTACAAGTCTATAGTCAAGTACAGAAAGTATTGTTGTGATGAGCTAGAGCATACCAGTGTTACAGCGACTAATTGATTAAAGAATCGTGTATTATATTGAGGAGCCTTCGTTGATATCATTTTATGAAGTAACTGTGAGTCTTAGTCCTGTGACAGATTTGGTGGCAGCGGATTTACAATTTATTCCAAGGTTTTCAAACATTGTGGAACCGTTAGTACAATTAACAAAAAAGAATAGTCCTAACAAAATTGAATGGAATAAAGAATGTGAAGAAGCGTTGGCAAACATAAAGGCTATCTTTCAATCTACACCTATTCTAGTGCCCATAGATATCAGAAAAGAGCTTACGTTAGCTACTGACGCCTCAAGAAAAGGCTTAGGGGCTCTTTTGATGCAATATGATCAAGGAATTAATAAGCCTATACTGTATCTTAGTAGAAAATTAAATAAAGCTGAGGATAATTATTCAGTAATAGAATTAGAATGTTTGAGTCTCTATTGGGCCATTACTAGGCTACACAAATATTTGTTAGGCAAGAAATTCACAGTGTTAATTGATCATAAACCTTTATTAAAATTTAACAGTGATAAGGTCAAGAATGGCAGAGTGACCAGATGGGCATTAGCGTTACAGGATTATCAATTTGATATAAAATCGATAAAGGGGGAAAATAATAAGATACCTGATGTTTTATCGAGATTTACTGTTTAAAACATTGCTTGAAATTGTTTAATTATTTTGTTGATGTTTAACAATATGTTTTTTTTCTGTTGTTCCAGAAACAAAGAACTTAGAGTTTGACTGTTATGAGTGAAAGGGTAATAAAGTTTGAGATGAAGTAAGATAGTTGTAGTTTGGGATGAAAGTATGCATGAGATATTATATTATGTATTAGATGAGGAATGATATTGTTGTTAGTTGTAGTTTATATATATATAATTATAATTAATTAGTTTACTATAAATATTTAAAAAAAAAAAAATTTATTTGATAAAATTTTTAAAATGTGGGTGGATGGTGTCACTGTTGTAGATGTTATAGAATGTACGCATGTTATTAGATGAGGAATAAGAATGGTGTGCATGTTGTTATTATGTACGAGATTGCACCATTATATGAAAGGGAAGTGCGCATGTTATTTGTGTGATATAGCAACCCTGGATCCTAGATACAAGTCAGTTGAGATTGGACTTTACGCAAACAAGACGTATATGAGATGGGTCTTCGTACAAGTCTATAGTCAAGTACAGAAAGTATTGTTGTGATGAGCTAGAGCTTACCAGTGTTACAGCGACTAATTGATTAAAGAATCGTATTGAGGAGCCTTCGTTGATATCATTTTATGAAGTAACTGTGAGTCTTAGTCCTGTGACAGTATCAAAAGGCCTAGATCTTTATTTATACAGACAATCAGTTTTATTTCACTAGTATAACAAACAATGAACAAGAAAACAACTACAAATTGATTAATTGAATTTTATTAATACAGGGATCATGCAAACATGGAGTGAGGTGAGATGTTTTAGCTTACTGGAACCCAGTAGGCGACGATTTGCCACTAAAAATGCGAATATTCCACAACTAAAAAAATAAACTGACACTATAAATAGACTTAAAGTACAAGAAAAAATAAATTAAAGATGGTATGCCTACTGTAGAATGGAAGAGACCATTGTCCGACACATTTATTAGACACGAGCTAGAGAATGGATTGCACACAAATAAATATTTAAAAACTTAGCAAGATTAAAAAGTAAAATTAACCACAAGGACATTTTATGCGACATGAATGCAAAGCAACAGCGCGATGTGTGCCATTCCAATGGTCTTTGGTTCCTTGTCAGGTTAAGGTAACTATTTGTTCACGTGTATGAAGGTTGTCCCTGGGTCTGTCCCGTTCTGTTGTATACCGGACGGCTGGGCATAGTGCTGATATCAAAATCCCTTTGCTTGTCATGGCCAAGAAAACACCATGTCCTGAAAGGAACAATTGACATATTAAGTTGATGGTAGAAAATATTACTTTGCCCACTTATCAAAGGCCATTGGTGTAGAAAGCACAATGTCCAATCAAATTTTTCACCAACAGAGACCTGAACTCTAATGAACATCTGAAGGACACATAATAAACATAAATAAAGAACTATTACATAGTTAAAACATACCAGATAAGATAAAACTAAAATAAATTCATTAAACATAGCGACATAGAACTATATATAGCCTACTTATTCTGATAGCTCATAGTCAGTCATAGTCATTGCCAGTCATACCCTAGTCGACCTAGTCCTAAACAATAAACCTAGACTACGATATAAGTTGATAAAACGAATATTCGAGCTTTTACAATATCTAGGCCTTAATAAGTGAACAGCTAATGCCGTAGCAGTCTCTCTAATTGAATCAAGGCTGGATTACTGTAATAGCTGTCTGTGGGGTCTGCCCCAGAACCAGCTTCAGAGACTCCTGAAAGTACAAAACACTGCGGCACGCATTGTGTAAGGGACTAAGAAGTCGGACTACATAACCCCAGTTCTTAAAGATCTCCAGTAGCTCCCTGTGACCAAGCGCATTGACCATAAACTTCTGTCACTTGCCTATAGCTGTATGTAAGGCACTGCCCCTCACTATCTTCAAGAACTTGGTCCCAAGCATGTGTCCACTAAGGGGCTGCGCTCTTCATCACAGTCACTACTCAAAGTTCCCAGTGTGGATGGACATAAAAAGAAGTCATTTGGTGTACGCTCTTCCGAGTCAGCAGCGCCTTTTTTATGGAATAAATTGCCTCAGACATTGAGGGATTCTGAAAAAAAAGAGTCATTCAAGAGAAGTTTAAAGACCTTCCTCTTCAACTAAGCTTATAGTATTTTGTTTTGTTTTTATAGCACATTCACAACTGAAACGTGGAACCAGAGCGCACTGAGCATGGATAGGCGCGCTATATAAGTCATCATCATCATCATCATCATCATCATCATCATACAAACTAAGTCATAGCATAATCCTAAGTAAATATAGGTGAGCTATCGTGAGCTATCGTCGGCATCCGTCCGTCTCCAAGAGACGATGGTGTAGCTTCACGGCAAAGGTGACCAGCTGCACCGCCGAGAATGGCTGTGGAGGCCAACTCGGGAGTGGCAATCCCTGCCGCACTTCAGGCATTTGAAGGTGGATGGCTGTTGTAAAGGAACCTTCCGCCTCGCTCTTTTCTGGATGGCAGCTTCCATGCGCCCAGTTTCTGCGCGGGATGTGCCACGCCTGACTGCGAGCCTCCAGGTTGGTCGGTCAAAAGCTTGGCATTCCCATGTGTCAAGGTCAATTGAGCTCTCATTCAGGTCTCTTTTGCAAAGGTCCTTGAATCGCAGTTTTGGGCGCCCTATCTTCCGGTGGCCTTCGACCAGTTCTCCATAGAGGAGGTCTTTAGGAATGCGACCTGCATTCATCCTTTTCACATGGCCGAGCCACCTGAGGCGTTTCTCACTGAGCACAGCGTGAAGGCTGCTCGTGTTGGCTCTCTCCAGCACCTCTGTGTTGGAGACCCTATCCTGCCACTTGATCTGCAGTATTCTCCGTAGGCACCTCATATGGAAGCTGTTGAGTTTCTTCTCGTGCCTCGCGTAGGTGGTCCATGACTCACAGCCATACAGGAGAGTGCTGAGTACGCAGGCGTGATAGACGCGCAGTCTGGTCCTCTCGGTGAGGCTGGAGTTGTCCCACACTCGCTGTTTTAGTTGGGCCATGACTGTGGCTGCCCTGGCGATCCTGCTGTTGATCTCCAAGTCGATGGACTGTGAACTGGAGATAATGGATCCGAGGTAGGTGTAGTTCTCGACCACCTCCAAGGTGTGTCCATCGATGACAATGTTTGGAGGGGTCTCCGTACCCTGAGCCATGACGTTTGTCTTTTTCAGGCTTACAGTCAGGCCGAACTCCTTGCATGCTTGGGAGAAGCAAGTGACGAGCTGCTGGAGTCCGTCTTCTGTGTGTGATGTCAAGGCTGCATCATCAGCGAAGAGCATCTCTCGAATGAGGACCTTTGTGACTTTGGTCTTGGCACGAAGGCGCGCTATGTTGTAGAGCTTGCCATCAGACCGTGTGTGAATGAAAACACCCTCGCTGCAGTCCTTGAAGGCGTGTTGGAGGAGCATGGAGAAAAAGATGCCGAAGAGTGTAGGCGCGAGGACGCAGCCCTGCTTTACTCCGCTGCTGACTGGGAATTCCTTGGAGGTTGCGCCATTGTAGCAGACAGTGCTGTGCATGTTGTCATGGAAGGACCTGACCACCGCAAGCAGGTGTGGGGGACATCCGATCTTCTGCAGCAAGCTGAATAGTCCGCCACGGCTGACCAGATCAAATGCCTTTGTGAGGTCGATGAAGGCTATATAGAGTGGCATCTGCTGTTCCTGACACTTCTCCTGGAGCTGGCGTAGTGAGAAGATCATGTCAACCGTTGATCGACCAGCCCTGAAGCCACACTGTGACTCTGGGTAGATGCGTGAAGCGAGGGTCTGCAGGCGGTTAAGGATGACGCGGGCGAACGCTTTACCAACGATACTGAGGAGGGAGATGCCCCGATAGTTGTTACAGTCGCTCCTGTCACCTTTGTTTTTGTACAAAGTGATGATGTTAGCGTCTCTCATATCTTGTGGAATGTAACCCTGTTCCCAGCAAAGGCATAGGAGGTCGTGAAGTTGCTGTAGCAGTGCTGGTTTCCCGCTCTTTAGTACTTCTGGTGGGATTCCGTCGCTCCCAGGTGCTTTACCGCAGGCGAGACGGTCGATGGCCTTGCTGAGCTCATCCAAAGTGGGTGGAGTGTCAAGCTCCTCCATGACCGGCAGGTCTGACATCGCTCTGAGAGCGGAGTCTGTTACAGTGTTCTGCGTTGCGTACAGTTCGAGGTAATGCTCTACCCACCTCTGCATCTGCCTTTCCGGATCGGTGATAACCTCGCCTGTTTTGGACTTGAGGGGGGCTGTCTTAGAGGGGGTTGGACCTATTGCCTTCTTGATGCCCTCGTACATCCCTCTTGCGTTGCCTGTATCGGCAGCTGTCTGTATGCTGTTACAGATATTCAGCCAGTAGGTGTTGGCACAATGACGGGCAGTCTGCTGGGCTTTGCTCCTGGCAGTCCGTAGAGCTTGTAGTGTACTGGCGCTAGGCTTAGCCTTGTAGGCCAGAAGGGCTTTCCGCTTAGCCTCTGTCACGGGTTCCATTTCCTCCCAATGGGCCTCGTACCAGTCAGCATTCTTCCGCTCTTTCTTCCCGTAAACAGTGATGGCTGCGTTGTACATGGCGTCGCGGAGGCGTGGCCACTTGGAGTTGATGGTGTCATCAGCTGTTTCCACTTTGAGGGCACCGTCGAGTATGCTAATGAGCTGTTGGGTTTTCTCGGGGTTTCTGACACAGCTGGTGTTGATGCGTGGGCGGCCCTTCTTCTTTGAGTGGTGCAACTTCTTCGGCGTTAGGCGCACCTTGCTCGCCACGAGGGCGTGGTCCGTGTCGCAGTCTGCACTATGGTAACTACGTGTGAGGAGGACGCTGCCAATGTCCGATCTTCTAGTAAGGACAAGATCAAGTTGATGCCAGTGGCGAGAGCGAGGGTGTCTCCACGACACCTGGTGTATTTCTTTGCACTTGAAGAAGGTGTTGGTCACGCACAGTCCGTGATGACACGAGAGCTCAAGCAGTCTCTGACCATTTTCATTTATCTTTCCCCTTCCAAAGTTTCCGAGGCATGTGGGCCAGGCTTTTTGGTCAGCTCCTACTCTTGCATTGAAGTCTCCAAGAAGGTAAAGGCTCTCAGTGCTGGATATCCTGGATATCGCTTCATCTAGGGCTTGGTAGAACTGATCTTTATCCTCATCGGTAGAGTGGAGGGTTGGGGCGTACACACTGAAGATATTGACTGGGCCAGAAGAGGTTGACAACCGGAGGGAGAGTAGTCTATCTGTGCCTGTTGTGGGAGGCTCTGTGGAGCTGACAAGCGTGTTTCTCACAGCAAAGCCGACGCCGTGCTGTCTTGGTTGGTCCGGAGACTTCCCTTGCCAATAAAAGGTGTAGTTGGCTTCCCTGATGGTACCGTTGTCAGCCAGCCGGGTCTCCTGCAGAGCGGCAATGTCAACGTCGAGTCGCGAAAGTTCCCTATCAATAACGGCAGTCTTTCTTGCATCGTCTATTTGTTGGGGGTTTGGGGTGAGGCCGGGACACATGGTCCTGACGTTCCAGCTAGCAAAACGAAGAAATATAGGTATAGCATTAATTAAACAACACAAATAAGAACAATCCAATAAATCTAATAATTAAATAAACAACACTTAAATCTACAACCAATATAACATTGGAATCTAATATATAATATATCCTACTACAACAACTATAAAAAGAAATTATAAATAATAAAAAATAGGCTACAATAAAATAATAATTTACAAGGTCCAGGAAAATGAAAATTTTACTCCTAAACTTTTGTCCTATTTCTGGTAAAGACACTAAAACTAGAAGATATATTATTTGGAAACATAAAAGTTAGTAAAAGACCTGACCAAACATGAAAATATCTCTAAACAAGTAATAATGAACAACCATAACATTAAATACATTGACAACACAACCATTTTAATTACTCTCAACAAAAATCACCCTTAATCATTTTAAGCACACACACAAAATGTAATAACACACAGAAACACATAATATTATTGTTGTTATTGGCAGGCGACATTGAATCAAACCCAGGTTCAGTCACATCAGCTAAAAGAGATAAATGTAATATTTTCAACAAAGAAAACAAGTCATTCTGTGTGACACGTGTGATGAATTGTACCAAGCTGCATGCTCGCATATTAACACACTTATTTATACAGCGTTAGGAAATAAAGACGCCTCAATTTAGTTCAGGTTTATTTAATTCTCATACCCTGTACACTAACCCCTATAGTGCCTTGACAAGCCCAGACATTAATAACTTAGACTTACATAAACCGATAGCTAGATCAACACCAATCAAAACAATTAAAAAGATGACACCCTCTATCACTAAAATCCATATAACTTCAAATCAGCACAACCTTAAAACACTAAAAATTAATTTCCAAAACATTAAAAATAAAACTGCTGATTTGGAACTGCTAATAAATAAAAAAAAAGAACCAGACATCATTGCGGGTTATCAAAAAAAAGCTAAAAACCAGATATTTTAATACAGAGATATTTAATACTAATTATGCCAATTTTCGAAAAGATAGGTCAGACAATCAAGACGGAGTCTTTTACTAGCCATAAAATCTACCTTCATAGCAGAAGAAATTAAATCAGAATCTAATAATAATGTAGAATCAGTCTTTTGTAAAATAAGTACATCTTATTCAATACCACTAACTATAGGCCTAGGCAGTATAGCCTATATAGTTATAATAAGGTTCTTTGCAGATGATTGTATAATTAATAGAACAATAAAGACAGAAAAAAGATAGTGAACTCTTACAAAAAGACATAAATGAATTACAAAAATGGGAATTTGACAGGAGTATGTCTTTTCACCAAGAAAAATGCCAACTGTTAAGAGTATCCAAGAAGAAGAAACAAATAATTACACATTACTTCATTCATGGCAAATAACTAACCCCAAAAAACAATGCTAAGTACTTATGAGTAATAATAAAGGATAAGGTATCTTGGAATCCATATATTGAAGAAGTAATACAAAAAATCTAACAAAACATTAGGCTTCATAAAAAGGAGCTTCTGCAAATGTAATGAGAACATAAAACTAAAATGCTATCTCACATCATTTAGATCTATAATAGAATATGTATCTTCTTTATGGGACCGATCAACAAAAGAAAACATTAAAAAATAATAACAAATTCATAAAAGATCTGCAAGGTTTGAATACTGGCTTATATTCACAACTGACAAGAGTAACACCAAAACCTTGAAACACTAGAGCACAGAAGGGTACAGAGTAAAGTTGTAATAATACAATAATTACATTAATTACTAATTTAGACACAAAAAACATAAAAACAATGCTCAGATAAACATAATGGCAAAAACACTTTTTTTTATCCCTTATGCGAGAACAAATGCATATAAGTACTCTCTTCCCGAGTGGCATCCGGGCATGCAATGGGTTGCCTGATCAAACCAGGAAAACCAGTAACTTAACATCATTTAAAACACTAATAGAAATGCAAGGATGTGCGTAGGACGCAATAATCTTTTTTTATATAAGGAACGTCTGTAATGTATAAGATAAGACACTTAAACGCTCGCTTGACCACGTTTACTTAATTGAATATTGTAATTCTCGTGTGTGTAAACATTGCGATAACCCAAATATAGCCTTAAATTGTGGTGAACGCATATTTTGAATTCACCTTGAACCAACATGTCCGAAAACTAGGAATGCCATCTATATAGTCTGCATAAACCATTTATTTTCAATTCATTGAATTTTCCAGTATTAACTATTATCTTCAACACATTATGAAATAACAAGATATTTGAAATAAGACCTACATTTGTAATTTGAAATGAAACACTGACAGCAAAAATAAATGTCTGCCTGTACATTGTCTGTAAACAAGAGCAAAACCTGAATCTACGAGAAACAAAAACCGGCTTAGTTTTTGTCAGATAACGGCTGGGAAGGGACACAGGGGCTGGGGGAGTATTGGGACGTTCAAAATGACTGTTGAACAACTAATATCATTGTGAACAACACACAGATCAACAAATAAACCTTTGCTATTCGATTCCAAAAAAAAAAAAAAAAAGAAAACACAAGAAATGTTTTAAAATTCTAATTTTAGATTGTATCTTATTGACTGTATTTCGTTATGTTCCAATGTTTGAATTTGAATTTAAAAATTTTTTTTTTCTTTTTATAAGATATCAATTGGCAAGGTTTTTGTGTGGAAAGTGTGTTCTGGGTTTTGTCTACCTCTTTAGAATCTGTCCCTTTGTTTATATCTCTATTTCCAGATGCTATAATTATCTCTCCACTCCCTTTGTTAAAAACAAGTCGGAATTTCAAAAGATATTGTTGATTATTATGTTAATATATTACAATAATCTCCCTGTTTTCAAGTGAATGCATAGTCGACTTCAAGATGTAATAAGCAGAGGGGCCTTACATAAAAAAAAACACATTTTATATGTATTATTATGATGTAATATGAAGTATTTAGTCGACTGGAAATAAAGAATTAATAATACTGATGGAGATAGAGATTAACAAATAAACATTTAGCTAGATTGATAGACTGACGGACAAGTACGTAGAAAGGTAGGTAAGTAAACAGGTAGTCAAGAAGGTAAATACATGAATAGACAACTCCATACATAAGTAGACGCAGAGAGTTTGACATAGACATTATAGAAACATAGAAAGATAGATAAACATAAAGATAGAAGACAGATTGCTAGAAATACAGAAAGATTAAAAAAAAGACCGAAATACAGAAATATAGAAAGACAGAAAGATAGAAAGACAGAAATACAGACAGATAGAAAGGCCGAAAGATAGAAAGAGGGAAAGATAGAAATACAGAAAGAAAAAAAGATAGTAAGGCCGTACTATAGAAAGATAGAAAGACAGAAAATAGAAATACAGTAAGATCTAACGATAGAAAGACAGAAAGTTAGAAATAAAGTAACACCGAAAGATAGTAAGACCGAAAGATAGTAAGACCGAAAGATAGTAAGACCGAAAGATAGTAAGACCGAAAGATAGTAAGACCAAAAGATAAAAAGACCGAAAGATAGTAAGACCGAAAGATAGTAAGACCGAAAGATAGAAACTATTGATTAGAAAGTAGAAACATAGAATGAAGTATTGACAATTGTAGACTAACAGATAAATACAATTACATTTACACAATACACACTAGGTCATACAGTGTAATTGTAATTTAAAAAAAAAATCTTTATCTAAAGTAAAACTCACTTGTATAAGAAGATAGATAAGATAAATCAGTTCCATAGTTGTAGCGAGAGTTTGATTCAAACACTATTGTAGTCATTTGAAGGATCAGACAGTTAAAGAGAAGATGTTGAGATTTATGGTCTTGTGTCTTGTTGGACACCTGGTGTCTGCGGCTAATTTACGTGAGTCAGTCATTTCATTTGTATTCACATGTGTTGTAGTGTAGTGATCTTAAAGTTGTCAGTATTCGTTGTAATGTTTATTTACTTCAGAGTTTCATTGAATACATTATACAACCTATTGCATATTTCAGTGTAAATTTTAAAACATTTATTATAAAAACCATGAAGGGGACAAAGTGGTCTAGTGACATTGCAATTGCTATTCTGGTTCGAATCCATGCTGTGCCAGGTTCCCTCCCCTTCAACGAGACTGTCGGGTGTCTCTAAGTCTACCCTTCTTTCATAGGTACATAAGATTAGTTTTGAAAAACTAAAACTAATTGTTGACTAGGCACTGCTCTGGCCACACAATCCACAGGTGCCACCGAAATTTGTGAACGCTGCTTCACTAGCCACACTGTCTAAAGGGGATCATTGTTTTTATTTTAGAACGAGGAGTGTGTATAAGTAGGGGAGGGGTACAGGAGGAAGGTGAGTGAGGGAGACTAGGGAGGGGGGGGGGTAAATATTATAAAGGTAGGAGGATGGGAGGTAGAGAATTGAGATGCTAATATTATTTTCAATACTTGAAACGTAAGAATTGGTTTCATACAAAGTTATGCAAAATGTATAATGATTGTAAATTTGTAAAAACAACAACACTGAGTCAGGGCCGGACTTAGATGATAAGAAGCCCTAGGCTATTCCACTTATGAGGCCTTGTCACCTCCCAATTTTAAGTTTGCTAATTAAATGAAAGTTAATAAAATATATCATTACTGTACTGTTAAATAAAACATTTTGTGATGGTATTAACCTTTATAAAAAATGTGGCATGGATAATATATACAAAAAAGTTGAGATCACTTACTTGGACATTTATTCTCAACATCATAGTACTTGTAACAATAACTAATCAGACATATCACACAACATTTAGAAAGAAACAAAATTCAAATAATGAAAATCTTTGACTACAAAAATAAAATGCGCAATAAAAAGTATCATATTTTCTATCAAATTTAATTAAATATATTTAATACATTGAAGATTAAACCAAATTCAATTCAGATAAATTTATTTAATAATAATTCGCATATAATTATGAATTATTATGAATTTTAAGTCTTAAACTTAACCAAAAATGGTACTTTATTCAAACAAAATCCAGATCACAAAAAAAAAAAAAAAAGCAAATATCAAATTGTATACCATATTAAATTTTATGTTAATAGTTATTTTATTTAAGAACTGATTCAATTCAAGTATATATTTAAAACGAAATAGTAGATTAGAAGAATTTCTTTCTAAATTTTTTCACGCATAATTCTTCTATAAGCTCATCAAATTCTATTTTTCTGAAGGTCTTTTTTTCGATGCACAAATACTCAATGAAGACAACCTCGTCTGGGTCATTGTGGTTCTTAATTGATTTTTATATTTTTATGTCTTGAAAATCACCTTTCTCCAATACAATTTATATTGGTGACTATTAAACTGAGAAACAGCCGTAAGATTGATTCCATATTGGTGAAGGCCACTTGAATATTTTATTTTAATATTATTTGATACAGTCTGCATGCGACAATGTGGAATTTTTTGAAGTCTCATAAATGTGTGGAAATGAAATAGTTCTTTAGTAAGATTTTGGTTGACATCTTCTGGGTATTCTTGCATTAACAGCTCAACACCTCTTTGAAGTTCTACCGTTGATAATGTAAGATCGGCAAATAAGGAAAATATTTTCACTACATCATCATAAACAGAAGCTCTTTTTCCTAAATTTGATTCTAATATAGGAATAAATGATTTAATCCTAAATTTATCTCTTGAAGAGAGTTCGTCTAAAGTCTAAGGCATCAGGGTCAGATGAATTTTCGTAATTCCCTTGCCTTTTTACTTCTGGCAGTTCTATATTCAGTACATGGCAACGTATTATTTTTGCGTGTTGCTCACGTAATAAAAATTGGTGTCTGATAAATATTTAGGCAGTTTATAATGAGGTTTCAAATATTATTTTAAAACTTTCAGAACTTTATTGAACTTTATTTCTCTTTATTTTCGGTCCAGTTTTTTTGTGTTCACTGTTTTAGAATAGTGTAATTTTAAGTTTGCTAACAATTTGAATGTAGGCCCCTCTTGATCTTGAGGCCCTAGGCTGAAGCCTTGATAGCCTATAGGTAAATCCGGCCCTGCACAGAGTAGACAGCTAGTCAAAACATTGACGCAGTATGTAAAAATATTTCTATGGAAAGTCAAGAGTTATAACAATTAATTTACATCAACATATAATGATGATCATACAATAATATTAAATAAATACATAGAAAATTGATATACATTTTTACTCCCTTTCTGTTAACTTGCATTGTCTGCTTGTAATCTGCTTGCACGCTTAATAGCAAAACTTTGCATCGATTTTTCGACTACTTCCCGTCGTCCATTGGAGCTGAAACTTGGGCAGCAGACTTGTTACGACTAACAATACATTCTATCAAATTTTTAGCATCATAGCCTTTGGAATAGTTTCTAATACCTTTCACCAATTTGCAAATCGAAGAAAATTTTAAGTAAAACATGGCTGCCTCTACCAGAAGAGACGGAAGTAAATAAACTTTTCGGATTTGTTCGTTTTAACGAAATAAATAGAATGAATGCAACCCAATGTAGCCGAAACAAAGCGAGTTATCTTTTTATGGTTTTTGCTAACCAAAGCTAGAAAACAAAAAAAAAAGGATGCGCAAAATATTTGTGTGGAAATTCATAAGGTATGATATTACTTATATTTATTTTAATCTATCAAAATATATATTAAAATATTAAATATAAGCTTAGTTCACAAAGAAAGGAAGTAAGGTAGTAAAGGGGGGTTAGTTTATTAAAGGTATAATAAGACATGTAGAATTATTATAATTTTTAAACAAAGAGAACGCAATTCACAAAAATGAATAATGTTTATTAAAAATCCTCGGTTTCGGAAAAAAAAATACGGCAAGTGGAAGGGGTAGGCAGACCCACCGTAAGTACGCCTACGCCTATGGTAAATATATTTAAACTTGAACAAAGAGAATAGGACAGCAACTTTTTCTTGTCTCTTAAGACAAAACAGAACATAATAATATTTAATTTTATTGATGATTTTTATTCCGCTTTGTCGTGTTTATTATTTGTTTCGTTAAGATTCAATATTTGTATTGTTGTTTTTTTACACCAAGAAATTCCTTCAGTCAGTTTCTTTAAATGTTCAACTGATTTTTTGTCTTCACCAGCTGTACTACATGTAGACAAGGGTGCCATCTCGGTGTCAGGGATTTCATCTGGCGCTGTCATGGCAGTCCAGTTCCACGTGGCCTTTTCATCTCAGATTATGGGCATTGGCTCCATAGCAGGAGGTCAGAGTTCATTGCCTCTTATGTTACTGCTTAAGCTTATTTAGTGCACATTGTGTTGGTAAGGGCAGATTGTGTTTGTAAGGGCAGATTGTGTTGGTAAGGGCACATAGCATGTACTGACTGAGTAGTTCCCCTTTGTTTACATTTTCTTTTACTCGACCAATGTTGTAGTAACATGTCAACACAGGTGAGTTGTTTTTATCCCGTCTTTTTGAACCAGGTAAATTCTTACTTTAAACCTACATTAAACTTGGATTCTTAATAGTGTTTTTAAACAATGAAATGGAAAAAACAATACGCACATCAAAATATATTTTTAGCTTAAAGACTAAGTAAATTTATCTCCTTTTCTTATTGTTATTATTTTGCTTCTTTCCAAGAGTGAACCGCTATTCTATCTATCATTCTACATATCTATCTATGTATATATCTATCTATCCATCTATCTTTTTATCTACATTGTGTATGTATGTATATATCTATCTCTCTATCCCAGTATATATGTCTATCCACAGTTCCATTCCCCCATCTATCTATCTATCTATCTAACCAGGCCTAATTTACCATTAGGGCACCAAGCGTTTGGAGGGGGATGGGCACCACAAGGCCTCAAGAAAAATGTGTATATTGTAAAAGCTAAGAGCAGAAAATTAACGAATTATTTAGTTTCAGTTAAGCAACAGGTGGAACAGGATTTTACAGACACCATCAATCCTCTTGATAAGTCTACTATAGGCAGAGGCGTATTTAGGCATGTTCCACATGTTCCTATGGAACAGGGGCCCCCACACAAAAGAGGCCCCCACACATTTCCTTTCGGCAATTAGAATAGTGCTGTTGTATAAGCGCACAATGAACAAATACTGTGAATGGGAAATCACATTTGATTGTTAAGTGAAACTGGCACTGGCCCAAACCCCCAATTAAATTTGGCCCTTCAACAGGGCCCCCACAATCCTAAATACGTCCCTGACTATAGGCTGTTCTGCAAATCCAGACACTGCATTAGTGCTTGAAAATGAAATTTGTTGTGACCCATTTCAGTCTGCTGAAGATGATGATAAAGATGAATATGATAAAGATGAAGATGATAAAATAAATCAAGCAGTAGATCCAGGAATGTGGATTGACTTCTCCGCTGATGGTGGGGCTTACTGGGTTGACTGTGGGCCCACTAAATGTCAGCATCATTATGGTGTATTTATGTATTTATGGCGAAGGAAAAATAACAAGCTATTGTTCTCAAAAACTCTTCTATGGTGAGCAGTACAGGAGAGAATGGTAATTATATTCACCATCCACGGGATCTGTGTACTGCTTTGTTTGTAAACTTTCTGCGTCTAAAGTTTCCACAAGTTTGGCTGATAAAAATGGATTCAGTGACTGGAAAAATAA
Organism: Anisus vortex; assembly: GCA_949126835.1. Classification (NCBI taxonomy): domain Eukaryota; kingdom Metazoa; phylum Mollusca; class Gastropoda; family Planorbidae; genus Anisus; species Anisus vortex. Next base: position 21,667,173 of record OX421500.1, read on the forward strand.
CATTCAAGTTCTAGAGAAAAATTAGTTTCCTTTATACATACATACCCTGTGCTGCCCATTCAATAAATCTGGTAGGCAGAAGTGCCGTTGACTCTTGTTTAGAGGCAGTCAACTTCTTCCATTCAGTGCAACTGATCTATACTTTTTTCTCAGCTTCAACCAACAGATAGAAGATTCTGAAAGGATGCCTTGTGAATGAAACGCTGGTAAAGTCTCTTTCCGATACCAGATGGGAAGCACATGCTGTTGCAACTGAAGCTATTCTTAAGTTTCATCATATGATTATAGAAGCTTTATCTATAGATTATAGATTATTAGAATGTTTACAACAAGACCAGTCACAGAAAGGGGACACCAGAAGAGAAGCAGAAAACTTGAAAAGAAGATGCAAGCATTAGAATTGGCTCTTATGCTTGTCTTTTGGGAATAAGTATTACATTTTCACAGGGTCAGTCAAGCTCTACAAAATGAGGACGAGAGCTTGAAAACATGTTCTGATTTGTATTCTTCACTAGCAGATCACTTGCATGAATCTAGGAATGAATTTGAAAGATTTGAAGAAGCTGCAAAAGAAATAACACCAGGTGTGGAGTATAAGTCAACTTTGACCCGTAATTGTAAACGAAAGACAGGGGTCATTGATGGTGATGCCTCTGAGGTATCTCTGAATTCCAGAGACATTTCGTAAAACTGTTTTCTACGCCATTGTTGATAAACTTGAGACAGAGATGAGTAGACGAGGACAGGTATACAATGATATAGCAGTTCGATTTTCTTGTTTTGTCAATGTATCACAATCATCTCATTGTTGTGAAGGATTAATAAATGCTTATCCTGAAGATCTGAACAATAATTTATATACTAAACTACAACATTTCCACTCATATATTCGCAACAAGTTTGGTGCATCAAAATCTGAAAACAACCCATTCAGTCATACAATACAACCCAATAACAACCTATTGCAAAGCTCAGATAAACATAAAGACAAAAACATTTTCCTTATACCTTATGCGAGAACAAATGCATATAAGTACTCTTTCTACCCGAGTGGCATTCGGGCATGGTATGTGTTGCTTGAACAAACCAGGAAAACCAGTAACTTAACATCATTTAAAACATTAATAAAAATGCAAGACTAGACTCGGACCACAGATGAGCGTAGGGCACAATTATCGTCTTTATAGAAGGAGCGTCAGTAATGTATAAGATAAGGTAATAGTTAGAGACAACATCCAGTGTGCTTTTCCAAATGTAGAAATCGCCTTGTGCATATTTTTAACATTAATGGTTAAGAACTGTTCAACTGAGGGCTCTTTTTCTCAGTTGAAACCTAAAAAAAATCCAAGTAGATCAACAATGAAACAAGAAAGGCTTGATTCCTTATCTCTGCTGACAGGACCGGCTCTAGGGTTTTTGATGCCCTAGGCGAAAACAAAGTTTGCGCCCTCATTAAAGTGCCTTCGGCGGGAAGAAACTGAGTAGGCCTAGTGTTATACTTTCCTATTTACTAAGACAACTTAAATAAAATACCCTTCGCCTTTCACTACCTAGATCTAGTAATTCGTCTGCTTATGCTAGTACTAAACTTTAATTTAGTTTATATTTTTAAATCCCCAAATTAAAAAAAACAAATCATCAATTATGCGCCCCCCCCCCCAAAAAAAAAATAGTGCGCCCTAGGCCGCCGCCTAGGTTGCCTATATGGATAAGCCGGCACTGTCTGCTGATGATTGGGACAGACTTGTTGCGCAAAATTAACTTTGATTATGTACTAAAAAAAATTGCCAGATCTAAATCTTGAAAAAAGAACTTTAAAATGTAAATGTGTGCTTTCTGTAACTCATCTATTAAAAAAGTTACAGTATTGTGTATTATTATTACAAAATTAATCACTTTTAATTTTAATACAGAAATACCTATTTGTAGGTTTTATATGAGTGATAGTAGAACAAACATATGTGTTAACTGTTTTTCTTTTTTAGTTTTTTGCATAATATAGAACATACCAGTGGTCAGTGGGTGATCGGGGGCCCGGGGCAAAAGTGGGCACCCATGTGGGTTTGTGCCTAGGGCACCAAGATGGCTTAATCCGGCCCTGTATCTAACTATTTCTCTATCCCAGTATATCTGTCTATCCACAGTTCCATTCCTCCATCTATCTATCTATCTATCTCTCTATCCCAGTATATCTGTCTATCTACAGTTCCATTCCTCCATCTGTCTATCTATTTATCTATCTATCTATCTATATGTCTATCTATCTATATCTCTATCCCAATATATATATATCTGTCTATCCACAGTTCCATTCCTCTGTGCACCACAGGCCGCATGCATGACCACGCCCAGCCTTCTCTTCGCCGCCGAATTTCAAACTCTGACCGCTTCCGCCAGAATGTTTCTGAACATCGACTCGACCACGAACATGAAGTCCGACAAGATCTGGATCTTTGCTGGAACTCACGACACAGTTGTGCAGCCCGGTCAGTAATGTCCATACATCCTTTCTTACAACTCTAGTCATAGGTTTTCATAACTTAAAGTAGGATTTTAAGTAGACTTTGTTCTTCTCACCCAATCGCTACTCAACTTTATCCAATATTTGGATATGTGTATGTTTCGCACACTGATTTTTAAAAAACTTCATGCATTTGGATAACAAGTCCCTATTTGCAAAGAATAAATAATATTTCCGTTTGCTGGTTAGTTTCTGCTCCAGAAAGATGACTAGCGCACGTTTTTAACGAAACTTTTAACGAACCCCAAGAAATGCCAGAAATGCTCTGCGGAAAAAAAACTGGTTTATGCAAATTAGACCTACCAAATTTACCTTTTATCCCTGAAAAAAAAAATTAATATATATCTAATGTCTTTGCTAATTTATCATTGCCATTTTTAAAGCGCTGCACAAATCCGAATATTTGTCTATGGCCTTTTTGTAAAATTAATCAGTAAAGAAATTAGTTCAATGCAGTAATTTGCCGTCTTTATGAAAATCTTTAATTCCATAGGAATCTTACATTGGACATTATTTCTGATTGAGCATTAAATATAATTCTAGTCTGTGCATTTTCAGGGTCATTCACAGTAAATTAACGCAAAAATGACAAATCAAAGTTTTTTAGTCTGAAAACTTAATCAAAACTCTTGTTGTCTTCTACCAGTATCTTTATAAATATCCCTTTCTCTGCACTTATTCCATCGTTTGTTGACACGCATGCACAAACATTTATGCTAAGTAATAATGGTCTAGTTAGTCATTGACCGTCTATTTATTCTTATGACCAGCTGCCGGACGTTTACTGAGAGATTACTACCATCTTTATGTAGACAGTGACAGTCAGATCAAACTAGTGGACAATATCCCAGCAGCCCATGGTCAGGTCGGTACAACATCATATTGTCCAGGGGTTTTTGTTCGCATTGGATGCCAGTACTAACTGAAACAAAGGAGAATGAATTAAACTAAAGAATGATGAATGAGTGAAATAGAATATTTGCATTTTGTGAAATCTTTTTCCGTTACTTAGAATATTACAAGAAGTTTATGCTGGTAGTTAGTTACTTATACATATTGAAATTTTTTTTGGACGTCATAAACCTATGAAAATCTCTCTCTCTCTTCTGTATATCTTTGTTTGTCTCTTAATAATCTCTCTCACTATCACCCTCTCTCTCTCTCTCTCTCTCTCTCTCTCTCTCTCTTTCTATATCTCTGAAGTCTTGGTACAAAACAATTTCCAAACATGATTAGTAAAATAAAATAAAATTAACCTTATTTACATATTTAGTCTACGTATTCACCTTTATTAAAATTTAATAAAACTCATACAAGCAATAGCACCCTTGAATACATTTTCAGTGAAGTAGTTTCTGTTATATCTTGATATAGCAGGATTCAACCATTCGAGGTTGCTAGGTACAACAGTTTAACGCAACCATCGTTATCTTAAAGGTTCAAATTTGTTGCTTCCAAACATTTAGAAACGAAAACGACCAAAACAAAACGTTGAACTTTTCTTGTCTTACTTTATGGCCATTTGGTCAAGCGGCGAAGGGCTGTGGTTCGAATTCAGGTAAACGCTAGGATTTTTTTATTGGACTGGATGGTATTTTTGTGTTTATCAAGATCTAATGTATACCTGAAATATTATTCTTGTGTGTGAGCGAATGGACACCTCAGCAGTCAACTTTCTCCACTTTTGCCTATCTTGAGCGGTTGTCAATAGTTGAGTAAACTGCAGTCATGTCCAATACTTTACATTGTCGAACCAGCATCTCCACTGACGGCCTCTCCGACGTCCACCTTCTACCGTGCCCGGGAGGGTTGTTTTTGACTAGCTATTGTGCCGCAACACACGACCGAACCATGTCAGTTTGCGCCGTTTGAATGTTTTCATGAGGGCCTGCAATTGAGTATTTTGTGTCCCACACATACGCATTAGTCCTGTGTTCTACGTAGGAGATTCAAAGTATTTTTCTCAGGTTACATAATGATTCCAACGCATTAAATATATTGACCTTCTTTTTATTCCTATACATGTTTATACTTCACTTGAATATCACTATCATCAACTCACAAACCGTGATCTCGCTTGCTTCACCAGATCACCAACAACTACGGTGGCAGCTGTGCTGATCTCCATATGGACAACTACATGAACAACTGTGGCTACAGCGCCGCTTTCAACCTACTCAACCACATCTACGGCGGCAACCTTAAGGTCAGGTGCAAACGTGTTACGGCCCATGTTAAATCAATAGATACAATATTGAAACTCTTAAGTATTATAGTTAATGTTAGCACATTTATACCGCTGTGCTCCAGCCAACTAAGCAGGTAGAGAACTATTTGAGTAAACACTGGAACATGTTGCTTAGTTTTCTTTTTCTTACATTTGGCAGGTACCTGCTGCCAACTATGTAGCAACAGGGGAGGTACGTATTGAAAACATATGCATAACTATAAAGGCAACCTATTTATTATGCCCTGTACCCTATTGTTGTTACTGTGTTTTTTTTTCGGTATTGTTATTGCTTCCTTTAGGAAAAAAAGGTAGTCGGGGATGACAAAACATTAAAAACCATTAAAAAAAACATTTGCCCAAATTCTACATATAGTAGCCCTGTAATTGAAGCGTTAATTTAGTCAAATTATATAAATAGCCTCCCATGCATTCGTACGGTGGCCGAGTGGCAGCGAGTTCGACTGGCGTACCGAAGGTCCTGGATTTTTTTCCTGGACACTAAGGTGTCCATGAGTCTACCCAGCTCTGATGGGTACCTGACATTAGTTGGGGTAAAGTAAGGGCGACTGGGCATTGTGCTGGCCACACATCCCCTAGTATGCCGTGGCCTCTGAAACTGGTGGACGCTGCTTCACCGGCCCTATGATCAATTTGTTCCGATGGGTACTTTACTTTTACTCCCATGAATTGTCATTTGTTTTTAAAAATGTCTCTTTTGAAAGTCTATATTAATTAACATGTTTTAACTGTATTTAACATTGAAGTTATTATTTTTAACAATTATTTTTTATAGTTAAATAATAATTTTTAATTTTTAATCATTGGCTCTACATAATATAGAAAAATAAAATAAAATCTTTGCCCATAGAATTTAGACTTAGAGCAAGGATATCAAGGTAGACAATTCTTAATTTAATTCTCTTATTGCTTCGCTTGCAACAGTTGCTTACCTTTGATCAAGGACCATTCACTTCGTACCTCGCTCATATGGACACTACTGGCTACGTCTACGTACCTACTGGCTGTAAGGACAAGACAAAAGGTAAGCATAAAAAAAAAGCAACATCGGCTAAATGTCCAGGTTTAAAGACGATATTTTATGTTGACATTTCAAGTTAAATTTAATGTCATTCTAAAAAGGATTGGCGGATAAACTGTGTGACCACCAACTTATAGGATCTCTAGTCTATAGGTTTACGTTTTGTAAAAGTAAAGTAAGTTTTGTACCGCCTTTAAATTACTTCCCTTGTTTTAATTGTTATAGTGTTTAAGGAATGTCCATAAAAACGTCGTGAGGGGGTGGAGTTTAAAATGGACGACCCCTTAAGTATAATGTAAAGATGATATTATAGTGTATTTTATTGACTCTTATCTTACTCATTCTGTTTATTCTGTTTATAAAAGAGTGGTATCACTATTTCGGTGGTATTCTAGACATATTAAAAACATTATTTTTTTAAAGCTTGTTGTGTTTGAATTTTAGTTATTTCTTTTTTTACCCTTCCAGCTTGTAAACTTCACATTGCATTCCATGGCTGTCAAATGGGAAGGTAAACAAACAAACACACACACACACACACTCTCACACACACACACACACACACATACATACACACACACTCATACACACATTCACACACACACTCACACACACACACACATACACACACTCACACACACACACACATACACATACACACTTTCTCTCACACACACTCATACATACATTCACACACACACTTTCTCTCACACACACACATACACACATTCACACACACACTTTCTCTCACACACACACATACACACATTCACACACACACTTTCTCTCACACACACACATACACACATTCACACACACACTTTCTCTCACACACACACATACACACACACACTTTCTCTCACACACACACATACACACATTCACACACACACTTTCTCTCACACACACACATACACACATTCACACACACACTTTCTCTCACACACACAAATACACATATTCACACACACACTTTCTCTCACACACACACGTGCACACATTCACACACACAATTTCTCTCAGACACACTCATACACATATTCACACACACACACTTTCTCTCACACACACACATGCACACATTCACACACACACTTTCTCTCACACACTTTCATACACACATTCACACACACACACTTTCTCTCACACACACACGTGCACACATTCACACACACACTTTCTCTCACACACACATTCACACATTCACTCTCACACTTTCTCTCACACACTTTCATACACACATTCACACACACACTTTCTCTCACACACACATTCACACATTCACTCTCACACTTTCTCTCACACACTTTCATACACACATTCACACACACACACTTTCTCTCACACACACTCATACATACATTCACACACACACAATTTTATACACACATTCTTACACACACTTTCATACACTCATTCACACACACACTTTCTCTCACACACACTCATACATACATTCACACACACACACTTTTATACATACATTCACACACACTTTCTCTCACACACACTCATACATACATTCACACACACACACTTTTATACATACATTCACACACACTTTCTCTCACACACACTCATACATACATTCACACACACACACTTTTATACATACATTCACACACACTTTCTCTCACACACACTCATACATACATTCACACACACACACTTTCTCTCACACGCACACATACACACATTCAGATACACACTTCCTCTCACACACACACACATGCACACTCTTACAAACACTTTCCCCCACACACACACTCATACTTATACAAATAGTGTTAATCTATCCAGTGTTACTCTATAATGCTTATTGACACGACTATGGACGTTAGTTCGAGTAGTGTCTTCATTTTAAAATGTTTATAAATAACCTAATCATTAACTTACCACTAAATACTTTAATACTGTACCCTTTGCGCTTACCAAAGAGTTCAGTTACTTTGACTATATGTTTTGTCTTTTTAAAGAACGTATCAATGAAGTTTATATGTTCAGTCCTTTCAGATAACGTTTCAATGAAGTTTATATGTTCTGTCTTTTCAGCGAACGTATCAATGAAGTTTATATGTTCTGTCCTTTCAGAGAACGTATCAATGAAGTTTATATGTTCTATCATTTCAGAGAACGTATCAATGATGTTTATATTATTATGTTCTGTCCTTTCAGAGAACGTATCAATGAAGTTTATATGTTCTATCATTTCAGAGAACGTATCAATGATGTTTATATGTTCTGTCCTTTCAGAGAACGTATCAATGAAGTTTATATGTTCCATTATTTCAGAGAACTTATCAATGAAGTTTATATGTTCTCTCATTTCAGAGAACGTATCAATGAAGTTTATATGTTCAGTCCTTTCAGAGAAAGTATTAATGAAATTTATATGTTCTGTCCTTTCAGAGAACGTATCAATGATGTTTATATGTTCTGACCTTTCAGAGAACGTATCAATGAGGTTTATATGTTCTATCATTTCAGAGAACGTATCAATGAAGTTTATATGTTCAGTCCTTTCAGAGAACGTATCACTGAAGTTTATATGTTCTGTTCTTTCAGAGAACGTATCAATGATGTTTTTGTGTTCTGTCCTTTCAGAGAACGTATCAATGAAGTTTATAGCTTCTATCATTTCAGAGAACATAACAATGAAGTTTATATGTTCAGTCCTTTCAGAGAACGTATCAATGAAGTTTATATGTTCAGTCCTTTCAGAGAACGTATCAATGAAGTTTATATGTTCAGTCCTTTCAGAGAACGTATCAATGAAGTTTATATGTTCTGTCCTTTCAGAGAACGTATCAATGATGTCTACGTCAGGCACTCTGGCTACAACGAAGTAGGAGAACTGAATGACATCATCATCCTGTATCCCCAGGTCGTTGTCTCGGCCTTGAACCCAATGGGATGCTGGGATTGGTTTGGTTACACTGGTATATATTATGGTAAGTCATGGTGAGCTGTTGGTGAAATATTTGTGATATATTGATGAGATATTAGTGAGATATTGTCGAGATATTAGTGAGATATTGTCGAGATATTGGAGTGGCATTGGTCGGCAACAGAAAACTTAACCTTGTATTATTTACTTCGGACAGAATGATTTTCTTTTACGTATTATAAGAGAAATTAAACTGATAGATATATAGACTGATGTTAGAAAAGGCTGAAATGTTTAGACAGATTAAGAGATGAATAATACAAAGATAAAAGATCAATAATAGAATCAGATATGTTAAAATGATAGTTAAATAAAAAGATAGGTTAGATGACAATTTTAATAATAAAATATGACATTTTTAAATGCATAGATAAATAGATAGAAAGATACATACTTTGATACAATCATAGTTGCATAGATAGAAACTATTTACAGTGTATATACATTTATATATATATATATATATATATATATATATATATATATAGAGAGAGAGAGAGAGAGAGAGAGAGAGAGAGATAGAGAGAGATAGATAGATAGATAGATAGATAGATAGATAGATAGATAGATAGATAGATAGATAGATAGATAGATAGATAGATAGATAGATAGACTCACATTTTTATCTCATTTGTTTTTCAGCCTTCCATTCTGGTCCTCAAATGAGAGCTGTACATGACATGATGACTCGTATATCTGGATAAATCATTGACCACAGACCTCGTGTATACACCAATCAAATCTATAGACCCATGATTTTGTCTCTTTCCTAATCTATTGTTTGAAGTATTATAATAAAGGTTTCATTTCAATACTGACATGGGTTTAATAGTTTTGTATACAGACATTTTTTTTCTTCTTTTTGTAACCCTTACAGTCCCGGGCGCGTATATAGCGGAACTGAATTCAGCATAGATAGAAGTAGGTCGGTACGGGAAGGGTTAAAATCTACTTTCAGAGTTATGATTATAAATTATATTTGTCTAGATTTAAGATTAGTTCATGACAAGATAGATTAAATGATCAAAGAACACATTTGAAAAATATTTTTGTATTTGATGAAAGACAACCCATATTTATTTATTTGAGCATCGGCTTTATCCGTGTATGACAGTTGTCGTTCTTGATATCTCCAGACTTAAATTGTTTTTCAGACATGTCTTTAGTGTCCAATGCGTAAAGAACTCTCAACATGTGGAGGTATTTAAAATGGGTGTAAGGAATCAGGTGCTAAATGTGGGGTAACAGATAGTGCCATCCCAAAACACTGCGAACTCGGACAGTTTACCGTGGATTTAAGTGAATGGGGCGCCATCCAGAAGGATGCAGCGAAAATGTTTTTTATCTGTCGCTTTGAACAAATAAAAAAAGAGCGTGTTAATGGACAATATATAAATGCCTTAATTTAGATATAAGCGCGGTGTAATTTAATTCAATATTAACATTAAACTGTAAAACTTAAGGCGCTGTATCGTATCTTCTCTTGTATTATATATTAAAGACGCTCATTTTATAAAGAAAATTATTGCGTCCTACGCTCGTCCGTCGTCCGAGTCTAGTCTAGCATCTTTATTAATGTTTAAATGATGTTAAGTTACTGATTTTCCTTATTTGTTCAGGCAACCCATTCCATGCCCGAATGCCACTCTGTATGTTTGTTTTCTAGTTCAATATTTGTCTTTCAATACAATCAAATGCAATAAGGAAGTTAATGAAGTTCTTTGTTTTTTATTTTAATAACCCGGATATAGAGAAGTCTCAATGGAAACTTCACGTGCTACTTTCAAAATGAAAACTTTAACCTTTTTTTCTTCTAAGAAACGCATTTTTGCTTTCGGTAAAGTTTAAATTGGATTATGGCAGCGAAAGGTGATCTGGCTTATAATAATAGTTGACGCCCTACTTTAATATATTATTATTTCTCTGGTAGTTTTATTACAGTATTTGTATATCATATAATAGTTAACATATATTTAAAGGCACAAAGTCACGTAAATAAGGTAAATCATTGGATTTTTTTTCCGCTCCCCCGCCTCCCTGCCTACATGACGCCAGAGAGAAGAAAAGTAAAGCTATACCGCCCATGTTTACAACGAGTTTACACTGGATATGACTGGACAGCCATTTATTCTCGTCCTATAAGTAATCGTCTCCATCATAAGATATTTTTTAGTGCTCATTCTCTTTGATTGTCTCCATCTTGAAATATATTTTTAGTGCTCATTCTCTAGGCACATAGAGAGTAAACGGGGTGCATAGAGATTTGCAATAACAACCGACACAACATCACAATTTCGCTAAACATAAAAACACAGTCTCTCGTGTCCAAAAACACACACACTTTTTATATCCTCGAACCATGTCAGACTTTGCACGAGATTCAATCATTACATTCCTTGATACAATATTTATCACGCTTCTATCATACCGAAATACAACCCCCATTGACACATCCATACAACACATTACCCCCTTTACATCTGCCCCTTAACCTCTAACCCTAGTCATCATATCATTGACGAAATATTCTTCTTTAGCAGCATAGACCAATAGTCTTCCAGATATACTTTTTTTTTTATCTTCCCTCGTTTCATTCATTCACTTCAATTGGTGAATAGTTATAAAATATAAAACCAAGATAAATTCCAAGCCAAGTATAAAGAAAACGAGTTCTATCTGGATAACATCCTGGAGAATAGTATCGTGAGCACTCAAGCGTGAAAAAAAAACTTGGGTTAGGTCAATGTTATGAACATATTGTATTTCACATTCAGGTGTTTGGTAGCATTTTCTTTTACATTTTAATATCCCGGATCCAGTCCAAGAAATATATGGTCTACTGATGTAAGAATTTAAAAAAAAATGTATGTGTTTTTTTCATAACTTTTAAAATGCTTGTCTGTAAATTGTATAATGTATACTATGATGTATGTAAGTGTATAATGTATACTATGATGTATATAAGTGTAGAATGTATATTATGATGTATGTAAGTGTATAATATATACTATAATGTATGTAAGTGTATAATGTATACTATGATGTATGTAAGTGTATAATATATACTATGATATATGTAAGTGTATAATATATACTATGATGTATGTAAGTGTATAATGTATACTATTATGTATGTAAGTGTATAATATATACTATGATGTATGCTAAGTGTATAATGTATACTATGATGTATATAAGTGTATAATATATACTATGATGTATGCTAAGTGTATAATGTATACTATGATGTATGTAAGTGTATAATATATACTATGATGTATGTAAGTGTTGAATGTATACTATGATGTATGTAAGTGTATAATGTATACTATGATGTATGTAAGTGTATAATGTATACTATGATGTATGTAAATGTATAATATATACTATGATGTATGTAAGTGTATAATGTATACTATGATGTATGTAAGTGTATAATGTATACTATGATGTATGTAAATGTATAATATATACTATGATGTATGTAAGTGTATAATGTATACTATGATGTATGTAAATGTATAATGTATACTATGATGTATGTAAGTGTAGAATATATACTATGATGTATGTAAGTGTATAATATATACTATGATGTATGTAAGTGTAGAATGTATACTATGATGTATGTAAGTGTATAATGTATACTTTGATGTATGTAAGTGTATAATATATACTATGATGTATGTAAGTGTAGAATGTATACTATGATGTATGTAAGTGTAGAATGTATACTATGATGTATGTAAGTATAATATATACTATGATGTATGTAAGTGTAGAATGTATACTATGATGTATGTAAGTGTAGAATGTATACAATGATATATGTAAGTGTAGAATGTATACTATGATATATGTAAGTGTATAATATATACTATGATGTATGTAAGTGTAGAATGTATACTATGATGTATGTAAGCGTAGAATGTATACTATGATGTATGTAAGTATAATATATACTATGATGTATGTAAGTGTAGAATGTATACTATGATGTATGTAAGTGTAGAATGTATACAATGATGTATGTAAGTGTAGAATGTATACAATGATATATGTAAGTGTAGAATGTATACTATGATATATGTAAGTGTATAATATATACTATGATGTATGTAAGTGTAGAATGTATACTATGATGTATGTAAGCGTAGAATGTATACTATGATGTATGTAAGTGTAGAATGTATTCTATGATATATGTAAATGTATAATATATACTATGATGTATGTAAGTGTAGAATGTATACTATGATGTATGTAAGTGTAGAATGTATACAATGATATATGTAAGTGTAGAATGTATACTATGATATATGTAAGTGTATTATATATACTATGATGTATGTAAGTGTAGAATGTATACTATGATGTATGTAAGCGTAGAATGTATACTATGATGTATGTAAGTGTAGAATGTATACTATGATATATGTAAATGTATAATATATAGGCCTACTATGATGTATGTAAGTGTTTAATGTATACTATGAATTATGTTAGTGTATAATGTATACTATGATGTATGTAAGTGTATAATGTATACTATGATGTATGTAGTGTATATATAATCTTTCTATTCACAGCCTCAACACGTATTGAGGGGAAAAGTTATTTTACACGTCTTAGGCTTTTGTTTGTACGTGAACAAATTCACGGAATATAGAACATACATTGTCATGCTACGGATCACACATAACATTGATCATACAGCTAGATTGCAAAATAGGTATGTGCCCTATTCTGTATTTATATATTCAGTATGATCTATATTCAATATTTCTAGAGTCTAGAGTCTAAATTATGTAAGTTCTATATTCTGCATAACTAGTGAATATTCCCAATTAACAAGAGTAACATCATTAGTCAAATCATTAAATCTAGAAACACTAGAGGACAGAAGGGCAAAGAGTAAAATAGTACATAAGGCATTAAACTCTAATTTAGAAATACAACCCAATAACATACTGTTGCAAAGCTCAGATTAACATAAGGACAAAAACACTTTCCTTGTCCCGTATGCGAGAACAAATGCATAAAAGTACTCTTTCTTCCCGAGTGGCATTCGGACATGGAATGGGTTACCTGAACAAACCAGGAAAACCAGTAACTTAACACCATTTAAAACATTAATAAAAATGCAAGACTAGACTCGGACCATGGATTAGCGTAGGACGCCATAAACTTCTTTATAGAAGTAGCGTCTTTATTGTATAAGATAAGATCGATATTCTGTATGTTTTATATTACGTATTTTATATAGTCTGTATGTTATATATTTTATTCTGTAAGGTCTATATTCTGTATGTTTTATATTACGTATGCTATATATTCTGTATGGTCTATATTCTGTATGTTCACTTTCTGGATTGTCTACATTCTGTATGATCCATATTCTGCATGGTCTATATTTTGTAGGGTCTATATTTTGTATGGTCTGTTTTGCGTATTTTCTATATTCTGTCTGGTCAATATTCTGTATGGTCTATATTATGTATGAACTACTTTTTGGATTGTCTACATTCTGTACGATCCATATTCTGCATGATCTATATTTTGTTTGGTCTATATTCTGTATGGTCTATATTCTGCATGGTCTATATTCTTTGTAGTCTATATTCTGTATGGTCTACATTCTGAATTTTCTATATTCTGCATGGTCTAAATTCTGTATGGTCTACATTCTGGAATGTATATATTCTGAATGGTCTATATTCTGTATTTTGCATTATGTATATTTAGTATCGTCTAAATTTTGTATACTCTGTATGGCATATTCTGTTTGGTCTATATTCTGTATGGTCTACATTCTTGAAGGTCTTTATTATAAATATTCTATAACCTGTATGGTTAATATTCTATAAAGTCTGTAGGTTTTTTGTATTTTGTATAACGTCTATTATCCCTTCTATCAATTCCTACTAACCGTAAATCTATGTGTAATGATGAAAGTCATCAACTGTATATGCGCTGCTAGCTGCTAAGTGTTACACCTTGAGTCGACCTTGACACAAAAATGCTGTAACAGAATCAGTACTTTTGATAGAAGTATTGAGATACTTCATTGCAGGCGCCTGTATTTAATTTGAGTAGTTTAATCTCTTCCTGAAGTTTTTTGTTGAAAGAGGAATATTAAAGAATTAATAGAAAATGTAGAAAGCGTAATGGTGAAATGACTGAGATCTAATTGGAATTATTTATACCTTATAGAATACAGTTAATAATTCAGTGGCGTAGCCAGGTTGTGATGTTACGGGGAGCGAACTACTTTTAACATTTTTTTCCAAATCAATAGAAGAACTAAAAATATGTAGGCATACGTATTAGGCCTAAGTCTTACAAGAAAACTCCTTGCCTCAAGGTACACACACTTTATAACAATGCATTTTTTTTTTACTTTTCTGAGCAACTATTTGTGCTTCAAAATTGATTTCCTGTACGCACATCTAGTATCGCAAACAGTGCCGTTGCTAGGGATTTGGGGGCCCCGGGCCTTGGCCTCTTTAGGGGCCCCTGCATTTTAACATTCGACATTATGACATGAGAAAAAAAACAATTCGGACACTCTTTTGCCCCCCCCCCCTCGAATGGGGGCCCGGGGGGACTTTCGAATTTGAACCCCCCCTCCCCTAGCTACGCCACTGATTGCCAACTATTTTATAGAATCAACGTGAATGTTTCTATAAGATTGCATTTTTCTTCTTTTAATATTAAAAGACCAGATAAATAGCCAGAAGAAATGTATAGAGAATTCTTAATGATTCAAACAATAATTGAGTTTTAAAATTTTAACGTAATGTTGTCACAATTACGAAACAGTCTCTATGATAAGTTTTAAGAACAAAATATTTTTTTCTTCTTTCTTTCTGCAGTTAAAAGACCAGACCAATAGTTAAATGATTAAACGAACGAAATTTCTCATGAAAAAGTTATTTCTTTTCTTCATTCTTTTCAATTGTGTGGGTTTCAAAAAAACTTCGCATCGCTTTACGTTACAAACCGATATGCAGAAAGCCATAATGCTTAAAGTCATATTATTAGCTTTGGGGGATTAAACTGGACAGTGTCTATCAATTTCATTCTCATTTTTCACATTTTTACAAAATAACTAATAGTACTGAAATGACGCCATTTTCATCTTTTGGGAAAGACTAGCTCATCAGAATATGTTGGGTATTAAATAGTTGTGTCAGTGATAGCATTAGGTCTTACTCTGTGTCCATTCAGTGCCCTCACATAGGGGGGGGGGGTCAGAGGGGCGCATATGGGACGCTACATAATCTTGGAAAGGCTCTGCGTCCACTTCGTCTTTTATGTGAGAGTTTGTTTAAGTGATCCGATTTTCTGTACATGTATGCCCCACTTCCTGGCATTCCCAGAAGCTTAAACCGGGGTATTGTTATAAGCTCTATATTAGTCTATATGGTTCAGAAAGCGCTCATTGTCTGGAGCGACTGAAGAAGTAATGAAATGTATGCATCACATTTTCACATATTCACATATTCACATATTCACATATTCCATATTCGATGAATATTTTGTACGACCTTTATCTTCTATTTTTTCTCTAGTTTTTTTGTCCCATCTTATTATATGTATTTTTTCCTTGTTTTTTTCTTCTTTTTCTTCATAGTTGATGGTTTGTCTGTAGATTTTCTTCCCGATGGTTTGTCTGTAGATTTTCTTCCCTCTCTGAGCCAGAAACTACCCTACCCAATTTTATCATCGAAAAAGCAACAATATTTTTTCTAAAAAGGCACCACTTATCGGAAAAATGGCTTGTGGGGACTAGGTGCTGCCCCTAGATAGTGGCTATGACACGCCAACGTAACAAGGTTTTAATGGCCAAGAATAACTCTAACGACGAATGCTATATTTAAAATGACGTCATGTATTCAATAAAAGAACGAATGGAAACACCTTAACACAAAAAAAACAACAAAGAATGAAAGTGGTACATACAAAGAATGTAAGCGGTGCACACAAAATTTATTGAGCTCAAAGTTACGCCCACTCTTCTACAGTAAAATTTATTATTCTTTTATTGAGGCGTGCAAGTTAAGCGCGCCAAATGTGCTAATAAAAAATGAATTAAAAAAAAAAAGAAGAAGAACTTAAAACATAATCCGTGTGCTTGCTATGTAGGTCAACAATTTAAGGACGGTCAAATCATTTGATAACATTTCAACACGCCTAGGTATAGATACTAAAGTTGTGATTAGCGTAGAAAACAACACATATTAGTCAGTGCCTTCTACGGAGACAGAACTGTGCCTTTGAATACGGGGTGTCACTAAAACATGTCACTTTGCGGATATACTAGTGACTAGTGTGTTATTGTTTGTAACCCTCTGACATTATTCGTTATTACCTAAATTATTCATGAGACCTCGGACTCTTCGACTGTAGGAAGTGTATGTATTGATTTGATTTTATCTGAACCTTAAAATTGACATAATAATATGATAGTGATAAAGTAAATAGTTGATGCTTTTTTACCCCATTTTTTATTATTGTCAATGCAAATTTTCTAGACCAAATAAGAATCATTCTCATCCACTTTTTAAAACTCCTTCTCGTCCGTTTTTCTTTCTCTGTCAATTGTACAGTTATAACATTGAATTCAGATATTAACTTCTAAACCCATTTAGTAGAACTTCACCTCTATTTTTAGCCTTAGTCATCTGGTTCCTGGTATGATATTTATATTATTCTAGTTTGCAAACGAACACTGTAGTTGTAGTAGATTAATTAGTTTGCTGAACTTCAAAGTGGAACTAGAGCATATATACATTAAGAAAAAACAACACTTTTATTATCCCTTTAGGATAAACCACTGTATAAATGTACTCTTCCTTCCCCAGTGGCATTCGGGCATGGGATGGGTAGCCTGAACAAACCAGGAAAACAGTGGCGTATTTAGGCATGTTCCACATGTTCCATTGGAACAGGGACCCCAAACAAATGGGGCCCCCAGACATCCCAAAAAGAATATTTTTTTAGTGACATCCCATATCTTTTGTTGAAAATGTAGAATACAATTTATTTATTCCCCTACAATTTTAAGCGCTCCAGTCCAACCAAGCTAAGCCACAGCATACAATTTATGTATGATTTTACAGAATGTGACATTAATTAATGGCACTTTTCTGAGGTATGTGGAAGGACAGGGACGATGCCAGGAAGGGCTCAGGCCCCACGAGAGGGGGTACAGCCGGTATGCCGTACCGGGGCCCATGAGAGTTTTGGGGGCCCATAAAGCCATTGCTTATTAAAATTTAAAATTAAATTGACAATTACGCAAGTTTTTTTAATTGCTGCTATTAAGCTAAGAGGAGATGCCCCAAAACCTCCTACAATCTCTCGTGGCGCTGGGGGCTCTTAATTTTTATTTTCTTTGAATGTGTACTAGAACATTTTGTTAAATATGCAAAGAAGCCTTTAGTTGTAATATAGGGCTTAATTCTTTTCGATAGCATTTAGGATCTCTTGTTTTATTATTTTTCTCAAGAGACACAAATATAGCCTAGACCTATGAGCTTTACAGGCTTACAGTTCTCCCTGTTAGCTTAGTAGCCTAGACCAACATACTCTATATCGCTGCATACAAGTACGCCAGTCAAAGCTAGTTAGTCGACCCTTTTACACTTTAATGATCTCCTGTGCCGTAGCCAAGAGAGGGAGGTTGAAGGTATCATAATTTTTGACAAATGTAAATTAAATTATTCAGTTGCAGCCCCAAGAGGTGGATAATACTGTCAACACTTCATGGCATTTCTAGCACCATAAGGTCAGATCGAATTGAAAGTGTAAAACCAGTTGTAGCTCATCTACCAGGGGTTGAGTTGGCTTTGAAAGACCTGTTAAAACTGAATCTTACTCAGAAAACCAGGTTTTTTTCACTTGCATCATAATGTCAGTCGTGTGGCACGGTATACTAGTCCCTATTGACTTCTGCAACAAAGTCATTCAAGCTTGTAATGCGACTATAGATATGGAAGTTGCGAACATAGAATTAAATCTTACATCTTATAATATGCATAACTAGGGGCTTTGCGAAACAGTTGGAAAGCAATGTGAAATGAAGCTAAGCGTGTTGCGGCCAACCTGCAGATAAAAGTACAATTGTTTAGGAACAGTAATACAACTGCCAGAAAAAAGAACAAGAATTCATGCTGATAATTTAATAATAAATTTCTTCGGGAAATAATTTTATACAATTTAAACCTGATGAGAATGTGAATGAGATGAACGAAACAGAAGAATGCCCTAAGAAAGGCCACTTTCGAAAACATATATTTTATGTTGTATTGGAAAGTGTTATCGGATGGCTTACAGTTTAAAGTTCTGTTCAATTCATTCAAAGATATTTCTGACACATTCAGCTTTCTTTGGAACTGCCAAAAGATGTCAGAAGAAGACTTGAAGTATAAAGCTGCTAAGTTAGCAGAAAAGTATTACGATGACATAAGTTGTGAAGACTTTCTTCGGGAAATAATTGACCTAAAAATGGTTCAAAATGCAAATTTTGGTAAAGAACAGTTGGGTGCATTGGAACTGTTAAATGCTTTGGCAAATTACAAATTAGAAAATATTTTTCCTAACATAAGTGTCAGTTCGATGATGTCCATTACAGCACCAGCCACAGTAGCATTAGCAGAGAGGAGCTTCAGTAAACGTAAGCTCATCAAAAATTACCTTAGGTCCATCATGAGTGAGGATCGCATGAACAGCTTGGCTAGGCTCAAGAAATAGACACGCAATTTAAGGCAGCCCTGTTTTAATAAAACTATAATTTTTGTACAAGGGTTAAAAAAAAATATTGTTGCTTAGGACAGTTGTTGTCATTTCAAGTAAGTGGAGTTTATGCTCCTAAACCACCTCTTTTGCAACTCCTATGCTTGTAATACTCTTGAATATCATAAATATAGGATATGAACATATGTGTGTTAAATTCTTGAAGAAATCCATCAAGAATTAGTATGTTTTTTTCTGAAGTCAATTTTTTTTTGTCATTTGTCCTAAGTGACACCAAGGTGTCTAAAGCAGCCATTTCTTTTGTTTCGCGTTTTTCGTCACTGTATCTTTTCCAGTGCATAACATATCTTCCCACTATTCACATCATGTGTAGGAAGGTTCTGACGATACTAAAGTGCATTTTTACACCTCTCTGTGAATATGAATTTTTTTTCCCTTGAAAGAGCACCTTTTGACTTGGGCTCATATAAATACAATTTAAAACGCATTGAACTTGAAGTCTTTTTAATTGACTTGATATAATATTGCTATTTATTTATTACAGAGTTTCACCTGTCATAGATATGTCCAAATTATTAAATCAAGTAGTTGTGACAATTTAACTGTCCAACTTTAAAACCGCCATTACATCTCTAGTTCTTTTCAACCAAAGTACTCATCAATCATCAGTGCGATTCACTTTTCCCGTTTTATATAACTTTGTAATATTATTTGCAAGATCAATTCTGATTAATACTGAAGCAGGGAAACAATTAGATCTACAACAATTTAAACTTAGAATTATGTACTTGATTAATGCATTTTTGTATTAGACCTGTACGGCTGTGATTGAAATGATTATACTCTAATGGTAAATGGTATAACATGTATGACAGTTTCACAAAATGATCCACATACCTTTTAAAAAGATTTCTGATATTTCAAACGTATGTAATACAAATAAATCATCTAGATATAAACTTGTATTAGAAAAAAAAAAGTGTGTTGGGGTGGGGGAAGGGGGCCCAGAAAATATCTTGTACCGGCATCTTTTTTTTCTCTCGAAGGCCCGCACATTCCTAAATAAGGCCCTGCAGGAAAACCAGTAACTTAACATCATTTAAAACACTAATAAAAATGCAAGAATAAACTTGGACCACGAATAAGCGTAGGACACAATAATCTTCTTTATAGAAGGAGCGTGTGTAACATTATAAGATAAGATATGACAATAATTTAACCGAATTGGAGCTAAAAATTGCCGAAACAAACAAACACTGAAAACAACATCTTCTCGTTGCCGAAACAAACACTGAAAACAAACACTGAAAACAAACACTGAAAACAAACACTGAAAACAAACACTGAAAACAAACACTGAAAACAAACACTGAAAACAAACACTGAAAACAAACACTGAAAACAAACACTGAAAACAAACACTGAAAACAAACACTGAAAACAAACACTGAAAACAAACACTGAAAACAAACACTGAAAACAAACACTGAAAACAAACACTGAAAACAAACACTGAAAACAAACACTGAAAACAAACACTGAAAACAAACACTGAAAACAAACACTGAAAACAAACACTGAAAACAAACACTGAAAACAAACACTGAAAACAAACACTGAAAACAAACACTGAAAACAAACACTGAAAACAAACACTGAAAACAAACACTGAAAACAACATCTTCTCATTGCCGAAATAAACGCTGAAAACAAACATCTTCTCTAGAATTCTACCGCGGTCACAGTCTAGTTATGCATTTGTAAAAAAAAAAATTAAATGACGTTAAGTTACTGGTTTTCCTGGTTTGTCAGGCAACAAATTTCATGCTCGAATGCCACTCGGAAAGTTATGCATTTTTATGACTTTTTAAAATGACTTTAAGTTACTGGTTTTCCTGGTTTGTTCAGGCAACACATTTCATGCTCAAATGCCACTAGGGAAGAAAGAGTAGGGCCTACTTATATGCATTTTTTCTCGAACCTCGGCAACCTAGGGGATGTGTGGCCAGCACAATGCCCAGCCGCCTTTACTTGAACCCAACCAGTGTCGGGTACCCATCAGAGCAGGGTAAACTGTGAAACTGGTGAATGCTGCTTCACCAGCCCTATGATGATGATCTATGATGTTTGTTAGGGTCAGATTTCCTTTTTTGAAAAGGTAACAATTACATTGGCTGATTTCCAATCTTTGATCACTTTGTCCTGGTTCATTATTCATTTCTTTAAGCAGCCTTGCTGGTATTTCATCTGGACCAGAAGCGTTGTTTTCTTTTAAGTTTGTTAGTAGTTTGTTGATTCCTTTTTCTTCTATATTTATATTACCTATTTCTTCTAGTTTGTTTAAGTATATAAAGATTTCTTTGTCACCCGGATTTGAAAATGATGATGCAAAGTGTGTGTTAAGGATGTTAGCTTTAGTTTCATTGTCATTATAGGATTTATTGTTATGGCCTTTTAGTGGAGCCTGTTAAGTCCATTTTTCTGGCTTTAGTTTAGGACCATACGTTTTTATTATTGTATATTGAAATTGCATTGCTTACATATTCATTCTGCAGATATATGCTTAGTTTCTGAGTAAAATTTTTAATTTTGAGGTATTTACTTCATATAAGTCCACTATATATAAATATATATATGAAACATTGCATGTTGTGTTCACAATAAAACTTCATGTATGTGTGTATGTATGTGTGTATGTGTGTTATCACTACTTCCTTATCTAGGGGCCTAATGGCTAGGAATAAACCAACCAGTATATCACCACTCACTTGTTATCAAATCACGACTCCAACATGGCTGCCTGTTTGGAAGAGTGGGGAAGTTATTGCTTTATGAGTTGTCGTTATTGAATGTTTTTTTTATTTGTAAATGTTGTTTGATTAGGTAAAGTTATTTTCTAGTGTTATTCATTAACACTTCAATTGCATGTAGAGCTGTATTCTCTCAGGGGATACTCTTGGTATGTGTTTGTAGTAAGTTTGTACTGTATCGTGTATTGTGACTGGGAAGTTCATCTTGCATTTTAATGTGGGCGTTTGGAAATACGTAAACAATAAAACACTCAGATATTTCTACACTATACATTTTGTTTTATAGACAATGGGATCGTTTTTGGATAGCTTATGCCAAATACTTGATATACTATCACCCGGACCCAAGTCTAGATAAACAAGACATTTTTACTGCCGATCAAGTAGCTTCAACATTCTTGTTTTATTCTCTCCCTTGGCAGTTTTGTATAGATTTCTTATTATGCTTGGCAGGTTAACATGATCTTTTCAAGTTCTATTCTGTTTCCAACTTTAACTCCGTTGAAATTTTGTTTTGTATACCCTACAGTGTTTAGTAGCCAAATTACATTTGGTTTCTGTCCGATCTATATTGAAATCATAAACATTAATATATTTTTAAAAATAATGAAAGGGCCGCTATTCAAAACAAACAATGCCCACTTCAAAATATACGTTTATTTGTATTTCTGAGTCTGATCGCGCGTGTATATGCGTTTGCTCATTTTTTTGGGCTCCGTTTAGGAATATGTCTTTATGCTCATTATATGTCTTTGATATAGAGTTAACCTTATTGTCTATTACAGAACAGATCCCAATCAGCGCTACCAAACTACACTACTCAACATAGACTGACTCAATGATTTGTTATAGATCTCCTTTCAATGCTACTTGATTACATCATGAAAACATGATAACTGTAAGCACATCATTATTACTATGATAACTCTGTAACTCATAGCCACAAACCCAAACTGAATACAATGGAGATAAGAAAATTCATCTGTATGCTAATGATTATTCTTGGGTTGATGCACGGTGTGATGCAGGCACAGGTCTTCAACTCCACAAACACATCAAACCTCGATGTGACAAACAGTAGCGCGCTTTCCGAACTCAACACCACAACAGCTTCTACTTCGTTCTCTGAGAATGTCTCGACCATGACGAACGACAACAGGACAGCGAACAGCAATACCACACCGATATCTTCCTTCACATCGGCTGTAACAAACGGCAGTGCGGCGCCCTCTGTCAGTGTGGCGCCCACGACAAACGTAAGCTTGGTGGTTGTGACAAACTCTTCTAACACCACTGCTGACAGCAACATTACGTCAACCACTGCAACTCTCTCAAACATCTCCATCACAACAGCAGCTGTTTTGGAAAACAGCACCACACCAAGGATTACTGAGACTATTGCTGTTAGCGAAACTACTGTCAAGTAAGTATAAACGTTATACTTGTATTATGACGGTGTGGTCCAATAACAGAACGATGCATAACAATTTATTGGGTTTTTGTGTTCGCATCTGGGTTGCTAGCCACACAAAGTAAACTATGTCACAGAAAATCATTGGGTAGCTACACATTTAATTTGAAAATCATTCCATTCATTTTATTGTTATTTTATACCATACTGCATTCACTTTATTCTTACATTACACCATAAACATTCACTTTATTGTTACTTTACACCATACATCACTCACTTTATTGTTACTTTACACCATACATCATTCACTTTATTGTTACTTTACACCATACATCATTCACTTTATTGTTACTTTACACCATACATCATTCACTTTATTGTTACTTTACACCATACTGCATTCACTTTATTGTTACTCTACATCATACATCATTCACTTTATTGTTACTTTACACCAAACATCTTTCACTTTATTGTTACTTTACACCATACATCATTCACTTTATTGTTACTTTACACCATACATCATTCACTTTATTGTTACTTTACACCATACATCATTCACTTTATTGTTACTTTACACCATACATCATTCACTTTATTGTTACTTTACACCATACATCATTCACTTTATTGTTACTTTACACCATACTGCATTCACTTTATTGTTACTCTACATCATACATCATTCACTTTATTGTTACTTTACACCAAACATCTTTCACTTTATTGTTACTTTACACCATACATCATTCACTTTATTGTTACTTTACACCATACATCATTCACTTTATTGTTACTTTACACCATACATCATTCACTTTATTGTTACTTTACACCATACTGCATTCACTTTATTGTTACTCTACATCATACATCATTCACTTTATTGTTACTTTACACCAAACATCTTTCACTTTATTGTTACTTTACACCATACATCATTCACTTTATTGTTACTTTACACCATACATCATTCACTTTATTGTTACTTTACACCATACATCATTCACTTTATTGTTACTTTACACCATACATCATTCACTTTATTGTTACTTTACACCATACATCATTCACTTTATTGTTACTTTACACCATACATCATTCACTTTATTGTTACTTTACACCATACATCATTCACTTTATTGTTACTTTACACCATACATCATTCACTTTATTGTTACTTTACACCATACATCATTCACTTTATTGTTACTTTACACCATACATCATTCACTTTATTGTTACTTTACACCAGGGGTCTCCAAACTACGGCCCGCGGGCCGCATGCGGCCCGCGAGGCCCTTTCATGCGGCCCGTGGAGTTCTTTTTATGTACGGAAAAAATTACAGAATTTTACCTGTATCCTGCCAAGTTCAGCCGCAGCTTACGTGGACGTAGTGTTTTTACCAAATTAAAACTGAGCATTAGTGTTATGTTTTCCAACCGATCATTACAATGCAAAACCTTACACGCTGCTTATTATTTCTACTTTTCAACTGGAAAGGGTTGAGACAAAAACAATGCAATTTCAAGAAGAATAGAGTTTGAAATACTTTCATCAGATCCGACGAGAAAGCATTGTGTGTGATTTGCAACGAAACTGTGGCTGTGATGAAATAATACAACCTGCGCCGTCATCATCAAAGCAAACATAAGGAAAAATATTTACATTTGGAGGGTGAAGTTCGTGCAGAAAAATTTGCTAAATAACAAAATCAACTCACATCTCAGAGGACATTGTTCAGTAAATCATCAAATGAAAACACTTTAACTAAGGCCAGTTATAAAGTTGCCTACGCCCTGGCTAAAAGTGGCAAACCTTTTACAGATGATAAAGTAGTGAAGGCAAGTTTGTTAGAGGTGGCTGAGGGACTTTGCCCAGAAAAGTCAAAACAATTTAAACATGTATTTTTGGGTGCAAAATCCATTGCCCGCCGTGTTGCAGATATAGGTGAAAACATTGTGAATCAAATAACGAAGAATGCAAGCAAGTTTTGCCATTTTTCAATTCAAATGGATGAATCGCTGGACAGCTGTTCCACCTCTCAAATTTGTGTGTTCATTAGAGGTGTGGATGAAGACATGAACATTACACAAGAGCTGGCTTCCCTACATAGCAAGTATGACACTGTTACCGGAGAGGATAGATTCAATGAGTTGAAAAAAAAACATTTACTGATTATAACTTGGACTGGACTAACCTCAGTTGCCTGACTGTTGATGGAGGAAAGAACATGAGTGGCATAAAGAAAGGCTTGGCTGGACAAGTGAAGCAGATGTTCCTGCATTGTATTATTCACCAGCAAGCTTTGTGTGCTAAATATATGGACATTAGCAGTGTACTGAATCCTGTGGTGAAGATAGTCAATTTAATAAGGTCACATGGGCTCAGTCATAGACAGTTCAAATACATGTTGAAAGATACAGACACAGAATCGAAAAATTTACCATTTTACACAGCAGTAAGATGGCTAAGTTGTGAGAAAGTTCTGAGCAGAGTATTTAAGCTAAGAAAGGAAATAGGTGATTTTCTGGAAAGTAAAGGCAAGCCACAGCCATTATTGTCTGATGAAGAGTGGGTATGGAAATTGGCCTTTGCTCCAGACATAACTAGTCATTTAATTTTTTTCTGAACCTAAAACTACAAGGATATAAAAATCTTGTTTCTGATCTATCCACCCACGTAAAAGCCTTCAGATCCAAACTTGTCTTGTTTTTGGAACAAGTACAGGCCAACAACTTGACGCACTTTCAGCAGTGCAAGATATTCATGGGTGAAGCAACATTTTCATGTGAGATAACCAAAGACCTCCAGCTGCAGTTTCAGGATCGGTTTTCAAAAACAGAAGAATTGAGACTGTTTCAAAACCCATTTGAAGCAGACGTGACCAGTTGCCCAGATGAACTGCAGCTGGAGGTCATTGAGTTGCAAGCAAATGACCTCCCTAGGGATAAGTTCAAAGAAGGACTGATGTGTTTTTACCAGTTTTTGGCCAAGGAAGACTTTCCTAATATCAAACGTTTGCATCAAGGTACATTTTAATTTTTGGAACAAGATACCTGTGTGAACAAACATTTTCAAAAATTAAATACGTAAAGAACAATTTGAGAACAAAATTTTCCGATGATAATCTCAGGTCAATGTTGATGTTAGGGACATCAAATCTAAAGCCAAAAATGTCTACTATTTTGGCATTTAAGAAACAATTTCACCATTCCCACCAATACAGGTGTTCAAGTGTTATTAAATGTGTTATTAAATAATAACTGAATACAATCATATCAAATAAGCTTAATTAAAAACAACATCCATGTTTTGATTATTTTTTTATTTTTTTTACCTCGCTTGTGTAGTTGGCCCCCGAGCTGCTATTTGATAGTTAATGCGGCCCTCGGGCTGAAAAGTTTGGAGACCCCTGCTTTACACCATACATCATTCACTTTGTTGTTACTCTACATCATACATCATTCACTTTATTGTTACTTTACACCATACATCATTCACTTTATTGTTACTTTACACCATACATCATTCACTTTATTGTTACTTTACACCATACATCATTCACTTTGTTGTTACTCTACATCATGCATCATTCACTTTATTGTTACTTTACACCATACATCATTCACTTTATTGTTACTTTACACCATACATCATTCACTTTATTGTTACTTTACACCATACATCATTCACTTTATTGTTACTTTACACCATACATCATTCACTTTATTGTGTTGACCTATATATTATTGGGATTTTGTGACAAGCGAGTCTGTCATGTCGTCTATTTTAAAATGTCAGTATTGTTTAAGTGTGAAGAAACTAATAGGGAGAATATTCTTCCAGGTCTAACAAGTCCACACACTCTCTCTCTCTCTCCATCCCCCTCTCTAGCATACTCTTCCCCTCTCTCTTACACTAACATTTACTCTCCTCTCCTTTCTCTTTTCTGTATTAGCTCTCTCTCCCTCTCGTTCTCCTTCTCTTTCTTTTCTGTATTTTTCTCCATATATACATATCTATCCTGTTTCTTTTTCGCAATCCCCAACTCTCTCTCTCTCTCATTTTCTTTATTTCATTCATTCCTCCCAGTCTCAGCCATTTTGCCTTCTTTTTATTTTCCCATATTCTATCTTGTACACTTTATTTTACTTTTCGCTTTCATATTAATTCTGTTAATTTCTTTTTCCAGGACGGTTTGCAATGTTTGTGTTTTTTTCCTAAACCGTTTTTTTTTTTTTTACGATAGACAAAAAACAAACATAAAATCAGATAATTTCACAGTTTTAATTAATAAGTAAAGTATCCCGTCGGACGAAATTGATCCATGGGGCCGGTAAAGGAGTGTTTACCAGTTTCTGTGGCCACGGCATACTAGGGGAATGTGGGGCCAGCACAATGCCCAGCCGCCTTTACTTTACCCCAACTAAAGTCAGGTTCCCATCAAAGTTGGATAGACTCAGGGACACCCGCCATACCCGAAAAAAAATCCTAGCCTTCACCAGGATTCGATACTAGGACCTTCGGTACGCCAGCTCGGCCTTTATTTTTTTTATTGTAAAAATGCTACTAATTAAACAAAATAGTATTCAGCTAGTAGGTCTATTTATTGCGTCTTTAGAAATTTCGTCTTCCAATACATGCATTTTAGATACAACTTGTGGTTGTTAATAAATTGTTAACACGTAAACCTATAACAAAGAAACGGACAAAATGATCGGTTAAAAATAGGTTTATGGGACATGTGACAGCACTTTGTTTTCCTTACAACATTAATGGTTATTTATAAAGCGCTTCTACCCATGCTATTTAAGCATGCTCAGTGATCTCTAGAAGATTATTACGTCCACTAGGACCAAAACTCCTGCAGGGCGACAGGGATCGGTCGGTGGCAGGGATAGAACCCGGGACATTAAACTCAATGTACAAATAAAGACCGTTAAGCAACATTTAAAGCATATGGCTTCATTTTACATGTCAGTCGGGTTCAATCCATTTAGGCTATCAACGTCATGAATCCCCCCCCCCCAATCTCTCTATCCATTATCGGGTCTGGATGCCCATCAGTCTAGCCAGCTCTCTATCCATTATCGGGTCTGGATGCCCATCAGTCTAGCCAGCTCTCTATCCATTATCGGGTCTGGATGCCCATCAGTCTAGCCAGCTCTCTATCCATTAGGCCTATCGGGTCTGGATGCCCATCAGTCTAGCCAGTTCTTAAACCATCATCGGGTCTGGATGACCATCAGTATAGCCAGTTCTTAAACCATCATCGGGTCTGAATGCACATTAGTTTAGCCAGCTCTCGCGAGATCTGACATCTGTATGTTGAAAAAGATCATTTTACTGTAACCTACATTGAGCTGACCACAGAACCACAGTGTAGACCATGAGCTTAGAAATCAATAAACTATTATAATATATTTATATAATTTTTAAATATAGAAGAATATATTTCTATGATTATAAACAAGACATATAAAGTGACATTTTCTAATTGTCTTTATTATAAAACAATGTTATGTTTATTGACTTCATTCGACTCATATATTTATGGGAATTGTGTTTCATTGAATTTATTTATTTTTTCAGTATAATGGCACTTTATGTAGAAGTGGATAAAGGTAAGCAATAGACTTTTTTAGTATGCTACATCAAAATGTAGCCTATACATAAATAGCAGACAGACAGTTAGTTAGACAGCCAGTCAGAATTGACAATGATACAGACACACAGCCAAATAGATACATTGATATTTGGAAAGGTTTTAAAAAATAATTTGGTGGGTAGATATAACTGATCTATAAAAAGACTGGATTGCGCTTTCTTAATAAATTGGTTTGAGCAAAGTGAAGAAAGGCACTGATCTATAGAAGAAAGCGAAAACTAAAAATGTACACTGCACTTACCGATATAAACAAAATTGTGTCTAAAACTTATTGTGCCACTGATCTATAAATAGATAGGAACGGAATCTATGTTGCTGCCATTTTACACAATATGCAAATGGATTGTTGATGTAAAGCTTCTGACTTCTTATTAATAATATAAAACTAACAATAATACGACCAAAAGAAAACAAATACCAAACAATAAAAAAAGTTAATAATAAAAAAAGTAGACAGCAATATTTCGCAGTACGGAAAAACCCGATCCTGAACTCACACTAAATTTGAAAGCATTTCAAAGGGACATCATTTGGAAACTGCGCCCATTGTATAACCTTAACATACGGTGATTAGTAATAGGTCTAAGTTTATTTAAAAAAATAAATAAACGAATTAAGCAATATTGTTAAAAAAACATTTGTTTTTGGAGGACGTTTCCAATTTATACATTTAACTTTTAACCCGATTAGTCAAACGGCTTAGGAGAATATAGAGCAGAAACAAACATCTAAATAAATAAACAAACTCACGATAATTATATATTGATCAGTGACAGTATAAACAAAATGGCGGAAATTTCCTCAAGAATGTTACTTCCGAGCCCAATCCATTCTTTTTAGAGATCAGGTGTAGATATGTAGGTAGCTAGGTAAATAGATATATATTTTGATGTATAGAAATGTGGATAGATAAATAGATGAATAATCTAATGCAACATTTAACAGCCCTAGTAAAAAGGAATCCACTTACTCTATCCAATTGTCCACAGATCTAATAATTACCATTTCTGTTGGCGGTGCATTGTTTGTTGCTATGTTAATCTTCGTCATTGTGTATTGTGTGCGACAAGCATCGAGAGCAAAATACATGAAGTAAGTCTTACCCGCAAGGGAAATACAACCAAAAGAAGAGTGTAATACATGAAGTAAGTCTTACCCGCAAGGGAAATACAACCAAAAGAAGAGTGTAATACATGAAGTAAGTCTTACCCGCAAGGGAAATACAACCAAAAGAAGAGTGTAATACATGAAGTAAGTCTTACCCGCAAGGGAAATACAACCAAAAGAAGAGTGTAATACATGAAGTAAGTCTTACCCGCAAGGGAAATACAACCAAAAGAAGAGTGTAATACATGAAGTAAGTCTTATACCCGCAAGGGAAATACAACCAAAAGAAGAGTGTAATACATGAAGTAAGTCTTATACCCGCAAGGGAAATACAACCAAAAGAAGAGTGTAATACATGAAGTAAGTCTTATACCCGCAAGGGAAATACAACCAAAAGAAGAGTGTAATACATGAAGTAAGTCTTACCCGCAAGGGAAATACAACCAAAAGAAGAGTGTAATACATGAAGTAAGTCTTACCCGCAAGGGAAATACAACCAAAAGAAGAGTGTAATACATGAAGTAAGTCTTACCCGCAAGGGAAATACAACCAAAAGAAGAGTGTAATACATGAAGTAAGTCTTACCCGCAAGGGAAATACAACCAAAAGAAGAGTGTAATACATGAAGTAAGTCTTACCCGCAAGGGAAATACAACCAAAAGAAGAGTGTAATACATGAAGTAAGTCTTATACCCGCAAGGGAAATACAACCAAAAGAAGAGTGTAATACATGAAGTAGCCTAAGTCTTACCCGCAAGGGAAATACAACCAAAAGAAGAGTGTAATACATGAAGTAAGTCTTACCCGCAAGGGAAATACAACCAAAAGAAGAGTGTAATACATGAAGTAAGTCTTACCCGCAAGGGAAATACAACCAAAAGAAGAGTGTAATACATGAAGTAAGTCTTATACCCGCAAGGGAAATACAACCAAAAGAAGAGTGTAATACATGAAGTAAGTCTTACCCGCAAGGGAAATACAACCAAAAGAAGAGTGTAATACATGAAGTAAGTCTTACCCGCAAGGGAAATACAACCAAAAGAAGAGTGTAATACATGAAGTAAGTCTTACCCGCAAGGGAAATACAACCAAAAGAAGAGTGTAATACATGAAGTAAGTCTTACCCGCAAGGGAAATACAACCAAAAGAAGAGTGTAATACATGAAGTAAGTCTTACCCGCAAGGGAAATACAACCAAAAGAAGAGTGTAATACATGAAGTAAGTCTTACCCGCAAGGGAAATACAACCAAAAGAAGAGTGTAATACATGAAGTAAGTCTTACCCGCAAGGGAAATACAACCAAAAGAAGAGTGTAATACATGAAGTAAGTCTTACCCGCAAGGGAAATACAACCAAAAGAAGAGTGTAATACATGAAGTAAGTCTTACCCGCAAGGGAAATACAACCAAAAGAAGAGTGTAATACATGAAGTAAGTCTTATACCCGCAAGGGAAATACAACCAAAAGAAGAGTGTAATACATGAAGTAAGTCTTATACCCGCAAGGGAAATACAACCAAAAGAAGAGTGTAATACATGAAGTAAGTCTTATACCCGCAAGGGAAATACAACCAAAAGAAGAGTGTAATACATGAAGTAAGTCTTACCCGCAAGGGAAATACAACCAAAAGAAGAGTGTAATACATGAAGTAAGTCTTACCCGCAAGGGAAATACAACCAAAAGAAGAGTGTAATACATGAAGTAAGTCTTACCCGCAAGGGAAATACAACCAAAAGAAGAGTGTAATACATGAAGTAAGTCTTACCCGCAAGGGAAATACAACCAAAAGAAGAGTGTAATACATGAAGTAAGTCTTACCCGCAAGGGAAATACAACCAAAAGAAGAGTGTAATACATGAAGTAAGTCTTACCCGCAAGGGAAATACAACCAAAAGAAGAGTGTAATACATGAAGTAAGTCTTACCCGCAAGGGAAATACAACCAAAAGAAGAGTGTAATACATGAAGTAAGTCTTACCCGCAAGGGAAATACAACCAAAAGAAGAGTGTAATACATGAAGTAAGTCTTACCCGCAAGGGAAATACAACCAAAAGAAGAGTGTAATACATGAAGTAAGTCTTACCCGCAAGGGAAATACAACCAAAAGAAGAGTGTAATACATGAAGTAAGTCTTACCCGCAAGGGAAATACAACCAAAAGAAGAGTGTAATACATGAAGTAAGTCTTACCCGCAAGGGAAATACAACCAAAAGAAGAGTGTAATACATTAAGTAAGTCTTACCCACAAGGGAAATACAACCAAAAGAAGAGTGTAATACATGAAGTAAGTCTTATACCCGCAAGGGAAATACAACCAAAAGAAGAGTGTAATACATGAAGTAAGTCTTATACCCGCAAGGGAAATACAACCAAAAGAAGAGTGTAATACATGAAGTAAGTCTTATACCCGCAAGGGAAATACAACCAAAAGAAGAGTGTAATACATGAAGTAAGTCTTACCCGCAAGGGAAATACAACCAAAAGAAGAGTGTAATACATGAAGTAAGTCTTACCCGCAAGGGAAATACAACCAAAAGAAGAGTGTAATACATGAAGTAAGTCTTACCCGCAAGGGAAATACAACCAAAAGAAGAGTGTAATACATGAAGTAAGTCTTACCCGCAAGGGAAATACAACCAAAAGAAGAGTGTAATACATGAAGTAAGTCTTACCCGCAAGGGAAATACAACCAAAAGAAGAGTGTAATACATGAAGTAAGTCTTACCCGCAAGGGAAATACAACCAAAAGAAGAGTGTAATACATGAAGTAAGTCTTACCCGCAAGGGAAATACAACCAAAAGAAGAGTGTAATACATGAAGTAAGTCTTACCCGCAAGGGAAATACAACCAAAAGAAGAGTGTAATACATGAAGTAAGTCTTACCCGCAAGGGAAATACAACCAAAAGAAGAGTGTAATACATGAAGTAAGTCTTACC
This sequence comes from Anisus vortex, assembly GCA_949126835.1. NCBI lineage: Eukaryota > Metazoa > Mollusca > Gastropoda > Planorbidae > Anisus > Anisus vortex. Next base: position 21,700,616 of record OX421500.1, read on the forward strand.
CGCAAGGGAAATACAACCAAAAGAAGAGTGAAATACTGTACTGTAATGTCATGCTATTCTAGTAAAGAAAAGTATCTCGTTGGACCAAATTGACCCATCAATTAAAATAAAACATGTAAAAAATCATAACAAATTCAGAAAAGAGCTGCCATGTTCATTACTAGTTAATATTCACAACTGACAAGAGTAACACCTATAGTTAAATCACTAAACCTAGAAACACTAGATTCACTAGATCAAGGGTCGTCAAACTTTTGTCAATAGTATGGCCTATGCCAAATGGGGATTTCTAATTTATTCACAGGGTTTCCGCGGCCTCCTGAAATTTCAGGCTGTCCTGGAATCCTCCTGAAATTGCAAAAAAGTGCAAAAACTCCTGAAAACCTCCTGAAATTTGAAATAATCTCCTGAAATGTCCTGAAAAATTGAGCTGACCCCTATTTTTTCTGTCTCCAACACATGTCCCTAGTTCAACAGCCCCCACCTCCCGCGTGTTACGCCTATCCCTTCTCGCTTTGTGACGGTAAAGATGGTTTACATACAGCTCTTCCTCCTCTTTCGCGCCCTCTCCCACAGTTTGTTGTTTGCTAGATAAGATAATGATAAGGACTAATGTGCCTATTTTCGCGATCTGACTATGTTGAGAATGCCTGATCACGCTACACGCGGCGCCTATTAGTCTACTTGGGGTCAGCGAACCGACATATTTTGCCGAATTGATTTATTTTGAAATATATTTATATCAAAATACACAGAAATAGGTCTTTTTATTAGTTAAAAAGAAAACGATGACGTTTAAGACGTTATCTTATATCAAATGGTAAAAATTCCAGTAGGTCTATTTAGCTAGCCCTACCAGAGGAGTTATTCGCGATGTAGGCCTACGCCGATTGGCGCCGATATCATTATCAACTTTTTAAAGGTGTTGGCCCAACATGGTTTTACTAATTATTAGAGTCTATATCGTATGCGTAGGCCTACAATCAATGTGTTTTTGCTATCAATGTGGGAAATGTAGGCAGACGATTTTGGGTCTAGGCATGGGCCTAGCCGGTGTGGCCCTAGGTCTATGAGTCTATCAGTCATTTTGATGCACTCAATGCTGAATAATCTAAATCATTACAATGTTAATGGTAATTAGCTTAGGGCAATTGTATAGCGCGTCATCAAAACGCGTCATCAAAAAACCGGCGCCGTTCTGTCTAGAAAGCTTACTTCAAAAGACTTTTTTTTGTGTCAACCCACTATAGTGTTACTATAGGGATAGGAACTTGAGTATGAACAGGGACTTAGATGAAGAAACAGATACCTAAATACTTTCCAAAATGACTAATGGCTGTATTGATGGGCTTTAAAATAAGTGAAGTGCTGTGTTTGCTTTATGCATGATTGAAACCATATTTTAAGGAAAGTGTCCAAATTAGTGTGAATATTTAGTAACTTTTATGCTTAAAAGGTATGCATTTTTTAGAACTTTTTATGTTTAAAAGGAATACATTTTTTAGAAGTTAAAGGCAGTGTAACCCCCCCCCCTCCCAATCAGGTCAATTACCCTCCTCTTTCCCCCCCCCCCCCCCCCACGAAAAAAATCACTGTGGACTATTCCCCCCTTGCACTAATTGCCCCTCCCTACTTATTGTTACCACAGCTAGCTGATGTAAGGTTTTATTTTTGTAGCAGGATTTTAATAGGTTTAATTATCCTAATGATTAAAAAGTAATCATATTGTATTATCTACATGTCCTTTTAACTTACAATAGCAGTTTTTTTTTTATACTTGTAAATTTGTAAGCTTTCTATATACTTTACAATGTAGGCCCATATAAATATTTTCTCTATACTTGTTAAATGTTAGTGTAACACTCTATATGTTACACATGCTCCTAGGCAGGATACTATATTTCCATTCTTTGGACCCCCCCCCCATTTTTTATTTTCATAAACAAAATATTTTCTTATATTTCTACTATTTGTACTTTTTTTTTATTTTAAGATTTCTAAAGACAATTAAAGGACTCTTTATAATAGACATAGCTTATTGGTACATTTTTAGATTTCACATTATAATGCCCTTAAAAAATATTTTATTTAATTATATATTTATCTGCGTCAATGTTAAGTGAATTCGGTTTTGCTGCACCTCCTGAAATTTTAGATTTTCTCCTGAAAAACTCCTGAAAACCTCCTGAAATTTTGATTTGAGTTTGGTGCAGGAACCCTGTCAGCGTGCCAACAGACAAAGTCAACTACTACACCACCAATCAACTTCTTGTAGAAAAGATTTTTTAGTTTTTGCGTGTCTTCCGCGTGACATGGAAAATCATGCTGCGTGTCACGTCTAGCACGCGTTCCGTAGCTTGCCGACCCCTGATCTAGAGTCCAGATAGTCAACTAGCTAACCGATTATTTGATTATTTCTTTCAGAGTATGCGTGCTACATTTTTTACGATATAAGATTATTTAATGATAAAATGTATATTTTATTGAGATGTTGTTATTTTTAGTTTTTTATCTTTCAAAGTTTAGTTTTATTTATAAGAATTTCGTCCCCTGTACAATTTGTTTTCTTTATTATTTCCTGTTCTAGCTAGGTCATCCATATTTCCTTATTCCCACAGAAAACGAGTGAATGGTGCTAATGATAGGCCTACGCCTTTAGAAATGAGACTACCAAGATTTACATAATAAAGAAGAAAGAACTTCATACATCTCCATAACTTTCAGGGATACTAACATCTGATAAGAACAACTTCAAGTTCCATAAGAACTGATCTTTATACCTGACCTGTGCATTGTTTGTGTTATTAGGGGTTGTCCATAATAAATCGTCACCATTTCTTTTATTCAAAATGTTCCTCCACACATAAAATATGTTATTCTAACACTCCAACACATACAGCAGTAGTTCGGTGACATCCGCCGGTTGTACCATATTTTAACGCGTCCTTTATGGGCTCTTAAGAAATTGTTCTGGAAAGTTTTCTTAAAGTCTCGATGACCTATACTTCTTAAAGGTGCATGCCTAGATCGGGGGTGTGAAACAGGAGGTCGTGGAGAAAAAAACACAGCCCTCAAAGTAATGCCCCCCCCCCCCAGCCAAAGTTCTTTTAAAAACATTGTTTTAAATTCATTGTATTAAAGTTCCTTATACATACAATTTTAGAATGTGTGACAGTTTATCTGTAATAGGCTATTTCTCGAATCTAATGGATCATCATCATGTAGCCTAGGCCCTATTACTGTTCTTCCATCTCTCTCTCTCTCTAGGAAGACAATTTGTGCGCCTTGTAAACAAAGGATTGGTGCAAGGGAAGGGGAAGTCTACATCACATACATGTACTTTTACATCAATTCTGTAGTATCATTTTCTTATTGTTGTACATTGACTTGACATGAATAAGAGATCCAGTCAATTATGTGAGCAGTCAAGTATTTTTAAGGGAGAACTATAACACCAAAGTCTGAAATGAATTGTCATTTTTTTCTTCTAAATTATAGGAACTAAATCTTGTCTCTGGTCCATGTCCAAAGTGTTCACATTTATGAGTGAGTTCTCGGTGCGTGTGAGACACCGGAAGTGTTTCCATGGTGATACGCTTTTCTCATATCTGCATATGTAACTATTTGGGGCACTTTGGTCTAACGATGGTATCAGTCTAAACACCTTTAACTAGTTACCTGCCAGCAGCCGTGGGAAAGTAAAGTGTGCTGGCCACACAATCCCTTTGTATATCGTAGCCTTGAAAGCTTGATAATGCTGCTTCGCTTGGCCCATAAACCAATGTAGTTTAATAGGGATAATGTAATAAAATATATGTATGTCTGTGGATGTGTCTGTGTATATGGATGTGTGCATGTTTGTGTATATATATGTATGCAATAATACTATTAACTCTATCAATAGTTTGTTGTTGCCTTATAAATTGAAACTAGTTGAAATAGTCATTTATTAGCCTGACCCTTTAACTGGTGCTGGCAGATTATGTTCATTGAAATAAATACAGCAGATCTAAACTCACTGTATAAATATGTTGATAAATGGTAATTCACTACAGCAGTCGGCTGATTGTTATCTTCATTAAAACACATAATGTTTGTTACATAAACTTTATTCATGCACACAGACATAACAACAAAAAAATACTAATAAAGCACCAAACAAACTATAAATATATACCAACATTGTCTCAATGTTTACTTATTTAAACTTTATATAATATGTATTTATATATTTATAATTATTTATTATCATTTCAATCAAGAGTTGATTGTTTTTTTTTATTAATGACATATTTACATGGCATATGACATATTGGATGTAGCAAGCAAAATAACATGAATGTGTAAAGATGAAAATACAAATGTGTAATCCAAGCATCAGTTCAACACACCAGAAAACACAATCACATTCACACACATGTAGCAAACAAGAAAATCACATTATCACTTCCATATGGATAACAAGTTAGTGTAAAATGTCACAGGAGAGAGAGACAGCTTATCTTTAATGATAACCAACTAAGAAAGAGATAAAAAAAAGTATGAACACAACAAATGCAGTCAAATAAACAGAAGGGAAACAGAGAAAGTTGTAGCAGGGTGTTTAAAGTTGTAGCAGGGTGTTTAAAGTTGTAGCAGGGTGTTTAAATTTGTAGCAAGGTGTTTAAAGTTGTAGCAGGGTGTTTAAATTTGTAGCAGGGTGTGTAAAGTTGTAGCAGGGTGTTTAAAGTTGTAGCAGGGTGTGTAAAGTTGTAGCAGGGTGTGTAAAGTTGTAGCAGGGTGTTTAAAGTTGTAGCAGGGTGTTTGTATCCACTAAAGGCCACACACTTTTACATTTCTGAAGTAAAAGTCTCTTGTGGGGCTGGGACGTAGAGATGGTATGTAACAATTGTATGACACAGTAAAAAAAAAACAGCAACAGGATGGTTGGTAGAATTATCAATATTTTTTACAATTGTTTATAAAAGTATTAAAAGACTCATAGCTCTAAAATCATTGAGAAATTCCCTAAAGCCTCACAAAATAAATGACAAAGGTTTTGATGTTAACATGTGGCTATAGGTGGTATCTATAATCTATAGACTATAGGTGATATATATAGGTGGTCAAAATTGACTATTGGTTTTCATGGATAGTTTTTTTTAGTACTCATAGAACAATTTCATAAAACTTAATTAATGACAGTTTTAAAATTTAAAAGACAATTTTTAAAAAAATAGTCTACATATTTTTCATGCTGCTTTGCCCATTATTGAAAAATTCATAAACTTTTCTAAGCTTGAAAACCAAAGTCATTTTCCCTCAAACTGTCCCAATCAGTTTGAACCATGTATAATAAATATGTAAATCAAATAATAAACTGATCTTTCTCCTCAAGTTTAAGTAGAGAAAGTGGGAGGCAATAAAAAAAAATTCTTTTGTTCCTCGTCCTTACTTTTTACAATATAATCATTGATTCTCTTTTTTACAAGTATCTATACATCTAAAAAAGTGTTTGCAATGTATGCTGGGAAGAAGTTTGTAAATTGCAAACTTTTATCATATGATGTAAAACAATAAACATTTTGTTTTGGTTATTCTGGCATATTGACAGTACTAAGAATACTCTGAATAATCTGAATGGTTCATAGACTTGATGTCTTGATAAACATAAGGGGAGTTCATAGTCATTTTATAAAAGGGGATATTTTATTTTATATTTATACTTCTTGTTCAAAAATCTTTCACTGAAAAGCCTAACTAATCAAAGATAACCTGCCCTGTAGTATGAGCTATTTTTAGACACCATTAGTTTGTTAACACAATGACTCGAACTAATGTATCAATGATAAGGAAGGCTGCTTAAGTAATTGCAGAATCACTGAGGCCATGATAAACATGTATTGAGGTCATAGCTATCACAAAATTGATATTAATGGCAGTAGAATACTGAAGGAGGTTACATTTGATCAAACTAACTTCAAGCCAAACCTCATTCTAGCACAGTTTGTTTCAATAGGCACAGATTTAAAAGTAGAAAATAGCTTCAAGTAAAATTCCTCACAACACAAGACATCTGCATTCGTGTGAAGAATAGGAATCTTAACCAGCAGTGTCAATTGGGCCTCTCAAAATGAGGAGATAAAAAAATTACAATGCTAAGGCAAAACTAGCTAGAAATCTGATCTGAGAATACAATAATACACACATATACATATATGTAAAGTAGGCCAGGTTGTTTTTTCCCCACAATCACTTCTCATTGACCAGGTTAATTAAAAAAAAACACAAATAACAAAATAGATCAATATTTCTGCAGAAAGAGAGTGCTAGTTAATTTCAATGTAATGAAGTGTAATAATTCATACATTCAAAAGACACAGACATAATGCCAAAAGATAATCCACCACAATATTCAATGCAGTAAGCACAGTTGGTGCTTTTTAAACTATACAAGTATCAAGGTCAAACAACAATAATATACAACCTCCACAACATTACCAATATCAGTTGATCTTTAATAGCAATTTTGCATCACTCAACCAAATCAGAAAGCATAAAATTGTATCAAAAGTACATCAGTGATTCCCACATCATTCTTTGTAGTGTACCCTGCCCAAGAATATCACTTTTTTTAAACTAGCATTTCTAAAATCCTGACAAACACCTTCCCACCCCCTCCCCCAACTACAGTGTTGAAAAGCTTTATCTTCTTATCTAATTTTCAAAAGCAGTTGAGCTTTGTATGTTTGTGTGGGGTGGTGAGGTGTAGCATTCCCATGTTGAGAGAAACTGTAAACCACAACCCAACACTGCAACAAAAAAGTCAACATGGTTAATTGAGCCTTTTATAAGGAGAATGAAAAGAGGAAGTTGAAATGGCTGAAGTGGATTTAATGTAACATCAAATGGATGATTATGAACACTTTATACCTGTAGAGGCCAGACTGAGCACAGAAATCTCCCATATCCTGGATTCTCTAAATCCATTATGCCAGGCTAGAACATTTTAAACTAAACTTGAATGTATTAGAACCAACTAGCTTCCACAGCCAATGTAATCTCATACATAATTGCACTAAACACGGTAAGGAAAAAAAGGCTATAGACAAAACACCATATTGTGTTTGACATGGAAAGAGTTAATGCTGACAAATAACAAAACCAAAAATAGAAAGTCATACAGGAAGTACAAATTGTGCCTGATAGCAAAGTCAAAATGATGGAAAAAAAAATAACAAAAATATATGCAATATTTTTTCATATGTAACTGAACATCTAAAACATAAACAATTTTTCTAAAAAATGATGTTATTGTTTTATGTTGTTTTAGGCTAAGTAGAAGTAAATGCAAATTATGTAAGGATATTTGACAGAACCATCAAGCTTACTTTTAAATAAATTGAATTTCTTTATTTAATTTTTGCCTATATGAGAAAAAACTTTAAAGCATAAAAGTTGTTTCTTGAAAGTAAACTTTTCAACCAATGGGCTCAGCCACATACACGATTGAAACTAATATTTGTTTATATGACACAGTATTGCTAGACGCCTACCTTGTTACTAATTAATTTTTAAATAGATTTTTGTTACTTTAGTAACATAAATTGAGAATACAATTAAACATAACATGGAACATTTTTATTTATAATTAGACAAACTTAAAAAAATTAACCTAGAAATCTAAGAAAGTTTGGGATTCATTGGCACAATTTGTCAGTTGAGATCCATAATATAATTGAATAAAAAAAAAAAAAATTTTTTTTTAGTCAAATATTATGAGATGTATTAATGTGTAAGATAAATTAATGTTGCAGTTAGTCAACAATCTGCATTACTGCTAAAAAGAAAAATATAATGGGGATGTTGGATGTTGCTTTTTTTTTTTGTGGCATATTTGACAAATGTTTGTTACATAATACAGTGAAATTAGACCTGTGGACCTGTTGGCTGGATATTTCAATGTTTGGTCATCAGTGTCCTTCAACAGGCCATCAAGTCTCCACAATAAGGTATTTTACATTGTAATGAGTTTCAATATTTTTATTTAATCTAAAAGTCTAGCCTTTGACAACATCAGAGTGACAGGAAACTGGGCCCCATGACAAAAAAATAATATTTGAGGTTTACCCCTTGACATAAAGGCAAAAACTTATAAACTGTGTGGTTTAGAAAAACAGCCACAAAAAAAGGAAACTTCATAAGAAATATTGACAGTATTAAGATGATGTTGCAGCCATTTACAGAGCATTAACGATTACACTCATAATTGATGAATCAGCATTAGAGACCACAGTGGAATGTTTTTCTTTAAGACCATAAGCACCAGCACATTCATTCTTAAATCTTTTATAGAAAACTATTGAAATATTCAAAGCAATTCCTCCTAACTTGTTGCATGCTTACCTCTAGAGGCTAAATGAAATGATAAAACTCATTGAAATAAATTGGAAAGTGTAAACAAAAGGCCTAGCTGAGAACCTTGGATAAAACAAGACTGGGAGGTAAAAAAAAAAAGTTACAAGTGTAAAAATGTTTCTTTCCCTTCTAATCTACATCTTACATATTCTGTATGAAATAAGTTTTGGCTAATCACAATCAGGGGCGAAGCCAGAAATTTTTTCCAGGGGGGGGCTGAACTTTCGCGTGACAAAGATATACCAAATTTTTAGCGAATTTAGTACATATTTTGTAAAAAAATCAGTTGAAAAAGATTTTTTTTTAAATTCCAGGGGGGGCTTAGCCCCCCTCAGCCCCCCCCTGTGGCTTCGCCCCTGATCACAATTAAGGTTTACATGCTTCCAAAAAATCTGAATATTTTTTGTCCAAGCGGCAAACTATTAAAAAGAAAGTTTCTATTATAAATGTAATAATGAAATCCAAAATTCTTTATAGTACTATAGTAAATTTCAATTCCAGTCTAATGGGGTCAGCTGGCTGGTATATAAGATATCATTCCATTCCCTTCATTATTGAGCTAACCAAACAATATGACTTTAAAAAATAGAGTTATTAACCTGGGGAAAGTTGGGCGCTGATGGTATGAGTGAATGAGGTAATCACAAATAGGAATGCCTAAACAAGGGCTGCAGGAGAAAGGAAGGAAGTTTGGGAACCAGCAAGATTAAATTGTCAATCACACACAACTTTGAACAAAAAATAAAAGAGATTGTACCGGAGTGAAATTATTTGATGCCCTACAATACAAATTCAATTGGTTCAAACATAGTGAATGGGGAACATGCAAATCCAATGATTTACTTGGGGCCCAAAATGATTTCTTTAAACAAATATTGCCAGTGAAAAAGAAATCAAGCCCCAGGAGCCCAAAACCAATATATTTGTTAAAGTGGCCAGGACCCCTCACCATCGTCCTGAATGTGAATGCACAAGTCCATAAAAAAAACTACATATTTTTAAATACTTCTCATATTTACAAATTCCAAAAGTGAATATAATGTCCATTTCCAAAAGCTTCTGGTTTGGTCAACTACACGCAGTGGTAAGGGCAGGTGGAAGGCCATTTGGGTAAAATTTGATAGAAATGCATTAAATGCCATCTTGTTGTGAAAAAAGTTCATGTAGTTCCATGGAACTCAGAAGCCTTCAGCAGACAGCACAAAGACTAGCAAGATCTGTCAGAACATATCAAACCAGATAAAGAGTCCAACAGGATTTGGAATCCAATCAGTATGGGATTAATACCAGATTAAAAATCCAACCAGATTAGAAATCCTAGTCATTTAAGAATTCAATCAATTTAGGAATCCAAACATTTTCAGAATTCAAGCAATTTTGGAATTCAACCAGCACAAGCCACAGTGTAACAGTCAGAAACTATAACTTTTAACACATAAACTTGCTGAAGGTCCAACAAGCACTGCAAGGTCAACATCTGCATCTTTTCTCTGGGCCTCATCAAATGAGGAAATTACTTTGGGCAAAATCTAAACTACTAGCTCAAAAATAAAATCAACAACAACAAACAAAAAAAAAATTATATCAGAAATCAGGTTTTAAAAAGCTGCACGAGAGTTTTACTTCAAATTGTTTCTGTTTGTATTTCATTGATAAAGATGAATAGCTTTATCAATTTACAAAACAAACTATACTATTAGCTGAAATCTACAACTCAATTTAAAAATGTTGATAATTTGAATAAAAATCAGATTGAAAAATGTTGACAAAATATTTAGGAACCAGCCCTAATACACACACACAAAAAAGCCATAATAGTAATAACAACAACAAAATGAAACAACAATAAAAGAGAATTTGTCAATAAAGTTCACCAGCTAACCAATCACAAAGTAGCTTGTACTAGATCACCTGTAGATCAACAAACAAAACACAGAGACTGTGTTTAATGGGGGGGGGGGGAGGGGGGCAGGGAGGGGGAGCTTAAAGGAAGTAGGGCGTGAGATTAAACCTTTTTTCAGTTTTGTTACAGCCAGTAGTAATGTACAGGGCAGAACTAGATACAGGGGGGAGTGGTGGCCCCTCTCATTCGTTTGTCGCATTGCCGCTGCCGTGGGCCAAGAGAGAGTCTTGTAGAAACGTGACGATGGTCTGGCTGAGCAGCTGCTGTTGCTGGTTGAGGTCAGAGGATGGAACTACTTGAGCCAAGTCCTGCGAGGACAGTCCTGAGTCTGTAAATATTACTGAGGAAACAAAGAAACAATTGCTCCCATTCAGTGAGAAAACAACTCAATGAAACTGTTGGGCTAAGACAGGCATGGTAACCTGTAGATTAAAAGTAATCCTGTTGAACAATATTGCTCCCTTATAGGACTAGTGATGCAGCATTTATCACTTTCTATGGCCACTACATACAAGGAATTTTGTGGCCATCCCAATGCCCAGCCACCTTTATTTTGCCCCAACAAATGCCAGGTACCTTTCAGAGCTGGTTGGACTCAGGGACTCTCTTCAGTTCTGGAAACCAATCCTAGCCTTCACCAGGATTTGAGCCCAGGACCTTCATTCAGCTGCCATGCCCCATAACTTATGTATTAAAGTAAACATTAATGTTTAACTTGTAGTGTTCACTTTTTTTTGTGCACCAGATTTATAAGAGGATTGGGTGACCAGTAAATTTATTACAAAAACAAATGTGCTTTCTTTCTTGTTTAAGTTAATAGCAAGGGTATCTGAACAAAATAAAAATTATTGTAGGAAAAAAAAAAAAACAAACTAGGAAACAATCACAAATATATTTGGACATCCCCCCGTCTTAAATTTTTTTTTGATGCCAGTATTACCCCGAATCGTCACTGAAGGGCTGGTCTAAAAACCTAAAGTGACACTCTGTCATCTGTATGTAATTGTTGTTTGTGAGGCTTTTTATTTTATGTTTAGTGAAATTGTGGGCTCAGTCCTAACGAGGTCTCCACAGTAATATGAAGAAGAAGAAGAACAGGAACATATACCAAATTCTTTAATAAATGTTATAAATTGCATTGGTCAGGAAAACAGAAAAACTTTTAACTTATATGAATCATGTACCACCAAAAAAAAGTTTTATTTAAATTAAATATTCTACCAAAAAAAAGAGCTTTGGATATTAAAGAAATAGTAATCTATACCAGGAAATTGTCTACCCAATGATTTGGATTCTACACCCATTAGATTGTTTCATAGTAAAAACACAAACAATAAATCTTCCCAGGCCTATGTCATAACATACTGAAGATGTGGCATCACCATCATAATCTCCCAGTAGGGCTAAGATGTGGCATAACCATCATTATCTCCCAGTAAGGCTAAGATGTGGCATCACCATCATAATCTCCCAGTAGGGCTAAGATGTGGCGTCACCATCATAATCTCCCAGTAGGGCTAAGATTTCCCGAAATAAGGTAGTGAGCACAAATAAGCAGTTCCAGTATTAGAGAAAGTCAAGTACCAGTCCAGGACTTAAACCTGGAACCTTCCAGAAAACAACCCAGGCCTAAAACCGGTCTATAAATACAAGTAGTTATATATACCGGTATACATGAAACACTAGAAACATGACATGACTTTTTATAGCTACCAGTGGATAGTTAGCACTTTCTGTTATCTAAAACATAACTTCTACTCACTGTGTTGTAACTGTCCCTGAGATTTTTGCTGCTGCGTCACAGGGCAGTCCTTGTGGGCTAACAATAAAGTTTTCAGCTGTGCCACCTCCCCCCTCAGTAGCTTCACTTCACTCTGCCGAAGGTTCAAGAATACAATTAAAGCTATTTATAGCTTCTTTAACAGAAAAAATATAGATGAAAATTTTTATTACAAATTAGTTTTAATTAGTCATTTGAAAGAATCTGTGTGTTCTGTATCTATACACCACACATTAAAGGTCTGTGTGTTTGTTCAACCAATCATATTAGTTAATTTAAAGACACGTGACTTTATTGTCCCATATTATACTTTTGCGATTTCACTTCGGACATGTGTCTTCAATAGCTAAGTGGATAACGTATCGGACTGCCATGCGGGCGACCCGGGTTCGATTCTCCAGTTAGTCTATACATTTTTTCTACATTTTTTAAAATTCAATTAATATTACTTAAAAAAAATAAAAATTGTATATCTACGAGCAACACTGGGCAATTAAAATTTTTTTGAATAAAAAGACTTGCCTCTTTTTTACCCGAGTATAATATTTATTTTAAATTACTTTCCTAAAAGTCTTCAGTAAAAAATAATTATTTTATTAATTTTCCTATTGTTTATTGTAGTTTATAAAAAAATTTCTTTAACTAATACAGGCCTGTTTTATTTCCCCCCCTGGGAACGCAATTTAGCTTGTTATCTATATTGCAAACTGTACTAAACTGGTGAAAATAATTATCTTTATCTACATTTTTGAGAACAGAATTAAGAATTATAAATTAAGTGATTGACATGCAACCCTTTTCCCATGCATCTAGATTATAGGTTCTCAATGGGGGTGTTATCGCCCCCCAGGGGGTGGTGAGACGTTTTAGGAAGGGGGCGCTGACGTTTCCAGGGCAAGTGGGCGGTATAAATGTACCTGATATAATTTTAACACCTCAGCTATTTGAATCGATTAGTTTTTTGGCTGAAATGTGATGTAAAAGCAAGGGCTGCTAAATATCTATCACCAACAGTAGGCCTACATATAATTATACAAATAAGAGATAGGAATAGCAATGAGTTTTCAAAGAAGTAGGGGTCAGTATTAGATAAGTATGGTCAGTGCGACCGGCTGGTCCTGTGGTTCACTTCTGTACCCATGGGCCTCAAAGACTGGCGAAGTGTGCAAACCATCAATACGAGCCCATTAAGATTACATCGGCGGGTGAACGCATGGGGGACAGCTCCCGCTGTGTGTCCGAGACTCATTGCTCTTCCAAGTGGCCACAGGGTCTTGGTGGGGAGGAAGCAATGGATGCAGCAACCCCGTCTCAAGAACCACCCTGTGCCTGGTTGTCTGTAACTATAGTATAGGATTTGTGTACCGGGTGACATTGCATGCATACGGGCGAGCCATCACGATAATGATGCTTAGGGGAACTGCAATGAACAATAGCTTGCTGCGGAATCCTTACTGTTAAACGACACGGCACGCCTTTGTTTTAGAATTAATTGTAATTATGTTTAATTAAAGAAGATAGGAATACAAACTCTATTAAATGTAATTAGACTATCAATTAATGAGCGGTCAAGTGTAGGTGACCTCTTTGTATTTGTATGCTTAAAACAGCTTTGATGTGCGATAAAATTTGTTCACAGGTGTAAGTTGAACCAAAAGCTGAAAATAAAAGAGCGAATGCCTATCAGTTGAGAAATCAGATGACTTTCCTAAGCAGCTTCCTTTCAGATTTTTTTCCACAAATAGACACATTTGGATGCCCATTTTTCAAATGTTTAAAATTCAACTTGCTCCATTTTAAAATCGCCATTATTCCTCCACTTTAAAAAATATCTACATCTAAGAAGGTTGTAGAAATATCAAACCAATTATGCTTTATGTGATATAAAAAAAATGAGTCCATCAATTTGAAAGTCTTGCCTTTGATTAGAAAACTCCGCTTTGAGTGCTTCGATGTACTTCTGAAAAAACCAACTATCTATCTTAATATATTCTTTAATATAGGGATGCACATGTAGTTAAATGTTTTGAAATTGATTTCACGGCAAGGTATGTTGAGTTTTAATGCAAATCCATACCAGTGGTCTTTGTAAATGCAAGCTGAACTCAATGAAATGTGTCAGAAACATCGGCTTGAAGAGTCATTTTTCCTCATTTAGAACCGGAAGGAGGTCTCTCGTGTGCAACTGAAAATCGCTCTGCGAGCTAAGTTTGGCACGCGTTCCCTTGGTTGCCAACCCCTGATTTAGAGTAAATTGTGAGATTACCAAAAGAGATCACAATTTTCTTGATGAGTTTGGATGAGTCCACGCTGCCTGACAATTAAGCTTTACTTTTAGCTTACGTTTATTTGAGTAAAAAAAAAAGTAAATTTGCCCATTTCGAAGAAATAAAAAAATAGAAAAATCTGTTAGTCTACTTGTACTAGAAGACTTTTTAGTGTAAAAGAAATTCCTCCAGTGGCGATGGTATGGCGTATATTGTATTTATGTTGTATTTTTTTTTTTTTAAAGTAGTCTGTTCCAGATGTATTGGCTGTCTATTGTGTGACAACATTTAGTTACTAAAAGTCTTAAATTGTACTTCTCGCAGCTTATAGACCCCCCCCCCCCCCCCAAAAGTATTGGTTATTGTCTCTAGCGGTCACTACAATATTACAAAAGTTCACAAATAAGCATTCTATGATTTCTTTTAGACAGCTTTACATTGATACCTTAAATTAATTTTTATTATCAATATCTGTATTACTATTTTTGTCTCTAGATAATTTTATATTGTTAGCCAATGTTATAATTTTCTTGTTATGTCTTTGACTATGACTTTATTGTACTTATGTACTATGTTGCAAAAATAAATAATAATTGTTCATTGTTCATTGACGAAGGCTACTGCACACAGAGGTGCGTTGGTTAGCAAAAAAGACTGTTTAAATACAATGTATGAGACTTGGATTTGATGCTCGAGTTTTTGAAAAGCAAATGCGATTCTTTGAGAAAAAATCAATCAGTTTCTCTAGGTCTGTGAGTTTTGGCAACAATTTTGTATTGCATTCTTATCAACCTCTTTTGTGGAAAGTTTATTTCATACTAGTACCATTTTGTTGTAAAAAAAACAAAAACAAGCTGCAAATAGTGAAGCGTGGAAAAATAAGGTTTTTGCAACCAAACTTGAGATACATATAGACAAACTACTAGCAACACACCACGCAAACGATTTGCATTAATATTGTGCTTTTTTTAAGCCTCTTGTTTAGGTAATTTTTTAACTATTAATTCTTACCATCAGTTTCCTTTTCATTTTTTTTTTAAGATAATAAATAAGCACACAAATTTGGTCGGTCTATAACAATTGTGGAAAGTACATTGAACCTTTAACCTTTAACTTCAAGAGGCGGATGGGGGGAGGCTTAACTCAATAAGACCGGGGTTATTTTCCTTGTTCTGCTGGAATTATTGAACTTTCAAAATTTGTTTCACATACATGTGTGTTAAAAATCGATATAGCTAGCTTATTATAATTCTAAATATAGACATATCTTATACAAAAATGTTGGCAATACAATAAACTAAATTATTAAATAAAAATAATTAGATAATTTATTAATTACTGAAAGTTATTTACATTCTAGCACAGGGTGTTTATGAAGTTAAAAAAAAAATTCATGAAAAAAAATAACTTACAAGAGATTTTGAAAAATACAGCTATCCAATTTTAACACCAATTTTACACGATGTTATAGAATATACATTCCAGAATAAAACACATTTAACAGAAAACATTTTGAGCTTGTATAAAGGCTACAAATGCAGTTTTAGTAATGCTAGGTCGTTTAGGCTTACTAGGACCCCAATAGGGCGACGTCATCTCCTCACACATTGTGCTTCTACTTCTAATATTATTAAACTTTAAATCACTATCCGATTTATTTGAAATTAAAACTGAAATGCACTGTCCATCGAATCATTATTATTAAAATAACTATTTAGAAACATGGATTGATCCTAATCTGAAGTCAACAGAAGCGAAGCCCACTATAGGCGGCCATGTAAACAAATACAACCTCACAGCATATAGTTTGAAAAAAATAATTTATAAAATTTCTAACCCACTATTTGCTTCCACGTGTAGAATAAAAATACTTTTAAAATGGCCGCTTAAGCGATCTCATAAGCAGTTAAAAACATCTATTAGGAGAAAAAAACGAAATAAATAAGGAATTCTTTATCGACCGCTGGTAGCAGCCGATCAGCAAAATGGACAGTCTGCTCGGCCGCTATAAGCGGCCGATCGGGTTTATTGAATTTAAAAGTTTGGGGGGGGGGGGGGGGGGGTGAGCGGAATTTTTTTTTAAAGGGGGCTGTGAGCTGAAAAAGGTTGAGCTCCTATGATCTAGATCAATCTACCTTTAGTTTGCCTTGTGAAGCAGAGTTAACCAGTTCCTGTGACCATGGCATACAATGGGATTGTGTGGCCCGCATAAACCCCAGATAAATTTCCCTAAGTAATGTCAGGTATTTTAATAATTTATCATACTTGCAAAGACTCAGTGATACCCTTAAGAGCACAGGAGAAAATATGGCTTTAAACTGGATTCGAACCTGTGGCCATAAGTATCGGAACATGCTGGCGTTTGACCATACTATACCATTACATCAAGATGTGCATTTGACCATACTATACCATTACATCAAGATGTGCAAGTAAAAAATATCATTAGTGACAATGACAGAATTTTATGCATTTGTCATAATATTGTGACCTAAACAAATCATGTGTCAAAGAGACAAGACCTACCTGTAGTCTTAAATTAGTAGACTGAAGTTCATCAGCTTTCTTTTCTAAATTACTAATCCAGTGTTTTCTTTTCTGTCTGCACCTGGCTGCAGCAGCTCTGAAAGAAATAGGCAATATCTTTCTGAACAAGTTTATATATAGAACTATCTCAACAAATTTTCATGGACTACTCAAACATTAAGGATGGTGCTGTATTCTGGATGATCCCCGGATGACCTTGACAACTTTTTTTTTTTTGGTTCCTTATATCAATCATGTCAGAGGTATACAAGCTAATTTTCTAAAAATGTCTGTTTTGGCCGGTTTGTGCCCCTGATAAGTTTGATATACTACATCCTTTTGTAATACCTCAACTTAAAGAGCTAAGAGGCTAATCTGATACTCTCATAATACTGTTCAAATCTGGTCCTGAATATACCCAGCTCTGATCAGCCTCTTATACTTATTCAGAAGATGGTTAGGGGGGAGGGGAGGCAGAGACAACCAAATGTTGTACAGCCAAACAACCTCTCTGTCTGCAGTATCTAAAGGTTTAAAATATTTTAGTTGAGTTACATTTTAAATGACTGGAATAGGCTGCATACCATCAGTTTAGGACTTCACCTCAATAAATTCTACTTCCACTGTGGCCTGTTTAATCTCAATGAAATTAGTTAGACTATTTGTTTCCCTGCAGTTAATCAAGACTTTACTAATTTAATTTTACCTGTTTCTTTCTAAAAACTTTCTTCGACGTTCTTCAGGGTCGCCAGACTCTGGACTCATTTTTTGTCGCTTGCTGAGAAAACATGTATCAGTAAAAAATTTTTAACTTTCTGAGATACAAGTAAAAAAACATCACATAAACAAAGACTATAATTCTAATCATCTAAATGTACTAGAGCCGTTTCCCAAATACCAGGTGGTGACTTGATACCAGGCTACAGAGTCATGATTACCGGGAATAGACATCACTGACATATGCCATTTATTTCCATTATATGTCAAATTAAAAGTTTAGGAAATGTTAGATTAGGGAATCGAAAGCCATTTGATTCTTACACAATTTGGCAGCTGCTAAGAAAACAGCAACAGATTACATGTTCAAAGTTATACAATTGGATTTGAGCAGAGGGATATGTTTAAGTTCCTTGGCCATCATGTGAGGAAAACTAGGGGTGTACTGGAGAGCACTGTTATGCAAAACAGGCTCGTATTTTTTTAAAACTTGTTCATAATGGTATTTAAACTAAATAGAACTAAAACATTCCAATTGAATTGATCTAAGTGTGTACATATCATATTGTAGTCTTGAAGCAGATTAATGGCTATGAATACTAAGTAGACCATAATGTTATTCTACTAGGGTGGAGCATACCCTGGTCAGTGTGAATATTTAATCACTGGAGCAGCATCTAGAAATACAATCACTGTAACCAACATGAACCAGTTGTTTTTGTTTTTTTAACTAACCTGTCGATGGAATAGTCTGATGAGTCTGAAAAGTTCAGCTCGGAGCCTGGAGAATCCACCATCATGATGGGTGACGTGTCACCAACTAGCACCTGGCCGGAATTGCTTGAGCTGGTGGCCATGTAGGCTGGTGTGTTGACTAAATTGACCTCCGCCACTGTTTTAGCCGTGGGGCTTAACTGGCTCTGCAACTGAGCTTTCAACTTCTGTAGTGCAAAAAAAATAAAATCAAGAAGAAAAAAAAAAGAAAAATTGAGAAATTATATTTTTTTTACGCTTGTTTTTTTACACAGATCAGTGGAGTGTTACATTTAGTAGATAACTAGATGCAGTCTTTTTAATTGTGAATAAAACAAAATTGGACTGTTTATGCTCTTGACACAAACTGAACTGCAATTGCATGACAAATAACATATGTGAACAATGTTATAACAAACACAATCAGTAAAGATATAACAGTCCACTTTGTTTTTCTTTTTTAGTCACAGGGGGATTAGAAGAATGGAAGCCATTGTAGCACAATCTCCTATGATAATACCAAGACTACACAATACAAACAGCTGATCAGACAAGCAAGAAAGGAGAAAATAGATCTATAGACAATATTGAGACATAGACAAATAAAGACCATCTCGAGACATAGATGGAGGCCATCTTGAGACACATGAAGACAGTTACCATCTTGAGGCAAATGCAGACAGAGACCACCGTGAGATCTAGCTTACCTGTTTCAATGCCAAAGGCAGACAGAGACCACCGTGAGATCTAGCTTACCTGTTTCAATGCCAAAGGCAGACAGAGACCACCGTGAGATCTAGCTTACCTGTTTCAATGCCAAAGGCAGACAGAGACCACCGTGAGATCTAGCTTACCTGTTTCAATGCCAAAGGCAGACAGAGACCACCGTGAGATCTAGCTTACCTGTTTCAATGCCAAAGGCAGACAGAGACCATCGTGAGATCTAGCTTACCTGTTTCAATGCCAAATGCAGACAGAGACCACCGTGAGATCTAGCTTACCTGTTTCAATGCCAAAGGCAGACAGAGACCACCGTGAGATCTAGCTTACCTGTTTCAATGCCAAAGGCAGACAGAGACCACCGTGAGATCTAGCTTACCTGTTTCAATGCCAAAGGCAGACAGAGACCACCGTGAGATCTAGCTTACCTGTTTCAATGCCAAATGCAGACAGAGACCACCGTGAGATCTAGCTTACCTGTTTCAATGCCAAAGGCAGACAGAGACCACCGTGAGACCTAGCTTACCTGTTTCAATGCCAAAGGCAGACAGAGACCATCGTGAGATCTAGCTTACCTGTTTCAATGCCAAATGCAGACAGAGACCACCGTGAGATCTAGCTTACCTGTTTCAATGCCAAAGGCAGACAGAGACCATCATGAGACCTAGCTTACCTGTTTCAATGCCATAGTTGTGCTCTGACTAGACCCCAGAGTTGAAGACACATTTTTAGATGGTGCTGGCTGAAGCAAAGGAACCTGGGATATATTATGATGGAGTTGTGTTTGCTGAGCTCCGAAGTAGGGCAGTTTATTTATAGTTGCTGGTATACTGATGGGGACTAAAAAAAAATGGGCACAATTTTAATTTTCTTGCATAATAAATATACTTAAAAACATTGTTTCCCTTTGCAAAATTGTATAATATGCTTTTCTTTTTTTTAAATAGAAATTATTGATGCTGAACTTGTTAAGACTATAAAGACATTAACTTCAATTAAACAAAACAGGATATTAACCCAGGATCTTTGAAACTTTCAGGCTCACAGTCAAAAACTCTTTCTATACATGAATCTTGTCATGTTTATTGAAAGTAGAATGACTGGCAATACTCAAACATTCAATTGTCCTTCTGCTAAGTGCCTGTTAAGTGTTGATTTTTGTCATACCAAACTGATTCATAGGGCCAGTGAAACAGCGTTATCAGTTTCAGAGGCCACAGCACACTAGGGAATTGAGGCCAGCACAATGCCCAGCCATCTATAATTTGCCCCTACTAATGTCAGGTACCCACCAGTGCTGGGTAGAATCAGGGACAGCCTTTAGTCCTTGGACAAAAAAAGTCTAGCCTTCACACCAGGGTTTGAACCCAGGGCCTTCTTTATGCCAGCCAAACATGCTGCCACTATGCCCCATTATTAAGTTTTGTTTGTTTAACAAATGATAGATTTGTGTAGGTGATCAAATGATAGATTTGTGTAGGTGATCAAATGATAGATTTGTGTAGGTGATCAAATGATAGATTTGTGTAGGTGATCAAATGATAGATTTGTGTAGGTGATCAAATGATAGATTTGTGTAGGTGATCAAATGATAGATTTGTGTAGGTGATCAAATGATAGATTTGTGTAGGTGATCAAATGATAGATTTGTGTAGGTGATCAAATGATAGATTTGTGTAGGTGATCAAATGATAGATTTGTGTAGGTGATCAAATGATAGATTTGTGTAGGTGATCAAATGATAGATTTGTGTAGGTGATCAAATGATAGATTTGTGTAGGTGATCAAATGATAGATTTGTGTAGGTGATCAAATGATAGATTTGTGTAGGTGATCAAATGATAGATTTGTGTAGGTGATCAAATGATAGATTTGTGTAGGTGATCAAATGATAGATTTGTGTAGGTGATCAAATGATAGATTTGTGTAGGTGATCAAATGATAGATTTGTGTAGGTGATCAAATGATAGATTTGTGTAGGTGATCAAATGATAGATTTGTGTAGGTGATCAAATGATAGATTTGTGTAGGTGATCAAATGATACATTTGTGTAGGTGATCAAATGATAGATTTGTGTAGGTGATCAAATGATAGATTTGTGTAGGTGATCAAATGATAGATTTGTGTAGGTGATCAAATGATAGATTTGTGTAGGTGATCAAATGATAGATTTGTGTAGGTGATCAAATGATAGATTTGTGTAGGTGATCAAATGATAGATTTGTGTAGGTGATCAAATGATAGATTTGTGTAGGTGATCAAATGATAGATTTGTGTAGGTGATCAAATGATAGATTTGTGTAGGTGATCAAATGATAGATTTGTGTAGGTGATCAAATGATAGATTTGTGTAGGTGATCAAATGATAGATTTGTGTAGGTGATCAAATGATAGATTTGTGTAGGTGATCAAATGATAGATTTGTGTAGGTGATCAAATGATAGATTTGTGTAGGTGATCAAATGATAGATTTGTGTAGGTGATCAAATGATAGATTTGTGTAGGTGATCAAATGATAGATTTGTGTAGGTGATCAAATGATAGATTTGTGTAGGTGATCAAATGATAGATTTGTGTAGGTGATCAAATGATAGATTTGTGTAGGTGATCAAATGATAGATTTGTGTAGGTGATCAAATGATAGATTTGTGTAAGCATGGGTGCAAGTGCTGGACCCCCATTTGGCCGGCAAATAAGAGTTGACAATGCCAAAAAGCCGGCAAAGTTTCTGCCTAAAATAGTATACTTAGCGTTCGTGTCCGCGTATTATTGTATTATATTTATATATTCTATATTATAATATATATATAGGCCTATATATTAGTCGTCAGGCTCTTGTTTTTTTTTAGATAGGGCCTACATTCTTACATTTCCGATATTGTCGGGAAAAAAAACAACAAGATCGCACATCCCGCATTTTTTTTTTACAAATAGCCTACGATCGCCGAATTCGGACATAATTCGGACATTTGCGAGAGAAAAAAGAAAGGATATCAAGTCAAGGTCGCCGCGCAACAGGTTACTATATTAATATTACTAACAATGTAACAATGTAGTGTAGGGCCTACAGCGAGCTCAGTGTTCTACAAAAACAAGATTATAGTGACGATTTTACATCAATGATAGCAATAATTGAAACTTTGACGTTGCGCCGAGATAAAGTCTATTAATAAATAGTTGTTTTCGTTTTAAGTAGGCTGATAAACGTTTTATTGTAGGCCTAATGAGGCTAATGCCTAGCCTAATGCGTTAATGAAAACAATGAGTTTTAATAGACGCGGCCGCGAGTAACGCGTGGCGTATAGATTGACCTAAATACAAATTCGCGTCCGAGTCCAAGAAAGCTACATTACGGGATTGCGATAAAAAAAAACGTTTTTAAAACTCTGGAGGCACGAGTATGCCTATACAAATTACCGGGCGACGAAAACTAGGGAAACCCTGACCTAAATATAAATATAGAATCACGCATGCGCGGATACTTTGGTATTTTCCTGTTGCTCTTTTTATTTCGCCTTTTAAGTTTTAATGAAAGAAAAAAGTCAATCATTTATAGTTTGTTACGGCCAAAAAAAAAGTCTGATTTCGATTTCGGTGCACCGAGATCTACAAGAAATTACACATTAAGCTTGACGGCGATTGGCCGGCGTGCATGTTTCCAAAATATATATTGGCCGGCATGCCGGCTATAGCCGGCACTCTTGCACCCATGTGTAGGTGATCAAATGATAGATTTGTGTAGGTGATCAAATGATAGATTTGTGTAGGTGATCAAATGATAGATTTGTGTAGGTGATCAAATGATAGATTTGTGTAGGTGATCAAATGATAGATTTGTGTAGGTGATCAAATGATAGATTTGTGTAGGTGATCAAATGATAGATTTGTGTAGGTGATCAAATGATAGATTTGTGTAGGTGATCAAATGATAGATTTGTGTAGGTGATCAAATGATAGATTTGTGTAGGTGATCAAATGATAGATTTGTGTAGGTGATCAAATGATAGATTTGTGTAGGTGATCAAATGATAGATTTGTGTAGGTGATCAAACAAACATACAAACAGATACAAACATATATGTAGTAAGCATAATATCAAGACAAATTGCACATAGGAATGGTTCACCTGTCTCTCCATTTGGCAGTTGAAGCAAGACTTGCATTGTGCATTGTTGTTGATCACTGGGACTCAGGCTGCCATCCTCCATTTCTCTCTTCACCATGATCTCCTGTTTGGGCAGGTTGGGAAGACTGCTGCTGAAGTTGGCTTGGGTGGTAACATTTGAGCTGGAGACATCACAAAATATTGCTTTTTAAATGACAGTAATTTATTGCCCTCTCAAACATGAATAGTTTTAGTTTTTAATATTTTAAGCCACAGACTTTGTTTCAGAAAATTTTTTTCTATGTAAAAATACATGCACTAATGTGTTCTTAGTTCTTTAGAATATTATTACCTATACCCTAATATCTCCCCTTATTTTCATTCATTTGAAATATGGGAATGACCCAGATTTGACTGCAGGCTAGTTTCTACATATCAAGACCACCCTAGAAATGTGTATTACTTTTAGTAAAACTAGAAACTATATTTTTTATTTAAGTCAGCCAGTTGGCAGTTCTACTTAGTTCAGTGTGTTAAAGTTAATTGTGTAATCATCCTTATCTTGTGATTTACACTCCCATTGTATACAAGTTCTTCTTTTAATAACAATTCATTTGTAAAGTAAGATATTGTTTTGTTATTCACTGTACATTTATTAGATAAATAAATTGTAAATGTTGATATTGTATAAAGTTTTGTTTTTCATTTTTAAGGACACTTTGTGTTCCTTAATAAAATTTATATTAAAGTTCTTTTCTGTCTATCGCTTCTTTTAACGAACCAATACATCAAAACAAAAGTAATTTAAAATGGGGATGTAATAATATACTTTATGTTTTTTTTTTTTACAAATTGATTCTGAATCAATGATCAATTAAACAATAAAATGAACATTTCAAAAACTCAGAAAAGTGTATGTAACATGTGATCACAGTAGATAGATAAATCAGATAAATGCAGTGAAATAAAATCAATTAAACATAAGTGTAGTATTATTTCATTCAACACTGGTAAACATTCTCTTTATTTAAACTCTGTTCATTAGAAACTACCAGACTAATATTTTCAAGGATGATACGTCACTTAAAGAACAAAAATAATTATCTTTCCTTGCCTAGTTTAATGTGGAATTTTCTCCATGTGGGATAGTTAAACCACAAGGGCCATAACTCTTTTCTTATGTTAATATAAATAAAACAGTAAATACATGCTCACCCAATAGGTCTTACAGGTTCACAGACTGTCATGACTTGTTCCATCATGGGTGAGACATCACTTGTACTGTCAGCATCCTGAGATGAAGATGATAAACATTACTTTAACACTCTGTATGTAGCAAGACTAAAGCTACTGTTTGTAGGTCCCTGCAAACCTTAAAATCAAAGATACATCTAAATTATAAGAAACAATGTATGAATTTGAGCTCTGCCATTAGCAGCGGTATGTTGGACATCCCGAAGGAAAATCGGAACTGCCCAAAGAGGCATGGTGAAAAGATGCTGTCAAAGAAAAGTCAAGCACAGCAGAGAAGAATGCAAAAGACATGTGGAGGAAGAGATGGTTCAGTTTGTCTTAGATCTGAAATGACGGTCGTCTACATAGTGAGGGTTAGAAAAAGTATGCAACAAAATAAAAAAAGTTCCTAAGCTAAATGGTTTATTTAGTAAATGTGATGATATGCCACACAATGGTATGATAGTCAGCAAAACTGATTTCTCACTATCAAAATAATTGACCTTTCATGATGAATGTTATATTATATCTATGTAGTTTTGAAACTAAAAGTTTTTTTTAAATTACTTATTTTATAAAATAGTGAAAATATCTCCTGTATATGAAATTATTGAAAAGAAAATTACATTTTATTTTATACATTTAAAACTTATGCAGATTGTGTATTCAATTAATATTAGTGCATTTTAAAAATTGTATATTATTTCATCTGGCTAAAGTGTTGACAATTGGTATTATTTTCTTTTTTTCTGAGAAACACCTGCCCTTACCTTAACTTGTGTAATTTTGCATAACTTGTGACCCATTTAATCAATTTTAGATCTTTTTTCACCAATTTAGAGATAAATGAATTAGTGTCCATTAAAAACCTAAAATTATATATCAAGTTTTGCTTACTTCAGTACATTCTGTAAAGATATGTCACAAATGTTGTTATGCACTATGCCAAACATGAATATAATAGTTATGTAATATGACCGAAACATATGCCCATAGTGACAGTAAAACATTGCAGGATAAAAACAGATTTTATGTTGCCCCCCCCCCCCTTTCCTCCAAGGAATGAAATCAGAAAAATTAATGTGAATTTAGTAAACTACATCACCATCATAATCAATACCATGACCGTTGTGGTCATTGGGGGGAGTGAATGGACACCTCATCAGTTAACTTAACTTAATTTGGAGAACTACATCACCATCATCATCAATCCCATGACCGTTGTGGTCATTGGGGGGAGCAAATGGACACCTCATCAGTTAACTTTCTCCACCTTTGCCTACCTTGAGTGGTTCTCAATAGTTGAGTCAACAGCAGCCCCCACCCATACTTTACATTGTCGACCAGCATCTCCGCTGACGGCCTCTCAGACGTCCACCTTCTACCGTGCCCTGGAGGATTGTTTTTGACAGGCAACACATAACCGAACCATGTCAGTTTGCGCCGTTTTATTGTTGTCATGTTTTCTTGAGGGCCCCCAATTGAGGATATTCTGTCCCACACATTAGTCCTGTATTCTACGTACGAGATTTGAAGTATTTTTCTCATGAATTTATTTTTGAAAGCCTGCAACTTGTTTTCAGTTGCTGATAGCAGCGTCCAGGTCTCACATCCATACAGAACAATAGTTTTCACAAGGGCTCTGAAAAGTCTGAGCTTTTTTGGGAGACCAATGCTTTTGCTGGTCCATATTCTGTTTAAGCGAGCCATTGCCGTCATTGCAGTCCCAATCATATTTGATGATGTCAAACTTGTGCGTAACATTTAACAAGGCCTTACCATTTTCATATGAAACTCACCTGAGATGTAAAATTTCTTTTAGCTGCAGATTTTGTAGGAGGCTGAGCAGACATTACACTCTTGCCAGATAGGTCCAGGACCAGTTTGCTGGACGGCTGCTGCTGTTTGGTTAAAGGGCTTGGTTTCAAAGGCTCTGTACTCTTGCCTTTATCTGGGCCATGGTGTAGGGAGGGGAGACCACTGCTGCTACTGCTGCTGACATTCTTTGGTGTGTCTGTCAAAATCAGAGTTGGTGTGTTCAGCTCCCCAGTTTGAGGACCTGGCAAAGGCAGCTGAAATAAAGTGTTTATATTTAAACTTTAACTTTTGATTTTCATAATTCAATCAGCTTGGGCATTAATTTTAGAATAAGTGTTGCTGACATTGGTTAGTTTGTTTTCAGTATTGTGGTGTATATATATATATAAAGTGTGTCATGCTCGCTGAAATAAGTATGGAACTGAATACAAGAATGAGATGTTTGTTACAGTTTGACCTACCTCATGAAACACATTATACAGGGATTTCCCAGAAGTTCCAAATATAATTAAATAAATCCATTAAAAGTCTATTTTAAAATGTTATGATCAGGATAGAGACCTGGCTTTTTAACTTAGCTTTCTATATATGTTTTAAAAAGGTAAAATGATCTTACATCACTATCCAGAGCTTTCTTGTAAGCATGGTCAAATGGGTTGGAGGAAAGTTCTTGGAAGAGTCCTATTTCTTCACAGTTTTTTAAGAACTTTGTAGGAGTTGGGGTCTGGTCTGAGAAAAAAACATACCTTAAATAAAAAACTTATTTAGAAAGAAAATTTGAGCAAAATATGAATTGAAGCATTGAAAAAAGAAGTTAAAAGGGGTTGGAATGTTACGGCATATTTAAAATATCTTATTCCTTTTATTAAACATTTTATTCTGTTATCTAACAGACTATCCTTAGAGGTTATCTGTTGCTATAGAAACAAGACAGGTCTACTCTACTGATGAGACCTTACACCTTTTAAAAAATATTCAATGTCAACATAAGTTGTAACAAAGCTTAAATTAAGATTTTAAAATCTAAAACTTCTAGGCAAAAAATTCAACCTAAGAAATGATGCGCTGGCGAATTACTGGACTGGCCACTTGATACAAGGGCTAGAGACATCTCATGCTTTTTTGAGTGAACATTCAAATGGTCTTCATTAGTAAATCTCTGAAATAATAAAAACTTTTGTTCCAATTCAATTTACTAGACATTATATAAATAACCCTTTAATATTGTAAAACAACAACATAATATAAAATACATTTCTGTATCCTTAAAGGTAAATGAATTTACCATGCCACAGTCTGTCACTGGACAAACAAAGGGCTTGTCGTCATTCATGGCAGAAGGCAGACCTGCAGTGCTCAAAGACCCCAAAATGACTGAGAGAGATGACAATAGACTTTAGTTAGATCATTTACACTATAATTTGGTCTGATTAAATGATGACAATATAGTTTACAGACTTTAGTTAGATTATTTACTCTATAATTTAGTCTGATTACATTTTATTTTAAATAACAGGCCTGAATGGTTTTATAAAAAAAAAATATTTGAAGTTTTCAATTAAGTTTTTTTAAAGGCTACATCTATTAAAGTCAAATAGACTTAAATTGAATGGCAGTAAACTGCAGAAAGAGGACTAGAAATTATATGAGCTATAATCTGACAATGAAATATTCATGTGAGTATGGGTTAAATGAGTCTAAATAAGCCTAGAAATATATTTGTAGTATATTGACATCATTATTCATTACTCATTAATACATTTTTGTGAAACATATATGGAAACAACAAATGGGTAATTAAAATTAATAAATAATTAGCAAACTTTTCAATAAACAAATTTTTCATCATCATCCTGATCCAGCAGCCATCTGGGCATTTGCCCTTAGGCCTGAGGCTATGGTGAAGAAACTGCATACCTTTCACAACTGTTGGTAGAAAGGGTGTTTGCAAAGTTTTGTATTTTTGAGATGTCAATGTATATTACACGTCTTGACGTGCTGAACAGTGAAAAAAATGATATTCTATTGTCTCATTTGGGGTGTTTGAAGAGAGTTAGGCCTATTTATATGCAGTTGAGGTGTGAGATTAGTGGTAGGGGTACTTTTACAATTTCTTTTGTCTCTAATAGTAGAAGCCTCTTTTGAATGTTTTCCTTAATTAAAACCCTTTTTATCAGATAAATTAAAGTGAATAGGATGTTATACAAAGTCAACAAAGTAAGAGTCAACATATATTCATATAGCCTATATGTCAATATGGTTATATGCAACTTGGGTTATATTATATTCTATTGTTATGTTTGTAAGTAGGCCAATTATATCAAGTGGCTAGTCTCAGACAGGATCTTGGTGTGTCCCCTCCCATCCCCTTGGTTCACCCCTTAACATTGTTACGCCCTGGATGAAAGAGCTGCGGACTCGTCCAGTATTTTTTTAATACACTTATTAATGACTTATAATTCGATTGGGGTAGTATTTATATTTAATAAGAATTAGGAATACCAAGAATCCTTAGCAGTAAGTTTTTATATAAAACTAGGCCTATATAAATAGGATTCAATTCAGTATCCTTTAATAAGTTTTTACAGACGGTTCCTTCTTTAGCCTTCTAGATAGAAGATTATTACATCCACTAGGTCACTAGGACCAAAACTCCTGCAGGGCGGCAGCGATCTGTCGGCAGCAGGGATAGAACCCACAACATGTCAGTTGACAGTCCAGTGAACTAACCACAGGACAAGCCGGGCCTCTCAGATAATGTTGTAAGTGTAGGCTGTCTCAACTATCTGAATCTGATTTACTTAAATACTTTAATTTTTTTTTGGTAGGCCTATTTAAGTTTAAAAAGAGGCTTGAAAATATAGAGTGAGGGATAAACGAAAACATAGGCCTAGGCCATAGGCTAAGTCAATAGGTCCATAGGCCTACTATAACTAATAAAATATTTATATAATTAAACTGTTCCCATTTAAATTTTAATTATTTTTTTTGTGTGCTAATCGCTGAGACTAAGTGCTACAATATTTTTAATTAAATTTAATTAGGCCTATTAAATTCACATGATGATAGGCCTATCAGACGTCAATATTATATTTTGTTGTTTATAAAAAAGTCTTGTAGGCCCTACTTGTTCATCATCATTCTCAATCTGTCAATCATCAATAAAATAGTTTAATAGTAGAGTAGAAGTAAAATTATTAAAATAGGCCTGCGGAAAAATACTACTTACAACTACTATACTACTAACTACTACTACTACTAACTAGTCTAGATTAGAATTACTTGAATTAGAATCTAGGATTTTTACTTTTTAAAAGTTATTAATTTTTTTATTTAGCCTACCTGATTTAGTTATTTCTTAAGTAATATAGAGCTACATGAAACTTGCGTTAATACACTTTCTCTTTGAATATTTTATATTCATTACAATATAAAGATTATTATATTACGGTTTTGGTTTGTAAAGTAGTTTACCTGTAGGGAATCTTGTTATGGTGTTATCGATAGACGGCGCAATGGTGCTTTGTTTACTTCCGAAGTAAGTGCAAGGGCTATAAATCTATAAATCATTACTGAAAATAATATCGCTGATTCCAGACCCATTTCCCTACCTTTCTGTATTGAAAAAACAACAACATTAGTTCTTATTTCTTTAGGACGTATAAAAATATTATTTTGGAAAAGTTGACTAAATAATATTTGATATCTTGTTTCTTTTTATTCTATAATTTTCTGAAAATAAAAAAGAACACTATTATTAGATTAGTCATGTGACTATCAAAATGGCTTCATTATTTACACATTTTTATAAATGCTTTTACTTGCGCGTTTTATTGCTACTATGTTATACAGGCAAACATGGAGTTTTAACGTCACCACCAAATGTTATATTCATATTGGCAGATGATCTTGTAAGTTAAGACAACTTTAGTTCATAAACATAGCCTATATAGTCATAGTCACTTATCTTATAAGTTTACAGTACAGACGTTCCTGAATCCTTCTAGTTCTAGACTAGATTCTAGATAGAAGATATCAATGATATTATCATTATTACGTCCACTAGATCTAGACTCACTAGACCCAAAAGTCCTGCAGGGCGACGCTGCCGACAGGGATCCGTCGGTGGCAGTGATAGAACCCGCGACCTGTCAGTTGGTTTTATATTTATATTATATTATAACACAATTATTCACAATCACTATCACAATAAATTTATCAATAAACAATTATCAATAATAAATTCAATATCTCCTTCAGTCCTTCACTTCGACTTCAGTAAGTTATGACTAATTATGAGTAAGTTCAGTGATGCACTCTCACTCTGTTACAAACTCAGACGACTCAATAGACTCGGACACTCAGTCCTAAAAATAGCCTAAAGCACATTAGAAGACTTTGTGTGTTTTATCTGCACAAATATTGCTACCTGAACTACCTCGGCCAAAAAATGGAAACAAAATATTGAATCTATAATTATAAAAAGTTAAAAAGAGACTTTCCAGCATACCTGAAAGAATTAGAGTCTTAAATCAAAAAGTGAAACGTAAAAACATCATCAAACGCCTAAAAGAAGAAATTTCAGAATTGAAAAGAAAGACATAATGATAAACTCCATTTAATTAAGACAGACCACAACACAATTTTAAAAGAAAAAGAAATGGCCATTGTAAGTCTTGAGAATTGTTTGGTGGAAGCCCAAAATGAAAAAAACAATATGACATTGTCATTAAAGACAATAAAAAAGAATTCAACAGCAAAATTCGAACAGTAATTTATTGCTGCCTTGAGTGCAATGTGCCAGTTGATTAAGTTTTAACTGTCATCGCAGCCTGCACAAATCTCATTAGCGATTCTAATCTCTTACCGTTAGATCTGCTGACTGCATCTACTGTGGCACAGATGAGTAGGGAAATGGGAGTGATATCAGATTTGCAGGCTGCAGATGCCATATTGAAAGCATATAGTGCATTACTCTGGCTTTTGATGCTCTACAGCAATGAAAGGGAGCCATGTGAAGGAAATTCATGTGGCAACCACGGACCAGCTGCTGACCATCAGCATTAGAGAATTGCCTGGCGGTACAGCAGACAATTAAGTTGAACACATAACAAGTGTATTTGCTGACAATTTGCATACGTATTCCAAGCTCACCAATAAAGATAAAGATGAAATAAAACTAAAAATGTATAGTAAAATAATGTGCACGCTGACAGACAGGGCGTCAGTCAATCACGCTGCCATAGAAAAATTGAATCAGCTTCTTGAAAAACAGCCGTTAGAGCTAAAAGGCCATCTCCACCCATTGGATGGCATTGCTAATCAAAAGAGAAAAGACCTGTTGAAGTTGAATCCTACGATCACCAGCTCAACTTATGGTTCGGACTGCAGAGCAGCAAATCTTTTGTATTCAATTTCAAAGTTAAGGTCAGTACAATTTAATTGTATAAAAAAAACCTTTAAAAATATTTTTACATAACTGAAAATGTTTCCTTGTTATCCCAATTTATTACTACAACTACGCTAAGATACTATAATACCGGTACAAGGTTTGTAATTTATACAATAAATTGATTATTCTAATTTATTTTTCCAGGTGTAAAGCTAGAGGAGACCCAACAGGGTTCAAGTCCTTTCTGAAGCAGAATGGCCTGTCATGCAGTACTTTTCCAAGATATGTCGGTAACAGACTGCATGTTTTATTCCTCTGGAATAGTTTTCAGGCACAGGCAGTTGCTTAATGAATATTTTAAAAGTAAGTATTGCAACAGCACTACACCCTTGAGAACTTTTGTACTTGCAGACCTTAAAAATGACAAGCTGATGGTACATCTACAAGCTCTTGGTTTGTGGGGTAAAGTTTTGACTGGACCCTGGATGGCTATTGTCTATGTGAGGAAAACAGACAAAACCTTTTGGATATGGTAATTTTTTTATATTTTTTATTTCAACTAAAACAATTTTACTCAGTTTTTCAAAAAACAGTTTATTTTGAAAATGTATCCAAAATGTCTTTTTACTCTTCTACTTCTAGGTAAATTATCTGCAAAGTGCAGTAGCATTTACTGAACGAGTGGTTGCAGAGCCTGACTTTGTCTTGCTGACTAAAGAAGATGCATTCAACCGTCCATTGTTGATTGATGAGACTTTAGCAGCGTTGGTTATGCTTGATACTTACAATGTTGATTTGTTAAATTCAGTTTTAGCAACCATTGCGAAAGCCACTCTAGATGTGTTGACCAGACAGCTGGAGCTAGCCCTATTTGGAAGGAGATTTGTCTGTGCCTAAAAATTAATGAAGTCTCAAGCAGCTAGTGCTCCATGGCATAATATGTGAGCAGAGCGAGCTCTTGGTATTGTTGATGCCCTGTCACGTAAAGCAACAAATGCTGAAATAACGTTTATAGATGGCAAAACAAAGACCAAATTAAACAAGTCACTAGACTGGCTTTGCGCAAAATCCACACAAGAGCAACATTCCATAGTCAAATTTTCAATCAATAAAGCAGCTGTAAACGGAAGAGACAGTAAGATTAGAAGACTAAGTACAGAGGATATGATCCACAAACGTCTACAAGAAAATGGACAAAAAAGGAAAATGGGTCATAGGAATAAAATGTCAAAGGAAATTTTAAAAATTCTATTGGAAAAGTCCAGTCTTTTTGACAATCCTAATTTTTGCTTCATTAGCTGAGGATGTTAAAAACAGAGTGTTAGATTTGATTGATGAAGATCATGAAAATTTAGTTGGTGTCAGAATTGATCATGTTTGGAACCTAAAGGGAAATGATGTGATTTTTCATGGAAAGTTTATTATGAAGTCTAAGTTGTCTAAAGGGAAGCCAAGAGCTTTTATTATTGCTTACTGGCGAGAAAATGAAACTGATGATAATGCAGAAGATAGTAAAATTACACTTGAAGACCTTCTGACTGACATTGCTTTAGGGGATTTAATATTTTGTTAAATTATAACTTAGTCTTAGTACTATCCTTTTCGGATAAAGTTTATGGACTAACATTGTTATACATTTGTCCTTTATATGATAAAGAATTCTTTTAAAAAGTTTAAAATAGTTTGAAGATAATTGTTTTGTAAAACTATACATTTCAGTATTTTCAGTCATGTAACTTAAATCTATTTAATGTTTTAAGTTTTTAGTGTTTAATGTAATGTCCATGTTGGACAACAATTGGGGTATTTCATTCAAAACCTAGTTACTGCTTTCTGTTTTTAATTTAAGGTCATTCTGCTAACTGTATGTGTATATATGAACTATTGTTTTTTTTTTTATTTAACATTTATATAAATATATATATATAGTTTAAAATGTGTGCTATTAAGTATTTAGGTTCAAATGTAAAGTATTTTTCTCTAATAATGTACATATTTTTTATGATTTTATTATTTAATTTTTATATATAAAATACATTTTTTAATTACATATTTTTCTGTTTCATTCCCATATATATAAATGACATTATATAACATTATGAATGCTTGTACTTTAGCTTTCAGCGAACAGTTTAGATACTTTATGTCAGTGAAAATGTTATTTAAATAAATGCATCAATGTTGTTAAGAAAAAAATTGCAGCTTATTTGAGATGAATGTAAAATATCTGACCCATTTTTGTGTAGCCAATTATTGAGTTTTGTAATTTATATTGAATTACATTTACTGATGTATTTATGTTGAAAATTTAAAGCATTTATCTTCAATGATATAAAAGTTGTATAATGTTTTTTATTAATAGTCTCATTTGAAGCACACTTTTTTATGGTTTGTTTTTTAAGAATTTTTTAAAAACTAAAATAAATAAGTGTAATAAATAGCATTGTAATTATCATTTACATATAGCTATACATCTGTGTTGGAAATTTGAACTCTCTATCTCTTGTGGAAATTAAGATATGATGATTTTAGTTTTAGTGCAAAATTATTGATTTTTCGGCACATTTTTTCTTATATGTTGTGTATATTAAAAATTTGACACTAAAATATTTGTACATTTTTTTCTACTTAACATAGAAAAGTAACTGAGGTGTCATTGAAATATGGAAATCAAGGGCTATCTTTTGCAATACTTTTATAATTTTATAATTTTTTTCAAAGTACCTACAAAAGGCAGTAAAGGCCATCAACAGACTGGATACTTGGCCCATTCAACACACTCGTATTGTATGCTACTGATCATTTCAAACATTAGGCTATCCTCCAATACAGTAATAAAAGCTACAGGGTGGAGGTGACTCTCCAGTGGATACGAGGTTTTTTACTAGGTCATGCAAATATCCCTGATGACATATATATAAATAGGGCATATGACACAATGACATATATGTTACTCAACATCTTAGTCAAGATTGAATCTCTTCACGGTTAGGCCTATGTTTCTTCCTTATAAATGCTATAGGCCTACAATGGTATGTTTGCTATTCAAGTCCTTAAGATTAATCTCAACTCATTTTCTCAACTTAGAGAAGTGAAAGCAAATTTCTTTAACTTGAAGATCCAGGTATGTTTGCTTGTTAACTTAAGCATCCAAGTTTCATCTCCGGCATAATCTTCTGAAGAATACTGCATGCCGCTATCATATAAGACAACTCAGGAATAATAAGAATGTAGCTAAGAGACTCTGAGCCTCGGTGTGGGGAGGAAGTAATGAGCACAGCTGTCCATCTCAAACCAGCCCTGGTTGCCCATACCTGTAGTATGGGATTGTGCTACCAGGCGACAGTGCAGGTATACCAGTGAGCCACAACAATATTACCCTGGTTTTTATTGAGACATTAAAAAATCTTTCTATGAAATTGCAAACTATATATGTAATACTTTATACTATATATGATATATGTATACTTTAGTAAAAAATCTTTTAAATTCTATGCATGCAGTTAATGAGCCTAAAAAGTACCATTATCTAAGATATATTGCAAATTGAGACTTGAAATTGTACAGTTAGAATTTACAAGTTATAAAAAGTTAAAAAGTGTAGAACAAAATAGAATTAACGGTATGGCTGGAATAAAAATAAGTTGGCCTACCGTAATAGAATACAAAGTATCAACAATCATAATCAACCAATAGCTTAAACATTTCCTTTTCCTACCATAACTTAAAGGGCTCAGTTATAAACACTAATTCTAAAGTTTTGACAGATATAAAAAAATATTTTTATCCACAGGGCTGGGATGATGTTGGCTTTCATGGATCGGAATTTGCAACACCTAACATTGACAAGCTTGCTGGAGAGGGCGTGATATTAAACAACTATTATGTGCAGCCCATGTGTACACCTACAAGAGCTGCTATATTAACCGGAAAATATCCAATTCATACTGGTAACTGATGCAAGATTCACATGAGCTATTTCATAATCATTATTCTTATATATATCTAATTCAACTGCTTGATACTAGAGAAAAACAAAATAAAAAATAAAATGAAAGAAATGTACAGAGTGAGACATTCAATTATGTATTGATCATTTTGTTAAGGCCTCCAGCACTATGTGATAGCAGGATCACAACCATATGGACTTCCCCTGTCGGAAATCACGCTAGCTCAACACCTGCAAACTTTAGGCTACAGTACAAGGGCCTTAGGAAAAGTAAATGCTTTGTTGTTTTTTTTTGTTTAACAATACTTATTAATCTAGAATTTCAGACATCATTAAATACTGTACTTTAAATCAAATGTAAAAAGAAAAAAATTCTCCTAGAACAACTATTTATAGATCTATTACATGTAAGGACATCCTGTTTCTTGGATTTTGGTTTCATTTTCATAAATTAATAATGTCAAGGAAATCAGCACGGCTTTCATTCTTTCAAAATCGAGGAAAAGGATTTGGTCTATTTGCAAAAATGTTTCTTTAAGTCACATATTCTGATGATACAAGACAATATGAAATTACTTAGCAAAGGGTGTTTCTTACAACATTTTGATTAAATTGAAATAATTTATTTACTGATGTTGTTTCCTTGGCCTGCAGGGTGCCACTTTGCCTATAACCACTCCTGGTGGCTATTTGTCATTTGTTGACCAAATGGCAGTTGACTGGGCATTATGCTGGCCTCACAATCCCCTAGTATGCTGCAGCCAATGATACTTAACAACTCTACTTCATAAAACACTCTAGGAATTCAAGGGGGGGGGAATTCTATTTTATTATATTGTTATTTTTCTCTTAAAATATTGAAAACTTGGGAGCTCAACTTATTTTGCTCATCAGTGGCATTTAGGTTTCTTCAAGCGGGATTACCTACCTGAAAACAGGGGCTTTGAATCTCATTATGGATACTATTTAGGCAGGGGAGATTATTTTGACCACTACTCTCAAGATGGGGTGAGTTGTTTAATATGTTTGTATTATTCTTCATTTATGATTTGTCTAATGTCATGTTTTACCACTCAACATTGGCTAATTTAAGATCATTGATAGTTTATTATTATTCAAGACAGACTTGCTGCAAACATCCAAAATAGCTACTCAAATTAATCCTATGATATGTCTATATTGTTAAGTATATTATAATAATATTGCAGGGATTTATGGGACTAGATCTCCATGACAATGGTCAGCCTGACTGGAATGAAACACAAGTTTACTCTACGGATTTGTTCACTCAGAAGGCTGTGAATGTCATTACATCTCACAATAAAACTAAGGTTTGTATTGTGTTTCTTTTTTATTTAAACATTATTACTTCCCCTGATTTTTCTTTACCTTCAGCTTAAACAACATTGACCTTGTTCCTTATTAAAATATTAGCTTTTGAAATAGTTCACTGAAAAAGTTTAATTATAATTATGAACCTTATTTATATACTTTAAATGAACATATATATTTATAATTTACAATTTATTAGCATTGCTTATAAATTCTCTGTCATTTGTTTCTATAACAATTGTTTTTTGCAGCCCTTATTTCTATATTTGGCTTATCAGGCAGTGCATGCTGGGAATGATGGTGATACTATACAGGTACCACAAAAGTATATTAACAGGTTTCCTTACATAAAAAATTCCAAGAGAAGAATGTTTGCAGGTGAGTAAATATGTTTAAGTAATATAAAATATCACTCAACGTATTAATACATTTCTGGCATATTTGACTATTGAATTGAATTCAACTGCCTTCATTTGTTTTTATCTTAGGAGTAGCCTCAGCCCTTGATGACTCTGTTGGTGCAGTTTTTAAAGCTTTACAAGACAGTGGACTGGCTGAAAACTCCATCACTATATTCAGTACTGACAATGGTGGACCATCCAATGGTTATGATGGAAATGCAGCATGCAACTGGCCGCTTAGGTAAATAAACAAATTTCTTTATTATTATTAGTTTAGAATACATCATCCTAGAGATATGTCTTTCAGAATAAAGAATAGCGCTAGCCTAAATTAGATTCAAATTGAAAGATACCATTAGCAGTTGCATGCTCTAATGATAAACCACTTCTTTCTGTAAAAGGAATCAAAATATTTAACGTTTAAGAAGACTTACTAATGGGATAATAGTACGTAAATAAGTATAGTATCCGACAAATTGTTTCATAAGGGCCATGAAGCAGCATTCAACAGTTTCTATGGCTGGGACATACTAGGAACATCATCCAGTCCAGGGAACAAATCCTAGCCAGGATTTGAACCAAGAATTTTCAGTACACCATGAAACTCACTGCCGCTAGGCCACAGTTCCTCCTTGGGACAGTAGACTAATGGAGAAATGCTATGATCGCCATTCCAAATATCTTGGGTTTGATTCCAGGTTAATACTATTATTTTTTTCCTGGGATTGGAGTATGTCCCCGAGTCTACCAAGCTCTGATTGGTGCCCACCATTAGTTGGAGAAAGGTCCTGGTCATTGTGCTGGCCACAAACTTCCCTTGTAAGCCATGACCACAAAAATTGGTGAATGTTGCTTCACTAGCCTCATGGACTGACCTAGTGTAAAAGGTATACTTTACCTTGTTTTAAGGATAAACTTTAAAAGTTGTATTTTTTAATCAACAGAGGCACTAAGAACACTTTGTGGCAAGGAGGTGTCCGGGGTGTTGGATTTGTCCATGGACCACATCTGAAGAAAAAGGCCTTCATTAATAACAATCTAATTCATGTAGTAGACTGGCTGCCTACTATACTGAGCCTGGCCAACGGAAGTCATTCATTGCCTGGCGATATCGACGGCATCAACCAATGGGAAACCATATCAGAAAATGCACCAACACAGCGTAAAGAGGTGCTGCTCAATATTGACCCAGTTATGAAACACGAGTCCTTGATACTTGGAAATTACAAACTCATTTTCGGGAACATATCAGATGGAGAAAATGATGGCTGGTATCCTCCGTCTGAGACAGATGTTGTATCTTCCAACTCACACTCACTTTATTTTGAGCC
The DNA here is from genome assembly GCA_949126835.1 of Anisus vortex. Taxonomy (NCBI): domain Eukaryota; kingdom Metazoa; phylum Mollusca; class Gastropoda; family Planorbidae; genus Anisus; species Anisus vortex. Next base: position 21,739,241 of record OX421500.1, read on the forward strand.
GCACATATCTTCTTCCCATCCTAACTTGTACAGTAAACAAACATCAGTCAATAGACTAATCTCTAGGTTAAAAATTGAAGAGATGTCACAAACCCAGGTTGAAAAACTTGTTGAAATTTTGGCTTTCTTTTATAAAGAGTTAACAAAAAACTCTTCAAACTACAAAAAACTGAAGGAATTATCTCCATCTATTCTCCACAATAACATCAATAAAAAACAAATGTCCATCACTGAGAAAACAGAAAGTCATGTGGGATCTACTAATTTGATGGTGGACTGTGGCGCAAGGCCTATTAATGCATCCACAAACTGCCAGCCATTAAAAGCTCCGTGCCTATTTGACATTCAAAATGACCCTTGTGAATTTTACAACATAGCTGAAAGTCTGCCTGTGATTGTTGATATTTTGGCCCAGAGGCTACAAATGTATCGGTCAACTATGATCCCACCGGCAAACAAACCCATTGATCCCAGTGGGGATCCCAGCTTACATGGGGGTGTTTGGGGACCATGGCTTTAAAATTAAATATTGATTTGCTTTAATCATTCTGATTCCATGATTTTTTCCATTTGACATTCAAAATTAAGTATATGATGTAGTGACTCTTCAGGAAGGAGATTTAAAAGAAGCATGATGTTCTAATGAAAAGTATCTTGTTAATAACTTTGAGGCTTCCTTCTTGCTCATCTCCATATTAGATATTGGACTTTGCATAGTGGAGAACTCTATCATACACACCCTTTCCAAACCATGATTTTCCAACACCAAAATAAAATCATTCTTTACTTTCACTGCCCCATGATTTTGTAAGTTTAAATGGATAAATCATGGAATCAAATTGACACCAGTGCCTTCTAAATTGTTTTACTGTTAAGTTTTACATTTTTTTTAAAGTCTTTCAGTCTTAATAATAAGAAAGACAAAAAAAAGTTATCGCTTCCATTGAGAAAAGTCACAAATATTCAGGGTTGACAAAGATCTACAAACTGATCTGTATATGCCTCAGCTAGTCAAATGAAATTGTAATACATTTTTTTACATGTATTTCTTTTACTCAAGGTTGTAAAAATATCAAGAAAACTTTACATTTTAGCATGTACATTATCTGTGTTTTATTACATTCCAGAATACACTGGGGACGTCCATTAATTTACGTCAACAATTGTTTACCCCCACCCCCCTTGTCAAGAATTGTTAACTTTCAGAGACCCCCCTTTATAAAATTATGTCAACAATTGTTTACCCCCCCCCCCCCCCCCATACTAACTAAAAAAGTATATATGCTAGTGTATAATGTTAAAAATAAAATTTAGAGTTAGATTGAAAAGACTAATTAATTTTTAAAAATTTACATTCTTGTTTAACAGATTTTAAATTGACTGTTAGCCTCATTAGTCTCATAGGCGTAGTCGTGAAGAAGGGGGGTGGGGTAAAACCCTAACCAGTAGGCCTTATCATCTATTTATTTATAAATGCACTATAAATTGTACTCATGTCTGTACCATAATTTAAGCTAATGACTGAAATGATGCTCTACCAAAAGATTTACTATTGCCATTCTACAACAAGATGATTCCATACAACATGCTTTATAGAGGAATGAATAATATTCACATTAACATGTGAAAGTGAATGCTGAACTCAGTATTTGACATACAGTGGTATCTTGCACTGTACCACTATGTATATATTTAAAACAATGTAATAGTCATCCAAATATTTTGTTATCTAGACCTAATAATCAGCTTTTATTAAACATTTTTTTGTAACCAGGAACTATTTTACAGAATTTTCAAATTAATCAATCAATAATCTTGAATCTTTAGAATGACTTTTTATATTGTGTTTTTAAGGATTATCTCAACTTTGAAAATGTAAAAAATATAAAGTTCATTTAATTTAGAAATGTAATTTTTGTAATAACGTAACGTAACGTAATAACATAATAACATGGAAATAAATTTCATACTTTTTTTTATCACAGATTTATATTGTCCAGCATTATTTTACTGTATGGTCAGGAGCTCTTTATATTATTTATATGTCTTCCAAATGTATTTTTAGATTTTACAAGCATAAAACATTATTTGCTTTAAACTACTGGCAAAAATAATAATGTAATTACAAAAATATTGTTTTTATAACAATTAAAAAACAGAAATATAAGAAATAAAATTTATAATTGGAAAAATTAATTTTTTAATTTAATACTAGTAACAATATAAATTCAAATAGTTGAAACCAATGTTTGTTGAATTGTTACATTTTGAAGAAGTCTACATTTGAAGACGAAATAATAAAGTGTTTAAAAAGTAAGAGCTGACTAAAGATACACAACAAATAAATCATTTTGACAATCAAAACAGTTACATATTTTTATCTTTAATATCATTTCAAATTAACATAGATTTCAAAAAATACTATTTAAATAAAAATATGTTCAATACAAAAATGTGTGCCATTGAGCCACTGATCTATAAAATGAATGAATAGGGCATGGAAGTAACATTCTTGAAGAAATTTCTGCCATTTTGTTTCTACTGTCACTGATCAATATATATAATTACCGTGAGTTTGTTTATTTATTTAGATGTTTGTTTTTGCTCTATAGTCTCCTAGGCCGTTTGAATAATCGGGTTAAAAGTTAAATGTATAAATTGGAAACATCCTCCAAAAGAAATTTTTATTTTATCAACAATATTGCTTAATTCGTGAATTTATTTTTTTAAATAAAATTAGACCTATTACTAATCACCAAATGTTAAGGTTATAAAACGGGCACCATTTTTGAGTGATTTCCTTTTGAAATGCTTTCAAATTTAGTGTGTGTTCGGGACCGGGTTTTCCCGTACTGCGAAATATTGCTGTTTACTTTTTTTTATTATTAACTTTTTTTATTGTTTGGTATTTGTTTTCTTTTTTTTCCTTTTGATAGTAGTCTTGTTAGTTTTATATTATAAATAAGAAGTCAGAAGCTTGACAGCAACAATTTATATGCATTTTGTGTAAAATGGCTGCAACATAGATTCCATTAAGATCTATTTATAGATCAGTGGCACAGTAAGTTTTAGACACAATTTTGTTTATATCGATAAGTGCGGTGGAAATGTTTAGATTTCCCTGTCTTCACTTTGCTCAAACCAATTTATTAAGAAGGCGCAATCCATTCTTTTTATAGATCAGTGCATTGAGCAGATGTTTAAATTGTGTTGCCAGCAAATTGTCGAGTAATTTTAAATTTCACAATAAATGTGGGTTTAGTTAATAAAGCCCTGCAAATTAGGGATGTTAAACGAAAACCAGAATACCGGATTTCGGTTTTGAATCTGAAAACTGGTTTTGATTTTTAAAACCGGATTTTGGTTTGTTGGTTGGAAGGTAATCATTACTTCAAGTAGAACACCCTTTATTTAATTTTTTTATTGGTTCTGATGGAAATATACAAAAAAAATAATGTTGGATTCACGCAAAACAATTCTTTAAATGCCTTGCTAATACTATTTAGTCTTAGATATTGTGTTTCTTTTTTTTCTCCGAATACCAACTATGGCTTGCGATAAAAACAGCATCAAACCAAATGTCGGCTCATCGTTTAGATGTGCGCTACTGTTTGATGTGCCTCAAGTGCGGCAGGGATTGCCCCTCCAGGGTTGGCCTACACAGCCATTCTCGGCGGTGCAGTTGGATACCTCACCCATGAAGCTACACCATCGTTTCTCGAGACGGACGGATGCCGACGACGACTCTTTGATGTACGCAATGGAGAGAGCAAACTAGTTTTGTCCTGTGACCCTGAACAATTTGGCTAGACACCGCGTCTGTGATTTATTATTAACGGCAGCATTAAATACACATTCTTTGACTTTTGATTGGCGCTACAGGATCCTATTCAATACATTATTTTACAAGTCTAAGTCCACGGTGCACAAATTATCACTATTGAAAGCTATTATCGGTTTTAATCAATTAGCCCATATTTTTTTTTAGTTCTAAAGAATGTTATGGTAAAGTGTACAAAATCATAATGTATTCACATAAATCAACCTCTTGAATGCTCTGCAAAGATTTTTCAAATACACCTACAAAACTACGCTCATTTGTCTTTTCCGGCCTGTGACTTGTGACATTGCAGGGGGGAGGGGGGGAATCAAAATCCGGTTTTAAAACTGTTTTATAAAACCGAAAACCGGTTTTGTAAACAACCGATTTCAACATCCCTACTGCAAATAGAAAAGATTTGCAGGATGGATATAAAGTGTTAGTATACAGATTCTTCTATCTATTGATATAATGTAGGCCTATATAATATATAGGTATATATAAAAATATATATATTTATTGATATACAATTCCCTCAGTTATTTACAAGGCTAAAATTTACACAACTTATATATATATATATATATATATATATATATATAATACTTACCAGGGCGTAACGATAGGTTTGAGCTAAGGCGGGGGGGCTCAAGCCACCCCATGACATGACACGCCGAAGGTATGGCGTGCCGTGTAACAGTGAGGATTCCGCAGCTAGGTTTCCCACTGCGGTTCCCCTAAGGATCTTTATCGTGGTAGCGCGCCCGTATACCTGCACTGTTACCGGTAGCAATAAAAACACCAGACTTGAACTCCTATTGATTAAGTGCAGAAATCGACTCTCTTAAATCACCAACTCAATGGTCATTGCCACTATATGATATTATATTTGGCCGGGTTAGGGTTATTGTTACCAAAATGCAGGGAACCAACTAAACTAGGTTACCGTAAATCCAGAGTAAAACCACGCTAAATCAACTATACCAAAAACCACAACAAATCAACAGAACTAACAAATTACAACAAACCACCACAAACTAAGAGTATCACAAACCACCACAAATACAATAAACCACCACAAATTAATACAATAAATCACCACAAATTAAGAGTACTATGAACCACCACATTTATTAATACAATAAACCACCACAAATTAAGAGTACTATGAACCACCACATTTATTAATACAACAAACCACCACAAACTAAGAGTATCACACACCACCACAAATACAATAAACCACCACAAATTAAAAGTACTATGAACCACCACATTTATTAATACAATAAATCACCACAAATTAAGAGTACTATGAACCACCACATTTATTAAAACAATAAACCACCACAAATTAAGAATACAATGAACCATGACAAATTTAAGAGTACTATAAGTCACAACACAAGAACTACCAAATATCCAAGACAAGGACCACATTTAACCAACAATCCAAGGTACCATACGTTTAGCTTAATCAGTGCACTGTGATGAAAAACCAAACAACATTCACTAAAAGCTGCAATTAGACAACAAGCACATCATGTGACAGTGTTGTCACTTAAAGCAACACATTGGGAGTGAACAGAAAGACAATAGCTATATATATATATGTATATACCGTAATATGTTATGATATATATTTTACTCTATGTTTTAGGGTAAAGAATTAAGCATTAGATATACAGTAGGCCGAAGACAAGATATTTTTACAAATTCTAATACATAAAGCAAAACAAAGGAATCATTACATTATGCAGTAAATGGATTTTAAAAAAGCTGGTGTTCAAGCGTTGTGTGAAGCTTAGAAAAAAAAGGAATTATTTCATTATGCAGGATACACATTTAAACATAGCTTTAATCTAAGGGTAACGCAGATCTTAGACCAGAGCATTTTGAAAAGCCTAATACAAAGCATTACAAAGTACTTGAATTCAATTATTATGCAGAACTTAAACCAAAGTATTACACATAGTTTAAACAAAAGCATTACTAATTTAAAGAACTCAAAGCAAGATCATATGCAGTGCCTAAATTAAAACATTGCACACAAATACATCTATTGTCATGTCATGTCCATTGACAAACATACATATATACATCATGTTATAACAACTATATCAAGAAAAAAAAGAAAGTTAAAGTATAAAAAGCAAACTATAAATGAGCAAAATATAAATGTAAACATAAAAGTCCCATGTAAGTGTTCATCCAATGAACAGACACAGTTGGCAAGCAGCATTAGACATTTAATTTGTTTTTTGTTTTTTTTTTGTTAAGTTTTAAATAATGGCTATGTCAAATTATCTTAAATTTTAAGTATAATGCCACAAACTTGTTAGGATATGTTCAGTGTTCACTTTTGTTTAAATTGAAACTTTGAACTAGACATCATAGCATGTGTGTATTGAACATCATTAGACGTATTCACTCCCGCTGAGCTGAGGGACGAACATGTCAATGGATTTATAATTGATCCTGAAATGGTTAGCCAACACATCAAACCTGCTACATTATGTTTGTGGATTTACACTATTTCTTAATTTGCCAAGTGTTTTATCTCGTCAAGAAAAGTAACGACAACTCAGTCTTAAACAGCTTAGCCTATGTTTATAACGCAGTTATCTCTCTTTAACAGCAAATACATAATGATTTCTAAATTATTCAGAGTGCCATCAGACTTAAAATTATAGTAAACCTGCTTTACTTTATTTTCTATTCATTTTTATAAGACAATTTTATAGTTAGCGTCATAACAAGACTAAGAAAATCGTAAATCATTTTATATTTCTTTAAATTATATGTAGGCCCTATCTGGAATTTTCACATCAATGGTTATTGTCTCAAAAATAAGCATAGCGGTCAAGATTTTATTTCTGCATATGCTTACAATTAAATTATTAAAAAGCTTTTTACTTTTTAGCCTAGAGATAATATCCGTGTTAAACGTAATTTGTTACTCAATATTTATGCCTAAATATAGGCTATATAGTATATACGATCTGAGCGGTTGAGCTTACATTATGTTTGTTGGCAGCGCTCTACAAATATAACCCCGTTTATTTCCTTTATGATGAAATTATTAAAATTTTTATATATTATTATTATTTATACAAATGGCCATGCCCATAAGTTCTAAATCATATTCTTTAAAATTGAATTTTAATTATTTCCACAAAGATTTTCTTTTGTTTTCAATGGACATCCTAGGACACGGTGTTGGCAATCTTTAGCTCTTCTATCTTTGAAGATTAATAACAATTTCATAACATCATCGATATAGTAAGTTATAGTAATAGTCTTTAAGCTTATATATTTTATATAGAATTTGAGCTATGCATTTGACAGTAAGTTGACATTTTTGTGTGCGTAGAATGAAAATATATGTTCGATAGATTAGTTAACTGCTATATCTCCTATAATTATGATTATAGCATAGGCATAATAATAAAAATAATACATAACAAATGTAACAATGTTAATAGTAATAATACTGACTTATTTACTTATTAATATTACTTATTAAATATATAGTTGAATAGTCAGAAAATAGCCTCAGACTGCCTCACTCAGTCATCAGTTATTCTGAGTTATAAAATATTAATTTGTATTAAATATAAAAAATTATTTTGATTTAGGTTATTAAATTTGAACAACGGAATTGAACAGGCCTACTCAAAACTCAAACTAAAATTTAGTCTAAATGTTTATGATTTACCATGCCATGCCATGGCATTAGACATTAGACATTAGATTAGCCATTAGTCATTAGGCGACCTACCTCGATAACCTAGTCTAGTAGGGTTATGAATTCCATTGCTACCATTATTTTTTATAGACAACAGTAGGCTATATTATAGTCTACTATATATAAATATATAGGGCCTACTATAGGCCTAATACTATAGACTAGTATAGTAATAGTAGTATAGTATACTTTCAACTTTCACAGAATTAAATTGCCCATAAATTTTGCAAGATGAATCTTACTAGAATCTTACTATGAACCATACTAGTGTGATAAAAGAAAAAAAATGTGTGTATCTTTGATCCCTTACTTTCCTCTCGGATCATTATTGTGGTAACTTGCCCATCTTGCCCGTATATCTGCAATGTCGCCACATTGCTTACTCCCCACCGAATTCCGTCGTGAGAGAAAAGATAGTGCATGTGGCTGCGTAAACTGCATTCTAAATTATACGGTTGGTGCCCGGTAGTCTACCCCTGAGCATCGTTACGCCCTGGACAAAAACATCGGAAGGTTTGTCTGGTTATTTTGAAGGCACTCATTAGTGGATCCAAGACTTTCTGGTAGGTAGAGATCAAACTATAATAATAAATGGCTCTAAATCAGCACCAATAACTGTAAACTCAGGCGTTCCACAAATAGCTGCTTAGCCCCCTCCCTTACTATTTCTAATTTATTTTAATTATTTACATCAATATGCTACAGGAACAAACAAAAGGTTTTTTTGAAGAGGATGCCATAATTTACAGGACACTAAAGACAGAAAAAGAAATCTTACAAAAAGATCTAGATGAATTACAAAAATGGGAATCTAAATGGTTTGCATGTCATTCCACACAAAAAATTGCCTACTGCTAAGAGAATCAAAGAAAATAAATATAAATTACTTCATTCATGGAAAAGACCTAACTCAAACTAAAAATGCAAAATACTTAGGAGTAATAATAAATGATATATTAATATGGAATTCACATGTAGATGAAGTAATTACAGAATCAAATAAAACACTTGGCTTCATAAAAAGGAACTTTTATGAACATAAAGCTAAAATGCTAACATTAGTTAGACCTTTACTAGAATATGCATCTTCTGTGTGAGACATGCCAAGTAAAGAAAACCATTTAAATAAACTTAATCTATAGAACAAATCCAGAAAAAGGCTGCAGGGTTTATTTCTAGTGATTATTCACAACTGATTAGAGTAACACCAATAGTTAAATCACTAAGACTAGAAACACTAAAGGTTAGAAGGGCAAAGACCATAAGATAAAAAATTCTAACTTAGAAATACAACACAAAAAAATCTAATTCAATGCTCAGATAAACATAATGACAAAACACAAAGTATGCCTCAGACGCATACTTAGGATCTCTTGTAAGGACCACATAACAAACAGCGAGGTTTTGCATTGGACTAACTCTCCTTCGTATACTACGTCTCTGATGGCTTGGCTATGTTTCCAGGGGGGGGGGGGGGATGGGTGAATCAGAAAAGACCTGCTATACGCTGAGTTTACTGAAGGCAAGAGAGCTAGAGTTGGCCGTCCCCAACTTAGGTTCAAGGAAATCTGCAAGCACGACCTAAAGGCTTTAGATGTAGAGGTTGGAAACTGGGAGAACCTGGCTCAGAACAGAAGTAGTTGGATAAGTACCCTACGCACCGGTACAAATGCTGCAGAGGGCAGACTACGCCTTATCGCGGAGGCTAAAAGAGCAGCGATGAAAAGTAAAGAACATAGGCTGTCCCTGACCAACTCTAACTGTCCTGCTTTCAAGTGCCAGAGATTTGACAGAGCCTGTCTCTCAAGGATATGTCTCCACAGACACAGCCAATGCTGTAAGGCTGGCGAAATCATAAGAGCACAAATCTAATTGTCTTCCGAGACTATTGAGCCAATGATGATATATTTTATATGTAGGCCTATATACTGTAATATAAATATATATATTGATATCCCAAGAAAAAAAACACATAATAAACTTCAACTTTGTTTCTGTCCCAGCCTTGGGTAGCAAACGCCAAACATGTATCTAGCTAAAACTCATGGTGAATGTGTACACAGTGGCGTACACATCCCAAAAAGAATTTTTTTTAGTGACATCCCATTCTTTCGTTGAAAATGTAAAATAAAATTCATTTATTCCCCTACAATTTTAAGCGCTCCAGTCCAACCAAGCTAAGCGCAACATAAAATTTATGATTTTACAGAATGTAACATGAATTAACAGTACTTTTCTGGAGTATGTGAAAGGCAGGGCGAGGCCATGAGGGGCCCCCTCATAAATTTGGGAACAGAACCCCCACAATCCTAAATACGGCCTTGTGTGTACATAATTTAGTCACTGTGGACCCACTATTGATACACTTTTATTGATCAGTGTTGCCTTAGCATTAAGCCATCTTAAAAAAATCACACATTAAAATTAGTTTAGTATCTCTTGATGTTTTTTCAGTTTACCATAGTTAATAAAATACTTTAAGCCATTACTTGCCTGTTTGTTTCCAACAATTCTCCCAAATTTTAACCATTCTGAATACAACTTTGGTGAAGAGAATATTTTTAAGCAGACAAACACACCACTTGATAGTTAAAGCAGCTGTAATGAAAACATTTAATGCCAGCAGTAAGGTGCTAAATTAGCTATTGAGCAGAACTGTTCTTTGCTAAAATAATGACTAATTCTAAATGAAGGCATTAACTTGAAAGTGACTTCCTTTTAAATTTAAAATCTATAAAGTGTTTAAATTGTCAATAGTGATCAAATTTATGTATAAATGGAATGGCTGGAGCAGAGCGTTATCTATTAGTATTTGAAATATTAACTAAATTTTAATTTTAGCTATTGAGCAGAACTGTTCTTTGCTAAAATAATGACTAATTCTAAATGAAGGCATTAACTTGAAAGTGACTTCCTTTTAAATTTAAAATCTATAAAGTGTTTAAATTGTCAATAGTGATCAAATTTATGTATAAATGGAAGGGCTGGAGCAGAGCGTTATCTATTAGTATTTGAAATGATGTACATTTTTAGCAGGTGGTGCCAAATTTAGAAATAATGGAATTAGAGTTAGGGGCAATGTATGCATACTTAGAAAAAAACTTTATTTTTTTTTTTGTATAATCGCAATTGATATGCAAGATTATATGAACATTATTCTAAAATTTAAATATATATTTACAAATGATTTTCAAAACAAAGCATGCATTAATTGTTTTGTTTTATAAAAATTTACAAATTCATCTTTTAGTTACACTAAAGTAGCCATGGCAGCAGCAGCCCAGTTTCCTTTGGCGGCCGACAACAGCCAGAAAATTCCTTTGGCAATGCAAAAGAAAACTTTTGAGGATGTCTTAGGTAACTAATTTCATTTAGTTCGTATTGGACTACTTTGGATTGATATAGAAACAAAACATGGGGCACAGCGGCCAAGCGGAAGCGCATTCAGCTGGCATACGGAAGTTCCTGGGTTTTAATCTAGGTTTTGACTAGGATTTGATCAAGGGTCTGGAGCATGTCCCTGAGTCTACTCAGCTCTGATGGGTACCTGACATTAGTTAGGGAATCCCCTAGTATGCCGTGGCCACAGAAACCAGTGAACACTGCTTCAGCAGCTCTATGGATCAATTTGGTCAGACAAGATAACTTTTTTTTTTACTTTACTTAGAAACAAAATGGGGTCATACATGTTGAGTATCTGTTCTTATGTGGTGCATACATTTTCAAAGGAAGCTACATCTATATATAAATTTAAGGCAAAGCCAATATCTTAGGTATTTACTAAGTTCTTCCATCAAACCCAAGATGACCTGGGCTAGGATAAAAAAAAAACTTTTTTTGTGTACTCTTACTATAATTTAGATTGCATTGTCCAACTAAAGTCAGACTTTTTTGAGCACCACCAGCCAATTACAGATGATAGTGTTGTGCTTCAGAGATTCTGTGCAAAGTTTGAACATTTGATTCAAATAGGAATGAAAGGTTAGAGCTCTTAACTAAAAAAAGAGTCAGTTTAAAAGAAATGTCATAAATTGTTATAATAATGTAATATATTGTATGCATAAAAAACATTATAAAATTTTGTTGCATTATAAAATAAAAGTAATCAAATCTATCAATGAACACTATTTTCATATTGCAGAATATTGTGCCAGATGTGCTTATATTTAAAGTACTCATTCATTTGCCTTTACAGAGAAAGTTTCTTTACTGGGTCGTAAGAAAGATTATTGGGACTATTTCAATGAATGTTTGGCATCTTCTAAAGGATCAAATGATGGCATTAAGTATGTCAGAAGTCTTGGAGAGGTGAATACACTGAATATTGCATTTTACTTCATTCACTCACTTGCAACTTTTCATGTTTTGGTTTTGTTCATACTCTTCATGAATCATTGTTGTAAATATATACTTTTTTTTATGCTTTGGTTTAACATTATTTGACACATACTTTGACTTGTCAAAGACAGTCTAGGATCTGTTACTATCATATGGATTACTGGGAAGGATGGAATTCCAAAGATAGGACTTTATGTATCTGTTATTGTAGGACAGCTTGTGATAAGCATCTAAAGACCATACCCTGTTTGCAATCAAACTTGGGGACTTTTGATGTATAGTCTACAGCAAGGAGCTTGTTAAAGATGTTATTTCCACCTAACAGCCACCTCGCAGCATGCCGATATACTGATTTGACAATTCAGTGTACTGTTTTAATTTCTTCAACTATTTCACTTGGACTGCACATGTTTCTTTACTTTACAGCTTTTTGTTTCAACTGGAATTTTTTATTTTTTTTTTAAACAGAATAAAACTTCACTGGGTAAAGGGAGAGCATACATCCGATTCTGTCTTGTTCACCAGAGGCTTGCTGACACATTGCAACAGTGTGTGGTCCATGATAAAACAAAGTAAGAATTTGTTTTGCTGTACTTACTTTACTCTGTTGTAGTTATTTATAAAATAAAAAACATGTTTTCATTTAACTTACTTGAACTTATGCCACATTTTAATCTGCATTTTATCACAATGGTTAATAAAATTTACATTTAGAATATATGTTAGAATAAAACAATAACACTAACACATTTTTTACTGATCAGCGTCTCCTTAAACTTTTTATATTTATGACCAGGTTATATTTGTAATTTTATTTTGTGACCTACAAACATTTTTATTTTCCTATACTAGCTTATAATTAATATACATATATATAATAAATATGAATTTCCCCACAATTGTTTCATTCTTTTCTCTATAATTGAGGTAAGTAGTTAAAATGTCCCAAATATACTGCTATAAGTCTATCATGAGTACATTTCAATAATATGATCTAGATTTTTAGCGTTTCTCCTTTTTTTGTTACCCAGTGTGGTAGCCGAACGGAAGTGCTTTTAAATTGCATTCCGAAGGTTCTGGGTTTGAATACTGGTGAAGACTATGATTTGTTCCCGGGTCTGGAGGGTGTCCCTGAGTCTACCCAGTTCTGATGGATACCTGACTTTAGTTGGGGTAAAGGAAAGTTGGCTGGGCATTGTGATAAACAATCCCCTAGTATGCTGTGAACACAGAAACTGGTGAACGCTGCTTCACCGGTCCTATGGATCTATTTGGTCTGATGGGATACTCTACTCTACTCTTTGCGACCCAGTATATTTGTGTTTGTAGCCCTGTAGTCTGCCTGGTTAAAGTTTTACATTTTAAATATGAATGATAAAAAAAAATTATATGTTTAGTAATTATTTATGTGTAGTTGCAAAGATTGTTGCCTTGTTTTCCTAGGGATTGGTTTGTACCTGGAAGCTTGCTGCTGAATCCTAAAGACTGTCAGATCTTGATCAACTCTCTGTATGATCTGAACTCCATGCACTTTGACCTTTCACCCAGAGGCTATGATTTAGATGCAGCATGGCCCTCATTCGCAAAGTGAGCTTGCACTTTAGTAATTTAAAAATAAAGATAAATACTTTGTCAGAGATCAATGAATGCAAACACTAAGGAAAGAATAATGAAATCATCTGCTCAGGCAATTTGTTTTAGAGAAGAACTTGTATAAACAAAACATTTTAATGTGATATAACCTTCCCTGTTACAGTAATACATATGTATCCTACAAACGCTGTTTAAACCTCCTAACTTTCATAAAATCCTGCAAAACAATTCACACTACACTCATAGGTACACCAGATTTAGATATAGTGGTCAGCTCCTCACAATTAGGATTTGAACTGAGAGATTTAAGAATTCTTGTATTGCAGAATTAAATTTGTATTGAAAAAATCACTGTACACATATGTAAAATGAGTCTTGTTTTTTTTTTTTTAATATTCTTGAATGCTGCTTGACAATAATGAATCAGTGCTGAGAAGTTGTATTGGAAGTTAATGTCCATTATTTTATACCAATAAAACAATATTATATTATATGGATCAATTTGGTCAGACTGTATTACTTATATTAAAACATGTGATGTTCTCTTAAAACATGTGATGTTCTCTTAAAACATGTGATGTTCTCTTAAAACATGTGATGTTCTCTTAAAACATGTGATGTTCTCTTAAAACATGTGATGTTCTCTTAAAACATGTGATGTTCTCTTAAAACATGTGATGTTCTCTTAAAACATGTGATGTTCTCTTAAAACATGTGATGTTCTCTTGAAACATGTGATGTTCTCTTAAAACATGTGATGTTCTCTTAAAACATGTGATGTTCTCTTAAAACATGTGATGTTCTCTTAAAACATGTGATGTTCTCTTAGAACATGTAATGTTCTCTTAAAACATGGGATGTTCTCTTAAAACATGTGATGCTCTCTTAAAACATGTGATGTTCTCTTAACAAACTTGTTTTTTTTCCCCAGTCGTAAACACGGAGGAAGTGGATCTTGGAATGTTCCAATTAGTCGACGATCAAGCATAACAAGCATGGTAATGTAGTTAATTAAATGTGTCAGGGGCTGGGAATATTTTCAATTTAGTTCATGTGACTCATAGTTCATGCCTGGCAATTTGTTTAAAATGAAGTTGCATATATTAAGTTTATTTACTTGCTAAGTTGACCCCAAACTCGCAAGTTGTCTCTTTGTTTTTTGTATATTTCATGCTGCTAATAACGTATTATATTTGTATATTTCATGCTGCTAATAACGTATAGGTTGTTTTTAATTAAATAAATATTTTTAATTTATTGTTTAATCTTCATTCACTGAAATATATGAAATTATTTTTTATTGCCATTGTATTAGCTCACAAGTCAACAAGAGTAAAAAAAAACATTTGCATATTTAAAACTAATTTTAGGTTTTTACACAGTGCCTAGAAAAAATAATCCTGACTCATCACTATTTCAGGATGCCATTAGTCAATTAAGTGTGTCTATAGACACAGCTGAAGTGGACAAACTGGCCAAAGACTTAGAGTTGGCCCAAAACATGAAGAGTGACTTGATTGGTCAGATAGGAGCTTTGCAGCAGGAGAAAGAGAAGGTCAGCCAAACTGCATGGACAGCACAAGGAGAGTTGCAAGCTCTTGAACAGCAGCTGCTCCTCCTGAGGAATGAGAACACATCCCTTCAAGAGAAGTATACAGCTCTTGATGCTGAGTAAGTTTAGATGGCCGTGCTTTCTTTCTTGCTGCGCAAGTAACTATTTGGGGACTTACAGCTTAGTAGTTGTCTTGTGTGATAACTGTTACAAGGGTAATTTGAGATACTTTACAGGAAAGTTATTTGACCAGAAAGCTAAAGTTAGACAAACTAGAGCTTTCTAATATAACAAAGATGAAAAGCATGCAAATGAAGACATGATGTATGAATGGTCTTCTGATGGTTTAAATTTAAATGGGAAGAAATGAAGTGAGATTTAAATTATTACACTCTTGCAGGATAACTATTTGGGGAATTGCAGTTTAGTAATTGTTTTGTATGGTAGAATATAAGCATTCTCTTTAGGCTTCAAGAAAATATTGAAATGGAGTTGACTTTATTATGTGGCAAATGTATATAAAGTTAAAAAATAAAACTATCAAAAAGTCCCTTAACTGGGTAGATCCTGGAAAGGATTTGAAGACTGTATCTTCTGGCATCTCACATACTATAACACTGAACGTTAAACAGTGGTCAAAACAGTTTATCAATGTTTACCAGTTTATCAGTTTACTTTCTTGAACTTTATCCATTGGATAACCATTAGAAAAAGCTTCTTGCCGATTGTTTAGTGCTATTGTTTTACTAATGACAAAGTTATTAGATACAAGATTCAAATATTTTTGTCATAATAATAATAGCCTAACCATAGATCCTGATGAACTTTGCTTCACTATCTCTTGGGAGGTAATTGCCCTAAACATTTGGTATTCAATTTAGCAGTAGGCCTACAGAAGGAATATTTGTTGTTATTTTTGCTTAACAGGTATGTGAAATTAAAGGTGGTAAAAGAACACCTGGAAAAGGCCCACAGAGAAGAGTTGAGTCAGCTCAATGAGAGATTCCTGGAGGAAGAGGCTAGGAGAGTAAGTCAGCTGAAGTCAGAAGAGGATATCTGGAAGAAGGAGGTTAAAGAAGAAGGGGATAGAAAGAAGAGAGAGATTGACAAGTTGTTCAAAGAATTGGAGATGAAATCTAAAGAGATTGAAGTTGGACATGAACGATGGACACAGTTAAACAAAGCTCTTAGAGCATTATTTGTCAATACTAAAGTAAGTATTCAAGCATAGATTTTTTTTTTTGTACATTTACATTTTATAATTTGGCCTGGTCCTTATAAGTTTACAGACATTCCTTCTAGATAGAAGATTATTACGTCCACTAGGCCCAAAACTCCTGCAGGGCGACAGGGATCCGTCGGTGGCAGGGCTAGAACCCGCGACCTGTCAGTTGGTTTTTGGTTTACAGTCCGGTGAACTAACTGCTGGACCAGCCGGCTTCACAATTTTAGAAAATAAAGTTTGACCGCGCATTGTGCTGCTTTAAAGTCCTCTCATACCTTATGGCCACTAATGAACTCCTCAAAAGGATTTTGTAAGAAAATTTGACTATGTAGCCCATCTTTTCTTAAGCTTTTGGTTTTGCCAAATATTAAACAATGGCCATTCTAAAGTTCTTACATTTAGAAACTTTAAAAAAAAGTTTTAGATATATATGGAATATAAACCATGGATCTTTCCAAAGATTTTATTCAATTTGTAAAGCCAAACTTTATCTACTAAACTACATCTTCCTTTCTTAGGTCAGGATAGACCAAGATGACCTTGAGGCATCTCTGGTTCATCTTGCGGATTATGTGACAGAGTTGCAAGTTGAGATGGAGGTGATCAAAGAGCAGAAGTCAGCTGATCAGGTAGGTGTGAACTGTTCAAGAGATTGGTAACAAAAATACTTATAGTAGCCACTGTCCAATTAATTGGTCATTTGGTGACTGTAAAATGATAATAATATAAACCCACGAACTGTAATTGGCCGTTTTTTTCGGCTGACTTTCCCGTTTCTTAGTGTGACAGTAGAAAAAATCGGCATATCATAATTACGTTGAAATAGTAACTTCCAATCCAGTAATTTAGAAAAACTATAGCTACTTCCTCTAACTAATAAATAGACTTCCGTTTTTTCGCTCTTCTGCGCGATTTATATAACTTTGAAGCTATTTTTATGATGATGGTTGTCGAACTAATTTGGGCTTGCCATTTTAATGAATTGGAAGTAGCCTTAGCTGGACCATCTAGTTTACGTAATTAATCAGTTATGAACATTTAAATGATGATATAATTGATTCAGAAGTTGATTTTTCAACTACATTTGAAAATAATATTAGTATTAGTTTAGGTTCATCTTCTAGTGAGTCGGAAAGCAGAAATCTGTTGCTCTAGGCCAGGGGTCGGCAACCTAAAGCACACATGGCAAACTTTGCATGCAGAGCGATTTTCAATGGCACACGAGAGACCTCCAAGAATTTTTGTATTGATGAAAAGACAAAATTTACTGGTTCTGAATAAGGAAAACTGACTGTTTAAGCCCATGTTTCTGAATGACATAGAGACACATTTCAGAGAGTTGGACTTGCATTTACAAGGGCCACTGGAATGGATTTGCATTGAAACTGGACATATATCTTGCAGTGAAATCAATCTCAAAACATTTAACTACATGTACATCCCTATATTAAAGGCATATATTTAGATAGATAGTTAGGGCTTTTTCAGAAGTTCATCGAAGTACTCAAAGAGGAGTTCTCTAACCAAAGGCAAGACTTTCAAAAGTAAAGTAAAGTATACCGTCGGACCAAATTGATCCTTAGGGCCGGTGAAGCAGCATTCACCAGTTTCTGTGGCCACGGCTTACTAAGTGATTGTGTGGCCAGCACTATGCACAGCCGCCTTTACTTTACCCCAACTAAGGTCAGGTACCCATCAGAGCTGAGTAGACTTGGGACACCCTCCAGGCCCGGGAACAAATCCTAGCCTGCACCTGGATTCGAACCCGGGACCTTCGGTACGCCAGTCAAACGCGCTGCTGCTCGGCTACCATGCCCCATTAGACTTTCAAAACCTTTTCAAAAATGGGCATCCAAATGTGTCCATTTGCGGATAAAATCAGAAAGGAAGCTTCTTAACTTAAGAAAGTCATCTGCTATTCTCAACTGATAGGCATTCACTCTTCTACTTTCATCTTTTGGTTCAACTTACACTTATAAAGAAATAAAAAAAAGTCAGTAATATTCTATTAAATCAAATGTCGAAATGATTTTTTAATTAAAAGGGAGACAATTAAAGCATTTTATTTGTCTAATAATTCTAGTATGTTTCTTTTTTTTCTTTAATAAAAAAATTAACAGCTTACAAGTTACAACTTTGAAATGAACAAACTTTAAAAAGTATTTGAAAATTTTATAAATATTTTATGACTAAAGAATTTTTATGTATATTTTTAAACATTACTTTAACTACCCAGTTTGTCTATGTATCATTTCTGTTTACTGGTAATATATGTTGTCATTCCTTTGGCCTTAAACACAGTAAAGGACATCTCAGTAAACTGAGATCTCAATAAACTGGTAATTAATAATAGTGCTAGATCATCATCCTGAGTGCCAAAATAATGTTAAGATTTTAGACAATAATTACCATAAATGTGTAAGTTAAGTAGACTAATAAAATATTGTATTTGATATAAATGCAAATAAAAAGGATGATAATCACAAACACGTATTTTTTTAAATAAAATATAAAACGCTTTAACAATTTTCTCTATAAACAATCTCCTTTGCTTTTGGCCTTGGTCTTGCTACGGATTTAAATTAATTGTTTTATAAAAATAATTGTAAAAAAGGAGCCTATAATAGAGGTTGACTTTTAGACTGTTGGCATGCAGAATGATTTAGAAATCCTAGTTTGGCACGCTGTTAGCAAAAGGTTGCTGACCCCTGCTTTAGGCTTAGGTGTGCCTAGGCCTAGAACTAATAAGGCGTCGCCTGAAAATCGGTACTGGAAAGTACCTATTATTATTGATTGTAGACGATTGTGGCAGTTAATTAAACAAAAAATGGATGTTATTCAGTCTTCTAATACTTTTCATAAAATGAAATCGTTTTAGACCAACTTTTGTCATTTTTTGTGTTGATTTCTACCTTGTTATGTCCGTGACGTCATACTTTGTTGTTTTGACATAATTAGAGATATCGGGACACATTTTTTTCAAAGGCTATTAATAACAGAAACCAATGTAATTAGTACATTTTCAAAAAAATAAATAAAAGAGCTATTATATTCAATAAGAATGTTAATAATGTGCCTATAAAAAAATGGAGCTAGAGGTACTTGAAAAGAATACTTTATTTTCCTTCTTAATTCTTGACCGCTCTAAGGTGAAGGCCATGGTCAAATTATTTTTTTTAAAATCAAAATAGTTTGTTAGATTCCCCATTCATTCTACTTTAAAAAAATATATATTTTATACTTTATGGGGTCTAGCAATAATATTAGCATGTCAATAATTACATTTTCAAAGGTACCCAAAAAGCTCTTAAAAGCCTCACACTATAGACTGTTTCTATACAACAGTTTGTGGGTTAATTAAGTAAAATAAAATATTGGATTTCTTAAAATATACCTTTTTTTTTTTTGTAAACTTTGTTGTTAAGAAGACCTTAATGTTAAAATTAACTTAAAATCATAGTACAGAAAATCAATTAATTATTCTTTAAAAAAATTGCTTCAGATCTTTTTTTAACATTTATTTTATGGAAAAATGAAAGCATAATGTAATTAGCAAATTTATAGGAACTTTCTATGAAGTTTCCTCTAATGCCTACAAATGAGGGTCACAGTTTATGCCTTTCAATTAGAACGATTTGTTTAGATTCTATTAAAGGGCTCAAGAAATAAATGTCTACCATCTGATTTCACAGTCTTTGCTTCAAGAAGAACACATTGAAAAAGACAAGCAAATGGCTCTACTCGAAGGTCGTTGCTTGGAGCTGGAGAAGTCTACAAAAGGCTTCAAAGAAAACGAGGTTGTGTTACACAGTAAGGTCATCACCATGGAGCTGGAGGTTAAAGGTGAGAGAGAGACAGTTGCTAAATTGGAGGAAGAAATCAGGTTGCACAAAGAACAACTGATGCAAAAAGAGAATGAACTGGCCAGGAGTGATGAAAAGAAGAAGGAGGCTGAAACGAAGCTATCTGACCTTGAAGAGACGGTCAATGAACTGAGCCACAAGAGAGATGTTGTTGGGTTTGAACTTGAAAATATTAGCAAAAGTCACAAGGAGCTGACCAATGAGATTGAAAGGTTAAAGGTCAACTCCGATCAGATAAAGGATGAGCTGAACACAAGTAACAATAAAGTCTTGCAGCTGACTGAAACAGTTGATGAAAGCAGGTCTAAAGTTCAACTGCTGCTAAGTGAAATTGATACTTTGAAAGAAACAGTGGATGTTAAAGATCAAGAAATGTTAGCCCTGAGAGAAAGCAGTGGACAAAAGTTTAAAGATTTGGAGTTAGTAGTAGAGGCAAATAGAAAGGCTCATGAGCAAACTAAAGATGAGCTGGAAAAAGGAACTGTCAGCTTACAACAGGCCCAGATTACTTCAGAAGAAGTCACTGTTGAGAAACTGGCTCTTAGAGAAGAACTGTTGAAAGTTAAAAGTGAATCAGAGAAATGTATGAAAGATTTGTCTGAGCTGAAGGAAAAATGTGATCTCACAGAGTCGCAAGTAGAAGAGTTAAAGGCAGACGTCAGGGGCAAGGAGGGTATTATTGAAGAAGCCAGATCTGAAAGAGATAAACTTCAGCAGAATCTGGCAATAGCCAATGAAAGCTTATCCACCTTGGCCACTGAAAGTAAGAATTTACAGGATGAGTTGAAAGAAAGCTGTGAAGAGAAAGATGAATGCAAGGCAGAAATTTTGTCTCTGAAAGCGATGTTGGAAAATATGAGGCGAGAAATGGATGCAGAGAAAGTCAGGGTCATTGGACTGCTGAAGGAATCAGAAGGAGTCAGACGCTCAGAAAGTGACAAAGATGAGAAAATTTTACATCTTTTAATTGACATAGAAAAGGTAAAGAGTGAGAAACAAGAAGCGCTAGATATTTTAGAGAGCAAAGTTACTTCACTGGCATCCAGCTTGTCAGAGAAAGAAAAACAATTGAGCTTGTATGTGTCAGAGATGGAAAGCCTGAAAGTGGAATTTTCAAAAGAGAAGAAGGAAAGAGATGAATTTCTAGAGAAAAAACAAGTAGAGATGGAAACATTAAACTCTTCAACCGTAGAGTCAGAAACCAAACTAAGGTTTGTCCTATCTCAGCTTCAACTTGAGATGGAAGAGCTCAAAAGGAGTCATGAAAATGAGGTGAGCTCTTTTGTGGAGAGAGTGAAATTTTTGGAGTCTCAGAAACTGGAAAAAGAGCAGCTCTTGGACAGAAAATGTAATGACTATGAAAGTATGATAGAAGAATTGAAGTGTGAAATGTCTGGTTTAAAAGCAAGTGGGCAGGACAGCTCAGAAAATGTCAACCGACTGAACTCAGAACTGGCAGCTTTGATGGAGGAGAGGGACCATTTGTTGACACAGACTGATGCAGCACTGGAAGATGCACTGCAGATCAAATCCCAGCTGACGGAAACCTCGGAGCAGCTGGCATTGTCCTACACTCAGCTTGAGACTTTGACTAAAGACAAAAACGCCCTGTCTGCTTCCACTGCTGCCCTGACTGAAGCCTTGTCCAATCTTCAGGCTGAGAAGGAGGCGTTGCAGCAAGAAATTGACAGTGTCAAGGCTTTGTTGAAGGCAGCAGAAGATGAGTCGCAAGAGAAGCTGCTCCAGAAGCGTGCTGTGGAGCTTGAGCTCCAGGAGCTCCAGACCCAGAACGACCATTTGGTAAAGGAGAAGTTGGAGCTGGCGAGTGAGATTGAAAGCTATCAGTCACAGAGTCAGTTCAGTACGAAGGTTCTTGAGGAGTCATTGGTTGAGGCTAGAGTAGCCTTGGATCAGACCAAGACTGAAAAAATGGAGCTCGAAGGTTTGTACTAATGTTTTCTTTTTTTATAGTCACATTGTCATTTACAGTGGCATTTACAGTGGGTTGCATTGGTCTAGAGACAGAAAATCTATGAATCTAGGTTACAATTAGCCTTTTATGATCCATATAGACCTAGAGGGTCTGTAAAAGTATTTTTTTTTAAAGTATAACCATAGTTACATCACTTACTAAAGTTCATCCCTATGGCATTGAAATCTCATTTTGATAAAGCAAAGCAGTTAGGACTTTGTTAAACATCTCTTACTTTGTGTAATTGTTAATTGATAATTTCAGCAAAATCATTTGGAGAATGAAATAATTACAAATGTAAATTGGGTTGAAGAGACAGGTTGTTTTGTTGGGCTACTATAGGTAGCTAATTGTTTGTACTCTTCTAGAAATGGTTGAAACGCTAAGGATGGAAAAATCTGAGTTAACCTCTGGCTTGAATACATTGGCTGAAGGGAACAAAGAACTGCAAGTGAAGGTGGATAAATTAGAACAGGATATCAAGCAAGTGGACACAAGGTAGGATAAAAATGATTACATATACAGTGTCATGACATAAACAAAGTGAGAATCAATTTATTCTATCTAATGGTGTAGGCTAAAGCCTCGATCATAGGCTATATTCTACAACAAAGGAATCCATAACAAAGGAAGATATAGAATAAATAGGCCAGTTCATTAGATAGTATGTTCAGAGTAAGATCTAAATACTCCATGTCTGTGTACTAAAAAACAAGATCATTATCTACCATTTATTAGTGAGTTGTCTTAGGACCTAAGACGCACTGAGCTACACCTTCCTCTAATCTAAATACTCCATGTCTGTGTACTAAAAAACAAGATCATTATCTACCATTTATTAGTGAGTTGTCTTAGGACCTAAGACACACTGAGCTACACCTTCCTCTAATCTAAATACTCCATGTCTGTGTACTAAAAAACAAGATCATTATCTACCATTTATTAGTGAGTTGTCTTAGGACCTAAGACACACTGAGCTACACCTTCCTCTAATCTAAATACTCCATGTCTGTGTACTAAAAAACAAGATCATTATCTACCATTTATTAGTGAGTTGTCTTAGGACCTAAGACACACTGAGCTACACCTTCCTCGCCTCCCCCCAAATCATTTCCCCCTTATGGTGCACTCTGGGGATTTGGAGAAAGTAAAAAAAAATGTCTAGATAATGTTAAATGAAAGCTAATTTATTTACCTATAAATAAATGACAAAAAAATCTATAATAGATGAATTGGGTCAAATGTTAAAAAAACATACAGTGATACATGACTTAAGGTAGGGGTATATATTTTTTATAAAAATCTATATAAAAACTGTTCTGATTTTTATCAATTGTAAATATTAACTGGATGAATAATTAATTATTATTAACCAATTGCCATTAAATTTGGCTAAATGCATTCATAATTAGTCAATACACAAGATATTAAAGTTTTAAAGATATAAAAATAACATTGACTTTTCTCAAGATTGTGGGGTAGCACCACATTTATCAAAATTGTTAAAGTTGACACTTTAGTGGTCTAGCCAATTTAATGCTAAATAACAACAATAATTTTACAACTTGCCTTAAAGTTGTGTGTTTTATTTCAATCAGTGAGTTGTCTCGAGTCAAAGAGGGACTAGAGTCAGAGAGAAGGAATAATGAGATATTATCTGGAGAACTATTGGCATTACAATTTCAGCTGAGTGCCGAACAGATGCACTCATCCAACTATTTACAGGTAAGATTATGTCACTGGTAATTTTAATTGGAATTGTAATGTGAAGCCAGCTGGTCCTGCGGTTAGTTCACCGAACTGTCAACCAAAAACCAACTGACACATCGCAGGCTCTATCCCTGCCACTGACTGATCCCTGCTGCCCTGCAGGTGTTTGGGACTAGAGGACGTAAAAATCTTCTAGAGCGCACTGAGCATGCTAAAATGGATAGAAGCGCTATATAAATAACCATTATTATTATTATTATTAACAATTTTAGAGAAGACAGATATAATTATAAAAATTGTTTAAACTTTTACTATATTCATTTTTTTAAGTGGTATATTTTTCTTTAATTGTGCAAAGTTTATTTACACATTTATAGACCAGTAAACATGTTTGATAATTAATTATTTGTTTTACTTCTTATTTTATATTTCATATTGATTTATAGGGTTATTTGAAGGTGGTAATCATCATTGAAAAGTTTAATATGAAAACCTTAGCTTCTGATTGAAGTTTCCATAACATTGATTGAGATTATTATATTCCTTGTTTAAAAAAAAAATTCTGTTTTTAGGGTGAATCAGATGAGACAGATAGCAATGAGGAGTTAAAAGCCAGGATCTCAGAGCTTGAGATTATTCTAGAGCAGATGGAGGAAAAATGTGAACACCTACAGAGTTCCAAGGAAGTGGATTCTGTTCAAGTGAATTGAAGAAATAGTTTTACCTTTTAATAATAATAATACTTGTATAGCGCTGCCAACAAACATAATGTAAGCTCAGAGCGCATTTAACATTTTAGACATTGACTTGCAATATA
Source organism: Anisus vortex (assembly GCA_949126835.1). Classification (NCBI taxonomy): domain Eukaryota; kingdom Metazoa; phylum Mollusca; class Gastropoda; family Planorbidae; genus Anisus; species Anisus vortex. The sequence continues at coordinate 21,763,879 of OX421500.1, forward strand.
TTATTCTATTAATACAGACATTCACAGTCAAATTAAAATATATTACTATATTAATACAGACATTCACAGTCAAATTATTATATATTATTATATTAATACAGACATTCACAGTCAAATTATAATGTATTATAATATTAATACAAACATTCACAGTCAAATTATAATATATTATTATATTAATACAGACATTCACAGTCAAATTATAATATATTATTCTATTTATACAGACATTCACAGTCAAATTTTTTTACAGATCAATACTTTTAGATTTGACAAAAAAAAAATTGTGATTCTTTTTGATGATAAGATTTTCTTGTAATGTGTTTTTTGGTTTACAGACACTTAATCCTAAAATACATTTAATATAATTTGAATATAATTAAAATCAAACACAATAAGCTAATAGTCCGATATTAATTCATTTATTTTCCAAGTGTGACACAGGAGGGGGCCCTTAAGTCTACCGTAAGACAACTGCCAAAATTGACAGTCATGCTTTAGAAAGGATTAAGTGTTGGGGATTAAGTGTCTGGGGATTAAGTGACCTGTCACCATTTTTTCAATGTTGCTCTAGAAATAAAGTTAATGTTTATTGTTTCTACAAATACATTTTTTAATGTATTTAAATTTTACAATACATTAAAATTACAAGTTGAATTACATATTTTTATTATATCTAATTATTTTACTTCAGTTAAAATTTGTCTAGTTTCAAACATATTTTAAATTAGATAAGTCCAATTCACTGTTGTTTGTACTTGTCTTTCTTGTTTTTAATGTCAGTATATCAAATATTTGATTTGTCTAATATTTCCTCCACAGGTTTCTGATGTGAAGAGAATGCTGATATCAAAGCAAGAAGAAGCCAATCTTCTCAAACTACAAGTTGAAGATGTAAGTAATCAGCAGTGTTGGTTCTTTTCAATCTCTATTTATTATCCAGCAGGTGGTTTTTTATTCAACCCAGGTACACATATTTCCACCAATCAATTTTATACATCCAGACACATTGATTGTCATCATACAGGGAGGGCTACAGGGGTATTTAATTAAAACACAAAACTAAGAATTTAGCCTTTTTAAGTCTAGGGCAGACTGTTAGAAGGTTTATTCAACAGAGGATGAGTCTGCATTTTTTGGGGGGTGAAAGAACTATAATTGTCAAGCACATGGCATTGCCTAGTGGAAATGCTACCAAGTACACAGTATAAATATTAAAATAATAGATACAAATTCATCTGATGCTAAAAGGATCAATTGAACTTGATAAGATCTTACAGACTTAGGTGAATATATCCACATTTAGATAAAAATATACTTTCACTTTTGTAATTTTGTCTGATGGCTCATGTTGAATCAGAATTTTTAAGTTTTAAAAATTATGTGCTTAATAAATAGTTCCTTTAATTATTTCAAATGATTTTATCATGAGAGAAAAATAAGGTCTTGGAAATTTATTAGACATTACATAACACAAATTCCTGTTGAAAATTATTTTACTGAGTTTGTAAGTAGCTCTTTCAGGCCAATATAATCCATATGCTTGTGAATAAGAGTTCACAAGTTTCTGTGGAAAGAAAATTTGATAAAGTACTCTTTTTAATCAGCTCAATAGCTCAGCTTTTATTATTGTTTTTATTTAGTATATGTGTGTGAATGTATATAAAGCAAACAGTAATGTACACAATTTTCATAATTTCTCTTTTCATTAGTTGGAGGCCAGACTGAATCAGGAGCTGGACAGACGAGAAAGGTTGGAGGAAGATTCGGTCAACTTACGTTTCTACTATGAGAAAGAAATGTCAGAGCGAGAGAAGGAAATCAAAGTTTTAGTTTCAGATAATGAGCAAATCAAAAAACAGATCATCAAACTCACCAAGTAAGGTTTTAAGGAAATAATTTACATGGACATTAGTGCAAGCATTGCTTTGTTGGGTTGATGTAACTATAGGATTCAATTCAATCAATGCTTTACATTTACTCATATTTTCCTCTGGAAAGATTTGTCTTTTATTCTGCTCAATTTGTTTACTTTAAATAAATGAAACATTCGCTAATATACACTGTAATAAAAATAAAAACCATAATTGGTAACTATTAAAGGATGTGCAAAAGTTTCACAAATTTGGTTTGGAGAGTATCTATGTCTCTACTATAAGTGCAAATCTCTATGGTAACTTTTGTAACTTTAAAAAGCTCATTGCCCATGGATTTTTACTTCTGTGTATTACTGTAAGATTTGGTTTTGGTTTTACTGTTGTTGTCTTGCCTTTGAAATATACACAACTGTTAGAAAGGACCTAATGGGTCCACCAGTCAAGTTACTAAATATGAATGGTTACTCAAAACTATGACAATTGTTTGTAGCGTAACAGATTTATTTTACCTGGGTTATTTCAACAAACTAATGTCTGTCATGGTCCGTTAGGGATAAAGATAATCTATGGCACAAGACAGACGAACTTGTGACAGAACAGAAGAGAAAAGTCCAGGAAAGATGGCAAGACAATGCAGAAGTAGCCCAATGTCCTCAGTGCAAAATAGAGTTTTCACTTTTCACCAGAAAAGTAAGCCTGATCTTTCTTTTATCTATTAGCTATTCATCACCTGAGAGTTGCAAGGATGGATAGATATCATTATTTTGTTCTTTGTAGAGAAAAGTAAAAAAAAATATATTTTATTATAATACAGCTAGATAATTTTTTTCACTGCCCTACAGACCTACATGGCCTGGAAGGGAAACATTATAGTTATGTATTTTTAATAATAGATTAATTAGTGTTGGTGAAAATAAACTGAAATTCACAGGAATAACTACTAGGTAAATTTACACTGAAAGAAATTCATGCATTTCAATCTCCAGACATAATAACTTCTAATTCTTAGCTGTTAAATTCCCAGTATGCAACTTGTTAAGATAAGATAAGAGTGCTTTATTGATCCAGATAAATAGAAATATGACTTGATTAAATAAATTCCGTCTTTCAGCATTCGGTACTTAAAACAATATTAAAGAACTATTTAGATAATGCTTTTAGGTTAAGTGGGACAAAGGCCAGTGGAAAGGAAAAAATTTATTATTTTTTGTTTTACAGCATCATTGTCGTAGATGTGGCAGAATTTATTGTTACACTTGTTCTGACTTCTGGCTGGATAGTCCTCATAGCAGGTTAGAATAGTTGGCAGTTCTATATGGTTGGTCTATTATATATGTCATTGATTTGCTAGTCTACAGTTTATAAACTTCATTAGCTCAACATAGGAATCTTTGAATAGTGTTTGATTGGCTAAGCAATAACTATGTTCTTGTATTCCATGTTCTATGTATATCCAGGTCACTGTATTCTAGTACCAGACTCCTGTATTCACAGGGTTCAAATCCAATCTACTTGGATTCTAACTTGGGTCTGGTGGGTGCCCTTGTCAGCTAAGCTCTGCTGGGACACTGAACTTGTGAACTCGGCTTCACTAGCCCTAAGAATCAGAATGTCTAAAAAGTTATCATTTATTAAATTGTACTATTTTATTGCTGTGTGTATTTCTCAATATAATTTGGCTTTTCACTGTATATTTTTTGTGTGTAAAATAATATCAGTCTCCCTGAAAGCTGTATTCTTTCCTTATTCCTAGTAAAAAGGTGCGTGTGTGCAAGCCTTGCTTGGATTATGAAAACTACATCGGGTCATCATCACTATCAACATCACTCTTTGAAAATGAGAGTGAAGATGAGAGTGATACGGAGAGCAAAGAAGCAGGGGGTAAGAGAAATTTTAGCACGCCCATAAAAAATATATAATAATAATAATACTCGTTATTTACATAGCACTTCTATCCATGCTATTTTAGCATTCTCAATGCCCTCTAGAAGATTATCATGTCATCTAGGCCCAAAATTCCCGCAGGGCGGCAAGGATTGGTCGGCGGCAGGGATAGAACCCGCGATTATGTTAATCCTTACCACCCCCACACCCATTTTTTTCAAAGCATGTAATTATTTACATTTTATTAAATGTCAGTTTCAAGACACGTTTCTACTATGAGAAACAAATGGCAGAACGAGAGAAGGAAATCAAAGTTTTAGTTTCAGATAATGAAGCGGTTTTCATATAGGCAATCTTTGAAAAAATGTCTATGTCAGAAGTTGCCTGTGACATTGATGGTCTATGGTTAATAATAGAAAGTATGTTCAAACAGCACAATCTACTTCAACAAAAAAAACGAATAAAGTTCCATAACAAAGAAAATGTATTGTGCAGTGTGAAAACTGTAGATGCACAACTGTTGTACAGAAACTCTTAGGAATAACTTAGTAAAACTAGCGTTGCTTCCTTCAACTAACTCCTAAAGATTCTATCTCCCAATTGCTTAAGGTATTCTCTAGAAGGAAGAATTTATTCTATTATGTGGCATCTTTTATCAATACACATAGTATTTATTTCTTTAACTAGTTTGGTATAGAAATATCTGCAGAAATACATAACAACTTAAGGGACAAAACTCTTTCCTTTTTAAAAAATGTATCTCTTATTGCCTATACTTTGCTCTATTTTTTAAGCTAAAATGTTTGTTTTTTTTGCAATAAGGCTGACTTGAATGACTTCTACGCTCCTAAAATTGCATTAAAGGTTTCCGCTGTATACAACTATCGATTTCAATCTCACTTTTCCATTGAGAAAATTATAGCGAATTACTAAACCGGAAGTCTAGAGGACTTAGTGCGATCAGAAATTCTGAAACTAAGTTTTTTAAGTTATCAAATAGCATAAATATCAAAGCAAGCGGTCCATCTTATTATAGACTTTGCCTATACATAAGAGAAGAAATGTTCAGATTTTAGTCACCCTCTTCTGTTACTCTTGCATAGTTTGTGTTTATGTCTGAACTTAAAAACTCATTATTTCAATATTTAACTTAGATAACATTTAACATGCTTTAGAAATTTACTGTCTTATTTATGGGTTGGGTCGGTAAATACTAAATTTATTTGTTTTGTCTTTTTTAATCATCAATTTAGCTCTGTCACCTGGCCTAGGGTAATATCCGTATTCTTAGTTGTATGTTAAACGCGCTCTGAGCTTACATTATGTTTGTTGGCAGCGCTATACAAATATTATTATTATTATTATTATTATTATTATAGGTGGGTAATAGAAGGCTACCAGTATGTAAACCCAGCACTTATCAGTTATAGAGTAATTAAAGAGTAAAACTCCATAATGATTGACCATCCACCTCTCCTTTCATTTTTTTATGGACTGATTGATGAAATAAAAAAAAAAGATTTTGTTCAAACTAGACCTAAGCGTACAGTATATTCAATATCAATCAATGAAATCAACACCTACAAATTTAAATATTTAGAAAGAAAAATACATGTGTGTCAGTGCTATTTTCTAATACTTAGATTTGTGGACAAGAGTATTTTAGAAGTAAAGAAAATATATTTGAATGTAGCTTTTATATATGCAGTTAAAGAAACATTAAAATAAATTCTGGTTCAATAAAACTCACTTGTTGTTTTTTCAGGTGAAAGTTCTAAAGATGAAAGAAAGGCTAAACCGAAGTAAATTTTCTTATTTGTTATTATAACTATTAACAGTCTTCTACCATAATTTTCCATCCTAAACCATCCATTATATTGTACCATTTTTCCCATGCATAACCTTCCTCTCTTCAGAAGTATCTATGATTAAATGGAGGCTTCAGACCTCAGACCTGCTAGCTTTTTCCACTGCTAGCACAAAAAAAACTTAATTGAGAGCATTTAGTTCATGCTTAAACTGGATTCTATTAATATTCAATTCAAATGTTTCATGAATTTATACAAAATGTAGCTAGTGGAATTACTGCAAGATTTTAAAATATAGCTTTTGATCACAAATGTAATTTTAATTTGCAATAATTTAGGATCTTCTTTGATCATTGTTGAATAGAATACTATTGAAATCAGTGACATATAGTGAAATATAAAGTGAAACCTCTTAGTCAGCAATGGAGTTTATCCTGTTAAAAAAATCACCCAATTATTTTTCAAAATCTATCTTAGCCCACAAAAATGTTGTTGTTTGCAGCTTAGCTTTTGAACTGCTCAAACTGTTCGCTTTAACCTCTTTTTTTGGTTTGATTTGTTAAAAACTTGGTCTTGCACGCCTGGCTTTCCTCAGGATAAATGTTGATGCAGGGAATGATGGAGACAGTTCTAGTGTTCTGGATGAAGATGCATTCCAGATTGTATCAGATGAAGAGGTCATGAAGTCTATAATAAACTACAATCAACCCAAGCAGGGTTCAACCGCTATACCCCCAAAGTAGGTCATAACGCTGACTTTGTATTTGCAACAGCCAGAGTTTATTCGCTTTCACTCATAAATTAAGGAAAAAATGTACTAGTACTTGTTCGTGGCTTACATAAACAGAGTACAACAGTCTCATGAGAAACTGTCTGGCCCAGGCTGTGTTAACATCTTCACCTATTCCATGTTGGGATTTTGAAATTTGGTTTGTAGTTGACAATGAAAAAGAGTCTGACATTTTTTCAGTAATTAAATTGATTCAATGCAAATAGGGAAATGCTGCTTATGAAAATATATGAAAAAAAATAATATTAATATTTTCACTTTCATAGTTTCTCTCATAAACAAAACTTCTTTGTTAATTTACATCTTCCTGTTGCTAGCTGAACGTGTACCATTCTTTCCTGATGCCTTTTTACCCTTTTCCACAATCCTTTACCAAGTTTACTCTGTTAAAAGCTAACCAATTTGATAAAAGCTAACCACATTGAATGAAGTGGAAAATCGTACATGAATTTCAATAAAATTCTGGATCAAAGCCATAATAGTAGACTATAGTGCACTAACCTTTATAGCTCTGAAATGCTTGTATTGAATTATATTTCTTGTATCTTAATATTAGTATTTTTGTCACCTAACCTATCCATTTGCTCAGCTTTTAACTTCATTCTTTAAACATGCATTAAACATATTAACAAATATATTGATTGATAAAAAACAATAATGGAAAAAAAAGATGTTTCACATTAATTATTCTTAATTTCAATTCCGAATTAAACTCTATGAGAATCAATGAGTTAAAAAATAAATTTTTGAATCTACAAGTGAAATCAATTTTGTTAATTTGCTGTCTAAACCTGGTACTGGTAGATAAATGACATTAGTTGGGGAGAAATGGCTGGGTTTTTATTTGTGTATTTTAAATTTCTACATTTTATAGCCAATATTTTTGCTTAATAATGTTCAAAAATAGATAAAGAAATGAAAGCATAATTTTTTTTTGTTTCCTTGCATTTCAAATATTTCAGTTGTGTCATTTTTTTGTTTTTAAGTATGACTTGCAGTATGCTGCTGTATGCAGAAGAGTTAGAGTCTGGAGAAGTCAACAGACAGAATGAAGTTTGGCTGAAGCCAGGGAAAACCTTTGCTGTGCCGATAGACATTGAAGAAGAGAAAACAGTTTTACACTGGGAGTTTACCTCCCAACCCAAGGTTTGTTTATAAGCTGAAAGATCTTTCTTTAACATTATGTATAAATATTGACTCTCTTTTTTTGTGCATAATTGATATAATGCTACTTACTTTCCCATTTCTATAAATAATTGATCTATTTTCTGATAATGTCCATTGGCAAAATTTTTAGATCTCTATATTCTCTGTTCCATTGATATGACCTACACTTTGCTCTGTATATTCTCCATTCCATACATATATGACCTACAATTTGCTCTGTATATTCTCCATTCCATACATATATGACCTACAATTTGCTCTGTATATTCTCTGTTCCATACATATTACCTACAATTTGCTCTGTATATTCTCTGTTCCATACATATTACCTACAATTTGGTCTGTATATTCTACGTTCCATACATATATGACCTACAATTTGGTCTTCATATTCTCCGTTCCGTACATATATGAACTACAATTTGGTCTGTATATTCTCCGTTCCATACATATATGAACTACAATTTGGTCTGTATATTCTCCATTTGATACATATATGAACTACAATTTGGTCTGTATATTCTCCATTTGATACATATATGAACTACAATTTGGTCTGTATATTCTCCTTTCTATTTTTTTTTTATTTTTATTTTTAAACAAATGTCCTAATTTTTTGTTCTGTATTTATGACATAATTTCTGTATGTTCTATTCTCTGTGCATAAATAGTGAAGTAGTAACTAATCATGTTTAACCAAATTGACTCCAAGGCCAGTGAAGCAGCATTCACCAATCTATATGTCTCTAAGAAATACCAGACAAGCCTTCTGGGGCTTAACATGAAAAGGGGCGAATCAAAGGGGTGCACACCAAGATCCTGTCCGAGACTAGCTATCCCTTGGAACGTTGATAGGGCATGTTGCATAACAGAGGGTACAGTCTAGGCAGTCTAAGCCCTACTCTACTTCTCCCCACCTGCGGATTTCCCCTGGATCATTGACAAGGTGGCTTGTTTGTATTCCTGTACTGTTGCTCATAGCACAAATTCCAGACTATAGCCCCGAACATTTAGGCACCAGGCTTGGTGAGATGGGTGGATGCCCACATTCCTTCCTCCCCACCAAGTCTTGCAGGTGTGCAATGAAATCTTGCATGCCCAACAGGGGCTGTCCCCCATGTGTTAGCCCACTGGTGTACCGGTACTCTTAATGGGAACATATCGGTGGTCTACACACTTTGCCAGACTTTGAGGCCCATTGGTACAGATTTGGCCAATGCATCCGAGGGACTGTTGTGGCGAGCAAAAATTAGAACTAAAGATTTTGTTATAATTTTTCTCTATTTAAATTTAATCAATACTGCATTCAACATGAGTTTTCCTCTCTTTCATTAGGACACTGTGTTGAGTGTAATTTTTTGTATCTTTTGAATCAGGACATTGTGTTCAGTGTGACTTTTCGACCGGATCAAAGTATTGGTATTGCTGAGGCTGAAGAAGTTGTGGCCCCTTGCAAGTGTGATTCCCATAAGCAGACAGTCACTGGGGAACTCACTGCCAAGAAACCTGGCATATATACACTCATTTTTGATAACACATACTCAAGGTAAGTTAGTGGCTTCTTAAAGCATTTGATAACTCACTCAGGGTAAGTTAGTGGCTTCTCAAAGCTGTAGCTTCTTCTGGAATCCTTGTATAATAAAGCTTTTATCTTGCCAAAACCAACATCTTGAAAGGTTAATCTTACATTTTTTATAAAGTAAAAAGAAAAGTAAAGTAACTATTTTATACAATAATAATTTATAACGTCAAGTAAAAGTATCCCTGTCAGATCAATTTTATCTGTAGGGCCTGTGAAGCAGCGTTCACAAATTTTATATGGCTATGGCATAACAGGAGAATATGTGGCCAGCACAATTCCCAGTGTTGCGACTCATTGTATTAGGGTTCCAACATGTTTGTATAGAATAAAAGCTACATTAAAATACATTTTACTTCTAAAATACTCCTATGCACAAATCTATGTATTTATTTTGGTTCAGGATTCTTTGACTTTATTGATTTTCTTAAGTTCAATAGTGTTGATGTTTGAACGAGTTAAATGGGTTGGTTTAGCAGAAATGTGTGACATTGTTTTTTGTTGAAACTCTGGGGTTCCAGCCCTTTTAACATCACCAGGATTATATGGATGGAGTGAATACCACTGGGTATTTTGGTGGCCACACAATCACCAAGTATGCCTTTGCTAAAACAACAACTTTACTCCCTTATGATATGGTCTAAACATTTACTTTTGGATTTCTTTGATTTGTGCTTAGCTTTGTGTACATACAACCTGTGTCATATAAAAACTTATGTAGATTCCTTAAAAAGTAAACAATTTTAATCTTCACAGGTTGACTTCAAAGAAAATTCACTATAAGCTGGATTATAAAAAACTGTGAGAGGCTACACTGTTTGTGGATGCTGTGCAATACTCAGAACTTTTACTTTGCAGCATTAAGTGAAGATTTGCTGCTTTGTCTAAACTTGTGTGCAATGTACTGAACTATTTGTTTTGGTAAACTTTTAATTCATGTTTTTCCTTTGTTAATTTTTTCCCCCCTTATTACGTCATTCTCTATTGTTTGAAAAGGTAATGCAAAATACTTTCAGAATTTTTTTAAAATTGATTCTATAATATGAAACTACTAAAAGTCTGAGTGCCCAAGGAGTCAATTTCAATGGACACCAGATATATAGAGTAATGATCCCTGTTGTTGTACAATGATTGCATGAGATCAGGCAGGTTCGAAAGACATCAATATTTTTAAATAATAAAAAAAAGTATAAAATCTAGTAATTTTTTTTTTTCATATAAAGTTGACACTTCCAAAACTTGGATAATTTTTTTATATTTTATATTCATTTTTTACATTCTCTCAGCTACACAATGAGTAGATAGAAGGAGACACTTAAAGATGTAAAAACATTTCTACAATTATTTGTTATAAGTGTGTGCTTATAAACCTCAAATTATGACAATTTTTTCTTTATCCCAGAAATTCATATGATTTATCAATTGTGTGTATGTGACATAAGTAAAAATAAATTGCCTCCTTTTTTTCAATATGGATGCTTACCATGTTATAACCCAAAAAGTAATTGACTTATGACCCTTTTAGAAGTGAATTTAAATAATATATTTGTATATTTTATTCAGAAAAGATTCATTAAAAAATGTAGTGTTGTTTCTTTTTTTCAACTTCTTGAGCTTTAAAGGAGGGCTGGAAAATTGTTTAGGCTTTCTTAAAGCTCCTGCTTGCTACACATGGCAAATCACAAAATCGGAAAAACTGGACTTGAAAAATAAAACATCTACCGGGTAGTGATAACCTTTTGTTTGAGTGCTTGACCAACTTAACAATATTACTGTAAAAGTATAAACTTCACAACTACCGGGTGTAACAAGTAAATGTTTTTGTTTTTTTTAATAATTCAAAACTCATAGAAGATTTTTTTTTTTTTAAGAAGTAATTTTATTGCTACAAAAATGTTATTGATATAAAAAGTAATTAATTTTAATTTATCATGTTTTTTTAAAACAACAGTAATTAATTTTAATTTATGATGTTATTTTAAAGAAATACTTCACCCCTCCTTTTAAAAGTTCATGTTTGTTGTTCCATACTTTATATGAACAGGTCGTAACATATCACTTCACATGTAAAAATCTAACTTTTAGGTGTCATGATCTCTAAATTTTGTTTAGAAATTATGATCTCCTAAAGTTTACATTTTTTTCTGTCTTTTTCAACTCACTTCGATTAATTAATTAGCTTGTGTCATTGTATTAATGAAACAGAAAAAAACACAACGAACATGCTTGGTTTACAGCATTATTGTAGACCCAAAGGTAATTGGCATTGAATATTACTCTCACCTGGATATTTCTGTGACCAAAGTGTGTCCAGTTTCCAACTCAATCCATTTCATTATAGAACTACTTACTGCCAGATACCAATTTGTGCCTTTTCTATTTAAAAAAAAAATACATTTCATGTAAAGTTCCCTTTGAGTCTAGTGTAGAATTAACTTTCTCACTGCCTGCTGTATACAAGAAGAATTCATCATCCAGATGAAAGTACTATTCTATAATAATAAACATAAGACTTGTTTAGGTTTCAATGATAGTTTACTGCTGGACCAACACACTAGATTATTCAGCTTTGTTGTATGAACTGATATGTTTTGGACAAAAAATTTTTTTTTAATGCATCCTGTCTTAACAATGATTTTTATTAGTACATGGATTAAAAGGATCAATTGTAAGAGAGAAAAAAAGATCAGCTCTGGATGTCTGTCTAATGTTGACAAAACTGTTTTAAGTTTGTCATAGAAGTTTTACATATTTATGTAAAGGTTAGTGGTTGTGGAATGGAATTGAAATTTGTTAATTAAAATAAATGGCAGCATTTACTCTAGGGCTAAGTTTGTGAAAACCAGAATTCAATGTTCATCCTGTAATGTTTGTTTATTGAAGGCTATTATTTTCTTTTATTGGTCCTTAAGGTTAGGGCTAAGAGTATGGAGCATTAATATTTTTTAGATAATAGTGCAAAAAAAAAAAAGATGCCTTTTTTCAGCAAAGTCATTAAAAGTATATTCTTGTTTTATTGTTCATGTACAAAACTTTTATTGTTGTTCTCACTGTGACTTAAATCTATGCACATTTCTATCAGCCATTAAAGAAGATAAAGTAACTATTTTTTTATAAAGAGTCTATATATTATTATTTATCTTGCCTTCTGTATTTGTTCATTCATGTCGTGTAACATTTTGTCTTTAACCCGATTTGTTAATGCATTGATTATATTTATTTATTAGTTTTGAAAAGGCCATACCTGTCATTTTTTTGTATATATATATTCTATTTATTAAAAATTATACTATAATCTTTTTGTTAAAGAGTTTTGAGACTAGAAATAATGTCTTGGTTATTTAGAGAAATTTGTTTGTGCTCTTTCATGTTCGCACCAAAAGTATATTTAGCATTGTCCCTTTACATAACATTTTAGTGTTGTTCTTTAATTAGATGTACAAATAAAAAATGTTTATCAATGCCACCCAAAATCTAAACTTGGATCAAATTAATAAAAAAAAAACAAGAAACCATAATATACTAGATTTATTCTTAACAAACAGACCAGGACTAGTAATAGATTATGACATAATCCCTGGACTTTCAGATCATGATATTGTCAGAGTAAATAACAAAATAAAAACTAAAATAAGCAAGAAACTTAAAAGAATAATTTATCTCTGGAATAAATGTAACTGTAACAGTAACACAACAGAACTATATCAAGCAGCAATAAAAATTCCAAACCAATTTTCTTACTAAATACAATATAAATAGTCCAGTTGAAGATATTTGGCAATTCATAAAAACCAACTTAAAAGCAATAATGGCTGATTCTGTACCAGCAAAACAAACATCAAATAAAATTAACAAATGTTGGTTTAACACTAAACTAAAGAAATTGTGTAAACTAAAAGAAAATCTATTCAAAAAGTTTAAGGCAACTAATTCAATTAGACTACATAAGAAATACCTGAGAATTAAACATTTAACTCAGAAACTAAGCAGACAGCTGCAGAATGAATATGTAAACAATGTAATTTCTAAAGATAATAATAAAAACTTATGGTCCTACATTAAATCAAGAAAAATGGACATTACAGGCATAGCTCCACTAAAAGGCCAAAACGATGAAACTTATAATGATAATGAAACTAAATCTAATATCCCAAACACATACTTTGCATCATCTTTTTCAAATCCAATTGACAAAGAAATCTTCATAAATTTAAACAAACTAGAAGAGATAGGAAATAGAAATGTAGATGAAAAAGGCATTAAACATCTCCTAACCAACTTAAAAGTAAGATGAAATACCAGCAAGAATGCTTAAAGAACTAACTAATGAAATATCTCCAATCTTTAAAATACTTTTTCAGGCCTCTCTAAACCGGGGCAAAGTGCCCAAAGATTGGAAATTAGCCAATGTAACCCCCCTTTTCAAAAAAGGAGCTCTGACCCCGGAAATTATTGACCTGTTTCCCTAACAAGCATAACATGTAAATTACTTGAACATATAATATATAGTAGTATAGTAAATCATCTAGACAAACTAAATGCACTGTGCCCACACCAACATGGTTTCAGGAAAAATAGATCATGTGAGACTCAATTAATAGGCTTAATAGATGACTTGTCTAAGGGATTAGATAATAACAACCAAATTGATGCTATATTACTAGATTTTTCAAAAGCATTTCATAAAGTTCATCATTCTAGTCTTCTTAAAAAACTTAAATACTTTGGCATCTCTGGTCCCTTACATCAGTGGATTCTGGACTTTCTTATAGGCAGAGAACAAACAGTGATAATAAATGGCTCTAAGTCATCACCAATTACTGTAAACTCAGGAGTTCCACAAGGAACTGTTCTAGGGCCCCTACTATTTCTAATTTATATTAATGATCTGCAAAATGGCATCAACACAGGAACAAAAGTAAGATTATTTGCTGATGATTGCACAATTTATAGAATAATAAATCAGGAAAAGATAGTGAACTTTTACAAAAAGACCTAGATGAACTACAAAAATGGGAATCAAACTGGAGCATGTCTTTTCACCCAGAAAAATGCCAACTAATAAGGGTATCCAAGAAAAAGAAACAAATAATAGCAAACTACTTCATTCATGGTAAAGAACTAACTCAAACTAACAATGCTAAGTATCTTGGAGTTGGAGTAATAATAAATAAGTTATCTTGGAACCCTCATATTGATGAAGTAATTAAAAAATCAAACAAAACATTAGGATTCATAAAAAGGAACTTTTACAAATGTAATAAGAATATAAAACTAAAATGCTATCTCACATTAGTTAGGCCTATACTAGAATATGCAGCATCTGTATGGGACTCATCAACTAAGGAAAACATTAAAAAATTAGAACAAATTCAAAAAAGAGCTGCAAGGTTCATAACTAGTGAATATTCCCAATTAACAAGAGTAACACCATTAGTAAAATCACTAAACCTAGAAACACTAGACGACAGAAGGGCAAAGAGTAACGTAGTAATAATACATAAGGCATTTAACTCTAATTTAGAAATAAAACACAATAACAACCTGTTGTGATGCTCAGATAAACATAAAGACAAAAACACTTTCCTTGTCCCTTATGCGAGAACAAATGCATATAAGTACTCTTTCTTCCCGAGTGGCATTCGGGCATGGAATGGGTTGCCTGAACAAACCAGGAAAACCAATAACTTAACATCGTTTAAAACCTTAACAAAAATGCAAGACTAGACTCGGACCACGGATGAGCGTGACGCAATAATCTTCTTTAGAGAAGGAGCGTCTGTAATGTATAAGATAAGATAATTCAACATAATGTTTTTTATCTGTAAATATCTGTGTTATCCCTCACAGTGACAGCATCACTTTCCCAAATTTGTTTCCTGATCTGGTTATTTTAAGCTTCTAGCTTGTGACAATCTAACCTTTATATCACCTAGACTAACTGTATAAGTAACATTTAACTGATATGAATTTCCAGACAATATTGAAAAACTAGTGGCATCATTACTCTCATTAACTTGAAAGCAGTAGCTAAAACATTAAGTACATTTGGGGTGAAATATATTGTTATAGATTTATTGCCAGTGCTCCATGATAAGCTTAACTAGATTTAGAATTTTTCTTTTTAGTTTTGCAACTGCTACTAAAAGTTCTACCCAGTAAATTTGCTATTGTTTCCCTGTACTTGGTTGAGACCCAGCCTTTGGGAAACACCCCCTTACATGAAAATTATAAATTTACCAGATAGACTAGCGAAATATAAAATGAAAAGTCTGCAAAAAATATAAAACATAATACATACTCATACAGAACTTATTACTAGGTTAACTTTTTTTCTCAATGAGTAAAAAAAATATCTCCCCTTGTTTTGACTTATGGGATATGGTGGTTGAGTGACAGCATGCTCTGATTGCCATATCGAAGGGCCCTGGTTCAAGCACTGGTGAAGGCTAGGATTTTCTCCAGGGTCTAAAGGGTGCCAATGATTTTCCCAATCTTTGATGACTCGCTAACATAAATCTTGTGATTGCTGCTTCACTTGACACATGAGCTGAATGTGAAAGGAAACTTTACTTTTGTGTTGACTTCCTGTTTAATTAACTTAAATAGCAGAATTCACTGAATGGGTTTGATCACAACCTACACATCACCATCAAAATAGTACAAAACTTCTAAGGGATATATTCCATAGATAAATGGAAAAAGCTTACTTGTTAATTAATTGGGGGAATTGTAGTACGGTAAGATATAGTTAACTTGTAGGGTTCACATGGAATAAAAGCTTTGAATCTTGCTGTCAGAAACTGAGTATTGCAAATTACCAGTATGTTGCTAAGAGTTGCTTTGAATTCTAAGTTAACTAAGTTTAATAAAAAAAATATATAGTTTAATAAAAATAATATATTACTACCAAATAACCACTTGCATTGAACCTTACAGCTTAACTGGTTTCACTGTTTTGTTTTCTCTGGATATACTAAGTAACTAAAGATCTATGTTCTATTTATTATAATTATAGGCTTAACAAGTATTAACATTTTAGTTATATCTTTTTTGCAATACAAGTGCACAGTTCTTTTTTTATAATCTGAGTTATTTCATTCTCTGTCTGCATACTTTCCCTATTCAATTAATTATAATATGTTGCATTTCTTTACTCAAATGTTTTTCATTGACTAAAATAGTTTTTTTCTTTGATCGATTCAATATCAACAATTAACTCTTTTGTACTGGTATATGAAAATATGAGTTCCAATGTGATTCCCATTTTTGTCATTTTTACAGGTATTTTGTAATATTTGAAAGTTATTACCTTGTCCTATTCATATATCATTGGTTCAGGATTTATTGTTATTTATTATTTATCATATATAATATTTAGCAATGGATGACTATTACATATTACTACATTAATTCACTACACATATTCATTCATAACTAAAATACTAAGATGTTGATTAGAATATCTCAAACTCTTTGTAAAGAAAATAATAACTAGTTACATACACTTGACATTGACATACAAACAAAAAACTTCCATCTTTTTATAACTTTTAATAATTTTGACAAAAACATGAGTTAGTATTTTCAAATTACTTCCAAAATAAAAAAAAACTTATCACAGCCAGTTTTTGGACACATAATGGCCATGACCAAAATGATAAATAGATCTAATAGAGTAAAAGTGTCTTTAGAATCCAAATGAAAAAAAACAACAACTTGCTTTTGCAATGCATTATTAAGTTTTAAGCATTTGTTTACAAACTTCCATTTATATTATACAAATAATGTTCTTTTACTTTTATCCAGATATCAAGGAAAGTACGGTAATGGATATATTAGTGACACACTTTTCAGTTTGTGAATTCAGTTAAAGTTAAACACATATTAAGATTTGATTCAAGACTGAAACACAACTATCAATAAGACCAATCAAGCATTTCTTATTTCTTGCATTGGTTTCTTCTGTGGCATTGTGTAAACACAATACACAAGAACTTTCAGCAAAATATGTTCAGCTGAGCATATCAGAGCTAGAAATAATTTTTTTTATCCCAATCAATCAGTATCAGTAATGATGTAAATATTAAAATGATATCATAACAGAGCAAGGGCAAATTTTTTTAAAAACAAACAACACAACAAATTGTGGCACAAGCATCAACATTGATATAAATATAAAAACATCAAACAAAATTGTAAACAAAGTTGGTCAAAAAATAGAAAACCAGCTTGCATTGGGGTGGAAAAAACCAAAGACTTTCCGGCATCAATAAACTGGAACAAATGTGTTTATTTTTAGATGCCAAATGGAAAGCTCGAAGGATAAAAACACTTATAAAAAATAGTAAACAAGTATTTAATTACAATGAAAGTGAACAAAATGCTATTCTATACAGTATGTTACAAGTTTTAAAAATAAAAAGTGTAAATATTAAGTTTAAGTTCAATAAATGACATGCCCTCTCTCATTATATGATAAAAATTTAACATTTGCACATTTTTTTTCAGTACTTATGCAGTATTAATCACTGATTCTGAGGCTCACATAAATGATAACAGTAGCTGGAATTTTAGTAGCAGATAACTTCTCCAACCAGCCTCATTAGTGAGAATAAGCTGAGCTTAAAGATGATTTCAAAACAAATATTTCCATTTTATTTCCCAGACATTTTGGCAACCAGCTGAGCTTTCATCTCCTGGGCTAACTTTTCAAGCTCAACAATTTTTTGTCTCAAGCTCTCATTGGCAATTATCAGCTGTTCGGCTTCCTGATCCATTTCTACAAACTTCTGTTTCCTTTGTTCTCTGGATCTTTTTGAGGCCACGTTATTTTTTAATCTCCTCACAGCTTGTTTATCAGTGATGCAGTTCTCATTAGCAGGTGCCAAACTGATGCAGTCGGAAACACCTGCAGTGTCCTTTTTGGGACTACGCACAGGTGTACACTCTTGGGACATTTTCATTAGTTTGGTAGTGTAATCATGATCCAACCCTGTATCCAAAGCTACTCCCTCTGCAGGAATTTCAAAATAGCTTGTTTTAACTACTGTTTCTTTTGAGCTCAATTTTGGTAACATACGCTTTCTGTATTTGTTTAAAGCAGATGGTGGCGATTCATCTATATGGACAAAATTTGAGCTGTCTATAACTGGGGATGCTGAAAATATTTCATCTATACACTGTTTCATTTCTGATGGTACTATATCAATAACTGGATTAACCTCTGCTGTATCTTCAAAGAAAGGATCCTATAAAAGGATAAAAATAATGTATATAAAGTTAACAAATAAATTTCCAAACTAAACTTTATTTTGTTTACAGTAATAAAAAAATATTCATAAAGGGAGCTATTTGCAAATTGAAACAAGTTTTTTTTCTTCTACAAAAAATGCTTAAAATGATAAACTTACTCCTGCTAGAATTTTGTCCAAGTTAACAAAAGCATCCAGGCTGTCATCAGCAAGGTGATCAGCCTCCAAGTCTCCAAGAGGGTCCAAGAGATCCCAGTTGTCCATCAAAATTGGGTCATTAAAGGCTAGTTTGGAAGTGCTGGGTTCATTATGTTCATCAATGCTATAAGTGGCAGCTGCAGAAAACAGATCACTGATACCAATGGAGTCCTGGCTGGTGACATCAAGGGCGCCACCAGCAAAGCCTGACATTACCCAGAAAAAAAGTTGAAAAATAAAACATTATTTTACATTTACATCAGTTTAAAAAAAAAAGCTTTTTAAAAACACCTGACATGAGAAATGAATAAAACAACTATATACCAATTGAAAAGGCTGCAGAATCTATCATAACAATTTTATTCAAAGTGTATGCAGAAAACTTTAAGTTGATAATGTTCTATTCAAGTGTAAGTAAAAGTAAGCACTGCTATTATTATCAGTGTTTACATCTGGTTTCTAATAAGTCTTTTTTTTATGTGATATCAGACTATTTATCATTATAAGTGATTCCGATCCCAGTATTTTGGATGTTTAGTTTGCTTGAGGGTTCCAGGTTAACCCCCATTTTAAAATTGCCATTGGTGGTGTAATACAAAAATGAGCTAAGCATCTATTTATAGAACCTGTGCTAAAAATAACCTTTTATTATTGGTGGTCTCAATTCATAAATATAGGCCTAGTAAGTGGAGCACCATGTAAAATGTGAAAAAAAAAGGCAAGCATCAACATTGCTTTCCAACAGAATAACTAGAAATATGCCATGTTTCAGTTAATTTACTTTCAAATGACAAACAATTGCTGAACAGACAAACTATAGTATAGTGTTATAGTGAATTTTAGTGTATCCCTTGAATAACAGTAGGCCCTAAATCTAAAGGCCTATTGCCACTATTGACTATTACTATTGGTAAAAAGTAAAATTAAAAGTATATTTAAATTTAATAATATTTGATTAAGGATTAAGGATTGTTAACAGAATGACCAGAGGACATGTTATTTAAGAATAACCTCATAGTCATAGGGCATAGGGTCATAGGCAGGTCTATTTAAAAAGAAACTTAGACTCAGGCCTAGACTAATATTCACTAGTCTTAGACTATAAACAGTAGTTGTATTAATATAATAATTATTACCTGTGTCAAATAGGCCACATGTCTTCTGAGGCGAACGTGCGGAAGTGCTGGATATCATGGGAGCCCAAAGTGTCAGGGCTAACCTTGATATCCAGCAAATTAACCAATTCATCTAGGGACTGAGGTAGTGTGTCCACACCTTCGTAAAAGCTCAACTCCTCTTCCATGTTTGATCCTCTACCACTATATAACCCTGTAGATGCCTCTGCAATAGCCGTGGTCTCAGACGAACCTGTTTGTTGAATTATTAGCAAACTATTGGTATCCAATACAAACTGTGTAATGTCTTCCGTATTTGGTAGAGCTAAATCGCTAGGTAGGCCTACGACGTTGGTTGCCACGGCACAGCTGGCGATCTACTACGTTTCCTGAAATGAATAAAAGCAAATAATTGTTGATGAAGCTTTTTTTAAAATAAAAACATAAGTTGTTGATAAATATTTCAAATTAAAACGTAACCAACTTAAATAATTATATGAAAAATTACCCTAAAGATGTTATCGACACCCTTCTCAAATAAGTTAAAATATGTCTGACGTCCCCTAAAAACACCAGGTCACGTGACAAAATAGTTTATGGTGCAATACTTGTGCTAAATTTAGAAAGTGATGTCTTCAGCTTCAACGCCCAATCACCTGTCAGAGTTTAGTCCTTGAGGCTATTTTAAGCTATCAAATTCAAGGTCGACAGAGATATGTTTCGCAAAATTACACTAAAATACTCCATCTCAGGAAAAAAAATAATTATATTTTAAATAGTTGTAACAGTCATTATATGGTACCCATTATTTGTTGTTATGTCCAACATATTACAGTAATACTTTATTTAGTAGCAATCAGAATAAGCGTCTCCTCTAAACTCGGAGTCGATATACTCAATCAAAACAAACATAACAATACTATAGTAGCAGTATTAAAATACCAGTAACAGCCAAATCGTTAGCATTTGTCATTTTTAGCCGTTTTCTTTCTAGCTCTAGAGATCTATAACTATAAAGACATTGTGCCTTAAATTGTTGTTTATTGAAGAATATTATTATTACTTATTTGCAATGTTGGGGATATAGCCTATGCATGCACATCGAGTTTATTACAAATGAAAACATCGTTGCCAAAGGTTTACAACATAAATCACACCATCCAATCCAATTTCGCGACACATCTTGAAAAAACAACATCCGGGGCTTCTTTGGTGTTTTACGGCCATATTGTCTCGCTACTGATTGTTGTTAGACAATACATATTTTACTCTTTTTTGACTATCACTATACAAATAATTCCCAATGCATTTTGTTTGTGCTTAATGTTGTTAATGTGTGTTGGATCGGATGCATACACTACTTATTCATGTATCCAAATTAGCTTGAGCTATTGGCATGCCAAGGCCAAGGAAATAATAAAAAAGTAGGTTATTTTTTTAAGACAGCTTAAAATATAAAACAAAAGTTGTTATTATTGCTAAATTCAATTCAAATATAAATTTCATGGGCGTTTCCACATTTGCCATTCAAGTAAAGACTTAAACTTGAAGTTTTGCAAATATTTAATGCATAGGCCTATCCCTTTGCCTTACAGATGGATTGATTTCTGGTAAGAAATAGAAGTAGAAGGCCTACACATCATTATTCATCATAATGATCATAATCATATCATCATTGATTTCATTGTGTTCATTCAACTTCTTGCATTTATTATTATTAGGCTAGGCTATAATTTATTTAATTTATTTGATTAAAAAAGAAAAGTTATAGGCCTATTATCCTAGAAACCAGACTAATTGTCATGATTATTGTTTTCTTTTTTTCTTTTATTATACCTAATGTTTTATACATTTGAATTTGAATTCAATCAAATTAGAATTGTACAGAACTCTAAGACTCTGATGAAGTAGTCTGAAGTCTAACTTGTAGACCAGGGTCCTTTTAGCATTAAATGGCTATTCGTACCCAGCTTGAGTTGGAATCCCTTAGAACTCATATAAACAAACATTAAAAAAGAGGGGGAAAAAAACAAAAAATATATTTGTCTAATTAACCATATTTTAAAAGAAATAGCACAGAAAACACCAAACGTATCCCTATCCTATGTTAATATAACCCTAACCGATACTAACTATTACAAAAAATACTACAAAGCCATCCCTAACCTATATAACTAGCCAATACTAACTAGGCCTAGGCTATCTATTACTAAGTCACATCTAAGTCTATTGGGTCAGAATAGCCACTTTGTCTTACAGTAGGGCCTAGAGCCTCAGGCCTCAGTAGGCTTCTTTTAGTGGCTCTAAAATACTTAAAGTACTGCCTAACTAGGCCCAACGTCTAACTAAAACAATATGTCCATATGAGGGGAGTCATATATGCAGGTTTTGTAAACAGGATTTCAGAAGATCTAATTTTTTCACCAAAATGGGGCCAATATATGCAGCAGTGTGTCCAGTTGGCGAACCAAAGTTCCTGGGTTCGAATCCTGGTGGAGGCTAGGATTATTTCCAGGGTCTAGGGGGTGCCCCTGAGTTTACCCAGCTCTGATGGGTAGCCTACCTGACCTTAGTTAGGGTAAAGTAAAGGTGGCTGTGCATAGTGCTGGCCACACAATCGCCTAACTAGTATGCTGTGGCCACAGAAACTGGTGAACGCTGCTTCACCTGCCCTATGGATCAATTTGGTCCGACGAGATACTTTAATATAGTATTTTATGTCCTTTTAAGCAGCCTACCAGAACGGCTATTAAAAATTAAGAATAATAGGCTAGTAAGTTTTGATTTTAAAAAGTATTTTTTATATGCGCAACCAAAATTTGGGTAGTTTTCATGGGTCTTTTTTTTTTTTTTTTAATTTTTTTAAGCCACAGTTTTTAATTTCTTGACTTTAAAAATCTATTGCTCTATACCCCCAAATTATTTTATAATATTACCTAATTTTGACAATTTCTGATTTTCATTTTAAGGATGATTCAGATATAGACTTTGATGAATTTCCATTACAACTTTATATTAAAAAAAATTTATTAGACTTAGATGCTAGGGATACTGAAAGTATTGAGCTGAATTCCTTGCTCCTGGCCAATGGTGATTGTACCCATATTTCAATATATTGTTAGTAAATAATAGTATATTAAATTATATTATATAATATAATACATTTCAAGAAAGACATTTGTCTATTTCATAATATAGGCCTACATTTTATTAACATTAGAGGGTAATACTTAGTCTTTGAAAAAAGAAAATTACTAAATTTAATTAAAAGCTACCTCACTTTTGGTTAATACTTTAAGGGGCTAGTATTAAATGAGTTAACTTTTTCCGTGCCAATCCACAATGTATCGTCAATTTGGTTTTCATAGCTTATTTCGTTGCTATGGCCTATTAATTTGACTTTTTATATTCTCAAATGAATGACAACTCTTTCTGCTTCCTTTCTGCTTTGTTTAGGCTACTTTTGGTTTTTAAATACAAATTGACATTTATTATCAATTTCTGCGTACACTTTTGTAAACAAAACAATAGCCACACCTACCCGAAGTGTTTCTAGACCTTGTAGGCTGTCAAGTTTGCTAGTAGAGAAAATTTTACGGCTAATTATTGATTTATATTCATAGGATAATAACTTTGAATCATTTAAATCTGGTTTTAAGGATTTGGATTATTTAGTAATTAAAGAATCCGACATTTGTGCCTAGGCCTATGTAAACTATATATAAATGTAAAGGAGCGGCGTTCGCAGGCTGATAGTAATATTACAAAATGCTTGTAACTCTGTAACTTTTTTGAATATTTTCAAAATTTAAAATGCATTCTGATCATGAATAGATATACTTTCAGTGGCTTTAAGCCGAATACGATATCATTTAAAAAAAAGCATACCATATAAAAACCGTTAAAATCGGTTTTAGTGCTCCTTTTTTTTTTTCAAACAAAAATTTATGTCTGAAATATTACTAATAAAGACTTAACTTTTATTGTAATATTGTTGTAACTTCTACTTTTTATTATTTGCTGTTCAATTTCATTTAATTTGATATGACATACATGTATCTTGCTAAACAAATACTTTTAGAAATTCATAAATAAATTTAGAAGATACCCTAAAACAAATATAGCGGCCTAAAAATGGCCTGGCACAAACGCGGAAGCACCCCGGCACAGAATGAGTTAAGCAACAGTCCTGATACTGGACTTTAAAGGCTGACTTTCAGTACATTTATTTTAAAGCAATAATCAACAAAAAAGTCTTTGTTATTAATGTTACGTTTGCTAATAAATAAAAATGATTACTTTGATTTATTTTTCAGATTTTCTTTATAAAAAAAAAAAGAAGAAAACATTCATGTGAATCAAGAAAAAAACAGAAACAGCAAAATATTAACAGCTTTTCATGCCTTGACAAAATGACTTCTATTTGTACTTATCTGATCAAGCCATTAGCATTTATTGCAATAGCGTTTGCTATTTTATGTTGTAAGTATCTTTTAATATCATAATTGAATCAAAATGAGTAAATTATACTATACTCTATTACTTACTGTTTGCCTACAAATTAAACGCAGTTTGGGAGGCTGGGGATGGCATTTTACTCATGTGCATTGCTTTATTTCATATTTTCATTAATATATATAAATCTGAAAAGGAATATGTATGTATGTACATACCGCATAATCTTTTTTAATACTGGACAGAATGAAATGAAATTTGCTACAAATATTCTGTCTTAATGCGGACAAGGTTTTAAATTTTTTGAAATGACCGCAGTGGTCAGTTTGGTTAAAAACGGGAATAAAAACACAACTTTTGATTCACGTTGACATTGCCAGTATCAAATTTATATAATTTGTCTTCACAAAATGAAAAAAAAAGATGGTGTTGAGATTATTTTTAGGATGACGTCATCAAAGTTTGTGCATTGATTTTTTATCAATGAAGGGAACAAATTGCATTAATGTTTAAATTGCCTACGTGTCGTAAATAACGGAAATTATTTTTATAGCGGGAAAGGTTCAAGAAGGGAACAAAATTTCGTTTTAATTTGCGTCGTAATTTGTAACTGGCAATATTTAAATTGTTTAAATTACCGGAAAATACTTTATCACCGCTTAAGACTATTGTTTATAACTGCCTGGGTAGCTACGGTGTATTTGAAAATTATTTTATCCAGTTCGGGGAACTGTGCACCTTTAGGCTTACAACCTTGGTAACGGGCAATGTTCAAATTTTATTTTGTGTTAAATTATCTCTGTAGCGGGCAATGTTTAAATTAAACGGTGCGCATTAACTTTGAGAATGAATGGGGAATAATTTATTCACGTTTAAATTAGCCTACCGGAAAATATCTGTCCGCGCTTAAGACGATTGTACTCATCATAACTGCATGGGTAGTTACAATATATTTTAAAATTAGTTTTAGCCGGTTCTATTTAATTTCTGTCGTAATTTGTAGCAGGCAATGTTTAAATTTGATTATGTTTTAATGGTTAATTAACTTTGTAGCATAAATGACATATTTATTAACGAATTCCATCTTTCAGCATTGTTAAAACAATATTAAGGAACCATTTGTACTCAAACACAATAGACATTCGCGCAAACTATCATACCATTTATCCAAGGTTCCTGCGGCCTCCTGAAATTTCAGGATGTCCTGAAATCCTCCTGAAATTGCAAAAAAGTGCAAAAACTCCTGAAAACCTCCTGAAATTTGAAATAATCTCCTGAAATGTCCTGGAAAAATTGAGCTGACCCCTATT
The DNA here is from genome assembly GCA_949126835.1 of Anisus vortex. Taxonomy (NCBI): domain Eukaryota; kingdom Metazoa; phylum Mollusca; class Gastropoda; family Planorbidae; genus Anisus; species Anisus vortex. Next base: position 21,789,316 of record OX421500.1, read on the forward strand.
TTTTCCTTCTCTAACATGTGTCCCTAGTTCAACAGGCCCACCTCCCGCTTGTTCGCTTACGCTTGCTACGCCAAGCCTATCCCTTCTTGCTTTGTGACGGTAAAGATGGTATACATACAGCTCTTCCTCCTCTCCCACAGTTTGGTGTCTGCTAGATTAGATAATGATAAGGACTAAGGTGCCTGTTTTCGCGATCAATGTTGAGAATGCCCGATTACGCTACGCGCGGCGCCTACTAGTCTACTTGGGGTCAGCGAACCGACATATTTTGCCAAATTGATTTATTTTGAAATATATTTATATCAAAATACACAGAAATAGGTCTTTTTTTTAGTTAAAAAGAAAACATTGACGTTTAAGGCGCTATCTTATATCATATAGTAAAAATTCCAGTATTCCTATTTAGGAGAGGAGATATTCGCGATGTAGGCCTACGCCGATTAGCGCCGATATCATTATCAACTTGTGTAGGCCCTACATGGTTTTACTAATTATTATAACATATGCGTAGGCCTACAATGTGTTTTTTCTATCAATGTGGGAAATGTAGGCAGACGATTTTGGGTCTAGGCATAGGCCTAGCCGGTGTGGCCCTAGGTCTATCAGTTTATCAGTCTAATGACTGGGCCTAATCTAGAAGTCTAAGTCATTTTATTCACCAATACATTGATGAAATGCACTCAATGCTGAATATATCTGACTAAAAATCCTTACAAACAATGTTAATGGTAATTAGGTTAGGGCACTTGTAGGGCCTATAGCGCGTCATCAAAACCGCATCATCGAAACCGGCGCCGTTCTGTCTAGAAAGCATAGGCTTCAAAATAATTTTTTTGTGTCGACCCACTATAGTGTTAGCCTACTACAGGGATAGGAACTTGAGTATGGACAGTGACTTAGATGTAGAAACAGATACATTACTTTCCCTTATGACTCTCTCTCTCTTATTCTTTATCGCTCCCCGTGGAGCATAAGGCAGCAACAAAGTTCCGCCAGGCCTCACTATCCTGGGCGAGCCATCTGATTTCATGCCATGTTTTGTTGGTGGCCTTTGCTTCCTCGTCCATTGTCCCCCTCCACGTTCCCATTGGTCTTCCCCTTCGCCTTTTTTTTGGTGGTGTCCATTTCAATGCACTACTTGGGAGCCTCTTTTTGTCCATGTGGAGGATGTGACCCAGCCATCTCCATCTTCTTTTCTTGATTTCCTCGATGATGAAGTTTATTCCAGTTCTCTTTCGAACTTCACTGTTGGAGATGTGGTCTTCCCAGTTAAACAATTCGGACACTCCTTTGGGGGGCCCCCTCAAGTAAGGACAAATGAATATGCTTTGAATAGGAGGATTGAGTCCGATCCGATGATTTTAAATAAAATTCCACGACAAACTATCGGAACCGATCAACATAGGCTCTGCGATGTATTTTATTTTCCCTTTTTTTTATTACTTTATTTTCATCTCTACTGGTTTGAATTAAACTTTGTATTTCTATATATTTACTATGAAGAATTTGATTCAGTTGCTTTGATAGTTTTCTTTACAGCAAATTTTTTAATAATATTTTTAGTCTGATTTTTTTTTCAATATACGGAGTGTGCGACTTGACATAAGGGTTGAAGGGTAGAAAATTGGCAAATGGATAAGGGGCAAAGGGTTAAGGAACCCTGTAAACAATTCCTTTAGTTTGTATTTTTGTCCCACATCTCTCACGTTACATAATATAAATAAACATGCCTTCCATATTTCCAGGAAAAGTTCTTAAATTAAAAAAATTTCCTTCACCCCAGGCTATTCCTCATTATACCAGTTTATTCCGTAAAATGAAGACATTTAATTAAAAAAGTAATCATGTGACTTTTTTTGGGGGAGGTTTGTTAATTAAGTAATTCTATTTATTTCATGATCTATTCTTTACATTTTTTTTGTGTGGACTTGTCAAAGTGTAGAGCTAATACTAGGGTGAATTATTCTTTACCAAAATACACAGATTAACTTTTTTTTTGAAAGAGTATTGTAATGGTCTAAATTTAGTGTGATAATCAATGAAGAACATGCGCCATTCATGTTTATTGACACATTTATTTTTAGACATTTTCATAACATATGGGGATATTTTTTAATTTATTATGTGAATTGTTGCAAGCAACAAACAAATATTTTGCCCTTTCTTAAGTCCCCAATGAATAAAAGACAAAAGATTTTTGTTTAAACAATAATACAATTTTAGCCAATAAAACTTACACGGGTGCATTTAGAGCAAAGGTGGTGATAGTTTTCCTTTTTTTTTCGGCATAGACCTTAATACTAGTTGATACATTTACCCCATGCAATATCACTTTTATTATTGGTGAAGGAATTAGATAGTTGTATATTTTATAAGATAAGATAAGATTGCTTTATTGATCCAAATTTATGTATATACATTTATACATAGTGATATCAACTTGGGATCTCTTGGGAGGACAGCGTAACCAACAATTAGGTCTTGTAACTGGCAAACATGCCTAGAATGGTCACTCTCCTTCGCCAACAACATTTCAGATGGCTTGGCCATGTTTCCAGGATGGAGAAACCCAAAAGAAAAGTAAAGAACATAAGCTGCCCAACTCCAGCTTTCAAGTGCCAGCGATGCAACAGAGTCTCTGTCTCTCAAGGATAGGACTCTACAGCCACCGCAAACACTGCAAAGCTGGTGAAGTCACTAGATCGCAAATCTAATCGTTTCTGAGACTATTGAGCCAATGATGATGTACCTCATTAGAGCCCCGTGTTAACCCATTTTTACCATTGCTTTTTTTATCATTTTTGTCACTGGTGGTATGGATGTCTGTAAATTAAATTTAGAGAATAAAATAAATTGTTTTGGTTGTAAAAATAGCTTTTTTTTCTTTTTTTTTTATTACAGATGCCAAAGCTGACAAAGGCTCAGCTATATGCGAGAAATATGAGTGCAGTGATCATAATAAAGGCCCCTGCATAACAAGTATAGAAGAATGTACCATGATGTCAGACAAAGTGTCATTAGGAGAGCCAACAAGACATAAACTCTGCTTTGCCTCTTGGTACCCAGCAAACAATTCACAAGACGTTGTACTTATTAAAAAGGGATGCTGGTTAAATGATGACTCGTAAGTGCACAGGATGCCTTTATTCACTTTCATGCTATCCAAATTTGGTTTTGTTTATTTGACTACTTCTACAGCATATAAAACTGTTGAAAAAGTACTGAATTTTGTTCTAATGTTTCCAGAAATACCAGTCAGGGTTTTAGTGTAAAACTGACATATTTATGAGTGGAAGTCTGGTAAAAGCTTTAGAACAGAATTTCATTTTACAGAGCTGTAAAAAACCTTGCATTTTTGGTTTCTTCTTCTTCTTCGCCATTATCATCTCCTAGTGGAGCATAGGCCATCAACAATCTCTTTCCATGACCTCCTGTCTCTGGCTATCTTCTCCAACTCCTTCCAAGTTCTCCCGATCACCTGCACATCCTTTTCTACTTCCCTCCGCCAGGTGTTCTTTGGTCTACCTCCTCGTCTTGCACCCTGGGGATTCCACGAAAGAGCTTGTCTGGTCAAGTTTGTCGTTGGTTTCCTCAATGTGTGGCCTATCCATCTCCATCTCCTTTTTTGTATTTCTTGTTCTACTGGAATATGTGCTGTCCTTTCCCATACAGTTGCATTTGTAATCTTGTCATACCATTTGATATCCATTATTCTACGTAGGCAGCCATTCACAAAAGTTTGTAGTTTGTTCAAATCCCCCTTTGTTAATCTCCAACTTTCTGAGCCATATAGTAAGACAGATTTTACGTTAGAATTAAAGATTCTTAATTTAGTTTTGGTTCTATTTTGTTTTGTTTTCCAGATATTTTTTAGCATAGCAAAGGCTCCTCTTGCTTTTTGTATCTTTACTTTAATATCTGTTCCAGATCCCCCTTCCTTGTCAACTATACTTCCTAGATATGTGAAGTTGTCTACTTCTTCCAGCACCCTTCCTCTTACTTCCACTGCATCAGTACTTTTGGAGTTTATTCTCATTATCTTGGACTTTCTATCATTTATTTTAAGTCCTAGCTGTTGTGCCCAGGAATCTAGCATTGCAGTTTTTTCTTGCATTTGCTTATGACTTTGAGCTAATAGGGCTATGTCATCTGCAAAGTCTAGATCTTCAAGCTGTTTAAACAGGGTCCATTGGATTCCATTTTTTCTGTTTTCTGTAGTATTCTTCATGACCCAGTCTATTACTAGTAAAAAGAGGAATGGTGAAAGTAGACAGCCCTGTCGAACTCCTGACTCTATCTCGAACGCCTCTGTTAGTTTTCCATCATGAATGATTCGACATCTCATATTGTGATAGGTGTTTTTAATTAGGTCAGTTAGCTTTGGAGGAATACCATAGTGGCGCAACAGTTTCCATAGATTTTCTCGGTCAACACTATCAAAGGCTTTTTCAAAGTCTATGAAATTGATATATAGGCTAGCATTCCATTCTGTGCATTGTTCAATGATAATACGAAGAGCAGCTATTTGGTCGAGACATGATTTGTTTTGTCTAAAGCCTGCTTGCTCGTCTCGTAGAAGACCATCAACTGCTTTCTTTATCCTTTCCAGTATTATTCTATTTAAAACTTTTCCTGGTACTGGTAGCAACATAATCCCTCTATAGTTTGAGCAATCTGTAAGATCCCAAAGAAATTAGCAGGCAAATTCCAGCAACAAAATAAACCCATCAAAGACAAAGAAGGTAATAAGCTAACAAATGCAGAAAAGCAGGAAAAGAGATGGGTAGAATATTTCATTTTTGGTTTAGTTGATGTAAAAAAGTCTGCTAATTTTCGTTTGAAGACTTGTTATAATTTTTTGCAATAGCTACAGTGTTGTTCATTTTTGCACAATCTTTAATCATTTTAGCCCACACCCAATATTATGCTATTTATAGCGGGTTGACCAGCTATTGTTTTACTAATTATTCCCCCTGACCCAGCCATTATCCGACCTGCCAACCCTTCCGATTTTCTCGGGATTATACGGATTTTTCACCCCTCATCTTAAAATTCCGATTTTCTGCAATTTTTTATTATTATTATTTTCCGTCATGTCTGTCGATCGTAAAAATCCGAAATAAAACGAAAATGAGCTAGCCCGGAAGTGTTTGGTTTTGTTTTTGCTACTTCCGTTATTTTTCAATATACCGTAGGCCTAGGCTAATATTTTGATACCCAAACCTGGTTGTTACGAAACGTTTTTGTGTTGAAAAAAAAACATGGCCGCCAAAGACCGATTACAACTTATTTTCATAAAAAAATGTAGCGATTTAAAAAAACAACGAATCTCTAGGCCTACCGATGCAATACCATATAAGTCTATTAAAGTATTATAAGCCATAATGGCCATACTAATTACTAATGATTACAGAATTACCGGTTATCGCATTTTTAAAAATACAATTTTGAGCGACATCAAGTAATCAAGTAATAATATTTTCTTGGAAAGCGACACATCTTTTTAGCTCTAGGCCTACTATAATCTCTGTACTATAAATTTAAACGCATATTACTCTTAGAGTCTTTTACTGACCATTGAAAAACAAAATAGGAATAGGCCTACTACAATAGTCAATAGGCCTACTAAGGGAAAATACACATTTTTGACCAAAATAACTACGGAAAATATTTTAGTAAAAAATACATAGGCCTAGCCTATGCCTATAGTCTATATCTATAGCATTATAAGCATAGCCTATCTATCATGTTGATCACTATACAATTTTATTGTACTAGGTTAGGTATAGATAGGAGTATAGGCCATAGGCCATAAACGGTATAAATATGTAGCCTATATGTTTAGCCCTGCTACTAGCATTTTTAGTAGGCCTACTAGTACTAGTTACTATTTAGGGCCTTCTATTAGACTATAGACTAACTATAGCCTATAGTATAGGCCTAGAGCCTTTGGCTTTATACAAGTATTTGCTTTATAATTAAGCCTATTGATTTGCTTTAAAGTTAATTACACAGATATTAATTAAAACTTTAACCTAATAAACTAATTACATTAATAACACTAATAACCAACAATAATAGTTATATTCCTTCTAATTGAGTATAGGTCTACATAACTTGTGCGCGCGTGCACCCCCCCCCCCCCCCCCCCCCCGATACAGATTTTTTATCTCGTGAGGTTGGCAGGTCTGCATTATTTTGTAATGAATGAAACTTTGATAGAGGAAAATATATTTGTAACTTTTTAGTTTTTAACAAGTACCAGCATGTAGAAAATTGTATAAAACTGTATAACTAGCATGATCATTTTAACAGTTATGTATTTTTTCCGACTTTTGGCGGGATTCCGAATATTCCGTTTCAACTTAATTTTCAAATGCATTTTCTGAACATTTTTTTTTCTGACACTTGAAAAAAAGGAAGTTTTTTTCTGTCAAAAGTCGGAACGGAAATATATTTTTATGGACATGTGCAGTAGGCCCTATACATCCATCCATCCCTGTGGCACTACAGCCCATGTAGGGCTTTGGCCTGCTTCACCACCTCCTTCCATTCGGGCCTATCCCTGGCTTTCCTTCGCCAAGCCCGTACACCAAGCTTTTGCAAATCTGCTTCTACAGCTTCAAGCCATCTTTGTCTTGGTCTGCCCCTAAGCCTCTTTCCTTTTGGCCTCTGGTGATGTGCTGTTCTGGCTGCTCTGCCTTCTGACATTCTTTCCAAATGGCCTGCCCACCTCAGTCTGCCCTTCTTTATTTCAGCTACCACCGTTGGATCCTTGTACAGGGTGTACAGTTCTTCGTTTGTCCTTGGGGCCCTATACATACTTCCTTTTATTTTTACAAAGAATCAGCCAAACAAAAATGGTGGCACTTTCACTTTCTGTTCTATGCCGGCCAAGAAAATGGGCAGATAAAAATTACTATAAAATAGCGATTTCCAACCAAATATCTTAGAATAAATATCGCTACTTCCTTTTACTAATAAATAACTTCCGTTTTCGCTTTTTTGTTCTTTAAAGTTTGTTTAAATTTATTATGACGATGGTTGTCAAACTAATTTGAATTTGTTGCTAGCTTTTGTTATATTATGCTATTACTATTGTATTGAAATGGAAGAGGCTAGGTCATCTGGCTTACCGGCAGGCCAGAAATTTTTTCAGGGGGGGCTGAACTTTCGCGTGACAAATATTTACCGAATACCAGAGGGGGCTAAACTTTCGCGTGACAAAGAATTACCAAATTTTTAGCGAATTTAGTGCATATTTTTAAAAAATCAGTTGAAAAAAATTTTTTTTTTTTAATTCCAGGGGGGGCTTAGCCCCCCTCAGCCCCCCCTGTGGCTTCGCCCCTGCTTACCGGTACTTAATAAATCAGTTAGGAACATTTTTAAGGCATCCTATGTGATTCAGAACATGATTTTTAAACATAATAAATTTACGAATTAAGCAATATTGTTCATATAATAGAAATATATTTGGAGGACTTTTCCAATTTACATATTTAACTTTCGTGCTGATTGGTGAAACGGTCTAAGAGCTGTCAGGATGTGTTTAGGATTAGGACATCAACCTGGCAGAAGTTGGGCGATGAGAGGGGTGCGGAGTCGTAGGTGAGTGGGATAGTAGTGGCAGGTCGTCGTTGGGTATGAATTACCGTGACTGGAATCGCCCTGGAATAATTATTATTTCTCTCTTGGCTCGTTAGATATTATGACGGACACACAGATAGTTCTAAGTAGGCAAATAAATCGTTGGTTAAGTTCAGGTGTTTATTATCATTTCAATTCTTCACTCAATGGCAAGATACATATATGAATTTGCACAGGCTTCAGTTAACACTCAACACATGGTACTGCTAGGTTATCCAAAACATTAGGCAAACGTAGCTGTGTTCATGAAAATGCTTAGACTGACAAAATATCTATCTATACACATGCAGGCGGTATATCCTATGGAACAACTGAATAAGTGGAGGCTAGAATCGAACAACCTTCTCCGCCTCATGCTTGAGCCGAAGTGTTCTAAACCTAGTTAAGCGCGCTTTCCTGAATTTTAGTCTCGTGATCAGTGGCCAATTTGATTGGATAGCTACATTAGTTTAGATTTACATATGTTCTGGTTGGCTGGTTTGCTTGCATAAAGGATTGACTATTGGGGGGGGATTTAGGAGTGGGTATACAATTAGTACCGCCGACTTTTGCGGGGTGGGGCCCAGGGAAAAAGGGGGGGTGGGTAGACGTATACGGGGATACAAAGGATAAGATAATGACTTATCTCCCCTTGATGTACCTGTGTCACTTAGTTCTGGTCGGGCTCAGCCCAAGGTGCTTACGTATGTGCTAGACGCTTCGCTCCAGATGTCACTACTCGAGCGGACAAAGGGTTATGCCCACGGGCGCTGAGTAGGGGACGAAAAGGGGAGATAACGAAAAGGTGTAGCAGTGGGTGGAGGTGTCTACAGGTATGCTGAGTTTAGCAAAATAAATGAGTAGTACTATCAAAATACAACATGAATCATAATTGACAGCATAATAGAATATATATATATATATATATATATATGCATACATTAAAGAATACACACACATACAATCACACATACAAATATTGTAATACCAATTGGCTGAATCAAGTAGCAAACTCTGAATTCGGGAATGGCAGAGTGTAGAGAGGGTTAAGGAGAGGTGAGGAGAAGAGTTTTTGGGGTGTTCCTATTGCGTGAGAAGAGGGAAAGAGGTAATGGCGTCAGGCTACTTTCTACTCCCTAATCTAACTCTACGCTAACCCATGTTCTAGTTCTACACTACTTCTGCGCTATGATCTATCCATGAGTACTAATAAGGTTACAATTTAATTCCAGAATCGTGACAAGAGCGTATAGCGAAAACATATATATATAATATAAACAAACTCGTGTTAATTATATATATTGATTATATATCATTTTAAAGCCTAGAAACTGAGGAATTTGAAGGTTTGAAAGTCGGCCGACTTTCCAATGTTTTATAATTAATTGTTTTAAGATCTGGAAATTCCGTCGGTCAGAGTTTTGCAGACGCTAAAAAATACACGAGACTAAACAGATGCAAAATATTATTACAACTTTTATAAATATTTTTATGAAAATTAAACATAAAACTTTAAATATCATCATTTGTGTTGTGTTTTGTTATTAATTTCCCTGTCTCTATTCAAAAAACAGTGTCGGGTGAATAAGTTGTACCCCTACTTTTGATCCAAATTTTTTATAAAAAAATGCGACTTATACACAAGTATATACAGTATATTGATTGTTACCGTTAAAGCACAATAGAATAGTTTGTATTTATGGTTTTCTTGTTTTAGTTTTTATAATGTCATATGCTAACAAAGTGAAAGTAATAATCTATGGTTGATTACTTTTAATAAATATTGTTTGTATTTTTTGCAGGTGTTATAACCAGAAAGAATGTATTGAACACAAATACAGTGCTTCAGTTTTATTTTGTTGTTGTGATGGTGACATGTGCAACAAAGAATTTTATCATCGCCCAATAGATGATCTTAGAGGTCCTAACAAGCCGCCTGATGACAAACTGGAGCCAAGATTCACAAAACAGTTTCCAGAGCAGCAAGTGATAAAGACAGTTCTCTACTCCATTGTGCCCATTGTTGGAGTTTTTCTCTTGGTAGTAACTGTTTTCTTTATGTGGCGCCGTCACAAGAGGCACACAGGCCACACCCAGCTGCCCACTGTAGACCCGAGCCTTGCGCCAACCCCTTCCCATTCCTCATTGAACCTGCAGCTTCTTGAGCTTAAGGCTAGAGGGCGCTATGGCTCTGTTTGGAAAGCCCAGCTTCCGGATCAGTGAGTACTTTTAGCAAAAATGTTAACAACTTATATTTCATTAACAGGTGGCACAGCGGCAGAGGTGTTTGGCTGGCATACTGAAGGTCCGGGATTCAATTCCCAGTGAAGGTTTGGATTCGTTCCCGGGTCTAAGGTTCCTGACCTTAGTTGGACAGACATGCCTACCGTTCCGCTTTTGGCGTATTTGTTCCGCTTTAAAAAAAAAAAATTGTTCCGCCGTTCCGCTTTTTACTAGTTTTGTTACGCCAAATTGGAAAGTTTGGGTTTTTTATGTGTTGAAATATAGTTCGTGTCTAGGTTGATAAAACCAAGGCACAAAAAAGGTCACAATGCTATAATTATCATTACTTGGGTTTTCTGGGTTAATAAAAAGAGATCTTCTGGGCTTTTCTGACGTTTTTCGCGGTATAACGCGTGTTTGGCAATGAATTTTCTTTTCCTTTACTGTATTGCTAAGATTGTAAATATACCTAAACGTCCTTCCTCAGAAAGTTTTAAGTATGACTTGTTCAAACTGTAAAAAAAATAATTCAGTGTTATAGGAAGAAATATTCAATGGAGTTTATTCAACAAAGAAAAACATGAATTTAATGTTCTTTGTAGGCCTACTAGAACTAGATCCATTGCAAATAGTCTGTAAAACGTAGGCCTACCTACATTTTAAATAGCTAATGTTGTTGTTTTATTGTTGTTGTTTTTTTGTTATAAAAGATTGTTAGATAAATAGTGTTCCGCTTTTTTGTTGAAAAATCCTCTTTTTCATCAAGATTGTTCCTCTTTTTAGTCCTTAGGGGTAGGCATGTCTGGTTGGAGTAAAGTAAATTTGGCTGAAATTATGATGGCCACACAATCCCCTAGTATGCAGTCGCCACAGAAACTGGTGAACACTGCTACAAAATTTATGTACAAAAATATGTATAAAGTGTAATATAAAATTAATCTTAAGAGTATAATAATTTAAAATAGCGTAAATATGCACATTAATATAATATAGATAAATTAATTTAAATGTTTCATAATCTGAATGCAAACTCAAATTAATAAGCCTTTAACTTTTTATAACTATCTTTAAAGGTATATTGTAATATCTCTAAATCCCCATCCATCCCTCCCAACAATAAAAAAAACTTCTTGGTTTTGAAAAACAATAGGTTATTGAAATGACAGCCTAAACAATAAAAACATATTGAGTATATATCATAAAGCATGCTTAAAAAATTAAAGCAGATGAACAAATTCAAGTAGGCCTAATACATAAAATTGTATGGAATTTAACTCTCAATTTCTGTCTGGCTCACTCCCATCCCCCATACATATGCTATATGAGATTCTTAAGACTAATTACTGAATTTGCTACACAGATTATTTTACCAGAAACAAATTTATATCTATTTATTTGTTTAATTTTACGTGTATTTAAAAGAAAAAAGTTCTTAAAATTTTGGCAAAATGAGCATAACATGGACATACATCTATAGTTTAATCAATATTTTTCTCCATGGTTTTCCACTGGTTATTTCTAGTTCTTTAATTTTGATTGTAAGCCTAATATTTAATTGAAGAAATTTATTCACAGGTTTTTAAAAAGATTTAGAACATAAGAGTTTTCTAAACGTATAAATGTGGTACAAATCACCTATCTGCTTATTGTTCCATGTGTCTAGAAATAATACTAATTTCATTCAACAATAATACTTTACGTTAAATATTCTGACACAAATGAGATACTCTGTGTGTAGAACAATCACTATGGGGTCAAGAAGGAAATGCTTTTCCTTTTCTCTTTTCAGATATGTGGCAGTTAAAATTTTCCCATTACAGGATAAGCAATCATGGATGTCAGAAATTGACATTTATAACCTCCCACACATGAAGCATGAAAATATCCTTCGATTTATTGCATCTGAAAAAAGGGAGGAAAACCTAGTCACAGAGCTTTGGCTTATTACAGAGTTTCATGAAAAAGGTAAACTTAAATTTTTTTAAAATTATACTATAATATTTGTACATATTCATGGTTGCAAAATCAGCAAATTTTAAATTTAGAAGATCAACTTCCGGGAAATAGATGTTCAGCCAAATTACAAATTTTTAGTAGATGTAGTTGCACCAAATTCAGACTTTTTTTTTACTGTAATAAACAGAATTATCTGCTTTTTTCTTTCATTAAATCTTAAAAGGGCATAATAAATTTTTAAAAAAGAGTAACACGAAAAAAATACCATTTTTGAAGAATGGTGCATGCATGGTCAGGGTTTGTACGGATCATGGAATTTTGGAAAATTGATAGGACCCTTTCCAGTATGAAAAAGTTTTGGAAAAATGCATTTTGATAACTAGATCATGGAAAAGTTTTGGAATTTTTTAATTTAGATATTTTATTGCAAAATTTTGTTGAACCTGATTTTTCCTTTTCCAACACGCGCATCTCTAAATTATAAATACTCGGGTATGCTAATTCCTCCCTTTCTCTCCTTCCCCCACAGTTTGGTGTCTGCTAGACTAGAGTTTTACATATTTTTATCCCTCATTCCACCCATTCCGACAAAAACCTTAAAACTCTGATTTTTGGAACATTATAAGTACAAGTTTTAATATTTTTTTAACCGCTATAAAAAACAAAAATCCATGATGCAAGAAGTGGATCGTTTAGATTATTCCATTTTCGTTTTTTTCTTTTGTACTTCCGTTAACGAAAGTGCATCGCGGGCTGATTACTTTCACTTTCATGGTTTAGACTTGCACCTTAGGCCTACGCTGATATTTTGATAGCCAAAGCTGGTTGTTACTAAACGTTTTCGCGTTAAAACGTAGCCGCTAAAGTCCGATTACAACCTATTTTCATTAAAAAAATGTAGCGATTTCAAAAACGACCCGATATAAAATAAATAACAAAAACAATGAATTTCTAGGCCTATCGATGCATTGCCAGCCATAGTGGCGGCATGCCTTATGATATTAATGATTACCGACTATCGCATTTGTTAAAATACAATTTTGTGTGACATCGACATCTAGTAGGCCTATTATATTTTCTTGGAAAGCGTCACATTTTTAGCTCTAGGTCTAGATGTCTACATATCTGTATTATAAAAGCTTTTTACTCTTTTACTTTTCGACTGACTATTAAAAAACAAAAGTTGAATAGTCTATTAGGTGACTAGAACTAAAGAAAAAAAATGTGGGTCAAAATAACTACCGAAAATGTTATATATTTTCTAAAAAATGCGTAGGCCTATACTATAGCCTATAGTTATACCATAGCGGCATAGCAGTACATAGTGCATAACCTGTCATGTTGCTCACTATTATCTAGTACTAGGTTAGCTATAGGCCTATGACCATATAAGGATAGGCTATACGTTATAAGGTATAGGCTAAATATGAAGAGGCCTGTTACTAGCATTTTTAGTAAGTCTATTAGTTACTAGTATCCGTCTATTTAGGCCTATTACTAGTACTAGGCCTAGGCTATAGAGCCTTAATTACAGTATTTAGCTTTATATTTTTTTATATTCTGTAAAGTTAAATACACAGATTGCTATTAATTAAAACTTTAAACTAATTACATTAATAACAAACAATAGGCCTACTAGTTATTTTCTTTCCAATTGTAAATGCATAACTTGTGCAGTATTATAAAGTTTTCATTATTAATAGTCTGTCACAATCTGATTTACTAATAGATAATAATGGAAAATAATTCATGTGCTCTATTGGTGATGAGCTCTCTTATTATTTTTCCTATTTTATTATTAATATTGTTTTTTTTTTTTTTACTACTCTCTTTTGTTTTCTTGTTTAACTTCTTTTTTTAAAATTGTAAACAGTTTTATATCAATACAAGCTAAATTGCCCCGCGTTGCCCAGGTGGGAAAAAAAACAGGACTGTATAAGGTGCAGATTAAAATTGTTAAAACTACAATTAAAAGAAAGCTATAAATCTAATAATAATTAAATGATTTTTTTTTACTGAAGACGTTTAGGAAAGTAATTTAAAATAAATATTGTAGGCCCCCTAATCGGGTAACAAAATAGGCAAGTATTTTTATGTACTCTAAATTGCCCGTAGATTTACAATGTCTTTTGTTTTTAAAAGTAATGTTAATTGAAAAAAATTGTAGAAAAAAAGGTATAGACTAACTGGAGAATGGAACCCGGGTCGCCCGCATGGCAGCTCGATACGTTAACCTCTTAGCTAGTGAAGTCACATGTCGCATGTGAAAAATTATTCTGCACTATATAGACCTAGGCCTGGATCAGTGACACAAAACTAACGTGTTTTCAAATTGACCAATGGGGATCGGTTTACCTGCAATCACTGACTTTTTATATATATAGATTTCATTGGTATATTTCGGGATTTTTACTCAAAAGAGGGTCTTGGAAATTTTTTACATTATCATTGAAAAGTTTTGGAAATGTCATGGAAATTTTGTAATCCAAAGTTGTGGGAACCCTGCATGGTTCTGTATTTATTTTTAGGTCAGTGTGTCCCTAACTTTGTTTTTGTGACCCAGTAATATTTATACCACTGCTTCATGAAAAACAAACATTTTAATCCTACCAACTTAACCTATTTAAGTATCTGGAACATATAACAGACTACACATAAAGTATGATTTAGTCTAATACAGGGACATCTATAATCAAGGGCTGTAGCAATAATCTGGTTGCAGTTATAGAAACTTGATAAATCTATCGCTAGTATTAGTAATCATACATTAAGATAATCTGGCCTAATATGAAGGGAACTACTGCCATTGGTTATTTCATCTCCAAGAAGTGCTAATTCTTAGTCTGCATCTGTAATTTTACTGAAAACCTGTTTTTAAACATTGCAATTCTTGTGGTGAAAGTATTAATTTGGAACATCTGTGGGGGAAAGGCTTTAAGGAAGCACTGTGACAAGAACATATGCTCTATGTATATAAATATTTATATGTTTATATATGAAGGGGGTTTCCGTACTTGCACTAATGCATACTTATTCCCTCAATGTTTTTTAGGTGATAGCTTAATTGTCTTTTCTATTGTAACTGAAATGTATCCTCAAAATATAAATGTCATTTTGCATTTGGTCCTGTTCATTATCTATTTCTGCTCAACTATTTCTCTTTCTTCGTTTAACCCCAATTTTCACCCTAATACATTTTACACTTATATTCTTGCTGGTGTTTATAATTCAATTTATTCTTTTCGATCTTGACCAAACATATTGGAAGAGTGAAATTTATATATATTTGTTAACATCTGAAGTTTATTTTTTTTTCCCAAGGATCACTTTGTGACTACCTGAAAGGCAACATCATTACTTGGGCTCAGCTGTGTCACATTGGTCAGACAATGACTAGGGGACTTGCTTATCTTCATGATGAGATCCCATCACAGAACCCCTCCATGGCGAAGCCTGCCATTGCCCACAGAGATTTTAAGAGCAAGAATGTCCTTTTGAAATCAGACCTTACAGCCTGCATTGCTGACTTTGGGCTGGCTCTAAAGTTTGAATCTGGAAAAGGATTTAATGAAACACACCCTCAGGTAATTATCTACTTTACTCTTTTAGCCAGAAAATGGAAACATCAGTTGAATAAGATAATATTGTAGTTTTGTTGACAACTTCAGTGACTGATTAGGGTCTTAGAAACAATCTTTGTTTGGTGAGAAAGACATTTATTAATATCAGATTTAATTTTATTGAAACTGCTCTTGCCCATTAATTGTATCCATCACCTGATATCCTGTGTAGGTAAAAAAAAATGTGAATATGGTACAATAAAATAATCTTTCTACAAGAAAACAAAATTTTGATTACATTGATACATACTGAAAAAAATAAATATTTTGTATGGTTCGTTTATTTAGCAACCAATAGTTATTTGGCATACATTATGAATATAATATGAGGGTTTCTTGTCAAGGCTCTGCCTAACACCTCAACATTTGGTTCAATTTTTCCACTGAAAATTACCCATGATTCCACAATTCCACATTAAACTAAAATCTAGACCCAAAATGCTAACATTTTAATTAGGTATGTAATAATGGGGGGAAAACAGTGAAGGTTTTTTTGGGGTGGATTCTAGTCACTTCTTCAGTGTAAGAAAATTATTAATGAAGAACATAATATTGTAAACAACAGTTAATGATAAAGATAATTTTTAGTCTTTTTAAAAGACTCATTTAATTTCTGGAAATAACTTTGTGAAGCATTTCTATGTAGTAAGTGAAGATGAACATGTGATTCTGGTGCTTATTATTTATTGTAATAGTTTCTATAGAAATAAAATATGGATGTACAGTGGTACCCCGGGTTACAAACTTAATTTGATCCTGAACTCTGTTTGTAAACTGAAACATTGAAATAAATGCAATAAGCTCAATCCATTTCAAGATGTAAAAAAAAATTCTCTTTTATTAACATGAAAAAGAAAAATTGTTCTCTTTTTTTAACATCCGGTTGTTTACCTGACAAAAGACAAAGAATACCTGTACTTGAAGTATTCAACAAAGAGAAAGAAAACAACCAAATTAATTAAAAGTTGCAATTTTCATTGATCCTGATTACGAGGCTATTTTCTAAAATTTGAGGTCTTTGCTTCTGCACATTAGTTACGCATTTAGCCACATCGACTGATTTGAGTAACTCTTTTTCTATAATTTCAGGTGGGCACACGTCGCTACATGGCTCCTGAGGTTTTAGAGGGAGCCATCTGTTTCAACAGGGATTCTTTTCTTCGCATTGACATGTATGCCTGCGGATTGGTTATTTGGGAGCTAATGACTCGTTGTTCATCAACTGATAGTAAGTTTGAAAATTTTTTTGGTTAGATAAGGATTCAGCTGTTAAATTGTTTAAATAACCATGACACGTATGGTTTGGGAAATTTTAGGAAACACATTCTTTTTCCAACCTTGGGAAAACTAACCAAATTTTGGAAAAGTTTGTCAATTTCACTAAAATGTATTACGTATCAATTAAATTTTTAGAGTGGCTCGTTAAACGTAATAAAGAGAAGAGTATTATAACAGAGACCCCCAAAAGAATATAAACTTAGACTCTTTAATTAAAATAAGAAAATAAAACGCAAAACCAAACAAAAATACTCTAAAGTCAAGAGTTAAGTTTACCAAAATACGTTTGCGATTTAATACAGAAATAAGACAATTACCATATATAATTACAAAGTACAAAAGAAAATACAAATTTAAACTCTAAAATATAATACACAAGAAAATTCTAATACAAATTGACAAACTATAATACCAAATAGAATCTAATACAAATTACTACTTACAAAGATACACTACGTAGAAAGAAAGGTTCAAAGCGCACACAGAAAACAAGCATGCCGAAGACCGGTCAACCCAAGACTCGTACAGACTAGAAACACAACACACTGTGTAAAGTACAAAAAAATTACCTCGTGCTCAAGCGAGGGCAACCGGGTTATCGGTTCATACAATACAGAAAGAAAAATAATAATTAAAAAAAAACATTCTTAGGAGTGCGGTCAAGCGTGACCAACACAGTTGAAAGAAAGGGAGACAAAACAATACTGGGTGCAGGGGAGATAAAAAGAAATCAGTAAACACAGGGGAAAACAAAAAGGAAACAAAATTAGGGAACATAACGGCATTAAAAAATCCACACAAAAAATGTTCAATTTCTACCAATGATAAAAACATTCATACTCTTTACACATACCAGTATACTACATAATGGTGTGTTAATTTTTTTTAAAGTTTGTGAATTTTTAAACGTTTTAAGAGTCAAGGCCCTAGCAATTCAAAGTTTTTTTTTAACAGGCTGGTTTAACAAAAACAGAAGGCCACCAATGCTACTTATAGAATTATGTTACAAATTGAAACTATTGTATTTTTTTCACATGATATTAAAATGAATACAATGGACATCCAAGGTTCATATGGGCTTGAAAATTGTGTGAAAACTCACATAAAGTTTGTTCATTTTGCTCTAATGGAAGAAGCAATGCCAAAAGTTGCTGTAACTGTTTTCTTAAGTCAGCAACATCATCATATGCTAGTTAGCCATATTGTTTTTATATGTATAATTAATCTAAAGCTCTCCAAACCAAATTGCGTTGCATCCTATAAAAAGATGTGCGAAATTTTGTAGCCTCTTTCTATAGACACAAGCTAACAAATATAATTTAAGTATATACAAGCTGATTTCCCCGGCGTTGCCTGGGAGAAAATTTAATAGACCTGTAAAAGCTCCAGATAAAAATTTAATAAACTTCAATGAACATTGAACATAAAGCTTTAGATTTAATAATTTAAAAAATATAACTATTATTTACGGAAAACATTTAGGAAATTAATTTAAAATAAATATTGTAATCGGGTTTAAAATAGGCAAGTCTTTTTAATTAACAAAAAGCTTAATTGCCAGGCAGTGCCTGTGGTAAAAAATACATAGGCCTATAGCTAGAGATAGAAATTGTATAAACTACAATGAACAGAAAGTTATAATAATTTTAAAAATATAATTATTATATATTTACTGAAACATTTAAGAAAGTAATTTTTAAAAAATATTGTAATCGGGTTAAAAAAGCATGTCTTTTTATTTAACAAAAAGTTAGGACTTTCCCTGTGGATGAGAATCAAACACCCATCTCCTGCATGCTTCTAAAATATAATTATTAGATTTTACCTACTGAAAACATTTTACCAAAGCTTGAAGTCCTAAAATTCTTTACAATCTTTAAAAAAGAAGTAATATTAATGGAAATCTTTTGAAAAGGTTGAAAAATAAAAACAAAGCTATTAGTGCGGAATCGAACCCTGGTCGCCCGCATGGCAGTCGGATATGCTAACCACTCAGCTAGGGAGGACACCTGCCAGAAGGGAGATCACAAAAGTAAAATATAAGACAATAAGGTCATGTGTCTTTAAATTAACCAATGGGCATCGGAATCCACACACACAGTCTACTTTATATATATAAAATAGAAGATATTTAAGCTCAAGGAAATTTTATATTCATTCTCTTATAGATCCTGTAGAAGAGTATCACCTCCCATTTGAGGCAGAAGTTGGTCTTCAGCCAACATTAGAGGAAATGCAGACCTTGGTGGTTACACAGAAAGTCAGACCAGCCATTAATCCTAAGTGGAAGACACATCTTGTAAGTCCTTACTTCTACCTCAAAAAATAGTTTTGTCTCTGTAAAATTTCACTTGTTTTTAGAAAAATATTAATTTTCCTACACTTGTGAAATCATGTCTTCAGTGAAATAAACCCCTATCAACTATTATATTTGCAGTGCTTGTCAAAGCTAATTTCAACAGTGGAAGAGTGCTGGGATCAGGACGCTGAAGCACGCCTCTCCGCAGGCTGCGTTCTGGAGCGCATCAGCCAACTGTCACGCAACGTCAACTCTGGCAGTGGGTGCCAGCTCATTGACCAGCTGCTCCCAGCTTCCCCCATGTATGCTCACCAGCCGCAGCACATGTACACGTCTCCCTACGTGCCTAACACTGCCATCATAGACGTGGGCAATGGCAGAGACACAGATTCTAACTTGAATTCTTGTTAGGACACGGTCTCACTTCATTGTACGAACTGGACACAACACTCTGCAGGCTTTGTGTAAGCTGGGGGATTCAATGTGCCATTTTCTCAGGATGTTGGCAAGGTGACCCGTGAAGAACAATGTTTCACTTGCTATTTGATGTTTTTTTTTCTTACTATGGATGACATTTATCACAGAAAGTTTTGCAACAGCCATATCACGTGTCATAGCAGGTGACGATGCTGCTCACTACATATGACAAATGCCAGCACGCTGCATATCGCTTTCATTTTGAGGGCCAGTCATGACACACTTCTTTGGTATTTAGCAGTTTAAAATAAAACCACGGCACTTGTTATAAACTCTCTTGTGCTGTCACTTGTTTTGGTTCTGGCAACATGGCATATAGAACTGTACACTGCTTCCATGGAATGTTTTATGAAATCACATATGAGAACAGATGATCATATCACTACTGGATGTTTGTAAAGTACCTCAGTATACTAGTGGTTGGCTCTAGTGAACTACCTGTTTGTTAATCTAAGCTTATTTAAGGTTTTTCTCAGCAATTTTCTTTGCGTGCTTCCTGGAGCATTGACCTGAAATGGCATTGGACTATTCATTTTTTATTGACATTTATGATTATGAAAAAAAGAGAGTGGCATAATGTAATTTACCTTGCATCAGTTGTATACATTTTATAGGTTTAACCGTCAAATCTGAATACCACAACATGAACATTAATAAATGAAATATGAAAATATACTTGCTAAAAAATAATTAAATAATGTTAGTGAATGAGCATTAAAGAAATAAGAAATTTGTTTCTGTATAATTTGAGCAAGAATCTATGAGTCATTTTTCATCTGTTTTGGAAACATGTGCACAATGTTAGATTAGTGTCTCAGGGTCGTCCTACTATAAATAGGCTTCTAGTAGTTTAGCTAATTATTATTTATTGAGGCGCTTGAGTTCTTAGGAGCTTAAGCAAGAAGCCTGGACTCATCTCACTTTATTTAGGAGATAGAAATCATCTCACCTTTAAAAAGGATCTTGAGAGATTTTCACTTATTTTAGTTGCTTGAGATCTTTATTTAGGAGAGCTTGAGCACTATTCACTTTCATTTGGAGTTTGAGCTTGTCTCACATAATTTAGTCATTTGAGCACTTCCATCTTTACTTAGTAGCTTGAACTCATCTCACTACATACAAATGAGTTCGAACTGGTTCAGTAATACACTATCAGGATTATTTTTTATATTTTTGTTCATGTTAAGTACCGTATATAATTCTACAAGTTTTTATGTTTTGCTGTCATGTATGTTCTATGACTGTACACATTTCATGAGAGATTAAAACCTAATAATGATAAGTGTATGAGTATGATGATACTTTGAGCTGTACTATGCTCCAATTGAGCATCATGTGTCAACTCTCTATTATGCCTTATTACAAATCATTTCGACAGGCTGCTTTTTAAAATCTTTGTTGCTGTTGTAATTAATAAACACTAGTGCTATGTACAAACAGAGCACATGAAGAATGGGTGGGCCTGTGGTTTTACTGTGCACTTGTAATTCTTGTGTTTATAGAATTATCTGGGCATTGACCTTTATGTTTCATAGAAAAAAAAATGTTTTCTAGATTTTAGTCAATTTTTTGGGTTTTTGTAAAAATAGATTTATCAACATTACTACTCAGATTTTATTTTTTTATTTCTTATACTCTTAGCAAGGAACTGAACATGAGTTTATAATTTAAACTAAAAACTGAGCCAGGCCCTTGAACAAAGAACTCAGTTAACTTATAAATGCATATATCTATCTGGGATCCATTTGATTTATATATTGGGGCCTAATTAGAAATCACCTGAGATAGTTACAAATAAATAATAATTGAAATTGTAAATTTCAATCATTATTAAACTTTTTAATATATAGCCCAGACTTGATCATTTTGGCAAAGTTTTAACTACTGCATTTTTTTAAAAGTAAGAGCATAGCAAGACATTGTGGGTAAAGGGGGAGTGTGGACTATTATCAAAAGAATAAGCTTTGGCCCTGTATGTTAGCGAAACTTTGGCGTTACACTACTCTATATCCAAATTCATCAAATAGTATATCCAAATATTTGGATTCAGTACTTGGTAGAAATTGTAGGTTCCGCCCTAGAATAAATACTTTTATATATTCACTAAGTTCAAATTCACTTAAAATAACTACATTTTCAAAATAAGAAAACAGAAAAAAATTCTATTGCATTGCTAGCCTTTTTATGTATAAATATATTAATATATAGACAACTGACCAATGAGGAGATTTTGTTGCATCACTCCTTCACATGCAAAATTTTTGGTCATCTACAGTCTGGTCACATCCCAGTAGGAATGTTCAGCCACATTTACAGCAGTGCTGTGGAGTCGGTAGATAAATGTTCCGACTGGTCGTTTTTTTTACTTGCGACTTGCCAGACACCTCTGTATTAATATGCAAATGTATTTTGTGCATTTCTTGAAGGAAAGAAAGGCAGCATATACATGTCATTATCACAGGACTACTGGCTGGGAAGCCAACAGTCTACTGTATTGAACTTGAACAATTTAAGTCATTAATTAAAACTTTTTGTGAATTGGGACATTTGAACTTGCTTTTTTTTAAAATTCCAATCTAAATTTAGTCGGGAGTCTGTGCATTTTTTGCAATCCGACTCCAGGTACCCAAAATTTCCTCTGACTCCACAGCACTGATTTACAGTGTGTATATTATTTTTAGTTTGTGCAATGTGACAGTATATGCCAGTTTTCTTACAAATAGATTTTTTTTTTGTACAATCTTTTTGTTTGTTTGTGGACATCAAAGGCCAAGAGTTATTTAACATTGAGTGACCAGTGATGCAATCTTGTTAACCATGATTGAAAATATTAAACTTACATGCTACTCTTTTTGCTGAATGTGTTTGATGTGTGGAAAAAGTGGAAGTGTTAAAATACTTTTTTATCACAATGACTAAGCCCACCCATCCCCCATCTCTCCTTTCTTTGAGTTAGTTGTCTTTTACTTTCCTATGGCATTGTGCTTTTTTCTTTTTTGATAGTGCTGTAAGCCCCTTTGGTCAATTTAAACATTTCTTTTTTACCATTATTGGCTTGAACAATTATTTGAACAGATTCTGTTGTTGTTGCTATTTGAAGAAATTTTATTTGTAACTAAAAACCTAAATGAGAGTTTGTAAACATACATCTCTTAAATATTTCAATAAAGAATTATTTCTTTTGAATAAAATAATGGGGGGAGGAAAATAGACTTGAAAATACAATGTGCAAAAACTACCTCGTTCTATGTGCATGCTTTCTTTTATTTTATATTCAATTTTGTGAATTTTTACATTTCCTAAATCACATTGAATGATGTGTGTGATTTTTAAAGACCGCTGGCACTGTTGAAATTATTTTTTTTTACTTGGACATATTGATTGTAGACATTTGTTAACATTGTAAATGTTGTACAAAGAACACATTTTTTGTTTTGTGTGCTTTAGACCATTTATTTTAGGGCAAATTTTTGTTTGTTTCATAGTTCATGTACTTGGGTAGAATTAAAAGTATTTTCACATAAAGGTGGACTGTCCAGTTTGTGTGAATCAATCTTTGCTTGTAAGAACATTTCATCTGATGTCAATACTTCCTGAAACCCTCCAACTTGTCCATCAGCAACTGGCTCTAAAAAAATTTTTCTAAAGGAAAAAAGTCACATCAATGTAACCCCCAGCCATTTCCTGTATAAGAATATAATTTTGATGACTGGGATGGTCAAACCTTTGGTGTTGCTAGACACCGGTTCTCCGTGTCAGAACTAATAAAATAGGAAAGTATTGGATTAGCTCAGCTCAATTTGCTTGCAGTTAGTTGCTCATTAGCTTGGTGGATACTAGATTTAGCTTTGGACCTTCCCCCACAGTGTGGGATAGCTACTACAGTATTTGAAATGAAAGTAAATTGTTTAAGAGTATTTCAGCCCTGTAATAATGCTGATTATGGTTTGTCATATGCATTAAGTTTGTATCATTCATCTCCTCTTCCAGTTTGTTTGTGTACAAAGATATCTAAGTTTTAAGTTTGAACTTGTGGAAATTCAGGATTACTCCATGCAATTATTTGTTCCAGACTAAGAATCTTCTTGTAACATCATGTCGTTTCCTTTTTTTTTACCTGTTTAAATGAGGGAATAATTATAGAGCTGTAGAAAAAGAAATCAATACTACAGAACTCATTGATTTCACAATTCTAAGCCATGGGTTGAGATGAACTTGATTTCATGACTTCTACAAATGTACATTAAATGCCATGTGAAATCTAAAGTCCTGAACAAATGTATAGAGGTTTTGTATTTGTACAGTTTTATCTCATTGTGCACATGTACATTTAAAACAACAATAACTTGTAACTGTTTTTGTATTTATATATACATTTCACAGGGTCAGTGTGTTCTGTTTTTTTTAACTTTGTTGTAAAATGAAACATAAAATTTACCTCTAAAAATTAACATTTTATCTTTTTATTTTTCTCTAGAATGTTTTTTTAAAGACTAAAGTTAGTTCAAGTTATTCTCTTCTAGTTTAACAATAAATATATTATTAATTAAGAAAGTGCACAAAATCTTCAAAGGAGTAAGTGCAAGTCATTTTTAAAGTAATGCTGGCCTTTCTATTTATTATATTTCTAGTTCACCCTCTCTTGTTGTAATATAAAGCGATGCCCTAAGCCCGGTATAGTTTTATCCTTAAATTGAATGATGAAACCAACATTTTATTTGTACAATATGTATGTAATTTTGTTCCTGTTTGTGCACACTCTCTCCTTTACTTTTGTGTTTGTGTGTGTGTGGTTTAAGAAACAAATATCTTGAAAAGATCACATTCCTAAAGGAATTGTTTTATGTTATTGAAAACAAAAGATAACTTTTCTGCTCTTGTAATTACTAGAAACTGTTGTGCTTTGTTTTGTTTTAAATGATAAATAAAGCATGCTTTAGTTAGCATCTATATCTGATGTAGTAGCTAAGTTTTGTTCTTCTTCTTACATCTGTAGCCAATGTTACACTTTGCAAGCCTAAACAAATCAATTCAGGGTATATACTCATTGAATTTATTCAGCACAAATTGTTCTTGTAATAGCATTCTTTAAATGTTACTGTGGAAAACACAATGTTTGTTAAGAAAAGTCATGTTAAACATAATTGGAACTTTTTTTTCTTGTCAACTCATTTTGGTAAGTAATGAATAAAAAAGGATTTTTTTTCATCTGCCTGATGGTCATGATTATTTGAGTCTTAAAAGTTTACTAAATAATTGAGTGAATATATGTTTTGGGTTGAGTTTATATTACTTTAAACTATTTATATAAATGTATGTCCAGTACTCTTCAGCTTCATCTAGAGTAGAGTATAATATTGAAAATGTTTTCATTTCAAAGGCTAAACCTTAAACATTACTTCATATTGGAACTAAACATGATGGACATAGTTCATTGAAAACTGTCTTTTTACAAGAAGGTAAACAATATTAAACAGATTTTTTTATTACTAAGTAAATCTTTACTGATGTCCCAAAACTTTGATCAGCTTACGCAAAATATCTTGCCTAACCCGTATCCCTGTCAGTCACACTCCACTATTGTGTACATTCTAGCCCAAACAGTGTCTTGGGCAGAATGTACTGTTGTCCTGAATCTATAGCTTTAATATATCTAAATTATTTTTTTGATAGAGTCTACATATGCGTTGTTACATTTTTAAAGTAGAGTTCAAACTGTAGGGTTCAAAATGTTTGTGAAAGTTTGGGGGAAAATGACTTGATTTTTCAGGTTTGGGACAGTTTGCAAATTTCACTCAAAATGAACAGGAGTAAAATATACTTTTTTTTAAGCGAATAAACATGTAAATGTAAAGTTAAGAAGTCATTAATAAAACACACTGGATGTTTTTTC
The DNA here is from genome assembly GCA_949126835.1 of Anisus vortex. Classification (NCBI taxonomy): domain Eukaryota; kingdom Metazoa; phylum Mollusca; class Gastropoda; family Planorbidae; genus Anisus; species Anisus vortex. Next base: position 21,814,688 of record OX421500.1, read on the forward strand.
CTAAATAAGTCCTTTAAAACATCCTCAATTTTTTTAAATATTTGAGGTACCTATATATGCTACTAGTTAACATTAAGAAATGTCCTACATACCTGTGAAAATAAGTTAGGGAGTTGTTTTTATGTTTGGGAATTTGAACATGATTTCAGAGTAAGAACCCCATTGGGGTTATTGAGAAAGACTAAAGGATGGTTTGGTTTTCTTTTTTCATTGGAAGTGCATACCATCCTCATATATTATTTAGAAAGACTAAAGGATGGTTTGGTTTTCTTTTTTCATTGGAAGTGCATACCATACTCATATATTATTTAGAAAGACTAAAGGATGGTTTGGTTTTCTTTTTTCATTGGAAGTGCATACCATACTCATATATTATTTAGAAAGACTAAAGGATGGTTTGGTTTTCTTTTTTCATTGGAAGTGCATACCATCCTCATATATTATTTAGAAAGACTAAAGGATGGTTTGGTTTTCTTTTTTCATTGGAAGTGCATACCATCCTCATATATTATTTAGAAAGACTAAAGGATGGTTTGGTTTTCTTTTTTCATTGGAAGTGCATACCATACTCATATATTATTTAGAAAGACTAAAGGATGGTTTGGTTTTCTTTTTTCATTGGAAGTGCATACCATACTCATATATTATTTAGAAAGACTAAAGGATGGTTTGGTTTTCTTTTTTCATTGGAAGTGCATACCATACTCATATATTATTTAGAAAGACTAAAGGATGGTTTGGTTTTCTTTTTTCATTGGAAGTGCATACCATACTCATATATTATTTAGAAAGACTAAAGGATGGTTTGGTTTTCTTTTTTCATTGGAAGTGCATACCATACTCATATATTATTTAGAAAGACTAAAGGATGGTTTGGTTTTCTTTTTTCATTGGAAGTGCATACCATACTCATATATTATTTAGAAAGACTAAAGGATGGTTTGGTTTTCTTTTTTCATTGGAAGTGCATACCATACTCATATATTATTTAGAAAGACTAAAGGATGGTTTGGTTTTCTTTTTTCATTGGAAGTGCATACCATACTCATATATTATTTAGAAAGACTAAAGGATGGTTTTGTTTTTTTTCATTGGAAGTGCATACCATACTCATATATTATTTAGAAAGACTAAAGGATGGTTTTGTTTTTTTTCATTGGAAGTGCATACCATACTCATATATTATTTAGAAAGACTAAAGGATGGTTTGGTTTTCTTTTTTCATTGGAAGTGCATACCATACTCATATATTATTTAGAAAGACTAAAGGATGGTTTGGTTTTCTTTTTTCATTGGAAGTGCATACCATACTCATATATTATTTAGAAAGACTAAAGGATGGTTTGGTTTTCTTTTTTCATTGGAAGTGCATACCATCCTCATATATTATTTAGAAAGACTAAAGGATGGTTTGGTTTTCTTTTTTCATTGGAAGTGCATACCATACTCATATATTATTTAGAAAGACTAAAGGATGGTTTGGTTTTCTTTTTTCATTGGAAGTGCATACCATACTCATATATTATTTAGAAAGACTAAAGGATGGTTTGGTTTTCTTTTTTCATTGGAAGTGCATACCATACTCATATATTATTTAGAAAGACTAAAGGATGGTTTGGTTTTCTTTTTTCATTGGAAGTGCATACCATACTCATATATTATTTAGAAAGACTAAAGGATGGTTTGGTTTTCTTTTTTCATTGGAAGTGCATACCATACTCATATATTATTTAGAAAGACTAAAGGATGGTTTGGTTTTCTTTTTTCATTGGAAGTGCATACCATACTCATATATTATTTAGAAAGACTAAAGGATGGTTTGGTTTTCTTTTTTCATTGGAAGTGCATACCATACTCATATATTATTTAGAAAGACTAAAGGATGGTTTGGTTTTCTTTTTTCATTGGAAGTGCATACCATACTCATATATTATTTAGAAAGACTAAAGGATGGTTTGGTTTTCTTTTTTCATTGGAAGTGCATACCATACTCATATATTATTTAGAAAGACTAAAGGATGGTTTGGTTTTCTTTTTTCATTGGAAGTGCATACCATACTCATATATTATTTAGAAAGACTAAAGGATGGTTTGGTTTTCTTTTTTCATTGGAAGTGCATACCATACTCATATATTATTTAGAAAGACTAAAGGATGGTTTGGTTTTCTTTTTTCATTGGAAGTGCATACCATACTCATATATTATTTAGAAAGACTAAAGGATGGTTTGGTTTTCTTTTTTCATTGGAAGTGCATACCATACTCATATATTATTTAGAAAGACTAAAGGATGGTTTGGTTTTCTTTTTTCATTGGAAGTGCATACCATACTCATATATTATTTAGAAAGACTAAAGGATGGTTTGGTTTTCTTTTTTCATTGGAAGTGCATACCATACTCATATATTATTTAGAAAGACTAAAGGATGGTTTGGTTTTCTTTTTTCATTGGAAGTGCATACCATACTCATATATTATTTAGAAAGACTAAAGGATGGTTTGGTTTTCTTTTTTCATTGGAAGTGCATACCATACTCATATATTATTTAGAAAGACTAAAGGATGGTTTGGTTTTCTTTTTTCATTGGAAGTGCATACCATACTCATATATTATTTAGAAAGACTAAAGGATGGTTTGGTTTTCTTTTTTCATTGGAAGTGCATACCATACTCATATATTATTTAGAAAGACTAAAGGATGGTTTGGTTTTCTTTTTTCATTGGAAGTGCATACCATACTCATATATTATTTAGAAAGACTAAAGGATGGTTTGGTTTTCTTTTTTCATTGGAAGTGCATACCATACTCATATATTATTTAGAAAGACTAAAGGATGGTTTGGTTTTCTTTTTTCATTGGAAGTGCATACCATACTCATATATTATTTAGAAAGACTAAAGGATGGTTTGGTTTTCTTTTTTCATTGGAAGTGCATACCATACTCATATATTATTTAGAAAGACTAAAGGATGGTTTGGTTTTCTTTTTTCATTGGAAGTGCATACCATACTCATATATTATTTAGAAAGACTAAAGGATGGTTTGGTTTTCTTTTTTCATTGGAAGTGCATACCATACTCATATATTATTTAGAAAGACTAAAGGATGGTTTGGTTTTCTTTTTTCATTGGAAGTGCATACCATACTCATATATTATTTAGAAAGACTAAAGGATGGTTTGGTTTTCTTTTTTCATTGGAAGTGCATACCATACTCATATATTATTTAGAAAGACTAAAGGATGGTTTGGTTTTCTTTTTTCATTGGAAGTGCATACCATACTCATATATTATTTAGAAAGACTAAAGGATGGTTTGGTTTTCTTTTTTCATTGGAAGTGCATACCATACTCATATATTATTTAGAAAGACTAAAGGATGGTTTGGTTTTCTTTTTTCATTGGAAGTGCATACCATACTCATATATTATTTAGAAAGACTAAAGGATGGTTTGGTTTTCTTTTTTCATTGGAAGTGCATACCATACTCATATATTATTTAGAAAGACTAAAGGATGGTTTGGTTTTCTTTTTTCATTGGAAGTGCATACCATACTCATATATTATTTAGAAAGACTAAAGGATGGTTTGGTTTTCTTTTTTCATTGGAAGTGCATACCATACTCATATATTATTTAGAAAGACTAAAGGATGGTTTGGTTTTCTTTTTTCATTGGAAGTGCATACCATACTCATATATTATTTAGAAAGACTAAAGGATGGTTTGGTTTTCTTTTTTCATTGGAAGTGCATACCATACTCATATATTATTTAGAAAGACTAAAGGATGGTTTGGTTTTCTTTTTTCATTGGAAGTGCATACCATACTCATATATTATTTAGAAAGACTAAAGGATGGTTTGGTTTTCTTTTTTCATTGGAAGTGCATACCATACTCATATATTATTTAGAAAGACTAAAGGATGGTTTGGTTTTCTTTTTTCATTGGAAGTGCATACCATACTCATATATTATTTAGAAAGACTAAAGGATGGTTTGGTTTTCTTTTTTCATTGGAAGTGCATACCATACTCATATATTATTTAGAAAGACTAAAGGATGGTTTGGTTTTCTTTTTTCATTGGAAGTGCATACCATACTCATATATTATTTAGAAAGACTAAAGGATGGTTTGGTTTTCTTTTTTCATTGGAAGTGCATACCATACTCATATATTATTTAGAAAGACTAAAGGATGGTTTGGTTTTCTTTTTTCATTGGAAGTGCATACCATACTCATATATTATTTAGAAAGACTAAAGGATGGTTTGGTTTTCTTTTTTCATTGGAAGTGCATACCATACTCATATATTATTTAGAAAGACTAAAGGATGGTTTGGTTTTCTTTTTTCATTGGAAGTGCATACCATACTCATATATTATTTAGAAAGACTAAAGGATGGTTTGGTTTTCTTTTTTCATTGGAAGTGCATACCATACTCATATATTATTTAGAAAGACTAAAGGATGGTTTGGTTTTCTTTTTTCATTGGAAGTGCATACCATACTCATATATTATTTAGAAAGACTAAAGGATGGTTTGGTTTTCTTTTTTCATTGGAAGTGCATACCATACTCATATATTATTTAGAAAGACTAAAGGATGGTTTGGTTTTCTTTTTTCATTGGAAGTGCATACCATACTCATATATTATTTAGAAAGACTAAAGGATGGTTTGGTTTTCTTTTTTCATTGGAAGTGCATACCATACTCATATATTATTTAGAAAGACTAAAGGATGGTTTGGTTTTCTTTTTTCATTGGAAGTGCATACCATACTCATATATTATTTAGAAAGACTAAAGGATGGTTTGGTTTTCTTTTTTCATTGGAAGTGCATACCATACTCATATATTATTTAGAAAGACTAAAGGATGGTTTGGTTTTCTTTTTTCATTGGAAGTGCATACCATACTCATATATTATTTAGAAAGACTAAAGGATGGTTTGGTTTTCTTTTTTCATTGGAAGTGCATACCATACTCATATATTATTTAGAAAGACTAAAGGATGGTTTGGTTTTCTTTTTTCATTGGAAGTGCATACCATACTCATATATTATTTAGAAAGACTAAAGGATGGTTTGGTTTTCTTTTTTCATTGGAAGTGCATACCATACTCATATATTATTTAGAAAGACTAAAGGATGGTTTGGTTTTCTTTTTTCATTGGAAGTGCATACCATACTCATATATTATTTAGAAAGACTAAAGGATGGTTTGGTTTTCTTTTTTCATTGGAAGTGCATACCATACTCATATATTATTTAGAAAGACTAAAGGATGGTTTGGTTTTCTTTTTTCATTGGAAGTGCATACCATACTCATATATTATTTAGAAAGACTAAAGGATGGTTTGGTTTTCTTTTTTCATTGGAAGTGCATACCATACTCATATATTATTTAGAAAGACTAAAGGATGGTTTGGTTTTCTTTTTTCATTGGAAGTGCATACCATACTCATATATTATTTAGAAAGACTAAAGGATGGTTTGGTTTTCTTTTTTCATTGGAAGTGCATACCATACTCATATATTATTTAGAAAGACTAAAGGATGGTTTGGTTTTCTTTTTTCATTGGAAGTGCATACCATACTCATATATTATTTAGAAAGACTAAAGGATGGTTTGGTTTTCTTTTTTCATTGGAAGTGCATACCATACTCATATATTATTTAGAAAGACTAAAGGATGGTTTGGTTTTCTTTTTTCATTGGAAGTGCATACCATACTCATATATTATTTAGAAAGACTAAAGGATGGTTTGGTTTTCTTTTTTCATTGGAAGTGCATACCATACTCATATATTATTTAGAAAGACTAAAGGATGGTTTGGTTTTCTTTTTTCATTGGAAGTGCATACCATACTCATATATTATTTAGAAAGACTAAAGGATGGTTTGGTTTTCTTTTTTCATTGGAAGTGCATACCATACTCATATATTATTTAGAAAGACTAAAGGATGGTTTGGTTTTCTTTTTTCATTGGAAGTGCATACCATACTCATATATTATTTAGAAAGACTAAAGGATGGTTTGGTTTTCTTTTTTCATTGGAAGTGCATACCATACTCATATATTATTTAGAAAGACTAAAGGATGGTTTGGTTTTCTTTTTTCATTGGAAGTGCATACCATACTCATATATTATTTAGAAAGACTAAAGGATGGTTTGGTTTTCTTTTTTCATTGGAAGTGCATACCATACTCATATATTATTTAGAAAGACTAAAGGATGGTTTGGTTTTCTTTTTTCATTGGAAGTGCATACCATACTCATATATTATTTAGAAAGACTAAAGGATGGTTTGGTTTTCTTTTTTCATTGGAAGTGCATACCATACTCATATATTATTTAGAAAGACTAAAGGATGGTTTGGTTTTCTTTTTTCATTGGAAGTGCATACCATACTCATATATTATTTAGAAAGACTAAAGGATGGTTTGGTTTTCTTTTTTCATTGGAAGTGCATACCATACTCATATATTATTTAGAAAGACTAAAGGATGGTTTGGTTTTCTTTTTTCATTGGAAGTGCATACCATACTCATATATTATTTAGAAAGACTAAAGGATGGTTTGGTTTTCTTTTTTCATTGGAAGTGCATACCATACTCATATATTATTTAGAAAGACTAAAGGATGGTTTGGTTTTCTTTTTTCATTGGAAGTGCATACCATACTCATATATTATTTAGAAAGACTAAAGGATGGTTTGGTTTTCTTTTTTCATTGGAAGTGCATACCATACTCATATATTATTTAGAAAGACTAAAGGATGGTTTGGTTTTCTTTTTTCATTGGAAGTGCATACCATACTCATATATTATTTAGAAAGACTAAAGGATGGTTTGGTTTTCTTTTTTCATTGGAAGTGCATACCATACTCATATATTATTTAGAAAGACTAAAGGATGGTTTGGTTTTCTTTTTTCATTGGAAGTGCATACCATACTCATATATTATTTAGAAAGACTAAAGGATGGTTTGGTTTTCTTTTTTCATTGGAAGTGCATACCATACTCATATATTATTTAGAAAGACTAAAGGATGGTTTGGTTTTCTTTTTTCATTGGAAGTGCATACCATACTCATATATTATTTAGAAAGACTAAAGGATGGTTTGGTTTTCTTTTTTCATTGGAAGTGCATACCATACTCATATATTATTTAGAAAGACTAAAGGATGGTTTGGTTTTCTTTTTTCATTGGAAGTGCATACCATACTCATATATTATTTAGAAAGACTAAAGGATGGTTTGGTTTTCTTTTTTCATTGGAAGTGCATACCATACTCATATATTATTTAGAAAGACTAAAGGATGGTTTGGTTTTCTTTTTTCATTGGAAGTGCATACCATACTCATATATTATTTAGAAAGACTAAAGGATGGTTTGGTTTTCTTTTTTCATTGGAAGTGCATACCATACTCATATATTATTTAGAAAGACTAAAGGATGGTTTGGTTTTCTTTTTTCATTGGAAGTGCATACCATACTCATATATTATTTAGAAAGACTAAAGGATGGTTTGGTTTTCTTTTTTCATTGGAAGTGCATACCATACTCATATATTATTTAGAAAGACTAAAGGATGGTTTGGTTTTCTTTTTTCATTGGAAGTGCATACCATACTCATATATTATTTAGAAAGACTAAAGGATGGTTTGGTTTTCTTTTTTCATTGGAAGTGCATACCATACTCATATATTATTTAGAAAGACTAAAGGATGGTTTGGTTTTCTTTTTTCATTGGAAGTGCATACCATACTCATATATTATTTAGAAAGACTAAAGGATGGTTTGGTTTTCTTTTTTCATTGGAAGTGCATACCATACTCATATATTATTTAGAAAGACTAAAGGATGGTTTGGTTTTCTTTTTTCATTGGAAGTGCATACCATACTCATATATTATTTAGAAAGACTAAAGGATGGTTTGGTTTTCTTTTTTCATTGGAAGTGCATACCATACTCATATATTATTTAGAAAGACTAAAGGATGGTTTGGTTTTCTTTTTTCATTGGAAGTGCATACCATACTCATATATTATTTAGAAAGACTAAAGGATGGTTTGGTTTTCTTTTTTCATTGGAAGTGCATACCATACTCATATATTATTTAGAAAGACTAAAGGATGGTTTGGTTTTCTTTTTTCATTGGAAGTGCATACCATACTCATATATTATTTAGAAAGACTAAAGGATGGTTTGGTTTTCTTTTTTCATTGGAAGTGCATACCATACTCATATATTATTTAGAAAGACTAAAGGATGGTTTGGTTTTCTTTTTTCATTGGAAGTGCATACCATACTCATATATTATTTAGAAAGACTAAAGGATGGTTTGGTTTTCTTTTTTCATTGGAAGTGCATACCATACTCATATATTATTTAGAAAGACTAAAGGATGGTTTGGTTTTCTTTTTTCATTGGAAGTGCATACCATACTCATATATTATTTAGAAAGACTAAAGGATGGTTTGGTTTTCTTTTTTCATTGGAAGTGCATACCATACTCATATATTATTTAGAAAGACTAAAGGATGGTTTGGTTTTCTTTTTTCATTGGAAGTGCATACCATACTCATATATTATTTAGAAAGACTAAAGGATGGTTTGGTTTTCTTTTTTCATTGGAAGTGCATACCATACTCATATATTATTTAGAAAGACTAAAGGATGGTTTGGTTTTCTTTTTTCATTGGAAGTGCATACCATACTCATATATTATTTAGAAAGACTAAAGGATGGTTTGGTTTTCTTTTTTCATTGGAAGTGCATACCATACTCATATATTATTTAGAAAGACTAAAGGATGGTTTGGTTTTCTTTTTTCATTGGAAGTGCATACCATACTCATATATTATTTAGAAAGACTAAAGGATGGTTTGGTTTTCTTTTTTCATTGGAAGTGCATACCATACTCATATATTATTTAGAAAGACTAAAGGATGGTTTGGTTTTCTTTTTTCATTGGAAGTGCATACCATACTCATATATTATTTAGAAAGACTAAAGGATGGTTTGGTTTTCTTTTTTCATTGGAAGTGCATACCATACTCATATATTATTTAGAAAGACTAAAGGATGGTTTGGTTTTCTTTTTTCATTGGAAGTGCATACCATACTCATATATTATTTAGAAAGACTAAAGGATGGTTTGGTTTTCTTTTTTCATTGGAAGTGCATACCATACTCATATATTATTTAGAAAGACTAAAGGATGGTTTGGTTTTCTTTTTTCATTGGAAGTGCATACCATACTCATATATTATTTAGAAAGACTAAAGGATGGTTTGGTTTTCTTTTTTCATTGGAAGTGCATACCATACTCATATATTATTTAGAAAGACTAAAGGATGGTTTGGTTTTCTTTTTTCATTGGAAGTGCATACCATACTCATATATTATTTAGAAAGACTAAAGGATGGTTTGGTTTTCTTTTTTCATTGGAAGTGCATACCATACTCATATATTATTTAGAAAGACTAAAGGATGGTTTGGTTTTCTTTTTTCATTGGAAGTGCATACCATACTCATATATTATTTAGAAAGACTAAAGGATGGTTTGGTTTTCTTTTTTCATTGGAAGTGCATACCATACTCATATATTATTTAGAAAGACTAAAGGATGGTTTGGTTTTCTTTTTTCATTGGAAGTGCATACCATACTCATATATTATTTAGAAAGACTAAAGGATGGTTTGGTTTTCTTTTTTCATTGGAAGTGCATACCATACTCATATATTATTTAGAAAGACTAAAGGATGGTTTGGTTTTCTTTTTTCATTGGAAGTGCATACCATACTCATATATTATTTAGAAAGACTAAAGGATGGTTTGGTTTTCTTTTTTCATTGGAAGTGCATACCATACTCATATATTATTTAGAAAGACTAAAGGATGGTTTGGTTTTCTTTTTTCATTGGAAGTGCATACCATACTCATATATTATTTAGAAAGACTAAAGGATGGTTTGGTTTTCTTTTTTCATTGGAAGTGCATACCATACTCATATATTATTTAGAAAGACTAAAGGATGGTTTGGTTTTCTTTTTTCATTGGAAGTGCATACCATCCTCATATATTATGCTCTTGTGCTGGTTCACATTTTATTGATTGCACAGAAATCTGTCAAACTGCATTGGACTGTAATCAGAACAACAGTTATTGAAACACTTTCCTATATTCTGTCAAACTGCATTAGACTGTAATCAGAACAATAGTTATTGAAACACTTTCCTAAAGTGAAATGATCTCATTCTCTGCATATCAGCTGTTAGTGACACAAGTCCAATTAATATTGCAGTGATAGATTGTGTAACTTCATAGGCCTATTGCAAGAAAGAGTCCAAGAAGAAGCAAGACCGTTATATTGTTACACATTTCTGAAGCAGTTTTAAGAAATTAGCTCAATGCAATGATAGATACTCATACATGAAACACATTGTCCAATGTTTATTTAGTTGCTGTTCAATTTAAGTTCATGTCAACCTTTGTTCTGAAACTGAACTAACCTTAATGTGTATGTTAATATTGTAGTATTATATGATTGTGTGAGACACTGCACAGCACATGTTTACATATTTTTTTATTCTGTTTTCTCTCAGATCATTCACATTGACTGTAAATGTTGATTAAATTCAAAATAAAAACTATGTCATTGACCCCTCACCACTATAATTGGGATTACCATGGCTTTGTTGTCCATAGTAATGATGTAAGTAGTAATGAAGGCACTGCAGGACAAAATAGATTACCAAACCAGTAACAAGCCAAGGAATCAAGAAAAGTAGATTTGGCTAAAAAGGTGACCTCTCTCAAACAAATAAAAAGTTTTTAATGTAGAAAGTTTCACACAAAAAAGTGTAGAATTTAAAAGAACAAAGAGTAAGAGAAAAACACTAGGATAAAAATGTCCAGAGCAGAAAGTAATTATGAAATTTGAATTTACAATGTATATAAACAAATAGCATTTACCTCATTTATTTTTTTTAAACTTATTTGTTCTTCTGAAAATACTTTCACTTTCACATTAAGCAATTGATTTTCTTAACAATTACAATTCTGATATAATATTGACAACTTACTGTAATTATAACCTGTAATTTATTCATATCTAAATCATATTTTTAATGGGATATAAAACTGATTACAAATATACTACATACAATTCAATGAACTAAACAGGTTTTATGTATCATCTATCTTTATTTTTTATGGTATTTTAAAAATGTCTTGAATAGTTTGCAACACAAATTTACAATTTAAGATACAAACAAAAATGTTTCAAATGATCAAAAAAAAAATATATAATAATAATATACCTGGTAATGAACAAATCCACTTTGGAATGAGACTAGAATAGACATGAACAAAAGGATTTCTGGCTCCTGAATATTTCAATCTGTAAATAAAATATCAAAATAGTGATATATCAAAGGGATATCAACATAGTAATATATCAAAAGGATATCAACATAGTGATGTGTCAAAAGGATATCAAAATAGTGATATATCAAAAGGATATCAAAATAGTGATATTCCACTGATATATCAGAAAGGATATCAACATAGTGATATATCAAAAGGATATCAACATAGTGATATATCAAAAGGATATCAACATAGTGATGTGTCAAAAGGATATCAAAATAGTGATATATCAAAAGGATATCAAAATAGTGATATATCAAAAGGATATCAAAATAGTGATATATCAAAAGGATATCAAAATAGTGATATATCAAAAGGATATCAATGATGCAATGGACTTATTGTGTTTATCCTTAAAAATGGATTGTGATGATTTTGAACAGATAATCTTTGAAAATATATGCCAATTTACAATAATGTTCAGGAGTCCTTAACTCTGGCTGAAAAACAGGTTTTGTTTTTATCACTAAAAAAATAAAGGCGTTGTATCGGATTTTATCACTTTAGAAATTAAGTAAAACTATTCAATATCATAGATTAAAATAAACAATGAATTTTATGTAAAAAATTGTATATAGGCCTATATATTATTTTATTTTAATAAAATTGTTTTAGATTGAATTACCACCTTAAATCACTTGTTCTCGAGTCTCCAAACCCCTATTAACTTTAAGGATAAGGCTAATTTTTTCTGGTCATAAAATAAACTAAAATTACATTTATTTTAAAGTAAGTATGCTAAAGATATTGAATTAATACTTTTTATTTCCAGTAAATAATATTATAATATGTAATTTGACATGCAAACTGGATCTTCCATCTGTTGTCAATGTAAACAATAGTAAATTTGATCTTTGGTGGACTAGCGAAGCTATGGAAAATATTATGAATTAAACGAATTAAGTATAAAATTAAGTAGTTTTACACACTTATAATAACATTTAAATTGAACCAGACAGTATTTTACTTAGTTTTTGTGGAAACGAAGCTATTTTAAGCACATAAATGTACACAAATATTGTCTAGCTTACACTCATACTTCATAAGGCCTACAAAATGCAATAGCTGTGAGGCCTACTCCGACAAGTCTAATGTGGGTAATAAATGACATATTTTTATCTTTAGAATAATACAATACTATTATTATATTTGCGCTTGAAGAATATGTCTACCATGGCATATGTTTAATAATTCATCGTTAGGGCTAAGTCATTTTTAAAACATTTATTGAATAATGGTTTGTCATGCGTAGGCCTAACAATAATAATAATAATTCTAATAAGATTATCAGATCTAGTGATCTAGCCTGAACTTAAAAGTTTATTGTAAATTCTCGATTCTTTATACGTTTATTGACGGATATTATATATATTTATTACGTTTGTGAATTTCTATGTATTGCCTAGGAATAATTATAATGACAATCAGTCATAATCAAATAGCCTACATAAGAGTCGTCCATTAATTATGTCAACTAAACACAGAAAACTGGGTTGACAAAATTGACAGTAGTTGAAATGTGGGAGGGAATAGAGTCCATAAAGTGACTTATATAATACATTTCATTTATAAATTTTAATGCGTTTATACTCATTCATTCATCAATAGCCTGCCATTAAAATCATAGATTATACTGCTTTGCCAACTTTGTGGCCTATATGCATATACCCTCTGTATTCTGATCTGGACCAAATAAAAACAAAATAGAATGGTTGGGGAGGGGAACATAATATAGGGTTGAATCGTATTACTTTATATGTGTATGTGGGGGGGGAGGCGGAGGGAACGTGCACGGCAAGAGGTCGAAAAGACGGTTTGTTCTGATATAAAAACAAATACATTTTCGCTAACTACTAATAGATGAAAGTTAACATTAGGTCGATATAAGAGATATGTTTCATAATTGTTAATGTATAATTAGAATAAAAGTGTATGAGCTAAAAATGTATTATTAGCCTACTAGTAGGGTAGTGGGGCTGGCAAATAGTGACAAGTAGGAGGGACAGCGAACACAACTAGTATTAAGGGGGGTGGGCGAAGTGCAATAATGAACGAACGGGGCTAATTCTCAAATAATGCAAAATTTTCCCCTAAACTACTGAACAATTAATAAGTTATTGAAATATCAATAGTGAAACTAAAAATGTGATTCTTTAAATATTTATTTATACAAAAAACTACAGCTTAGAATATTATAATAATGCTTGTGATAGGCGTTCTTGGTTAGTGTTAAGGACCATTATATATAGGTATTTATACTTTATACCAATGAAAAAAAATAGAGAAACCAAATCAAATCATATGTACAAGTAATATATTGAACAGTTTTAAGTTTATATTGTAGGCCTAATTATATATTTTGTTTTTAGGTATGGGATAAAACTGATTATTATTATTATTGTTACTATATATCAATAGGATAAATGGTTTTAGCCTAAACAATAGTCAATAGTTGTTATTTTAAACCTTAAATTAACATTTGAAAACTTTCTCTTGAAAATAAAACACGTATAACTGTTACCTTAAAATGTGTAGGCCTATCATTAAATAATGTACTAACTTGCCTTATTTAATGTTTAATGCTCGAGTCTTACACAATATAAAAACTGCTTTTGTTTGTTTTACTTTCAAGTACATGATTGTCAATCATTGTCCGTATACCTACTTATACAGTACATTTTGTAACATTTTTTACTCTAAACGTTGTGTACTTTAAATGAACTTCAAATTGGTGTAATATTTTTACATTTACAAAGATTCGTTAAATATTTGCGAATATTTTATAAATGGCTTAAAAACGAAAAATTTGCTGGAACACTTTGTTTCAATAAAAATAATTAAATTTTGATAATTTGAAACAGTGCCAATTTAGTAGGTCTTTATAGAGCATTGAATTCCCTTCAATTTGATATATAACATAAGCTGCTACTAAAATTAGGTAATTTTTAGTGATTTTTTAAAAATAGGTTAGATTTGCGTTTTTTGTCTCCCTTTGAAAAAAACTGTAAAAAGTATGAAAAATGATTTTTACATCGATATTTTTATATTTTTCAAATGCACCACATTCACGAAAAAAATTGGGTCTCTTCTCTACAAACTTTTGTGTTTGTAAACAAAGTAACTTAGCCATAGCCAATATACTTTTTGAGATAATGACTTCTAAAAATAGGACTATGTGAGGTGGCTAAAGGTAACCCACTTGTAAAATTTCAAAATTTCATAACTTTCTTAAAAATTAACATACAGACATAAAATTGGTATCAAAGTTCTTAGAATCATTTTGTCTTTCTATTAAACAAAAAAAGCTCAATAGCTTGAAAAATTAAAATCAGTTTTGAGTACCTACTACCAGACAACTCTTGACTGCTGTCCGTGGCAATGAAAGGACTTGGCGACATTGTTTGTGATAGTGGTAAAGATTACTAACTAACTGGCATACTTGATGATGGAAATAGATATTTCCTTTGTGATGGAGAAGTGCTGATGTATTGTGGTGATATTGATATCAATGAAACCAGGCTTGGCGACGGCATTCAAGTGTCACTCGATGGATGTGGTAAATTCATTAAAAAAAAGACTCAATAGCTTGATAACTCAGATGACAATGATGGTTGGCACTGTAAACATCACAGGACCAAGACATGTTTAGTGATGTCTTTCAGAGTACTTTCAGAGAAATATGAAGGAGGGGGCAAGCTAAAATCAGAAACTTGTACTGATGGGGGCATGTTGAGATATGGCAGGGAGCAGTCTGAAAAGCAATGCAAGTAAGTCATTAGCAAACATACTAGAGGTCTATATTATGGCCTACCACTTTTTTAAAAAAAGCTTTAAATAAAACCACCCAATTCTACAGTTTAAGTCTATATGCCAGCACAATTCCCAGTCACACTTATTTCACCTTTATCTTAATTCCTAATAAATATGCAACAAATCAACAAATATTTTTTTATTGTTAACAAATGAAAAAGGATAGTTCTTTACCGACATTTTTTTAGACGTAGGCCGAGGCTTAATTTGTCTGTGAGAGGAGGCTTTTAAAAAAAAAATCTCGTCCAATTTATGGACCATTATTTAATATTCTCAGAGAAATAATAAATATCTCAAAAGCAGATAATATAAGATAGATCTAATTGTAATGTGTCGACAAAAACGTCAGCTTTAAGATAGGAGTCACTACTATTGTCACTACTATTTAATAGTTTTTTCAATTTCATTTGTTAGCATTTTGGCCTTTTGTTTTCCAGCAAAGGAAAAAGAGATTTGTTCATATGTAAACATAGTAATAAAAAAAGTTAGACTATTATTATATTTACAATATATTGTCGGTTTCATTTATTTTAACTCAATTTCTGATGACAAATTAAAAATAATGTATTTATCATTAAAATTTCATTTACACATTTGTAATGACTTTCATACAATTTATATTATTTTAGATTAATTTACAATAATATCATAATCAATTAATAAAGTAACAAAATATTGGTATGAAATTAAATTTAAAATTTTTTGTAAAGCTCATTAAAAGTTGCCCAAGGGAAACAATTGAATACACTTATAAATAGGCCCTACAGATGAATTTAATGCCTTCAATTTTCAATGAACAATTGAGCAATAATAAGTTTGAATAAATTAAATTCTGTAATCATAATTAATATATAAACTTTGGCATCAACAATTGATTATTAAAAAAATATGATAAAATAAAATACAATAGATTTAGGTTAATTGGTATTAACCTGTTTAAGCGTTACTATTTTAAACATAAACATTAAACTATAGTTTGCTAACACAAAATTCTTATTGCAAAAAAAAAAAGGCATGTGTTAGAAGTGAGATCTTAAAAGTAAAATATAGACTAAAATGTCAAGTGTCATTAAAATACCCAATGGTGATCGATATACAGACAAATCCATTTATATGAACAAATAAATAATGATTTTATTGTATAAATGCACATTAACAAAATAAACAAATTTTTATTGTGTACACATTTCTACATTTCTAGTAAAAAAACTAAATAAAAAATGTAGGGCCTATGCTTTTTACAAACAATAGTTACATCTCAAGCTATTACAATGCTCAGATAAACATAAGGATAAAAACACTTATCTTATCACATATTTATTAACAACTGAACATATGTTCTTTCTTCCAGAGAGCCTGAACAAACTAAGAAAACCAGTAACTTAACATCAATTAAAACATTAATAAAATGCAAGACTAGATGCGAACACTGATCAGAGTAGGATGCAATAATCTTCTTTATAGAAGGAACATCTGTAACATACGTGATAAGCACATACATTTAAATCGTGATCATTATCACTAGTTTTTTTTGTTTTCTTTTTAACTTAGCATTCAAATTTGGCATTGCCTGAGGGATGTGGCACTGAAGACAATTACTGTTTTATTGTAAACAAACATAACATTGATTTAAGATAATATGAAGGTTTTAAACAGCACACATAATCTATGATATGATATTAGGTTTATTAAGTCTTGAGACAAAATTATCAGGAGTGCCCTTCAAGCTGCACCCACTTATTAAAACCCTCAACTTAAAAATTTTTCAATGCTTGTTGTCAAAAGATGGCTAGATAATATGGAAACAATTTTGAAGAAAGCCAAAAGATTGTGGTTTTAATGAATCGTTAGCTGGTGTGTGGATAAATGGATATTCATAAATAAGCATAAAGTTTTAAGTTAAAAGAGAGATAGAGCTAATATGAAAAACGATCAACTGAATGAATGAATACGTTCCCAACTAAATATTTATATTTAAAATGTAAATTAAATTAACATGTGAAATTTCACAAGGTTAAAAATATTGCAGGAGTCGTCTATCTTATCTCACCAATTTTAATTGTAACTCCATTAAAACAGATAGGATGTTTTTATAATGACGACGAAACTTAATCAAGACAGTTAAATAGAATATTTAATTATTGATTTTGTTTGTTCTCATGTTATGTTATATTATGTAATTTTAAAAACTTTAAACTTTATTTGACATATATAATTTTAAACCACCTACGGTACCAGCGCATTAGGTATTGAAACTTCAACATCAACTTTTTCTCTAGTTGAATAGGGGCCTACTAGTCTACTAGTTGTTAGACACCGACGGGTCGGCTAACACAGACACCGGTACCGCCGGCTTTGGTGTTTACATAGAGTACCCCGGCAACCCGAATAGAGACGAACTATGGGGGCATTGCGACGGTCTCTGCAACTACGGCGCAGAGATCGAGGCCATCAGTCGAGCTCTGGAGTGGATTCGCCTTCGCCACGTCGAAGGCACCCTCGGCTCTACGACCGTCATTATCCTGACTGATGCGTTGTTTGTGCTCCAGGTTACTGAGAATATGAACAACTGGCCCCCTCAGATAGAGAAAATTCTACTGGTTTCAGACGAGCTAATCCAACACTTTGGAGACCACGTACTACTGCAGTGGGTCCCAGGGCACACAGGCCTACCTGGCAATGAGAGAGCAGACCATCTTGCCAAAAAAGGTGGGCTGAGTACACCCACCTCAGAGGAGCCCGGCAGTACACCATGCTCCTCTGAGAAGGCCCGTACATTGATCCGGAGGTGGGAGACAGAAAAGTGGAACGAGAGCTGGGACAGCTCTGACAAGGGCCGAGAAGTCTGGCGGCATTTGCCCCGCCCTAACCGCGCCGACCCATGGTGGTGCCTAAATAGGTCGGAACAAAGTATCATATCTCAATTCCGCACTGGCCACTGCCCCATTGGGGCATACTTCGCCAGGTTCCGGCCTAACTACGACTCGCGGTGTCGCCACTGTGGGGAGGAGGAGGAGACAGTGGAGCATATCCTGCGGGAGTGCCCCCGTCTCGTCGATCGAGGAGATGCGACGGGTGACCCACTACCCACTGATCTCTACGGAGATAGAGCCGTGCTCAAACGCACGGCTGAGTTCTTGCTCAGAGCTACAAGGGAATAATACTCCCAGCTCTCGTTTCCAATAGGAGTTCAAGTTAGTTAGTTAGACTAATGAAACAGAAATATGAATGTAGGCTTACACCGATAATTGTTTTTTTAGTTCACATTATTATGGGCCTTTACTTGTATTGATTAAACGAATTATACTCGCCTTTAGTTCATAAAACATCTGGTAAATAACGTCTGATTAAAGCACTGCACTCTCATTATTTAAGACTTTCAAATATACGCCACACTCTGTTTATCTCTGTGTTGAGCTCTTTGTTTAGCTCAGCGTGTTTAGCTCTGCATTTAGTTTTGTATTTAGCTCCGCTTGTTTAGCTCTGTATTTAGCTCTGTTTTGAGCCCTGTGTTTAGCTCTGTGTTTAGCTCTGTTTAATAATGCTATTATTATCTCAATTTAAAGGTCTATATAAAGTATTTCCGAACAGATTTTGCCATTTTATATTATATTCGGTTTTATATAATTTCCCGTTCAGTCCCTCTTTGGAGACGTCTATTAGTCAAGTCAACAATTTTCAGGCAATCCGCCCCCCCCCCCCCCATTTTTGTCAACAACTGTCCAACTTTCAGAGACCGCCCCCCCCCCCATAACATTATGTGAAGCCGGCTGGTCCAGCGGTTAGTTCACTGGACTGTCAACCAAAAACCAACTGACAGGTCGCGGGTTATATCCCTGCCACCTACGGATCCCTGTCGCCCAGCAGGAGTTTTGGGCCTAGTGGACGTAAAAATCTTCTATTTAGAAGGAACGTCTGTCAACTTTTAAGACCTGTGAAACAAGTTGTGTCCTTCCCTCCATACCATATTAAGTAACACAATGTCAAGTCAACAAAATAGGAGGGAGGTAGGGTTAGCACTGCCTGGCTTATCTCCAGTCTTTTATTTTTAGAAATATTTGGGGGGGGGGGGGGGAGTGAGTGAGAACCGTAGGCCTATTACTAGAATCGAAAAAAGGTTTTGAAAAAACAACAACACGATAATAACAAACTATCCCTCAATGATGCTTTACGAGGATTCTCTTTCGTTGGCTGACTTAAAATATTTTGTCTCTATAACTTTGACAAAACCCTACAATTTGATTCAGAAAAACCATAGATGACAAGGAGAACTGTAGGCTAAACAACTAAGCATTCTTTCACAGTCTAGAACATGTTAGAAAGAGATGTTGACAACTTTTATGAGTTATTCTTAGCATACTTTTATTCCAGAAATCTCTAACATGTATAGTATAAATATAGCAGATTCGGATTATAGAAAAGAAGTTTTTACATCAATGTAGTAGTCTATTAAGTCTTGTGTTTAAGCTTATCTATTGTAGAGATTTATTATCAGTGGCAGAGCTGTGTAACATCTTTTATGTACAAGTAAACCTAACTAGTCTACATTGTTGTTTTATTCTGTTGTAAGGATTTTCGTGACTTTATTTTCTATTCTATTTTTATGTTATATTAATAAGTTTAAGTTAGTAAATAAATTTTATTTAAATTGGTATCGTCTGAAGTGTTATTTTATTAAATAAATTATTTGTATTTTTATTAATTTAGTTAGCTATCAATAATTACTATTGTTAGTCATTTATTGCAACCTCTTTAACGAAACCATATAAGTTAAATTTAATTCCACAAGAGGTTCGTAATAACAGAAAGAAGAAAACAATTGTTTTATTTATAATTTATTTTAAAAACATTTCAAAATAGTGCCTATTCACACATTGAAAGTCTGCAGACTATTTCTTTTACTAGTTTTCTTTTGATAATTAATATATACAAGCAATAGAAGCACTCTTCAATCAAGCGAGCAGTGTAGTTAAACTCAATGGTTGTATAGGAGACTTCTTCAAGATGCCCATTGGAGTCCGGCATGGTTGCATCCTATCGGCAGTCTTGTTCAATATCTTCCTAGAAAAAAAAGTGCATACATCTCCTTTGGAGTAATTGGAGGAAGGCCCCAATGCAATTTAAGATTTGCTGATGGCATCAACCTGTAAGCCGTGAGCAACACTGAACTACAAGAGTTCACAGACATGCCTTTTTATGCTTGCAAATAGAAAAAGGGCATACGAATGGAAATCAGCTCAGAATAAGCAAACTAATGATTAACACAACAGATGCCAAAAGTACAAACATTATAATAAACCAATAACAACTAGAAGAAGTAAATAATGTCAAATATCTATGAGAAATCATATCAGCAGACGAAAGCTGTGAGTCAGAAATTCGAGCCAAGATTGGGTCAGCAAAGGCTGCAATGGCTAGACTAAACAAAATCTGGACCAGCAAAAGCATTAGTCTTCCAATAAATCTCAGACTTTTACAGAAGCCCTGTAAAACCATTGTTCTGTATGTATTTGAGATCTGGACACTGCTAGCAGCCACTGAAAACAAGTTGCAGACATTGGAAAATAAATGCATAAGAAAAATCCTTCATATCTCCTACCTAGAACACATGACTAATGATAATATTGCCAGAGCGCATGCGACCTATACATATCTACATAAACCGAAAACTCTTTCGTCAATAATGTTAATATGTGCTTTCATATATGTAATATGTGGCAACTAACTTGTTGAATCTAATATATTACGCCTGGTGAAGTAAATTTTGATGTACATGTACTACTTACTACTTTAAAGTGTCTATTAAATTTTGTTGTTGTTGCGTATTTAGTAGGCTGTCGTGCTTTCGCAAAAGTGAGACACTGTGCTTTGGCATACCTAATTTAAATTATAACTACTTATCTTATATTATCTTATGTGCTATTTGCGCCCAGCACCTGCTAGTGGTACTCCGGGATTGGGCTATATTGAGTAAAGGTTTCTGTGGAATACTGCCTGCCCCTACAAACAAGAGCCAATCAGACACAGCAAAATACACTAGACACAATACAGTACAAAACCCTGCGTCTCATCAGTGGAAGTACGATATCAACACCCGCAGCAGCCCTCGAAATAGACTCAAACATTGAGCCACTATAACTAAGACGAGTTAAGGCAGTTTTAGAATAGACTGGAAAATGAACATCCAAAAAAAAATTTTATTGAGCACAACAGGACAGCTTAAAAATAATATACCTTATTACAAAAAATTGGGTCAGCAAAGGCTGCAATGTTTACATATTCATCTGTTGATTCGTAATCTTTTTTTTTTAAATTCGGACCTTCTCTTTCTCAAATACTGACTCTATTCCATGTAACTTCTTATGCTACTTCATTAACATCAATCAGAACTCTATTGAACTCTAAATCACTTCTAGCTGTAACCAAAACATCTTCGTTGTTTTTTTCAGGTGACTAACTGCTCTCTGGAGACTCAAGTCATTTTCTTGCAGTATCTTACTAGACATCTAGTTATGTTTACTTGAAACGAAATGTTGTGCCCTGTGACAAGTGCAGCAATAAACTCGAAGTCTGAGATCGTTTTAAGTGTCCCAAGTGCTTCTACCTTCGCAATACTGCCACTAGATCCATTTAGTGTCTTCAGAAAACATGAGATAACTGGTACCACAGAGGTGTTAGTGCATCAATTCGAGTGGACAATCTTGTGCCACTTAAGGGATTTAATGTACTCGTTTTCGTAATTAACAGTCTGAAAATGTACAAAAAAAAAACAACTGCACTGCCAAATCACACAATTCAGCGCCCTCACGACTTACGATTCACGAACTGACTAGAAGGTTACGGTCACGTCACTTCACTATGATATTCCGCCGCCGCATCGCATCCAGAAATTCCTCTGTCTATGCCAGCAGCACTCAGGAGCACTAAACTTTTATATAGTTTATATTTTTCAATTCCCAAATAAAAAAAAAAAATCCTCAATTTTGAGCCCCCTCAAAATTTTGCGCCCTAGGCGGCCGCCTAGTTCGCCTTTACGGATGAGCTGGCCCTGATACAGAACAACTAAAGACGACATGCCTAAATTAATGTATTTGTCTGGCATTGACTGCAAAAATATTTTATATGCAACAGATGCCTCATATATTCAAAAGACTACTGTGTCCTACGCTTATTCGTGGATTTTGTCTGGTCCTGCACTGTAATTAGTGTTTTGTATGATGCCGAGTTACCGATTTTCCTGGTTTGTTCAAGCAGCCCATTACATGGCCGGATTATTTTGTAAATTACAACTACAAAATGGAGAACATGCTCGAGTTTTTTTTAGTTTTTTTTCATTCAGTGAATGGCTGTGCCAAACTGTAGCCTTTGATTGTCTCCAGTGATGGATGTGCAGCCACCATGCTATTCGGGGCACGTAGTTCTGGACTAGACAAAACATCATACATGTCTGTGCTGTCCTTGGTCTCCTGGCGAAGCCTGGAATACACGTGATCTGATAACGAAACTGCTTCGTTTTCTTTTCCTCTAGTTTGTGACGATCTATATAAAAGAATGCCATCTTGAAACTGGGCATCTTCTTTTGGTTGCCCTCGTTGTTTGTCACCTTTATTTACAGCGGCGTATGTTGGCTCAGTGCCATTAGAAGTGTTGACGTTTTTGTTGACATATTCACTAGGGCTGATATTGACATCGTCATATGTTATGAAAACATCGTTATACAGACTCGCCTGAGAGTAGGCGAGATTCTCCGAGTTTTCATGCGCTGTCGGGGATGATGCCGACGAGGAATTCAAAATCTGCGTGCCGTTTCTGACCGTCAATTCCGTTAAATATCGCTTCCAGAGAAGAACGATAATTATAGTCAAAATAATGACAACAACTACAACAACGGTCACGCCAACGATTATAAAAGTGGAGTTTTTATCGTCGTCATCGTCATCAATATTTTCTACGTTGGGTGACGTAGGTTTGGTTGACTTGAGGGCGACGCTGGGTCCTTGAGTCTCGACACTACGAAGGGTGGTGGATTCAATTTTCCGAGAACCCGGCCTTGTGCAGGGGGAGGGGCACTGTCCTACTTTAAGGTAAGAAGTGAAATTGGCGTGGACCATCATCGCTTGATCAATGATCCATGCCACACCAATGCACTCAACGCCACATGTGGTCTCGCTTATGTAATACTGCTGTGTTCCTGGAACAGGGCACGTCCCGTTGTCTCTCTGCCTCACGCACACGAGTTTGTTGGTGGCGAGCACTTTCTGACAGATGTAGTAGCTGAGAAGCTGGCCCTCGAGTTCCTTGGAAGGCATTGGTTTGGTCTCTATGTTGGTGATGTATCTCACAGACTTACCGGTTCCTTGACTGTAGGTAAATACACAAGCTACAGACAAACTGTTGCACACACACTGTTGAAAACTGAAATATTGAACAGAAACAAGAACGTAATATCAAAATTAATTTCTTCTTACCTTTATTCCCATTACCTTTCTATAGTTTGAAAATATACATTTTGAACAAAAAATAATGTGAAAACTGAAGCTAATAATACATTATAACTATTTTAGCATCTTACATTTTCTAAATTACCTGTTCAAAATAATTTCTGAGAAAAGAATTTGTCTGTAGGTGTTCTGCTGATTTTGATCCTTGTAGGACACAGTAATTGTCAGGTCGGATAGGACACCAGAGACGAACATTATTGACAGCAGATGGTATATCTGACCACCGGTCATTTCCATTTACTTTGGCCTGGCTACAATAAATAATAATTCAAATGTTAAACATTACACAAATTAATTGCTAGCGACAATATGTTTTAAATTCAATCATAATGGTTTCATAGCAAAGCTGTATTTAGTTTTACTTGGTTCATACGGAAGCTGGTTTATTGAGCCTATATAACATCAAGTAAACAAATTTATCGTTCCCCTATGTATAAATAGTTTACTAGTTTCATTGATCACTGAATATAAGAGTAATCAGTGTGTACTCAGTCACTGAATATAAGGGTAATCAGTGTGTACTCAGTCACTGAATATAAGGGTAATCAGTGTGTACTCAGTCACTGAATATAAGGGTAAGCAGTGTGTACTCAGTCACTGAATATAAGGGTAATCAGTGTGTACTCAGTCACTGAATATAAGGGTAATCAGTGTGTACTCAGTCACTGAATATAAGGGTAATCAGTGTGCGCCGGTCGGCAAATTTGTCGCCTCAACAGACCCGCGTTCTCTATGAACACCTGCAAAGCAAACATAGTAACATTCCTCGCACGAGTTCACTCGGGTCGACTCGCGCGTGCGATTTTCCGAAACCCGCCGCCTCTATAAACGCTAGCTAAGAGGGAGGGAAGGAAGAGGAAAGCTAAAGCGCTCTTGAAATATTTTTTACTGTGCATGCCTCTTACAATATTATTGTACACACATATTATAGGACAATAACAACAATAATACATAATAAGAAACTGAGGGGCCTACCTAACAGATTGTTAGTCTTTAACGGCGTTAATATTTAATTTTTACAAAATATTTTTGAGCTTTGCTTTAACATGAATTATTTTTGCCCTGTAATTATACTAGATCTTTTTGTTATTGGAAAAATTACTTATAACACAAGTTATTACTAAAATGTTAATATATCCTAAATCGGCTTTATTTCTCTCACATATTGGTAATTTTATAAGTACTATTTTAAAATTAAGAATTAATAATAAATAATATTAAAACAAAACATAACATAAAACAATATTGCAATAAAAATATCCAAATAAAAGTGAACCAGGTGTATTAAAAAAATGCTTACAAACTTCGTCAAATGAAAAATGAATAAAAGAGTCGTTATCCGATAGAATGTCTATATATTTTTTGAAATAAAATAAAAGATCACATTACACTTACTGCATACAACACAATTGTAAAACATCATCGAAAACGTCCTAAGTCCCAAAACGAGTACATTAAAATGTTAGGCCTATGTTTACAGTTTATATTATGTCCTAACTGATTGAACTTGTCCGCTAAAGGGAAGACTACCCAAACGGGCATAAAATTGAGTCACCACTTATTGAGTCGATAAAAAGAATATTTTTTTTTTACCATGACAGCTTCCCAGATGACAAGATGAATCCGCGTGGACATGATTTATTGACACCAATCAACGACATGTTTTATAGCCTGCTGTAGCTCAAAGCACTTTGAAAGTAAAGTAAATTATTTATTAATAGTTATGTTTCACACATTAAACTATAAAACCAACAACACATAACTTCATCTTATTCTGTCTATGGGCACTTTGCTCAACTCTATTATAATGTATTTGAAAAATCTTTAAGATAGACTAAAAGTCTATATCTTTTATTCATATAGTATTTAATGGTTTCGACTAATCCCAAAAGTCAGAAGATGTCATAAGCCGAGAATTTAAAATTAATCCTTAATAGTTCAAGGTTGTCCTTAGTTTCAAGATGTTCTAAACTTGACTATAATACATCGTCTTATTCTTCTTTATGTCTAACACTGCCACGTTTATAACTCATCCATTCTTAATGATAATATTTAAGATTACGGATTTTAAATAAGTAGGGTTGGCACTGATGCTGAGTTCACAACACTAAAGTTGTTATTACAAGAACGTATTTTATATGTATGAAGACAATAACAAGAATCAGGCATTTTGTAAAAAATTGTGTTCAACTTATCTAGTTTAAACTTTTAACACCGTCATCTCCAACACCTCCCCACTAAGACGTAGTTCCGACACCCATCATTACTCTTTGCATGCCATTAATGACATCGAAATTGTTAGAATACAGATACCTTTATAATTTCTCCAACCCGGCGGAGATCATTTAAAATATGTCCACAAATCCACATTGATTTAACGTAGGTCTAAATAAATATTACTTAAACCATGTTGACTAAGTCGACTATCCACACTTTCTCAGTCAGGGGCAAGCCACGAGAGGGGAGGGGGGAGTCCTGAGGGGAGCTATAAGCCCACGCTGGAATTTTGTTTTAAATATTCTTTTCGACAGCTTTTTAAAAATATGTACTAAATTCGCAAAAATTTGGTAAATGTTTGTCACGCAAAAGTTCAGCTCCCCCCCCCCCCCCCCCCCACCCGGGAAAAAATTTCTGGCTTGACCCCTGGTCATAGTATGTTATAGACTGGTTATTGTCACTGAAATACCAGGTCCGAGGTGTCCAAAAAGTAGCAGTTGAGAATAGCAGATGAGTTTCCTAAGCAGCTTCCTTCCAGATTTTTACCGCTAATTGGCACAATTGGATGCCCATTTTTTAAAGTTTAAGGTTAAACTTGCTGCATTTTAGAATCGCATATATCCCTCCATTTAAAAATAGATCTACTTCTCAGAAGGTTGTTGTTAAATCAAATCAGTTAGGCTTGATGTGGTATGAAAAAGTTTTCATGAATTTGAAAGTCTTGCCTTTGTTTAGAAAACTCCACTTTAAGTGCTTCGATGTATTTCTGAATAAAACAAAACCACTATCTATCTTTCAATTTGCCATTATCTAGGGATGTCTTGACTTAATCCTGTATATCCCCAAATATAAGGATGTACATGCAGTTAAATGTTTTGAAATATATTTCACGGCAAGATTCATCCAGTTTCAATGCAAATCCAGTACAGCGGTCATTGTAAATGCAAGTTCAACTCACTGAAATGTGTCGCTATTTCTTTCAATAAACATCGCTTCAACAGTCAGTTTTCCTCATTCAATACCGGTAAATGTTTGTTTTATTCATCAATAAAAAAACACCTCTTCGAAGTCTCTCTTTCCCATTGAAAATCTCTCTGCGTGCCAAGCTAGGCATGCGTTACTTAGGTTGCCGACTCCTGTTAAAGTGTATTGTTGTCAAATAAATAGCCAATACAGACTCCAATTTATTTTCTGAACTAGATCTAGTCACAGTTGTTTTGTGTCAGCAAACAGTTTAAAACTACAACACCTTTATCTAATCAATTTAATAAAATAACAAAGAAGAACATTGAATTTTCAAATTAAAACTTTTTACACTTTTATGTTTATGACATGATTATGAATATTAAACACCTGTTTGATTTGACACGTCCAAGATTAGTTAACTCGTGTTTAAAGCTTTTCAAAACGGAATCAAAACATGATCAAGATGTTTATATTTATCTCCCTTTAAAAAAACAACAACATTTCCCAGCTTTGCAGAATGAATTGATGAATGGGCCTTTGGAAAACCACAAACAGTAAGAGCAATGAATGATTGGTGATAAATAAAATTGTTATTATTGCAATCATGGATTATGAATATATATATAGAGAGATATATATATATATATAAAGGTCTGTGTGTATGTTTAACGAATCAAATTGATTTACTTAAAGACGCGTTATTGTTTCATGTGATACTTTTGTGATCCCTTATTGACATGTGGTTTCCATAGCGTAGTGGTTAGCGTCTTCGACTACCTTACGTGCGACCTGGGTTCGATTCCCTACTAATTACTAAATTTTGTTTTAGGACTTAAAACTTTCCTAAAATGTTTTCAGTAAATAAAATATAGTAATAATATTTTATACGCACGCGGAAGACGGGTGTTTTATTACCATCCACAAAGATAGTCCTAACTTTTTGTTAAATAAAAAAAACTTAATAGACGTGCTTTTTGAACCCGATTACAATATTTATTTTAAATTACTTTCTTGAATGTTTTCAGTAAATAAAAAACAATTATAATTTTAAAGTTATTACAGCTTTCTGTTCATTGTAGATTATACAATGTTTATCTGTAGCTTTAGACTATGTATTTTTTCCCAGAGAAACGCCGGGCTATTCAGCTTTTGGTTTAATAAAAAGACTTGCCTATTTTTAACACGATTATAATATTTATTTTAAATTACTTTCCTAAATGTTTTCAGTAAATAATAATTATATTTTAAAAAATTATTACAACTAGCCTAGATCTCTATCTTTCGGTTCATTGTAGTTTATGAAATGTTTATCTGTAGCTTATACAGGCCTGTTTAATTTTTCCCCGGGCAACGCCGTGGAATTTAGCTTGTTTTCAATACATGCCCACACTGAATTGTTATCCACGATAACTTATGCAAATTTAGAAAGGTAAGCGATCTATTTGTATACATCATAAATCAATGAATGTTTAAACACTTTTCCCAACACAATGTCACATCGAAAAAGGTTTTGCTTTTGAACCAAAAAAGTAAATGTTTCGAAAGTCAATTTTTTTTATAGCTAAGAAGCTCATAACTTTATCGTTAATTTGTTAGTGAGCCTTAGGTCTCGTTTGGTGGTCAGTCTTCTAACTAATTCATAGTTGTGTGGCACTAAACAGGCTGCCAATTAAAATCTCCTTTTTTTCACAGGTTTTCTTTGCGTTTTGTCTTTCCAACCTTTAGTGAGGCAATCTTTTATTCAAACTACATGTATTTAGATGAACAGTTTCTTTTCTTGTGTGTTAGCTATTACTTCCATCTTAGTAAATTGCATTAATGGCACTTTTGTTAAAGGTTTCGATTTCTTTAAATTATTTTTCGTTGGTATGTTTTGTTTTTAAATTTGTATTTAGAATTTAACTTTTACTAAATTTTTTTTTTTTAGATTTTAAATGTTTAGTGGTTCTTTAAAGGCCTACATTTTTTATATTGTAGGCTTATATATCCTTAGTATTGAAATGTTTACCTAGTATTTACATGTTTAGTAGGTCTATATAAATCGTTAGTGTATGCCTAATCAATGCCTATTGAAATGTTTAGTACTTAAATGTTTAGTAGGTCTATACAAACGTTTAGCATTGATCTGTTTAGTATACGTGTGTTTTTTATTTCAATGTTATTTTAGTATTAAAATGTTAAGTCAAAAGTCATTAATAGGACCTGCATTCTAATTTTATTTTTCAACTGCACCTCGCCCCTTCCTTGATAATAAACAACTAACACACTAGAAGTATAATATACTAATCATAACATAAGTGGAACGTCCCGCTGGGATTGTGATAAATAAAGTTGGACTCAATGACGTACTTTCCTATCGTGTACAGATAATTACATTTTCTGTACAAGTATTAGCAGCTGCGTATTTATTGCAGTTATCGTGTGATTAGTACAGTGTTGATCAAACACAGCCAGTGACATAGATACTATGTGTGCATTTAAATAATGAAATGTGTTAACATAGGCTTTCAGTCCAGCATGTTCAATCGCAATATTCTACCAAACAATACGGATGTCTTGTAAAGTGTTAAACCATCTGACAGAGTTCATTACAATAATTGTGTGTATTTCTGTTAATAATAAGGATCATTCTAAAATCGTTTGATGTTAGAAAAGTGTAGGCTACTGTTTGAATAATACAAATATATTCATAAACGTGTTTCACTGTTGGTGTAGAGCGAGTAGGCATTCAGTTTCACTGTTGGTGTAGAGTGAGTAGGCATCCAGTTACACTGTTGGTGTAGAGCGAGTAGGCATCCAGTTTCACTGTTGGTGTAGAGCGAGTAGGCATCCACATTTTCTCATTGTGAAACACAGTAGGTCCCTGACAAGATCATTGTGTTTGTGATGCATTTTTTGGCAGTATTGGGTCTTATTGACTACGTAGCTAAATAGATAACACGAAGGTCAAGTACACTTAGGCTACGGTATCCCCCTTTGAATAAACATGTCTTCGCTCATTCTTGAAAATTCCATTTCGCATTTTCAAAACATTTCCGTTCGGTGAAATTTAGCCTATTTATATTCATGTTCAACCAATGTTTCTGGTTACAAAAGAAAACTGTGCAAATTTAGGGGAAATAAGTTAAATGTATGATGACATTTGTCTTTTACAGACGTTTTTGAAGTAAAAAACAACAACAATATACTATAGTGAAACTGTTGGTATAAGAAATTGTTAATTCCAGACTATAATGTGCTAGCAGCTAGATTGTAAGTTTATTTCTTCAGAGGCTTAGTGTTGTTGGCAACAATGTATTGCTTTGTACAAGTATTGTTTGTGGGATTGATTTCTATAAACGCGGTAAAACCTGATTCTACACCGAAGAGATTCGTTGAAGACTCAACTATGGCGTCGTTTAAAACAATATTATTTAAGGTGTCAGAGAGAACAAATGACGAGCCAACGAATACAGGTTAGTTGTTACTTTAGCATCTTACGGGTCTGGAGCCAGGTACCCGGTTCTGAAAAGGTCCAACAACAAAAACCTGGTTTTGCAAAGATTAGTCTTACCTAAAAATTATCTATGGAAGAGTTCATCCCCCATTGGTTTATGATTTATTTTGTAATACATGAAAACATGACATAAAATGTATTTTCACTACATTTTTTTTTAAACAGTCTAATGCTAGTTTGATGACTAGATGACTCGTACATTGTTAATAGATGCGAATTTTACGACATGTTGTATTTTAATATCTAAGCTTGCCATGATAATCTTGTATAATTAAAATAATACTGTAACATAACATGTATGTAAATATTCTAGATAAAATACTTCAAAGTTGCAACGGTAAGAATGGCAAAAGTAAAAATGGCACCGCCAAAGTGTCAACGGTAAATGGCAAAAAGACAATAATATCTACTGTTTTGATTGAAAGTGATGGTAGGAATCTACTAAATGAGGCTAATGGTATGAGATGGGTCTCAGTGGAAAATCAAGACAGCATGTGACCCCAAGGACGAAGCCACGAAGTGAGGCTAAGCTTCCCCTGCAGAAAATGTTGAATTTTGTTTTTCAACAGTTTTTACAAAACATCTGCACTAAATTCGTCAACCATTTGGTAATTGTTTGTCACGGGTAAGATCAGTACCCCCCTCCCCTCCTGGATAAAAATCCTGGTTTTGCCCCCCTGGTGGCCCTCAGTGTAAATTTGTAAGGACCCTTGCAAAAGCATATTTCGATCAATATTTTAATCGTAATATTGTTTATATTTATTAGTTGTACCACCTTTTTACGATGCCATTTATTACCGTTTTTTAAACACAGTACCATATTCTACAGTGCCATTTTTGAATTATCAATTTTAGCGATGAAATTTTTCATGAGCACCAATCGTGATATAGATCTAATATAAACAAAAACTTCTGTGATATTAGAAGCCAAAACAAACATAACACTTATTATCTCTTTAAATTATTTTTAAAACGAGTTCTATAAACCATAAACATTTCACCCCCTTGTAAACTTTTAACTGCATCCTCCACCATCGCCACACTCCCCCACCCCTTGCCGCCATTTTTGTTCATTCGTATGTAAAGTAGTAAATTGTATCGTCTGCTAGAAACAAGGTGTGTACATCACTTGACATCTGATTAACTAGTACGTGTGTGTGTATGTGTATGTGTGTGTGTGTGGGGGGGTAAATGTTAAGGTCAACAGTGGTTCGATCTGAATGAAATGGACGTGCCGGCTCGACCGTGACACTCAGGCCTATAAACGAGATAATTGTTTATATCGCCCGTATCTTGTTATCGCTATGTATTCGACAAGGGCAGATAAGATGCACTCGCTGTTTTCGCCTTGCCGTGATGTCACTCAGATCGCTAGCTTGCACCGTGTTTTTTTGGGGGTGTGTTTCCTGCCTTCTTCCCACGAGTGTGTTTATGTTTTCCTCTCTCTTGTTGTACCAGTCACATCCGTGTGACGAAATCATACCAAATGCCATGATGTGTAACCAAGTAAATCTTCAGTGAACTTATTTCATCAAACTATTTAGATCACTGCTGTCCAACATGATTAGTGTGTTAAATATAGTTAAATATAGGCCTACCATTGAAAAACCCAAGACATTTATAATTACTTTTTGATTCGAGTAATTGGTCAAGGTGATCAAGCGTCAAAGCCTCGTAGTAAATTTCAGAAAATATAGGGTTCGAATCCATTATTTCCATAAGTCTGGAGTTTGTCAATAACCAGTTATGACAAGTGTATGAAATTAGTTTGGAAAAGTAATAAAGATAAATGGACATTGTTCTAGACACACAATCCCACTTTATGCCATGGCCAAAAAAATTGATAAACGATTCTACAAAAAACAAACAAACAATAACATAAATAGTTGACAACATTAATATTTATCGTGTTATTTGATTATGTCTAATTTGTCCCAAACCATTCCAGTATCTCAGAAAAGAACAAAAATAACTTCCCACTTAGTACGATGTATATCAGGGGGAGGCAACCTACGGAACCCGTGCTATTCGTATATCAGGGGGAGACAACCCAAGAAACCTGTGTCAATCGTATATCAGGTGGTGGCAACCCAAGAAACCTGTGTCAGTCGTGTGTCACTTGGTACACATAGCGGTTTTTAATGGCACGTGGAAGACCCCACAAGAAGGCAATCTATCGTCTTCAAGAAATTAAATGTTAAAGCAGAAGGACTTTTATACTGTTGGCACACTGACTGAATTAGAAATCCCATTTTGGCACATTGTTAATAAAAGTAATATGGTGTATATTCCGAGTCTATATTTTGAAAGCACTATTCCAAACGACTCATCCGTTTTATCCTTAGTTATACACTTTACAGTCAACGCAAACAAACATTAAAATAAACATTCTAATTGTGTATTCTAGATACAACTGTAACTTCTCCTATCAACAATACAATATTATGGTCTCACTCACCTAATACAAGCGTACAGTCCAGAAGTCAAGTCCATCTACTGTGTAGACCAATGGAGGCCACATCTTCTATACAGGTACACAACAATGATACATTTATCTATCGCTAAATCGAATGTTAATTTTTGACGGTTTCCGTGCATCGCGATATTTTTTATACGTTTGTATACCGCTAGAAAATTATGCTATTTTGCAGGATTTATTATGGTATAGGCGTATTTCATAAAAATGTCACCTAATGATAAAGATAGGTTCGGCCTATAAGAAAACCTGGAAAATAGTTAATAAAATAGATAACAATTTCAAATGCAACTTTGGGAGACCTAGATTAGATCTGCACAAACATATGGCTTATTTCAAATAAAACAGTCCTCCCTTTTTTAAAGTGAATTTCACTTGATAGGTATAATGTCCAATATCGCTCAAATACATTCAGCATACATTTAATGTCGCCATCTCATTCAATTATTCTCATTTAGGCTTTTAGTTGAACATAGGGCCTCGACAATGTTTAAACACTCATTTCAATATATTGTGATAATCTCATCATCTGAGGATGAAGGTTATTAATATAACGCATCTCTAGATGCTATAAAATTTCTGCCTCGTCATCCCTGCTTCTCTATTTCAGGTGTTGATTTATCGGCCTCATTCCTTGCAGGTTTTATTCTTGTGTTATCGAACAATATTTTCTGAAACTATTGTTATTGTTTTCATTAATTAATAAGTATTTTTAGAGTGTCGTGCGCTTGATGAAATGGAAAATACTTAAATATTTAGAGTTACACAAAATAAAAATTCGAAATAAAATTAGACTGAAGTCTAATGTTCTTAGATACTTTACAATTAAATAATAATATACTTTCCATACGTTTACATATACATTAGTTTTAATTACAATTAACTTTTATATGCTTACAATTATATAAAGATTAAGTATACATTTCATTTTAGTAGCCTACAGTGTTACTTTTTTGTGCACCTACGTTAAAAAAAATAACTTTTTTTACGCACATTACATTTTTTATTGAGTCTTTACTCAATAAAAACTAAATATGATTTTTTTATTCAATGCCTCCCCAAGTCTCACAGTGTCACTTTATTAAGAATCTCATCCCTTGCAACACAAACTACGAATCCTGCAAACAATTTCCACTTCAACGTGGACTCAACCGTCTATAAGCTAGTTATAGATGTTCCAGACCAAGACTCTGTACCTCCGAAACTCATCGAACCTTCAGGTAATTCAACATAACTTGAAATATTGGTAATCTTTCTCACCTGTAACTGTAGCATACTTTATGTTATAGAAACAAAACTACAACAATAAAGAAACGAGATGAAATGCGACAAAAATTCTACTAAATTTACCTTCAACTAGTATTAATTGATACAACTGAATCTTCAAAATTATTTTAAAACATTAACACTAGGAGCATCTAGTGCACTCACATAGGAGAAGGGTGGGGGGGGGGCGACACTTCTAGAGGCGGCAAATATAGTCTAAATAAGTATAAAGCACTAAGCAAACTAGTTACAATATACAAGGGGTCGTCGCTGAAACTTTTGCCCTAGGGCGCTACACAGGCTTGTGTGGGCTCTGGGAGCATCATACTTTTTGTTGGCTAGTGCCCATTGTTGAAGGGACAGAATTTAGCAGATTCTGCAACTTCATGCAAGTTTATTGTACTTTCAATACAGCCTATGTAAAATAATATCTTTTTTTCAAAGTAAATACACAAAAAAAAGTTAAAATGTTTGATATAAGAAAATGTATAGATTTATATCACATTACTTTTGCTTATTATGATACTTTTACTTTTAGAATAGATTCTAAACTGAACAAATAAAAATGTTTGTTTTTCTTTTCAAAGGTGCCGTTGTAACCACAAGGGAAAAACGCTCTTCACAATTCGCAAGAGAAGACAAAAGACATTACACAAGACAATCGAATTATAGACAGAAATTACAAGAGTTCTCAAAAACTGATTTTCAGTTGTCTCAATCAAAATTACAACGAGAAATAGATATATCTGAAGCTCCTTCCAATATCAACGTCAACAATATCGATAATATTTCTATGAATGGCTACAGATCAGTTTCAAGATTTCGAAAAAAACGAATACATAGTGGAAACGTTTTGGGGCACTTCAATCGGCAAGGCAATAAGTTTAATAGATTCAGTAAGTCAAGAAAGTCTGCAGAAATGTTGGTGAAAGAGATTCCTGTCAATAGAATCGCCAGGGAAGCCATGTTTGAATTGAATCCAGGAATGCGTCAGTGGGAAATTAATATGCCAGATGCAGGTATCAGAACAATTGTGTTTTTTGTTATTACTTCAACTGCTCGCATCCTTGTGGTTTTTCTTAAGAGTCCAATACTTCGTTTAAAGATGTTTATCTGAACTATAAAGAAACTCGGGTGTTCGACAATTGGGATAAATACATCAGAATGGATTAAAGACAATAAGTGATTACTTTAAATGTGACGGTATTCGAACTCGGCGTTTCCCTAAATCATTTTGGCCGTAACACTCTAAAACAATAAACTTTTCATTTCACCGAAGACCCAACAATAAAATTAAATGCAAAAGTAAAGAATGTTAATACATACAATTTAAAACATTGAATAATAAACATGCCAATAATTTTAACAGCAATGATTTTCGAATTGTAGTCTAATCCACGACAAACGAACTTTTATTTCTTTGTTAACCGTAAGCGACCATTCGTGTTTCTCAGATTTTTCTGTTGGAATTCCATGATTGCATGGAACACTATTTAAAAATAACTGAAGTTACAGAACTATAGCTTGAATGAGTCATGAGCAGTCTCTACCCCTATCTATTAATGAAGATTCTCATTTTAATGAACCATACTTATTGGATTTTTGTTTTCAAAGTTATCGGTTTTACGAAACACTATTTCTCTTTTTATAACATTAAATGCTTTGTAAAATGAATCTAGTTTATGTGCATTGTTACATTACTAGTGTAGAGTAGGCCTATTTTAATCCATCGACTAATTATTATCCATGTCATTGCCACAATTACAGCAGAATAAAACCTGTGTGCTTCGTTTCTTCTTTCATCAGGAACTTGGACAATCAATACCTTAGGACAAACGCCCACAAATATAACAGTTGAGGCTTTCTCAGATCTGGACTTTGAGTTTGATTTCTTGGATTATACCATGAGAAAATTGGAACTCCCACCTATAGCCCGTAAGTAGATAGTTTGGATGGTTCAGTGGAATATTTAATTTAATCAATGCTAGCATGTATGTTTGCCTGACGAGTGACTATTTTGTTCGTATTTAGTTACTTTTATTATACAATATAGTAATATGTAAAATAATATTATTAAGTGTTATAGCACGAAATTCATATTTCGTAGTGCATATCTGGTCGCTTATAATAATATGTGTGTAACCTTATCGTATAAATTACACCCTCTTTGCATAGTTTTGGTGAAACATAGTTCACCAGTTTAAAAGGTCAAGAAAAACTAAGCTAACTTTGCTACCACTAAAGAATATCGGATACCGTCCAGTGCTGGGTATGTTCGGGAAAAATATCAGAATAATCGTGTGGGAAGATGCGTCTTTATTGGACTATAAATATGGGATTGTGACAAATTATTCCATGAATAATTAAATTGTAGTTAATATAGCCAATAAACGATTTTATCAAAAGCAATACTTAATGAAAACATATTAATTTGAAAATGTAAGACTACAATTGGGATTGTATCGTTTCATATAAAGGTTTACTTATATTTGTGTATAACTATATAGGTGTAATAGTACATACTAAGTCCCAACTAGTGGATAGTTTACTATTAGTAAACACTATTTGTATCAAATGCCTTGCAACTAACTACAATTATACATTTCTGTTCACTTTCGATTCGAATTCGTACAACCTATTGCTCAGATAGGGGAAACTGGGGTAAAATGGGATAGCGGGGTAAAACGAGACACACGAATTACTGAAAAACAGACAGTCGGAGCGCTTTAGAAATGAGTCTATTAAGCATGTTCTTAATTGCCCGAACTAGTTTCGTTTGAATCAGGTATTGTTCAATTCACAAGAGCTACTGTTTGCTCTTAAATGGGCTCGTGCACTTTCGCCGACATTAGGGCGAGCTCGGAAGCTCAGCGAACTGGTGCTCTTGTTTTTAACTGGTCTATTTTTAGCGCTGAGGCGAACTGCCGGATGTTAATATTGCTGCAAAATGGCTGCGCTCATAGACGAAGAAGCTTTGGGTGTTGCGATTACATTGCTCACAGATTTTGGGCAATATTGTTCAAGGCCTTGGTTTTTTCAACCTTATTTTTATAGTCCCGATGCAGGCATGGTACATTTCCCCATGCATCTATGAATATTACTAGACTGTTCTCTGACATCTCTGGCAGCTGACTGTCTTGTGTAGGCGCCATTTTTTTTTCATTTAAGACTAGGAAATTTTGGTGCCTTTTCGCATAATGAACGTGATCAATTTAGCCAATCAATACGCGGCTTCGTCAACATGTCGACGAAGCAATCGTTCGCCCGAATTTGGCTCGCCGATACCCCCCGAGATGTCGCTTGTCGAGCAATAGATCGCCCGGTTAAGCGCGAAAACGACGAAAGGCGAGCAATTTACGAAGCGAACCCTTGCTTGGGCTGTTCGGCGAAGTACAATTCGGGCAATTAAGAACATGCTTTAAAGAGATCACGTGATACTGCATTGCCGGCAAAATCCATTTTTTTTGGCTGAGCTGCGTGCGTCAGTGAGAGGCATTTATTTCAATTTTAAATATTTTGATCAATTTTTATGGTTACGATGCAAATGTGTTCATTAAGAAAAAAAATACAGATTTGTCAAACAAGAATTAACATTCTGATAGATATTTATGTGGGCAATGGTAATAGATATCTAAGTTTGACCTACTTAATCATGGCAGTGTGTCGTTTGGAGGCTTTGTGAACAAGGTTATGTTGGGGTAAAACAGGACAAAACAATGGGGCAAAATGGGAAAATACGGTTAACTCAATAAATCATTTGTGTTTCTTTTGAAACAAACAAATCTCATCTTTTTTTTGTTGTGTCATTATTGTCCACCACTTGCTTGTTCTGTACACAGAATGTCGTTTACATGTCAATGTTATCTTTGATACGACAGGGTTTTTTCCCTTAAGTATCTCGTTTTACCCCAGGTTCCCCTACTCTGAGAGTGCAGAAAACTGGGTAGCCTTTCAATTACTGTAACAGGCGGGCACACTACAGCTGTGCAGGTCTGGATGAAAGAAACATAGCCCCAGTTTTCGTTTGTGAACTCTGCGACGACTGACATTTGATTTAGCATACCCCCAGCGTATGTCTCGTTTTACCCCAGGCATGGGGCAAAACGGGAAAATACGGTTAGCCCAACAAATCATTTGTGTCTCTGTTGAAACTAACAAATCTCATCTTTTTTTGTTGTGACATTGTTGTCCACTACTTGCTTGTTCAGTACACAGAATGTCGTTTACATGTCAATGTTATCTTTGATACGACAGGGTTTTTTCCCTTAAGTATCTCGTTTTACCCCAGGTTCCCCTAATCGTATCTGGTCAACTTATCTGCATGTTTAACTTATTCAACAATAAATTATCTTCAGATATTCTAAACTAAAATGTCACGTGATGCTTTAATTGCATTCTGTTTTTAGAATCTCCAAAAAACACAATATATCATATAAATGATATTTTATATAGAAATAATAAAATGATACTGTGTTCAAGGGAAGTAGCTCTTTTGAATTTAACTAGAGATCAATTTAATATCATAATGTCCCTTTTTTTAAAACCATTCTTTTTCAAATTACTTTCAAATCATTTCATTAAAGATTTGAACTAAATAAAAACAATCTTTGATCATCGATATAAACCGTATTTAACTAATATAAAGCATTTTTTTGGTGAGTTATGTATTGTGATCATAATAAATCCAATTCGCTGTAAACTATTAATTATTCGTTTTTTAAGACTTGTTTTTTCAAAATAAATAAATAAAAATGCTTTGATGATTCTCATTTCTCTCTCTCTCTCTCTCTCTCTCTCTCTCTCTCTCTCTCTCTCTCTCTCTCTCTCTCTCTCTATATATATATATATATATATATATATATATATATATATATATATATATATATATATATATATATATATATATATAAAGACAGTGTTAAGCCCCGCGAGGATCCCCATTGGTCAATTTGAAAACACGTGTGTCACTGACCTATCTAGGCATAGCCCAATATACCGTCTAATAATTTTTCACATCGGACATGTGTCTTCGAGTTCAGTGGTAAACGTAGTGGACTGCTATACGGGCGACCAGGGTTCGATTCTCCAGTTAGACTATACTTTTTTTTTTCGACAATTAATTTTTCAAACTTTTAAAAACAAAAGACATTGTAAATCTATAGGCAATATAGATTTTGTTAAATAAAAAAATTACAATATTTATTTACTTTCCTAAAAGTATTCAGTAAGTGTAGTTTATAAATGTGTTATCTGCACCCCAGACAGTCCTTTTTTTTTTCACCCGGGCAACGCCGGGCAATGTAGCTTGTATATATATATATATATATATATATATATATATATATATATATATATATATATATATTGTTACGTCCACATGGGTCCTTAGTTGTGTGTCTATGTTCTTCTTTACAATAATAATTATAATAACTCAAGCCACTCAGAGTACGTTTGAAAGTAGAATTCAATTCTTAAATTTATGTACAGCATAAACAAATCCAACGCAACAAATTAACAGCAAAAGCCGATCTAAAATGCAGAAAGTATTAGAAATGGATTTTCCCGAAGCCTTCCGAATGCAAAAGAAATTGCATGCTAGTTAGTAGAAGAAACTTCTAGAAATCACAATTGTATTACGTCATAAATATCTTTAAATTAAAATAAACATACTCTCTGCGCCAAAATCAAATGTCAATAAACAACTCTACTAGAACTAGCAAAATAATCTTAAACACAATTTATAAACTATTATTATATGAAGACTCCACTGAAAGAACGCACATAGTCACAGATTTTCTTTTTTGAGAAAATTGAATTTTAAACTTTGAAGACTTACCAAAGAAATACTTATAAAAATATTAAAATAAATTTTATATCTACTAAAAGGCCATTCATTTGTGAATAAAAAAAACTGAAAACCAATGATTTTTATGCACAAATAAAACTTTTATGGTCAAATTTCGGAACACACCTTAAATTGGACTACGTGCGTTCTTCCAAAGTATTCAGAAATGTTATAGTTTTTTTTGTCAAATAACAATAAAAATTTACCAAATAAGTCTTTAGATTATTGTTAATACTTTGCTTTAGTATTTTAAAATGTAAAAAAGTAGAAATCTTGTTGTTCAAATCTTCTTTTTTTCTCTTTTCAATTTTTGCTGATTTGACATAAATTGGCAACCTTCCTTCTTCATGTGACATTGTTTTAAAACATTCCAGCCCTTTAAAAAACATTTGTAAAGAATGAAATAATTTTGAGGCAGTTTTATATACTAATATTAAAAGAAATTAAAGAAAATAAACCAGATGTTATACAGAGACAAATATAATTATGAAGAAATATATTGTAGGCCTACATGCTCATATTTATTATCTCTCTAAACATTTGGGTAATTCTACCCACCCTTCACCCGCACATACCCTCATTATTGGGTTAACATTTAGAAATAAGAAAATATAAAATCAAAATTAATAATGATAAAACTAGATTCTATAGGCATATGTTACTAAAATAATTGAAGGCTTAATAAGATCTAGTCTAGTCATAATGGAACAGCGAATGCAACTTGCTTATGAATATTTAAAACAGTGTTATATATATAGTTATCTATAATACTTGTAACTAGCCTGTTAAGTAAGTTTTGATTGTTAGGTTGTTCCAAACATTATCATAAAATGTTTCAAAGAAAGCTTCAATGATTTCTTTCTTAGGCTTAATTATACTGTTATAGCCTAGACTAGGCCTATATTATGCTTTCGGTGAACTAAAACAGTGTAGGCCTGGCCGTAATCATTAGGCTTAGGGATATGTAAGTGGGTCTTTTAATATAAATTATTGATTTTTAACAGTTTTTAAATTCACCAAGTGTTTAACTGTAGGTATGATTTCCTTATTTATTTTTAATGATCATTATAATTCATCGAAACATTCAACTTCAACCATAATCCATGAATGAAGCTTATAGTTATAGCCACTAGTCTATGCTCTTTTTTTTCAATTGTTAACACCAACAACATTAATATTGCTTCAATAAGGGCTTCCATGATTTTTTTGGCACGAATTATTCATGTTTTCTTTTAATTATTTAGGATTTGTGTGTTTTTAAATTTGATTTTTAACCTATCGATAAAATTACGAGTCGGCCATGTTGCTATGATAATAATAAACAACGCGAAGCGACAAAAAAAGACGATTAGCCAATTTGCGTCAGGTGACAAAAACAATCAGGATTATGCACGTTTTATCAAAGTAAACAATGAACTACACATCTTTTTATCAAAGGATTTTTTTTTTCTGTGTCTAATATCTCCGTTACTTGATCGATTTAGATCCTGAGAGTTGGTCACAATGTAGAGAGACATATGACAAATAACACAGGAGTTATAACTCAAAATTTTCCAAAATGTGACTACGTGCGTTCTTTCAGTGGAGTCTTCATATGTATACACTTAAAACAATATATAAACTTACATACATCAGCCTGATAGACATTTTAATTATATACCATTTTGATACAGTTTCCTAAAAAGACGATATAGTAGTAGTATAAATCAATACTATAAAGTTCGCGTTAGAATGTAGTTAATGTTTAATATTTACATCGTTATATCTTTTACTAACATAATTTGTACATGCATTTTTTGGACGCCAGGATTAACGCGTGTTCTTGATTTTACTCAGCATTTAGGGCCTATATCTATTTTATGTTGGCTGCTGACCATTGTGCTAGTCACAGCATCCCTTTTCTGCACCCCCCCCACTAGTATTATTGACCAACATAGCTTGAAAGAGATACTTTAAATTTACTTCTAATGACACCTAGATCTAGTTGTTCCTAAATGTTTCTTGACCGATACAGGGAATATGTCATCATTTATTTTGTCAGCAAATCCTATCAACACATTAACAGCTCCAAATTATAAATCTTTGAAAAATAATACATAATTGATATCGAGGGATTAATAATATATTCTTCTAAGTAAGTATTTGTTTTCAAACTGCATTGAGTATTTGGACGTAAGGTAGACACGACTTAAAGACTTGGCAATATAGTATTCTTTTCTTTCATAGCTACTAAAATTTACAAATAAACTACACTGAAAGTTAAATAAATATTGAAAGTAAGGCTTAGGCTACTCGTTAACATTATATATATCTATATCTCTGTGTACAATTGTCATGCTTAACCATTAGGTTTGAATTTTCTATATCATCATACAATCTCACCTTTTAAATCTACCTAGACGATCCATGTGTGGTCTCCCTTCACATAGCGTCGCCTGCCATTTGTCTGTACAACCTTACCAGTGTGGACCTCTTCAGTGAGACGGG
The DNA here is from genome assembly GCA_949126835.1 of Anisus vortex. Classification (NCBI taxonomy): domain Eukaryota; kingdom Metazoa; phylum Mollusca; class Gastropoda; family Planorbidae; genus Anisus; species Anisus vortex. The sequence goes on from OX421500.1 coordinate 21,857,191, forward strand.
TGACGTCTTGGTCAGTACCAATCTGAGTGACCAGAACCTGGACAAAATGCAACAAGATTTGGGAAGGTCAGGCTCACTGAGTGTTCAAGCAGTCTTTCAGGCGGCACCCTCCATAGTAAGCATCAATCAAATGAAAATATTTCCATTAGCTTAGTTTTTGGTAACAGCAAATGTCTTTAACTGCATAAATGGTCTAACATTTTTACTAGTCAAATTCCAAGCCTAAACAAGCCTTTTTTAACACTATAACATTTTGTTTATTTCAGCCATTTTTCTTATGTCTAAGAGGATTTGATGTCAAAGGATTTCCGTTTCAAAGGTTGAGCAATCTGAAAATTGTTCCACGGATGTTTGCGATTTCGATTCAACAAAATATGACACTGAGTATGATATGTATTTTACTCTATGTATAAAATATTTAAAAGCTGATGATGGACATCAATGGGATAGATTGGCAAGAACCATGTCCGTCAAACTTTAATTTTCCCAACTTGTATTGGGCACAGAGAAAACTATGAAAATCACCCTTATTAAAACCCAAAGTTATGAAGATGAAATCACCCTTATTAAAACCCAAAGTTATGAAGATGAAATCACCCTTATTAAAACCCAAAGTTATGAAGATGAAATCACCCTTATTAAAACCCAAAGTTATGAAGATGAAATCAGCCTTATTAAAACCCAAAGTTATGAAGATGAAATCACCCTTATTAAAACCAAAAGTTATGAAGATGAAATCACCCTTATTAAAACCCAAAGTTATGAAGATGAAATCACCCTTATTAAAACCCAAAGTTATGAAGATGAAATCACCCTTATTAAAACCCAAAGTTATGAAGATGAAATCACCCTTATTAAAACCCAAAGTTATGAAGATGAAATCACCCTTATTAAAACCCAAAGTTTTGAAGATGAAATCACCCTTAGTAAAACCCAAAATTTTGAAGCTGAAATCACCCTTATTAAAACCCAAAGTTTTGAAGATGAAATCACGATTATTAAATCCCAAAGTTATGAAGATGAAATCAGCCTTATTAAAACCCAAAGTTATGAAGATGAAATCACCCTTATTAAAACCAAAAGTTATGAAGATGAAATCACCCTTATTAAAACCCAAAGTTATGAAGATGAAATCACCCTTATTAAAACCCAAAGTTATGAAGATGAAATCAGCCTTATTAAAACCCAAAGTTATGAAGATGAAATCACCCTTATTAAAACCCAAAGTTATGAAGATGAAATCACCCTTATTAAAACCCAAAGTTATGAAGATGAAATCACCCTTATTAAAACCCAAAGTTATGAAGATGAAATCAGCCTTATTAAAACCCAAAGTTATGAAGATGAAATCACCCTTATTAAAACCAAAAGTTATGAAGATGAAATCACCCTTATTAAAACCCAAAGTTATGAAGATGAAATCACCCTTATTAAAACCCAAAGTTATGAAGATGAAATCACCCTTATTAAAACCCAAAGTTATGAAGATGAAATCACCCTTATTAAAACCCAAAGTTATGAAGATGAAATCACCCTTATTAAAACCCAAAGTTTTGAAGATGAAATCACCCTTAGTAAAACCCAAAATTTTGAAGCTGAAATCACCCTTATTAAAACCCAAAGTTTTGAAGATGAAATCACGATTATTAAATCCCAAAGTTATGAAGATGAAATCAGCCTTATTAAAACCCAAAGTTTTGAAGATGAAATCACCCTTATTAAAACCCAAAGTTTTGAAGATGAAATCACCCTTAGTAAAACCCAAAGTTATGAAGATGAAATCACCCTTATTAAAACCCAAAGTTATGAAGATGAAATCACCCTTAGTAAAACCCAAAGTCTTGAAGATGAAATCACCCTTATTAAAACCCAAAGTTATGAAGATGAAATCACCCTTATTAAAACCCAAAGTTATGAAGATGAAATCACCCTTATTAAAACCCAAAGTTATGAAGATGAAATCACCCTTATTAAAACCCAAAGTTATGAAGATGAAATCAGCCTTATTAAAACCCAAAGTTATGAAGATGAAATCACCCTTATTAAAACCCAAAGTTATGAAGATGAAATCACCCTTATTAAAACCCAAAGTTATGAAGATGAAATCACCCTTATTAAAACCCAAAGTTATGAAGATGAAATCACCCTTATTAAAACCCAAAGTTATGAAGATGAAATCACCCTTATTAAAACCCAAAGTTATGAAGATGAAATCACCCTTATTAAAACCCAAAGTTTTGAAGATGAAATCACCCTTAGTAAAACCCAAATTTTGAAGCTGAAATCACCCTTATTAAAACCCAAAGTTTTGAAGATGAAATCACGATTATTAAATCCCAAAGTTATGAAGATGAAATCAGCCTTATTAAAACCCAAAGTTTTGAAGATGAAATCACCCTTATTAAAACCCAAAGTTTTGAAGATGAAATCACCCTTAGTAAAACCCAAAGTTATGAAGATGAAATCACCCTTATTAAAACCCAAAGTTATGAAGATGAAATCACCCTTAGTAAAACCCAAAGTCTTGAAGATGAAATCACCCTTATTAAAACCCAAAGTTATGAAGATGAAATCACCCTTATTAAAACCCAAAGTTATGAAGATGAAATCACCCTTAGTAAAACCCAAAGTTATGAAGATGAAATCACCCTTATTAAAACCCAAAGTTATGAAGATGAAATCACCCTTATAAAACCCAAAGTTATGAAGATGAAATCACCCTAATTAAAACCCAAAGTTTTGAAGATGAAATCACCCTTTGTAAAACCCAAAGTTATGAAGATGAAATCACCCTTATTAAAACCCAAAGTTGTGAGGATGAAACTACCCTTATTAAAACCCAAAGTAAATTTCCCTGATGAACCTATCCAAATGTAGAAGTAAAATTCTATTTGTGAAGACTTTGAAATATATAACTATATGGACTAGCAAAGACAAACTATCTTCCATATTATCTGGCATCGTCCTCACTGACTTCCTCTTTACCCACTCAAACTATCTCTGCACCATTCCATCAAAAGACAACCCAGCTGCTGTTGATTTATTAGAATGACACTTTAATTTAATTATTTTTTTCTTCTAATAATTTGCAGACGTTTCTTGTATAAGTTATAAGACATTATTATTCTTTAGGTATTTAAAAAGGTGTTTTCATCTCTATGTTTTTTTCTTTTTAGATTTTTAGTTCTTACGCTCGTTAAAATGACGGAGAAAAATATAAATTTTTTGTTTACTTGTGTTTATTTGAAATATTTGTATTATCTATTATTGTATGTATACAATTTGTCGGGAAAGTGTAATTACTGTAAAACTCTATATTTGATTGAAACAAAGCTCATTCTCATGTTTGACAATTTTACTGAAACAAAGGCAACGCCGATCTAGTGACCTTTAACCTGTTGGTGAAAACAATATAAATACTTGCAATTAAACAATAGGGTCACAACTTTTATCTTATATAGATATATATATTTATACCGTTGGTCGTATTTAAACGACTTTGATTTTAAAATCCTTACTTCTGAGTGATTTTACTAATGGTCAAACTGTTGCATTTTGTTAAAGGGATTTAAGAATTAAGTCGTTGGCTTTTCGTAGCTAGTTTAGGCAACCCATTATATGCCCGATCACATCTGGGAAAGAAACATTACGAATATGTTTGAGTCTAAACTGAATATACAATAAATAAACGTGTTTCTGCTTCCTACCAGTTTCACCATTCTCCCCCAGAAGGAACACCACGTTTTTGTTCTGGCTCAGAAACGCAGACAAAGACGCCATCTTTAAGATCTCTGTTCGTTTTGACAATGAGGTAAGATCAGATATCCGCAAAGGCGTAGCCAGGATTTCGAGGTTGATAGGGGGAGGGGGGAGTGCGAAGTAGGGCGGTAAGAGGATATGTCAGAAAACAGTGTACCTTATGGGAAGGGGGCAATTGGGGGGGGGGGGCGATAGAGCACGTTACTGTGCAGTTACAAGTTAATTTAAAAATGGTGCATAATTTTAAACTAAACAGTTATCTCATAAAGTAATAATCAATAGTTTAAACGCACAATTATTTTTTCTTAAGTACTATTTTCTAAAGAAAATATTGGCTTGAGGCAAAATATATAGATGTAGGCTAATTACTCTCAGCGTTTAAGTTAAAAAAATAACACAGCACTGACTCAGTAGGCGGCAAATAAAAAACAATGGCATAGCAGAGCTTGCTCAAAAGTATATCTATGGAAAGCCAAACTTGTCACAATTTAGAATGTCTTAAGATGGCAATAAATTAATATACAAATAAAAACATAGCAAATACATACGTTTTCTTTTTAAAGAAAAAAAAATAGGAGGAGAGTTTACGTGAGATTTCGGGGAGGGGGGGGGGGGACACATGCTACGCCTATGATAACCCAGCTTTCATAAAGTAAGATAAAAAAAAATTACAGCGAAGAACGGAAACCATTAAAATATTTATCTTCCAAAACACAACTTATAGCTCTTTATTAAATCCGATATTGTCTCCAAGGGGAAATAATACGGTAAATTTTTTTAAAAGATAAATTAAGATTATTGTTCCTGCTCAAATTATAATGGATAAGAAATAAACAAAAATATCAAACTGTAAAAATAAAACTAAGCCAGAAGAAAAGTTTTTTAATGATGAATGTTCAATAGATTGTGTTTTTTACACTCTGCGTTAATTGTTTGATGTTTTTTTAAAAGCTTGTCACAGCCAAAGCTAGACCAAGTGTTATCAAGGTGGACCACAGACCTCCAGTGCCCATTTTAGTGACTGTTGTGGTCAGTCCAGCACTTCTCTATCCTGGCACTGTGTACGTTTGAACATTTTTATCATTTCACTTCTCTTTACTCTTTAGTTGCAAGTCCATGAATAAAAAAGATGACCATGAACCATCAACTGTTCAAAACCAAATTTAATACCCAGACATCACCAGTGGGAAAAGAGAAAAAAGCAGCTGAGCAAATACTCCACGACATGCCAGTCATAAACAGAACGAATCGACGATCCCTTTATTCATGATGAGTAGGATGGGGAAAAGCCGAATTTAGAGTTTCTATACTGGGATCTCGGAGAAAATTAATCTCAGCTGTCAGTACAAAAGAGGTTCAATTATCTCAACTGTCAGTACAATAAAAGTTCAATTATCTCAACTGTCAATACAATAGAGGTTCAATTATCTCAACTGTCAATACAATAGAGGTTCAATTATCTCAACTGTCAATACAATATAGGTTCAATTATCTCAACTGTCAGTACAATATAGGTTCAATTATCTCAACTGTCAGTACAATAGAGGTTCAATTATCTCAACTGTCAGTACAATAGAGGTTCAATTATCTCAACTGTCAATACAATTATAGGGGCTCCAGTATCTCATCTGTAACTACAATATTTGTTCAAGTACCTCATCTGTCAATACAATAAAGTTTCAACTATCTTATATGTCAACACAATACATGTACAAGTATCTCATCTGTCATTACAATAGATGTACAAGTATCTCAACTGTCAATACAATAGATGTACAAGTATCTCAACTGTCAATACAATAGATGTACAAGTATCTCAACTGTCAATACAATAGATGTACAAGTATCTCAACTGTCAATACAATAGATGTACAAGTATCTCAACTGTCAATACAATAGATGTACAAGTATCTCAACTGTCAATACAATAGATGTACAGGTATCTCAACTGTCAATACAATAGATGTACAAGTATCTCAACTGTCAATACAATAGATGTACAAGTATCTCAACTGTCAATACAATACATGTACAAGTATCTCAACTGTCAATACAATAGATGTACAGGTATCTCAACTGTCAATACAATAGATGTACAGGTATCTCAACTGTCAATACAATAGATGTACAAGTATCTCAACTGTCAATACAATAGATGTACAAGTATCTCAACTGTCAATACAATACATGTACAAGTATCTCAACTGTCAATACAATAGATGTACATGAATACTTGCTGTCAATACAATAGATGTACATGAATACTTGCTGTCAGTGCAATGGACTTTAAAGGCGGACCGAACTAAAATCACTCTAATCGTCTCGGAGAGACAACACAGGCCGAGATAACCATTGGTCTTGTCTAGACTTTAAATTAATAAATACAAACCTCAATTTACATGATATTTGGCAATGTGATACAAACCTCAATTTACATGACAATTGGCAATGTGATACAAACCTTGCCCCCTTCCCATTTTCCTCCCCCTCCCCCTTTTCCTACAAACAATGAACAATGCATGATTTCCTGCACCCAATTGAACGTTATAAACACGAATAATGAAAACAGTAAACTTTTATACTTTTATTTGCAATAGTAGGACCACGATTGATTGGGGCAGAAGAAATAAATAGTTAAATATTGATACATGTATATGTTTTTTTAAAGTGTCTACGGTAAAAGAAATTGCAGAGGATCAGTAAATTAAAGAATATAAAGATAAACACATTTCTTTACCGCAGCAAAAAAATAAAAATATGATTATCTTATTAAAAAAACCTTTCTCTCATAATTGTCTACTTAACAGAATTGAATGTTTGTGATCATTTTGATTTCAGACTCTTGAACATTACAGCGACTAGGACTTTAGATGGACTTTCTGAGCAGCTAATAGAATCTATAGAAGTAGTGCCAGAAATATATAGTTTGGATCACTCACCACCATTCTGCAGGTATACAAAATGGTCTTAACGTGTCCATATATGCCCTTAATTATTTAATGAAAATCTGATTGCAAATCACACATTAAAAAAAATTCTTCTTGTTGTTTAATTAACTTAATTTCAGAAGGTGATTAGATTAAACTATTGTCTAGCTTAATTTATATTGTAGAAGTAATCAAAGAGTAAACTAATATTTTAATTTTCGCTAATTAATGTTAAGAATATAGAATTATTATAATTCTCTAATAAATTTTTTTTTTTCGATGGCGACACCAACCTGTATAACTCTGTGCAGGCTGACTTTATCAAGCGGTGGCTGTAGACTGGACCAGGCCTGCCATTTGCAGGAGTGGGGTGTGGAGGTGTCGGTTCTAGACCTGATGACGGGGGTGTCCTCCGCCGAGTTTGTCAACACACCAAATGGAGCGATAACGGACGTGCAGATGACCTTCTTAGGCAACAACGGAACGGCAACGGCAAAATACAGGTAATGGGTCAAATAATTAGACTTAGTAAATAATCTCAGAAGAAAATAAATGAAATAAAGTGGTCCATCTAAATTAGATTAAATAAAATGAGTCAAAATTATGTTAAATAACTTGTGTAGATAACAAAAGACCATTGTTGAAAATAATACTAAGAGACAACAGTGATATATAAAACGAATATAATATAATAGATAAGAGTTATTGTTAAAGATATTACCAAATTGAGAAATGGCGCTTACTGGACTCAAACCACCAACTGCTAACTTTCACCACAATAGAATGCCGTTACCGAACTAACAACTGCTAACTTTCACCACAATAGAATGCCGTTACTGAACTAACAACTGCTAACTTTCACCACAATAGAATGCCGTTACCGAACTAACAACTGCTAACTTTCACCACAATAGAATGCCGTTACCGAACTAACAACTGCTAACTTTCACCACAATAGAATGTCGTTACCGAACTAACAACTGCTAACCTTCACCACAATAGAATGCCGTTACTGAACTAACAACTGCTAACTTTCACCACAATAGAATGCCGTTACCGAACTAACAACTGCTAACTTTCACCACAATAGAATGCCGTTACCGAACTAACAACTGCTAACTTTCACCACAATAGAATGCCGTTACTGAACTAACAACTGCTAACTTTCACCACAATAGAATGCCGTTACTGAACTAACAACTGCTAACTTTCACCACAATAGAATGCCGTTACCGAACTAACAACTGCTAACTTTCACCACAATAGAATGCCGTTACCGAACTAACAACTGCTAACTTTCACCACAATAGAATGCCGTTACCGAACTAACAACTGCTAACTTTCACCACAATAGAATGCCGTTACCGAACTAACAACTGCTAACTTTCACCACAATAGAATGCCGTTACCGAACTAACAACTGCTAACTTTCACCACAATAGAATGCCGTTACCGAACTAACAACTGCTAACTTTCACCACAATAGAATGCCGTTACCGAACTAACAACTGCTAACTTTCACCACAATAGAATGCCGTTACCGAACTAACAACTGCTAACTTTCACCACAATAGAGTGCCGTTACCGAACTAACAACTGCTAACTTTCACCACAATAGAATGCCGTTACCGAACTAACAACTGCTAACTTTCACCACAATAGAATGCCGTTACCGAACTAACAACTGCTAACTTTCACCACAATAGAATGCCGTTACCGAACTAACAACTGCTAACTTTCACCACAATAGAATGCCGTTACCGAACTAACAACTGCTAACTTTCACCACAATAGAATGCCGTTACCGAACTAACAACTGCTAACTTTCACCACAATAGAATGCCGTTACCGAACTAACAACTAGTAACTTTCACCACAATAGAATGCCTTTAGCGAACTAACAACTGCTAACTTTCACCACAATAGAATGCCGTTACCGAACTAACAACTAGTAGCTTTCACCACAATAGAATGCCGTTACCGAACTAACAACTAGTAACTTTCACCACAATAGAATGCCGTTACCGAACTAACAACTGTTAACTTTCACCACAATAGAATGCCGTTACCGAACTAACAACTGCTAACTTTCACCACAATAGAATGCCGTTACCGAACTAACAACTGCTAACTTTCACCACAATAGAATGCCGTTACCGAACTAACAACTAGTAACTTTCACCACAATAGAATGCCGTTACCGAACTAACAACTAGTAACTTTCACCACAATAGAATGCCGTTACCGAACTAACAACTAGTAACTTTCACCACAATAGAATGCCGTTACCGAACTAACAACTAGTAACTTTCACCACAATAGAATGCCGTTACCGAACTAACAACTAGTAACTTTCACCACAATAGAATACCGTTACCGAACTAACAACTGCTAACTTTCACCACAATAGAATGCAGTATATTACACAGTATATTACACAGTATATTACACAGTATATTACACAGTATATTACACAGTATATTACACAGTATATTAAACAGTATATTACACAGTATATTACACAGTATTTTACACAGTAAATTACACAGTAAATTACACAGTATATTACACAGTACATTACACATTATATTACACAGTATATTACACAGTATATTAAACAGTATATTACACAGTATATTACACAGTATATTACACAGTATATTACACAGTATATTACACAGTAAATTACACAGTATATTACACAGTACATTACACATTATATTACACAGTATATTACACAGTATATTAAACAGAACATTACACAGTATATTACACAGTATATTACACAGTATATTTTACAGTATATTACACAGTAAATTACACAGTACATTACACAGTACATTACACAGTACATTACACATTACATTACACAGTATATTACACAGTATATTAAACAGTATATTACACAGTATATTACACAGTAAATTACACAGTATATTACACAGTATATTACACAGTATATTACACAGTAAATTACACAGTATATTACACAGTATATTACACAGTATATTACACAGTATATTACACAGTATATTAAACAGTACATTACACAGTACATTACACAGTACATTACACAGTATATTACACAGTATATTACACAGTATATTGCACAGTATATTGCACAGTATATGCACAGTATATTGCACAGTATATTACACAGTATATTACACAGTATATTGCACAGTATATTACACAGTATATTAAACAGTATATTAAACAGTATATTACACAGTATATTACACAGTAAATTACACAGTATATTATACAGTATATTACACAGTATATTACACAGTATATTACACAGTATATTACACAGTATATTAAACAGTATATTACACAGTATATTACACAGTAAATTACACAGTATATTACACAGTATATTACAGAGTATATTACACAGTATATTACACAGTAAATTACACAGTATATTTCACAGTATATTACACAGTATATTACACAGTATATTACACAGTATATTACACAGTATATTAAACAGTACATTACATAGTGCATTACACAGTACATTACACAGTATATTACACAGTATATTACACAGTATATTACACAGTATATTACACAGTATATTACACAGTATATTACACAGTATATTACACAGTATATTAAACAGTATATTACACAGTATATTACACAGTATATTAAACAGTATATTACACAGTATATTACACAGTATATTACACAGTATATTACACAGTATATTACACAGTATATTAAACAGTACATTACACATTATATTACACAGTATATTACACAGTATATTCGGCCAAAGGCAAACAACGAGAACTGTGTGGTCAGCACTAGGGATTTGGATTGACCATCAAGCAATAAAAGCACGTGCTTAGAGTGTCAATGGAGTTTGGGGGACCATAAACATTTTCCATAGCGCAGGAATCCATAATAGTCCGCGTTATTGCGTTTGGATCAAATGGTGACTTCTAGACTTTTAAAACTACTGACAGAACCTTTCTTACAGCATATAAAACGTACTGAAGTCTTTACAGTTCGTTCTTTTCCATTTGTAGTTTCTTGTTTTCATTGTTTAAAATGCACTTGTGTTGATACAATCACACGAGGAAATGTTTATCTGGGTTTTGGGACTTTGCCACCGTCTTCAATGATATGTATAGAGTTCCTTGGGATACATATATATATATATATATATATATATATATATATATATATATATATATATATATATATATATATATATATATATATATATGTGTGTGTGTGTGTGTGTGTGTGTATTGTTAGGCAGTAATAATCGAGCACAATTAATAAGATGGTATAGACTCTGTATTTAAGATAACTGATGCAGGCAAAACATATGATACTTAGACACATGTTTCCATACTTAGTTTTGTCTTGTACTATGCCGTGGTCACACAAAACTGGTGAAGGCTGCTTTACCGGCCCTATGGATCAATTCGGTCCGACGGGATACTTTAATTTACTATACTAGCATTATATTATGCAATTGTTGTAATTATTTTATTGTTTAAAAAAGACACTTTTTAAATGGACAAACAATTTAGGTAAGAACGGTTTATTTACCTGTTTAACGTAAAAAAAAAGTAAAGTATCCCGTCGGAACAAATTTATCCATAGGGCGGGTGAAGCAGCCTTCACCAGTTTCCGTGGCCACAGCATACTAGGTGAGTGGTCTTTGATATAATGAACAAATAACATGTGTCCAAAAAAAATCTTCTAATTTATATTAAAATTATTATACACTAGATATAACCTTTTATGTAAAATGTATATAATGATTGGCTATAGACCGATGCAAAAAATAAAAGATTAATATCACAAACATGTTAATTTTTATTTATATAAAACGCTTTATAAAGCACCATTACTTTTGGCCTTGGTCTTGCTACGGCGCTAACAAAAATATCTTATAAACATAATAAAGTAGAGCAGGTTAACTTTCAGGCTGTTGGCACGCTGAATGATTTAGGAATCCTAGTATGGCACGCTATTAACAAAAGGTTGCCGACCTCTGTACTATACCATGTCAAACAATGCCGTCCAGACATTTAATGCTACTGTCATATATTGGTAGTTCATATTGGTAGTTCCAAGTATTGGAACACACAATGTTTATTCCCCCCTCTTTTTCTCCATACACACGATTTTGTGGGCGGGGCTTAGTCTTTCCAATTCCTTGACTTTTAGTACGAAGTCGAAAGATTCTTGGTAATTTTGGTATTCCGTGTTGACCTCAAATTCTTGGAGTAGCTAGGAATGGTTAATTATTTCTGCATGGGGGAGTTCATATCATTTTTATTGTGAGTTTTGTAATGATACCATTATTTTCACCCCTCATAGTAATGGGTCTGTCCCTCGCACCACTTTAATAGTATTTAATGATTTGTTTGTCTGAAAGTCAGTGAGTTTCGAGATAATTTCTTTTGAAGACGCTTTTGTTTGCACTATTTTATTCTAACTGTACATAATCTTCATATTATATATATATGGACAGATCACCTTAATTTAATTATCAACAACATTTACACTGAAGCTTCCTCGTCAAGTTAATATTCTATTGTGTTGTTTACAATTCTATAATATTTATTTACTACTCTAACTTCAAGGAAAGGAACTGTTAGAACGCAAATCCTGAGTTTGTGCCCAGTACCATAAGGAGAGTTCGTGTAATACTGAAACATAAATCATAATAACTAAGTCTACCCTAGGACCAACGAGAATTATCAATGATATCTACACGGCTCTGGCCACAAGGGGATTGTGGACGTAACACTACCCAAAAGGAAATAATGTATGTGCATGTTTCAAATAATGACCAACAAAAATGTAATTAAAACCAACACACTGGAGCAATGCCCCACTCTAGGTAACCGACAACTCTGTCAGTTTACTCGGGACGCCATGATAAAAAAAAAACACCAGAAAATACACCAATTTTTACATTTGGTAATATTTTCACTTTAAAAATGTTGTTATACGTAAATTTAAAAGTGACACCGGAAAATCGTATTTGTTTACATTTCTTGCAAGAATATGCTAAAATCAATACGTTCTGATTTAGTTAGATTGCGTAAGAAATGTATAAAGTGACTGTAGCTAATTTAGAATAATTCAAGCAGGTAAGAACACACAAACAAACACACACACACCAAGACCAAGTTTTGACCTATGCGCCAAATCCCATTGGTCTGTTGTAGATTAGCCTATGTCCACATACTACCCTCACGCCATAACTAATTACTCTCCGAAAATGTTCACTTCATGAAAAAAAAAATATGCGTGTTAGAAAAACTTTGACCGGATTTTTTTGTCGGCAAATCTGAGACCTAAAAAAAAAGCTGGGATGCTGCCGACGAAGTGGATTAGATAAATGTTTTATAGTTTTCTTGTCTGACGCAACTTAATGATTTCGATCTCAATAGGTCCTTAGTCTGTCTGTGAGGCAATAATTTAATTAGTATCTTGGATTCTGCAAGGATGTGGGCGGTCTGGTGGACAGCTTTATATCTTAGAGAGAGAGAGAGAGAGAAATATGTATATATAATTTGCCTATCTTACTGTCTATCCGTTCGTCAACTTGTCACTTTGTGTACCTGCCTACCTGTCTAACTGCCTTCTCTATCTATATGTCTGCTAAATCTGTAATATATTATCAATCCCTCTATCTATACATCCATTTATCTATATATCCATCTATTTATCCACCTTTAAGCTATCTTTCTGTTTATCTACTATCTATCTATCCCTTATCTCTCTCTATATCCCTTTGTCTGTCAGTCTGTATCTTGTGTTTTTCTTCCGTCCGTTTCACATGTCACCCAGTTTGTCTCCCTATCTACATCAACCCATTAACTCCTAAGGAACTGACAGTCTACGTACAAATATAATTACAGTCTAGGTACAAATATAATTACAGTCTACGTACAAATATAATTACAGTCTACGTACAAATATAATTACAGTCTAGGTACAAATATAATTACTATCTATGATTACCAGCCACTTGCAGTAAAAAAAATATTTTTTTAATTTCCCGTTGACTTGCTTTAAAAAAAAAACATCCCACACATGTATTACTTAGATCTATTCTTTCGGGCAGCCCTTCAATTATCTAACAGAATCTGGTCAAATATGACATTGTGTACACGAGGCTCCCCCCTGTGTACTAGAACTATCCACTGTTCTCTGTTACCTAGATACCTCCCCTCCTCCACTGTGTACTAGAACTATCCACTGTTCTCTGTTACCTAGATACCTCCCCTCCTCCACTGTGTACTAGAACTATCCACTGTTCTCTGTTACCTAGATACCTCCCCTCCTCCACTGTGTACTAGAACTATCCACTGTTCTCTGTTACCTAGATACCTCCCCTCCTCCACTGTGTACTAGAACTATCCACTGTTCTCTGTTACCTAGATACCTCCCCTCCTCCACTGTGTACTAGAACTATCCACTGTTCTCTGTTACCTAGATACCTCCCCTCCTCCACTGTGTACTAGAACTATCCACTGTTCTCTGTTACCTAGATACCTCCCCTCCTCCACTGTGTACTAGAACTATCCACTGTTCTCTGTTACCTAGATACCTCCCCTCCTCCAATATGTCCAAAGTTCAATGTGGTTTCCTTATCCATTACAGAGTATTTGATAAACAGGGAATAATTTCATAACGATTTGTATAGCACATCTCTCCACGCAATCACATTTAGCTAGTTGAGTTCGCTTTATTTCTGAAATTCCAGGCACGGAGTTTGGAGAACTGGGGCAGCAAACAAACATTAGTTGAGGTAGAAGTTTTTAAAACACTTCTTGGGGGAGCCCTAAACAAACACTAGTTGAGGTAGAAGTTTTTAAAACACTTCTTGGGGGAGCCCTAAACAAACACTAGTTGAGGTAGAAGTTTTTAAAACACTTCTTGGGGGAGCCCTAAACAAACACTAGTTGAGGTAGAAGTTTTTAAAACACTTCTTGGGGGAGCCCTAAACAAACACTAGTTGAGGTAGAAGTTTTTAAAACACTTCTTGGGGGAGCCCTAAACAAACATTAGTTGAGGTAGAAGTTTTTAAAACACTTCTTGGGGGAGCCCTAAACAAACACTAGTTGAGGTAGAAGTTTTTAAAACACTTCTTGGGGGAGCCCTAAACAAACACTAGTTGAGGTAGAAGTTTTTAAAACACTTCTTGGGGGAGCCCTAAACAAACACTAGTTGAGGTAGAAGTTTTTAAAACACTTCTTGGGGGAGCCCTAAACAAACACTAGTTGAGGTAGAAGTTTTTAAAACACTTCTTGGGGGAGCCCTAAACAAACACTAGTTGAGGTAAAAGTTTTTAAAACACTTCTTGGGGGAGCCCTAAACAAACACTAGTTGAGGTAGAAGTTTTTAAAACACTTCTTGGGGGAGCCCTAAACAAACATTAGTTGAGGTAGAAGTTTTTAAAACACTTCTTGGGGGAGCCCTAAACAAACACTAGTTGAGGTAGAAGTTTTTAAAACACTTCTTGGGGGAGCCCTAAACAAACACTAGTTGAGGTAGAAGTTTTTAAAACACTTCTTGGGGGAGCCCTAAACAAACACTAGTTGAGGTAGAAGTTTTTAAAACACTTCTTGGGGGAGCCCTAAACAAACACTAGTTGAGGTAGAAGTTTTTAAAACACTTCTTGGGGGAGCCCTAAACAAACACTAGTTGAGGTAGAAGTTTTTAAAACACTTCTTGGGGGAGCCCTAAACAAACACTAGTTGAGGTAGAAGTTTTTAAAACACTTCTTGGGGGAGCCCTAAACAAACACTAGTTGAGGTAGAAGTTTTTAAAACACTTCTTGGGGGAGCCCTAAACAAACACTAGTTGAGGTAGAAGTTTTTAAAACACTTCTTGGGGGAGCCCTAAACAAACACTAGTTGAGGTAGAAGTTTTTAAAACACTTCTTGGGGGAGCCCTAAACAAACACTAGTTGAGGTAGAAGTTTTTAAAACACTTCTTGGGGGAGCCCTAAACAAACACTAGTTGAGGTAGAAGTTTTTAAAACACTTCTTGGGGGAGCCCTAAACAAACACTAGTTGAGGTAGAAGTTTTTAAAACACTTCTTGGGGGAGCCCTAAACAAACACTAGTTGAGGTAGAAGTTTTTAAAACACTTCTTGGGGGAGCCCTAAACAAACACTAGTTGAGGTAGAAGTTTTTAAAACACTTCTTGGGGGAGCCCTAAACAAACACTAGTTGAGGTAGAAGTTTTTAAAACACTTCTTGGGGGAGCCCTAAACAAACACTAGTTGAGGTAGAAGTTTTTAAAACACTTCTTGGGGGAGCCCTAAACAAACACTAGTTGAGGTAGAAGTTTTTAAAACACTTCTTGGGGGAGCCCTAAACAAACACTAGTTGAGGTAGAAGTTTTTAAAACACTTCTTGGGGGAGCCCTAAACAAACACTAGTTGAGGTAGAAGTTTTTAAAACACTTCTTGGGGGAGCCCTAAACAAACACTAGTTGAGGTAGAAGTTTTTAAAACACTTCTTGGGGGAGCCCTAAACAAACACTAGTTGAGGTAGAAGTTTTTAAAACACTTCTTGGGGGAGCCCTAAACAAACACTAGTTGAGGTAGAAGTTTTTAAAACACTTCTTGGGGGAGCCCTAAACAAACACTAGTTGAGGTAGAAGTTTTTAAAACACTTCTTGGGGGAGCCCTAAACAAACACTAGTTGAGGTAGAAGTTTTTAAAACACTTCTTGGGGGACCCTTTGGTTTTACAATCCACCAATATCTGAAGGAAAGATGTTGCATACAAAGTATAGCCATGTGTAGGGTTTCAAAATTTACTTATCTAATTCACACATCTTGGCGAAGTCCATTCTATTTGACCATCAAGTACAGTAATATACATACAATTTATTTTAACGTAATGGGTGGCTAAATCACGGTAACTAACTGGAGACATCAACACCTAAGGAATGCCATATTGCTGTTACATTTTTAGAAGGAGCGTCTGTAAAATGTAGGATTGATTTAATCCTCGGATAAGCGTAAGACGCAAACATCTTCATTATAGAAGGAGCGTCTGTTACATGTAATATGGAAAATGTAGGACTGAAAAGTCTTCTTTTAGAAACAGCGTCTATAACATGTAAGAGCGCTTACCATTAAAAAAACTAAGGTCATGGATTAGAACATGATTTCTGTTCTAATGTCTGTATAAGCCTCAGTGAGCTTCAATTTAGTTATACAATTTAAGTCACGGTATGGATATTACGCACAATTAAGGCAAGGTATTGCTTATTTCATGAAGTAGACAACGGTATATATTATATACGGTATATATTATATATACATTTAAGTTGCCCTTATTTAATAAAAAAAAAAAAGGTTGTTTAGTTTATCGTAGTTTTTTTTTATTAACCAAAGATCTATATTCTATACCTATTAGACATATAAGTATACAAATAAACACCTGCCTCCAAACATAATATAATACACTTAATACTTCCCAGTGAGGGCAGGGTGGCCCAGGCAGCGCGTTCGACTAATGTACCGAATTTTTCCCGGGTCTGGAGGGTGTCCCTGAGTTTACCCAGCCCTGATAGATACCTGACCTTAGTTGGGGTAAAGTAAAGGCGGCTGTGCGTTGTGCTGGCTCAACAATCACCTTTGTATGCCGTCGCCACAGAAACTGGTGAACGCTGCTTCGCCGGCCCTATTATCAATTTGGTCCGATGTGTACTTCACTACTACTTTACAATACTACCCAATAGACCTTTTTAAAAACGATTTCATTCTTACATAATTTTTTACATATTAAAGATAACAGAGTAGGCCTATATCAAGAATGATTTTTTTAGCGAGTAAAACTTCTTACTATTAAACATGACTTTTGAACTGTGTCCAGTTCATGAACATCTATCCATGAACTGGGCAACGCCATGGGCATAACATGGACATTGTACTGTCTAATCAACTCCTGTAATTCACAAACATTAAATATAAATAATAGATTATTATTGTCTGCTTCCAGTTACATTTGCTGCAATACGATCGCGATCCTGGAGGTCAGAGACAATGCCAACAATTTTGGACGTTGTACATTCCTAGCACCGAAACTAGAATGTACGACAGTGGCACGAAACCATGCTGCAACGGTACTGAGAAACTCTATAGCTTTGGTCACTACCGCGTCGCAAGCTACAGAGAAACATCAGTTTGTTGCTGTGACATCAAAAAACACGGGCAACCCAGCTGTTCATGGACAAATTCCAGGCAGAACAATGGTAAGTTAATGACGAATGTAGTGTTAGTATGACTCATTCAACGGCTTCACAAAGCATACACCATCTACACTTTGTGTTTTACATGGAACTATTGGAGACGGTCTCCACATTTCCATGCTACAAAATCTAACTATTGTATAAACCAATAAGCTATAAACATGAAACACATTTTAATATCTAACAGAACTTCATCTAGTATAAATTATTTGTACTTCATCAGATACACATGAAGTATTTACTTAATGAAATTGACATCAAGAAGACGATTCACATTGCAAAAATAAATCAAGAAAATTATTCCGTGAATTCAAACATGTAAAATCCGTTTTGTATGTCGACATTTCAATTCAGTTCATATATTGCTAAACTTTTTTCTTTCCACAGAAGAGGAAAACAGAAAGCTGGGATGACGAGAAGTACAAATCTTTAAAGACGGACGCCATTATCATTGGCGCCGTTGCTGGAACTTCCGGTATGGCGATCATCCTCATTTGTGTAGTTTACAAATGTGCACAGGGAAAGTCTGGCGCCCGGTCCGGAAGGAGCACAAGCGATATCACCATGCGCAATAGCTGGGAGGGAAGTTTTGAAGAGATCTCAGGAACAGCGATGGATGGTTCTGACAACAGCGTAGATATAGAAATGGACGTTCGGGGATCCAACGACATCCCGGCAATAGATTATACACCTGGTGATAAATCTGAAATTTTGAAGACGCCGATGAGGGAAATGAACGAAACGCCAACAACAAGAAGCTACCGATCGCCATGTAAAAATGAAGACGAAGTAGATGTATCCCATTCTAGCCTTGTTGTAAAAGACAACAGCCACGGCTCTGGTGACGTAAGCAATGAAACATCCATGATTGAAAACAACACTGGGGAAACCTATAGAGCTATGGTAGAAATTCAAAAAAGGTTAGCACAAATGAATGTTAGGATGTTGAGATTAGCCGAGGTCTCTGATTACGACGATCGGCCGGAAAGCTCATATAATACTCAGCTTGTCCGTTGTAATCGCCTTTACAACGACGCTCTCCCCTGTTCGCCCTCGATAGGGGCGACAAGCCGAAATGTCACTCGCCAGTTCGATTCCAGTGCCTCTCGGAGTAATGAAGTTGACATCGACACGGAAAGCATTTCCGCTAGTAACCAGAGCCACTGGCCATCGATCGAAGTCTACTCAATACCATTACGAGACGGGGATAAAAATACATTTCCCAATCGGCAAATGGTGTACAGCAGTAGAAGACCACAACATGTGAATACCACTGACTTAAGTGGACTAAAAAGAACTGGACACTCGCAGAGCAACGACTTAAAACCTGCTGTTCGATTTAATGTCCAAGACTCGTCAACAAACGTTAAAGGTCGCGACTTCTGTTTGAGAAACGCTGGCACTAACACCAACAACATTAAAAGCCATAGAGCTACGCAAAGCCTAACCCTTCCTGGAATAAGAATCTCCAAACCAGAGCGACAATATTTCACGCCTGAACTACGCCGACATGTTTTAGAACAGAACATGAACATAGACACCAGACGGTGCTCGGCACCGGAAACACCCCTTCATGGTGCCAGAGTGCACCGCATTAAACCCGCATCAATTCAACCAATCAATAGCTTGGGTCTGGATAACGCACGTAGCGGGCGACAATTACATTCACACACAACCCAAACAGACGATATGAAAGGCGTTGGGCCGTATGAAATTTTAGTTCAGCCACCAAGAAATCATGAAGGCCCAACGGCTGAAGCGAGAAATTATGTGTATGAACTAGCAGAAGGGAGTGAAATGGAAATAACTCACGACCTTCGACACGTACGTGATAAACTGTATCGATTCCAGCAACTAATTGATCGTGAAATTGAAGAAAAGGGCCGAATTAGGGTAGATAGCGACACATCCATTAGTAGTGTAGAAGATGAAAACATATCAAGCTGAGCAAATACAATTTACCTTGTATGTCAGATGACATAAACATATATATATATATATATATATATATATATATATATATATATATATATATATATATATATATATATATATATATATATATATATATATATATATATATACTGGTATAACACATTCTCACATATATAATTTATTATAGTAAAGTCAATATTATACAACCCCTAAATACAACGATTTTCGTAAAAATCCCTTATATCAATTTTGGTGTTGCATTAGCCTTCCGAATATTTTGTTTCTTACTACTCACACACACACACATAAACACACACAGACACACATACACTATATATATATATATAGCTGAGTGGTGGTAATACATATGTATATAATAGTAATAACGGTCATTTTTATAGCGCTTCTATCCATTATTTTAAATTTAGTAAGCACAGTGCGCTCTTGGTGTGAATCGTGGTGGCAGTTGTATTAGCCTGTATTGCACAGGGCCACTAGCCAAATAGAAAGGTCTTTAATCTCTTTTTAAAAGCTATTTTGTCTCAAATTCTCTCAGTGTTTGAGGCAAGCTGTTCCATAATGAAGGCGCCACAGATTCAAATGAGCGTATTCCTATGTACTTCTTTTTGTGTCCAACCACATTGGGAATTGTAAAGAGTGACTGTTATGAAGAGCGCAGTTCCCTTGATGGTTCATTCTTTGATAAAAGTTCTTGAAAATAAGAAGGAGTAGTGCCATTTATATATCCTACGTAAGGGACATAATTTTGTGATTTATTCGCTTTATCACCCGCATCACCTGGAGCCAGTGGAGAACCCTTAGAGTTAAAGAGATATAATCCTGCCTCCTCAACCCCGAAAAAATGTGTGCCGCGGTGTCCTGCACTCTCTGTAGTCTCTGTAGCTGGTTTTGGGGCAAACCCCACAGGCAACTATTGCAGTAATCCAACCTTGACTGGATAAGAGAGACTGCTACGGTATTTGCCGTCCTCCTATTGAGTTGAGGTCGCAGCTGACCCAGGGTTAGTCTTGATATATGTTAGTCCTCTAAGTTTAAAACGTATTTAAAATGCCCACTATAGAGTGAAATGATTAAAACAGTTTAAAAATATTTTTGTGGGTTGTTATGAAATAAATTTTAAAAGAAAGTGTTGTCAAATGCAGCACGTCTATGTGCCAAGTTTCAGCCCCTTAGATCAGGTTATATACAAAAGCTTTGCAAAGTTAATATAAAAGATTTAAAATATTTCCAATAGGAATAGTAGTAAAGAACCCTTCGGACCAAACGTATCATAGGAATAGAATACCTTAGAACTCTTCTGCAAGCCTGATCAAAGGACTCGATAAAGAAAGTTTAGATAAAGTTTATCAAGATCACGATCTTCCCTTTGACCACGTCAACTTGAATAGTTTATTTCCACCTGACAACACTTTTATGTTTTATGATGTAACAAGTTCTAAACAATAAGATAATACGAACTTAAAGTAAAGCACGAACCTTAAAACTTACACATAGATTCATTTTGAGTCTGGAAATTTTTGCCAAATACTGTTGTTATGCTTTATGAAAACTTTGTAATCATAGACTTAAAAGCCACTTTTTTTGTACTTTACTTAGTATATTTTACAATTTAGTACACTTTACTGAAAAAGGTTATTAAAAATGTATACTTTATGCAGAAATTGTAAATTATATAAAAATTGAACAACACAAATAAATCTTTATTTTCGTAAAATCAAAATTTTGTTTTATATCCATTTTTTTTTTTACTGCATTAGACTTTCTGCTCTTTATTACTCACACAATGCGCACCATAAAGTGATTTCATAGAATGTGTCGTCAAGGGATTAACGTCTATGTGCCAAAATTAAGTCTTTCAAATAGCAGGTGGTATAGAAATAAATAAAGAAATGTTTGAGAAGTTAAAATAAAGAATTTGATAAAACTATTTTTGTACCATTTCTAAACGTGGTCACATAGTCGTGAGCCATGCACTTCCCTACAAGTTACACAAGTTAAGATACATTATTAATGCGTTTTTAATGTTGAAAAGCTTAAAGAAATTTTTTTTATATAAGACCGTAATAATTCGACACTGTAAGGTTATAAAAACTTTATTTAAGACTGTTGATGTCCCTTTTATTATTGGTACATCAATTAGTACAATCAGTCTCTTCAGAGTGTTTCTACTACAGTTGCTGAAAATATTGGTCTCCAGTTATCAGACATTGAACAGACGACTTCACCACAATATATTTTAACTTGTAATCAAATAAAAGAACGCCTTGTTGCAGCACATATCATTTAATTATTATTACTCACAGTTTACACTTTCACATCCATGAAATAATACTTGTAGTTATAGTAGCGATATAATACATTTTAATAATTGTCTATGAGTCTATATATATTTATACATCCTTTCATTACAAGATCGTGAGTTAGACTAAAGAATGAGCATGGTCGATCATGTGACTATCTACTTCCTATCTATTAATCAAGGTAGAACTGGTCATGGGCTGGTCTCTTCTTCCCCTCCTTTTGGTGCGCTTCTCATCGGCGAGCCGCTGCAGGTCTCTCTCTCCAGCTTCCAGCCCGGAGGCCAGCGCATGTCTCTAGCTGGACCTGTCCTTGGCTAGTTCCTCCCAGCTGTTTATGTCAATGGCAAGGGCTTTCATGTCTCCCTTGCAGACATCCTTATATCGGAGGTGGGGCCGGCCCACAGTCCTCTTTCCTCTGGCCAGTTCCGATTAAAGGATATCTTTGGGTATTCGGCCATCCTCCATCCGACATACATGCCCTAGCCATCTAAGCCGGCGTTGGCGGATTAGAGTAGGCATGCTTGGCATCCCAGCCTGCCGCAGTACCTCGTTGTTCGTGACATGGTCCTGCCAGGATATTCCGAGTATGCGTCGGAGGCAGCGCATGTGAAAAGCACTCAATCTCTTCTCTTGTTTAGAATATAGCGTCCAGGCTTCGCTGGCGTAGAGTAGAGTGCTTAACACACATGCACGGTACACTGCAACCTTGGTTCTTATTGTCAGCTTTTTGTTGTTCCAAACTCTGTGCGATAGTCTGGCCAGTGTTGTGGAGGCCTTGCCGATCCTCGTGTTAAGCTCTGCATCTAGAGAAAGGTTGTTGCCAAGGTATGTGTAATGCTCCACAGCCTCAAGTTCGCAGTCATTGATGTTGATTTTGGGAGAAGCAGCTTCCTGGGACATCACATTTGTCTTTTTTAAGCTGATAGTGAGACCGAAGTCGCTAGCGGTATTGGCGAAGCGGTCCATTAGGTTTTGTTGTTCTGCCCCTGTGTGTGTGGCTAAGGCAGCGTCATCTGCGAAAAGCATGTCCCTAATGACGGTCTCCCGTATCTTCCTCTTAGACTTAAGCCTGGCTAAGTTGAATAGTTTACCATCAGAACGGGTGTGTAGATAGACCCCCTCGGTAGAAGTTCCAAAGGCATGTCTCAACAGGCTGGCAAAAAAGATGCCAAAGAGTGTTGGGGCAAGGACACAGCCCTGCTTGACACCACTGATTATGTCAAATGCGGCTGAAGTTGACCCGTCATACTGCACTGTGCCTTTCATTCCGTCATGGAATGACTATATTATCTTCAGTAGTTTCGGTGGGCAGCCAACTTTTGCCAGGACTGTAAAGAGTCCATCTCTGCTGACCAGGTCGAAGGCCTTTGTCAGATCAATGAAAGCCAGATAGAGGGGCATGTGTTGCTCGCGACACTTTTCTTGGAGTTGTCTTAGTGAGAAGATCATATCGATTGTGGATCTTTCTGCTCGGAACCCGCACTGTGATTCGGGGTACACTCTCTCAGCAAGCCTTTGCAGTTTCTTTAGGACAACCCGTGCAAAGACCTTTCCCACAATGCTGAGGAGGGAAATACCCCTGTAATTATTACAGTCACTTCTATCTCCCTTATTTTTATACAGGGTAATTATGTTGGCATTTCTCATGTCCTCGGGTACTGCTCCTTCTTCCCAGCACTGGCAGAGGAGGCCATGCAGGTGCTCCACTAATACGCTGCTGCCACACTTGATAACCTCTGGTGGGATACCATCTTGACCTGGAGCCTTTGCTATTGGTAATCGCTCTATAGCTTCTTTTAGTTCTGCCAGGGTAGGTATGAAGTCCAGTTCTGCCATGGGGGGGGGGGAGACTTTGGACAGCATCGATGGCCTCTTGTGTGATGTGGTTTTGCCTGGAGTACAACTCTGAGTAGTGTTCCACCCATCTGTCCATCTGTTTGTTCTTATCATGAATTATCACGCCTGTTGAAGACTTCAGTGGGGCTGTGACCTTCTTTGTAGGACCCATGGCCTTTTTTTATGCCATCGTACATGCCTCTGATGTTTCCAGTTTCAGCCGATAGTTGAATGCTCTGACATAGTTGAAGCCAGTAGTCATTTGCGCACTGCCTTGCTAGCCTCTGAACCCTGCTCCTGGCTGATCTATATGCCTGCAGTGTCTGTTGATTGGGAGAGTTCTTGTATTTTTGGTGAGCACTTCGTCTTTCTTCTATGGCGGGGGTGAGCGTGACAGAGTTGGCCTCGAACCAGTCATTGTTTTTTGTCTTTTTTCTTCCAAAGACCTGCATGGCTGTGCTGTGTATTGTTTTTCTGAGGTAGTCCCACTTTTCTTTGGCGCTGCTGCCAGGGAGATCAGTGTCTAGTGAGTTCGAGAGAGCTTGCGTGAACTCTATTTTCCTGTCTGGATGATATGTCATGCTCACATCGATGCGGGGTCGGCCTTCTGGCCTGGATCGGTGGATTTTCTTTGGCAGCAATCTCATCTTGCAACACACTAGTGAGTGGTCAGTGTCACAGTCTGCACTATGGAAGGTGCGAGTGAGAAGAACCTGCTTCAATGCGGAACGCCTGGTGATGATTAGGTCCAGCTGGTGCCAGTGTTTAGAGCGGGGATGTCTCCATGATACCCTATGCTGGGGCTTTGTCTGAAAGAAAGTGTTGGTGATGCATAGATCGTGGTAGGAACACAGTTCCAAGAGTCTCTGTCCGTTTTCGTTCATTTTTCCTGTGCCAAATCTTCCCAAACAGGAGGGCCATGAAACGTAGTCAGCACCCACCCTAGCATTGAAGTCACCCAGTAAAATCAAATGCTCATCTTTGGGGATTGTGTCTAGCAGTGAGTCCAGCTGGTCATAGAACTCATCTTTGGTGTGTGCGGTGGCGCTGAGAGTTGGTGCGTATGCACTGATTAGGTTGGCGGGCCCTGTTGAGATATTGAGGCGGAGTGAAAGTAGTCTTTCAGTTTCCTCTTGGCATGGTACTATCATCCCCAGTAGGGAGTTCCGGACAGCAAATCCGACGCCGTATTCTCTGACTTCTTCTACACTTTTACCTTGCCAGAAAAACGTGAAGTCTTTTTCTCTTAGGGACCCGGAACCTGACAGCCGTGTCTCTTGAAAAGTGGCTATGTCGACCCGTAGCCTTACGAGTTCGTTGTTGATGACTGATGTTTTCCGAGCATCGCTGATGTCTTGAAGGTTGTCTGACAGACCGGGACTCAGTGTCCTTACATTCCAGCTCCCCAGTTTAAGGATTGGGGTTTTCCTTTTTGTTTTTATTTTATTGCTTGGTGCATGAGTTGCAGTCCACTTGTCGGGCATGTGCGTGCCCTAAGCCCTACGCACCCAGTAGGGCAGGCAAACTGTGGCGGGACAACACCTAATTGACTGGGGGCTGCCCAGCTTGAGGCGGGCGGTAGCTGTCCAATGAGACATTGTCATCTCTCCCACCGTCGGAAGCAGTCCCTGGCGCCAGCTCTACGCCAATTGAGCGGGTGGCTTATAACCGGTGAATACTACTTCCCGTGTTGTGTCGACGCTGTGAAGCGAAGCTGGAGTGTCCTCTCCAGGGCACGAGCCTGGGCAGGTGATGTAGGGAATAAGCTGTTGCCCATGCAGCATACTCCCTCTCTCAACTCAGCTGATGGGTGCAAGGGAAAGGCGGAGCCAGTACGACTTGACATCAGCTGCGTCGCAGGAATTGCCAGAGGGACATCAGACATTTATCGTTTAACTGTTGTTATATTATTATTATTTTTTTTTATAGTCTTATAAACATTGTGTAAGTGTGAGGACTGTTTGAAAATTTAACAATTTACGTCCATTTCATTTGGTAACTGGTGGAGAGATTTATTATGTTTGGCATGTGTTAAAAATAAATTTCAACAACTCAATAATGGTAAACGCCTAAAGTCATTTCACTTGAAAGTTCCATCTATGTCTCAGTATACTGAGTGACGTAATGATTCATACAGTATACATTTGAAAAACTCGAACCCCATCGTGTTCTATGTTTTCATTTAAGTCGTTTAATGAATTTAATGGGTTGTCGTTATCGAGGGGAAAACTGTAATGGTTATAACACGAGCACTAAACACCTTCTTATAACACAAGCATTAAACTCCTTCTTATAACATAAGCAATAAATTTCTTCTAACACAAACATTAAACACCTTCTTATAACACAAACATTAAACACCTTCTTATAACACAAGCATTAAATAACTTCTTAAAACACAAACATTAAACACCTTCTTAAAACATAAGCAGTAAATACCTTCTTAAAACACAAACATAAAACACCTTCTCATAACACAAATATTAAACACCTTTTTATAACACAAGCATTAAACTCCTTCTTATAACACAAGCATTAAACACCTTCTTATAAAACAAGCATTAAACACCTTCTTTTAACACAAACATTAAACACATTCTTATAACACAAGCAGTAAACACCTTCTTATAACATTAGCATTTAACACCTTCTTAAAACATAAGCAGTAGACACCTTCTTATAACGCAAACATAAAACACCTTCTTATAACACAATCATTAAACACCTTCTTATAACACAAGCATTAAACACCTTTTTATAACACAAACATTAAACACTTTCTTTAACCCTTTAGCACTTAACCTAATTTCCTATGCGTAGCGCTGAAATCTTAAGCAAAGGGGCGTAACTCCTCACCAAAACACAATATATGTTAGAAAAAAATTCATAACAAATTAAATAATTGACCAAAATTAATAATAATTTATTCTTAAATAGAAATATGGATGCTGAACACAAAGAAATGAATAATTTTGACATAGTATGAAGCGATGACACATAAAACGTTAAAATAATGACATTGTTTACATTATTTTTACACATATACCCATACACAGATGGATACAATTTAGAATATTGCAGTATTTATCTATATAACCTTTCAATTTAATTTAGGAATATAATAACCAATAAATTTAAAATGTTATATGTTTAAGAACAATTTGAGAAAACCATTAATAATAAAACAAAATGTTAGTAATAAAAGTTGTTATTCGACGTATTCTAAGTTGCAAAAAAAACAAAACAACAAATAACAAAAGATTCAAATGTTCGTTTAATAATTTGAGAAATCTCAAGTACAACACAATACAAGTTAATAAAATACTTAACCAATAAAAATATATACAACAAACATTATAATTACAACCTTTAGACAATAAAAATGAGAAAACCATTTCTCTTATTTCATAGGACTATGTAATAAAACACACTATTAACATGGAGTATGCATCTTCTGTATGGGACAAACCAACTAAAAAAAATACAAATTACATTTAGAACAACTTCAAAAATTGGTGCAAAGCTCATTATATGGCATCCTTCCATACTCAAGGGACGATGGCGCAGTCTCCTTTTCCTTTGTCCCTCGCCTTACTCCTGGCTCGCTTCTCTTCACTCCTTTCTGTAAGGTGGCTTCTGCGGCTTGAGTGCCCTCGCGCACCTTGGACCACCAGAAGGTGCGTTCCTCAAGCAAGGTCGTCCCACTTTTTGTGGTCAATGTGTGCCAGTAGCAAGTCTTTTTTTTTTTACAGACGTCTTTAAAACGTAGGTAAGCGCAACCTCTTTATATTGTTCCTTACTGCCAGATTTCCATATAGCAGGGCTCTTGGGATACGATCCGGACCCATCCTGTGGACATGGCCTATCCATCACATGTACCTCTCACTCAGGATTGAGTTCATACTCAGCATGTGTGGAATTTCCTACACAAGCATCGCAGGTGAAAGCTATTGAGCTGCTTCATTTGCTTAGCGTATGGGGCACGGTAGTCGAGCGGCAGCACGTTCGACTGGAGATCCGAAGGTCCTGGATCTGAATCCTGGTGGCGCAAGGATTTTTTACCAGGACTTGAGGGTGAGTCTACTCAGCTCTGATGGGTACCTTACACTAGTTGGGGTAAAGTAAAGCCGGCTGGGTGGCATTGTGCTGGCCACAGAAACTGGTGAACGCTGCTTCACTAGCCCTATGATCACTTTGGTCCGAAGGGTACTTTACTACTTTACTTATTTGCTTAGCGTATCTAGCCCAGGTCTCACTTCCATAGAGCACGAATGCCTGGTAGACAGAGGTTCATATTACAAGAGAATATTCACAACTAACAAGAGTAACACCAATGTTAAATCACTAAACCTAGAAAGACTAGGTCTAGAGCAAAGAAAATCAAAGTGTAAAATACTAATAATGCATAAGGAATTTTATTCCAACTTGAATTTGAAAATACAACACAATAACAATATGTTATAATGCTCATACAAACATAAAGGCAAAAACCTTTTTTTTTATCCCATAAGCAAGAACAAATGCATATAAGCAATAATTTTTCCCGTATACACTCAAGAAATGGAATACTTTGCATGTACAAGCCAAAAAAAAAAAACATCATTTAAAACACTACATAATAAAAATGCAAAGGTAAGCTCAAACGATAGATGTTTCATCACTAAAATGAAATAATATTTTATAATATTCAAAACACACTACAAGTATAATAATTTCACACAAAATACAATTCTTAGCTCTGCCTCTCGCTACTGTGTATCGCTGGATGAACAGACTTCCGAGAGTCTATTTGGACACCTTTATATATATCCTCATAAAAAGGATTATGAAATCGAACAAAGTTAGATAGATTTTTTATTTAAAAAAACTGGTATCATGGTCATTGTAGTGGAAGGTTATGGGACCATCAGGCCCAGCATAAGTAAGGCAACGGTTTAAAAACTAACGGCAAGTGTGACGTACACGAAAGGGTCAACCTGCTGTGAGAATAAAAAAAAGAAGGGATTGATAAATAAGTTAAAATGTAACACACGCAAGCACAGCAGTACGGTACTTGGACGTTAGACGGAATACTAAACCGAGCTGTATAATTACAATAACGTTACCGACCCCGATACCAGCATACTACAGAACAAACATGAACAAACGTGAAAGAGAGCTGGACGAATTACAATGCTGCTGAGCAGTACGAAGCTTAAAGGGGAACAAGTATCCTACGATTGACAACATTCTTGCTGAACTTTTGAAACTTGGGTTGTAGCGGTAACCAAAACACTTACAACAATCTGGCACAAGATATGGTAAAAAAATGGCCCAATGAATGGACCTAATCAATCATAAAACAATACCAGAATTACAGGACAATCAGGCTCATCATCCACACTAGCAAGGTAATGCTAAAAGATATCCTCAACAGACTTAAACAAGTGGCTTGGAAAGTACTGGCAGAATAACAGGCACAAACAAAATTTAGCAGACTTATAAATACCGCTAGTTCATATAAAAACATAAAACAGCACCGCGAACTCTATCATATGTAGGCTACTATACTTCACGAAAAAAAATTGATCGTGTATGTCAAGATGGACTATGGCCAATTATGAGAAGCTATGTATTTCAATGTAAACATAGGGGATTTTTTTAATATGTCAATATGAAGTCCGGCAAGGTTGCATTCTATCGCCAGTCATGTTCAATATCTTTCTAGAAACAAACAGATCATTACCACACATCCATCTCCATTGGTGGAAGACCCCTATGCAATCTAGTAGATTTAATTTAAATTAAAAATTATTATTTTAATTGATCATGAAATTTGGCAAAGCAAAGTCCTTTGCACAACCTTATGTTACAAAGGTTGCAGCCAAAAACAGTCTCTGGGGCTCGTCCCCTTCTACCAAAATTCTTTGTCTTAGAACAATAGTGACAGGCATGCTTTCTTCCGTGCATCCTTTTTTGCTGGTGCTCATTCAGATTGGTAGTTGCAACATCTAGTCTGAAGTAGACCTGCTGTAAGTTTTTTAGGTTTTTCTGATGGGGTCGGATGGAGTTTTTGTATAGCAGCTAAGAATTTACAAGGCATACCTGGACCAAAAATCGAAAAATGTATCTCCACCACTTTCTTGATTTCCTGCCAAAATCATAATATGAGCAGAATTGATCAAACATGTCTACTCCGCCCACACCACAGTTATAATTGTGGACTGATGTTGGTAGAATTGCATTCGTTCTACCCATTGGAGTATTTCTGCTGACGGTAACAGTTCCAACATTGGAATTAGTGGACAAGACATGGACAACACGTTTGTCTTTCCAAGCAGTTGCTAAGAGATTGCCACTTTGCAGGTTTCGAGCTTCTCCTTTTTTTAGGGCATTGGTCCGGATAGGTTTCAGAGATGAAGGCCATTTTTTCCTGTTTGGTCGAATGGTGCCACAACAGTAAGTATTTAGTTGGAGCAGATCTTGAGCCAGTTGAATAGATGTAAATAAATTGTCAAAATAAAAATGATGCCATTTATTGAGGAATGGCCGGCCTAGTGTTGTAACAACATGATGACCTTCTCCGTATTCTGCTACTTCCCTTGATTTATCTGTATAAATATCAAAATTTAACAGGTAACCAGTATCGGCATCCGCAGCGCACCATACTTTTATTCCCCAAGGATTAGGTTTAGTCCGAATAAACTGCTTGAAGTACAGTCTGCCTGTAAATGCAATCATTGCCTCATCAATACTAATGCAAGTTTGCAGATAGAGCAAAGGGCATACGGAATGAAAATCAGATAAGAATAAAGCAAATAATGATCAAAACCACAGATGCCATAAGTGCAAACATTACAATGATCCAACAACCAAGAGAAGAAGTAAAGAATTTCAAAAATCTAGGAACAATGCTGACGTAAGCTGTGAGACAGAAATTCGATCCATGATTGGGTAAGCAATGACTATAGAAAACAGAATCTGACCCTGCAAAAACATTAGTCTCCAAAAGAAAACTTAGTCTTTACAGAGCACTTGTGAAAACCGTTATTCTGTACGGATTTGACAACTGGACACTGTTAGCAGCCACTGAAAACAAGTTCCAGGAATTCGAAAATAAATGCATGAGAAAAATCATTCGAATCTCCTACCTAGAACACAAGACTAATGAGTATGTCTGGGACATAATATCCCTAATTGCGGGATCTCAAGAAACCACTATAACAACAATCAAACGGCGCACATTGACATTGTTCAGTCATGTGTTGCGGCATAAAAACCTGACAAAAACTATCCTCCAAGGCACCGTAGAAGGTCAGAGGCCGTGAGAGGAAATGCTGGTTCGACAATATAAAAGATTTGACATGGCTGCAGATGACTGAACTATTGACGGCCTCTCAAGATAGGCAAAAATATAACAGCTGATTCGCTCTCCTTAACAGCAACAACGGGCAAGGGTTTGATGATGATGACACACACATAACAATATATTAAAGACAGACAAACTGCAGATTTAAAAATTCAAATTCTTGACTAAACATATTTTTTTAATTGATCATTAAATTTTGCCAAAGCAAAGTCCTTTACACAACCTTATAACAAAATCCTTTTTCTTAGAACAATAGTGGCAGGAATGTATTCTTGCATGCATCCTATTTGCTGGTGCTCATTCAGATTGATAGTTGCAGAACCATGATATTGTCCTTAATGACAGCAAGATCAAGGCCGGTGGCCAGGAACATGAGCATTTGGAAAAAGGCGGACTTTGATACCATCAAGAAATTCACAGTAGCATTCAGTGACGCTTTCACAAGTCACACATACCTACCTGAGTATCCAAGACCACTTAACCACAATGACAAGTAAACAGGTCCCAAAGATCCATCAACAACCACGTGCCCTGGATAAACAACAAGCTCATGAAGATCTCGAGACGCAAGTAACGAGCTTGGCGGAAAGCAAAAACTTCCAACAAAGCTTCATACTGGGAGCGCTTCAAAAACATCAAGAAAGAAAGACAAATGAACTAATCGACAGAGCTACCAGAACTATGTTAGCAAGATCGATGAAGCAGATTCAAACAAAAACCTATGGTGACTTATAAAAAAACAAGCGAAGTGATCCGATGTGCATATAACCCTTAAT
Organism: Anisus vortex; assembly: GCA_949126835.1. Taxonomy (NCBI): domain Eukaryota; kingdom Metazoa; phylum Mollusca; class Gastropoda; family Planorbidae; genus Anisus; species Anisus vortex. The sequence goes on from OX421500.1 coordinate 21,889,348, forward strand.
GAGGAATGGACTGACGTTCAGCGACAGTAAGGCTAAAGCTTATATCTTAAATAATCTTGTCTGCATCGCATTTACCAGTGAAGATCTAAGCGCCTTACCCAAGCTGGATGAAAGCCCCATCCAGATATGCCTGATATAATCATCATTAGTAATGGAGTACAGAAGCTGTAATCAAATATTACCCCCCCCCCCCCCCCAAAAAAAAAAAAAATAAAAAAAAAAAATAAAACACAGCGGGTCCAGACAATATTCGATACCGTCTTCTCAAGGAATTGGCCTCATTGACTCTCTTCTCTTCAAGAAACCACTGGCAACATTTCTACAATCTAGAAACACGCCCTCGCGCAGCCATTCTTTAAGACAGGGGATATAAACTAGCCAGCCAACTACATGTCAATCTCACTGACTTGTGTGTGCTGCAAGCTCATCGAACACATCGTCACGTCGGAGATCACTAGCCACCTGGATAGGAACAACATCATTACTGGTGCCCAACACGGGTTCACAAAAAAGAGATCCTACGAGTCACAGCTAATCCTCACATTTGATGATCTAGCAGCGGTAATCGACAAGGCTAGCCAAACTGACATCATCCTACCGGGCTTTTCCAAGGTCTTTGATAAAGTCCCTCACCAGCGGCTCCTCCTAAAGCTAGATTGATACGGCATTAGAGGTAAAACCAAGTGATGGGTTGAAAATTTCCTCTTTGATCAAACTAAAGAAGTCGTCTTAGAAGGTGAGATTTCCTGTATTGGGCCAGTCACATCTGGTGATCCTCAAGGCTCAGTATTTGGGCCCACACTGTTCTTGCTATTCATCAATGACTTGGGCTACGGGATCCACGCCAAGTTATGACTCTTTGAAGATGATACCATCCTATATTCTCAGTTCACAATTCCTAATGAAACGATCCATCTACAGAACGACGTAAAGAAGTTTGCGTTTTGGAAATCTAAATGGCGAAATGCTTTCAACGTTGATATGTGCTACCTCCTCTCTATTGAAAAAAAGAAGACCACGAATCCCACTAACTGCACCTTAAACGATCACACTCTTGCGAGGTTACTTGAAGCCAAGTATCTAGGAGTGCATATCACAGAAAACCTCCACCGAGGCACACATGTCAAATATATTGTTGTCAAAGCTAACAAAGCCTGAGCCTTCGCTCACAGGAACCTCAAGGTATGCTACTCAAGGATCCAGCCCTATTGCTGTAAGTGTTTAGCTCGACCCATCCTGGATTACGCAGCGACGATGTGGGATCTCCACCAACAAGACCTGATATCCACATTGGAGATAACACAACGACGCGCAGCACGTCGCACCCTGCAGGACGACATCCTCAAAACAGCCACTACAGTACCGCAGAGTGTTAGACAAAGGCACCCTGATGTACATGATCATAAATGGTCACGTGCACATGTTCACACAGTCAGGTCTTATCAAGTGTCCCTCTCTACCAGAGGTCATCAGCTCAAACTGCCCGTCCCACACGCACGTACCGGTGTTCATAAATTTTATTTTATTCCATCGGCTATTAAACTGTGGAACACATTGTATCAAGCCTCCACCACTGCCCCCTCTGTGCCGGCTTTTAAATCTTCACTACAAAAATTTGACCAAAGACTTGGATAGCTATAAGTTGTAGATACACAAACTGGAATTCCGGTGCATTAATAGCAAATCATTAAAAAATTGTGAACTGATTTTTTTGGGGTCTAACGGGGTATCCACCAGGGGCGAAGCTAGAAAATTTTTCTGGAGGAGGGGGGGTAAATTTCGAGAGACAAACCTTTTTATTTTTTTGCGAATTTAGTAAATATTTTGTTAAAAAGCTGTTGAAAAATATTTTTTAAAGCCCCCCTCAGCCCCCCTTCCATGTGGCTTCGCCCCTGGTATCCTCAGGATATCAATAGATCATTACTTAGGTCTATATCGCTTTCTGAATCATTTTCCTCTCTTAAATTAATGTCCAAAGGAACATTACTGGGCCCAGGCACACCCATATAATAAAAAATCAATAAAACATTTCATAGTTTGGTCAAAAAAATGTCTGTAACTAAACAATTAATAAAAAATCTTCTGCTTGACCAATTTTTATCAAAAAAATATGTAAATAAACCTTATTTTACCCTGTCACGTAATCAACATCTCCTAGGCTACGATATTTCAGTTATCAGCAGTAAAAAACGGAAATAAACAATGGATGTGAAGAAAGCATTTCCGGCGGCTTTCGGCCGCTCTAGGTGTTAGCGATAGAAGCGTCTTTCGGCGGCTCTAGGCATTAAAGCCTTAATTATCCAAGCAATTATCTGTTCTTAAAACTCTACAGATTCCATACGTATGTGAAACAATTATCTGTTCTTAAAACTCTACAGATTCCATACGTATGTGAAACAATTATCTGTTCTTAAAACTCTACAGATTCCATACGTATGTAAAACAATTATCTGTTCTTAAAACTCTACAGATTCCACACGTATGTGAAACAATTATCTGTTCTTAAAACTCTACAGATTCCATACGTATGTGAAACAATTATCTGTTCTTAAAACTCTACAGATTCCATACGTATGTAAAACAATTATCTGTTCTTAAAACTCTACAGATTCCACACGTATGTGAAACAATTATCTGTTCTTAAAACTCTACAGATTCCACACGTATGTGAAACAATTATCTGTTCTTAAAACTCTACAGATTTCACACGTATGTGAAACAATTATCTGTTCTTAAAAATCTACAGATTCCATACGTATGTGAAACAATTATCTGTTCTTAAAACTCTACAGATTCCATACGTATGTGAAACAATTATCTGTTCTTAAAACTCTACAGATTCCATACGTATGTGAAACAATTATCTGTTCTTAAAACTCTACAGATTCCACATGTCACGATTCTGTAATTAAATCGCAACACTTAGCACTCATGGATAGATCATTGCGCAGAAGTAGTGTAGAACTAGAACATAGGTTAGCGTAGAGTTAGATTAGGGAGTAGAAAAGTAGCCTGGAGCTATTACCCTCTCTCTCTCTCACGCAATAGGAACACCCCAACCACCCCTTCTCCTCACCTCTCTTTAACCCTCTCTACACTTTTTTCATTCCCGAATTCAGAGTTGCTACTTGATTCAGCCAATTGGTATTACACTATTTGTATGTGTGATTGTATGTGTGTGTATTCTTTAATGTATGCATATATATATATATGTATATATTCTATTATGCTGTCAATTATGATTCATGTTGTATTTTGATAGTACTACTCATTTATTTTGCTAAACTCAGCATACACGTGAAACCCCCACCCACCTGTAGACACCCCCACCCACCTGTAGACACCCCCACCCACTGCTACACCTTTTTCATTATCTCCCCTCTTCGTCCCCTACTCAGCGCCCGTGGGCATAGCCCTTGACCCACTCGTCGTAGTGACATCTGGAGCGAAGCGTCTCGCACATACATAAGCGCACATCAAGGGAGATAAGTCATTATCTTATCCTTTGTATCTCCGTATACGTCTAACAACCCCTCCCTTTCCCCTGGGCCCCACCCCGCAAAAGTCGGCGGTACTAATTGTATACCCACTCCTAAATTCCCCCCCCCCCAATAGTCAATCCTTTATGCAAGCAAACCAGCCAACCAGAACATATGTAATTCTAAACTAATGTAGCTATCCAATCAAATTGACCACTGATCACGTGACTAAAATTCAGGAAAGCGCGCTTAACTAGTTTTAGGGCATTTCGGCTCAAGTGCTTGGTGGAGAAGGTTGTTCGATTCTAGCCTCCACTTATTCAGTTGTTCCATAGGATATACCGCCTACATGTGTATAGATAGATATTGTGTCAGTCTAAGTATTTTCATGAACACAGCTACGGTTGCCTAATGTTTTGGATAACCTAGCAGTACCATGTGTTGAGTGTTAACTGAAGCCTGTGCAAATTCATATATGTATCTTGCCATTGAGTGAAGAATTGAAATGATAATAAACACCTGAACTTAACCAACGATTTATTTGCCTGCTTAGAACTATTTGTTGTGTCCGTCATAATATCTAACGAGCCAAGAGAGAAATAATAATTATTCCAGGGCGATTCTAGTCACGGTAATTCATACCCCACGACGACCCGCCACTACTACCCCACTCGCCTACGACTCCGCACCCCTCTCATCGCCCAACTTCTGCCAGGTTGATGTCCTAATCCTAAACACATCCTGACAAAGTGGGGACCTCGCCACGGGATCCTGAACTCAAGCCGTTCAGGGCACTAACAACAGCAATCAACCCGAGGACCACGCCGTTACTGAAACCGACCCTGGATTGGGGGCTCATCTCTCTACAACACGAAGACTCTAAGCAGCAAACAGATCCGCCACCTCAAACGCAAGCCAAGTCACCCCACTGAGCCAGACTCATCACCATACGCCACCTGCGCCACCCCATCACGCCAGATTCGCCACCCCATCACGCCAGATTCGCCACCCCATCACGCCAGATTCGCCACCCCATTACGCCAGATTCGCCACTCTAGCAATCTACGCCAACTCAGATACACCAGCAGCCAGACCCGCCACACTACGCCAGATTCGCCACCCCATCACGCCAGATTCGCCACCCCATCACGCCAGACTCGCCACCCCATTACGCCAGATTCGCCACTCTAAGCAATCTACGACAACCCAGATACACCAGCAGCCATATTCGTCACCCTACGCCACCTGCGTCACCCCATCACGACCAGATTCGCCACCCCAACCGCCAGATCGTCACCTGAGACACCGCACCGAGGTGCCTGCCCGACAACTATCAACCCAGAGGACCCGAGAACCGCCATCAACCTCCCCTAAGGAACCGCCGTAGTTCCCGGTAACCAAACCCGGGAAAATAGACAATAACGCTATACACTATATAGTCCCGGCACGGGGAAAAAGAACTTCTCAATATACCGAAGCTACCCGCAACCAACAAAGCGCCAAGCGCCATACCAAAAACAATAACTTTGTGATTGGATACGTGTGTTTTGTGTATGTGTGTGAAATTCTAGGAATAGCTGTTCTGGTGAGTACCATTTTGAGCTGTATTATATTAGATAAACTCTGAACCCCAACCCCGCTTACATCTCCTCTTTCTATCTCGTTATATCTCTGTCCGTTTACTGCCTTACTCTCGCCTTACTCTGTCACTATGGCTGAAGGCGTACTATTGCGTAAGCAGCTGAGAGAAGAGGCTATAGCGATAGGCTACAGTGACGGAGACGTCATTAAATACGTTGTTGAACAAGTAGCGGCCCATGAGGCAAAAGCAGAGAAGCTTAGACTAGAACAACTAGATAGAGAAGACAGACTTAGAGTAGAGCAGAGAGAAGAGAAACTTAGATTAGAACAAGTAGCTAGGGAGGAGAGAGCAGAACAATTAGCTAGGGAGGAGAGAGCAGAACAAGTAGCTAGGGAGGAGAGAGCAGAACAATTAGCTAGGGAAGATAGAGCTAGAGAAGAGAATATATTAGATGAGGAGGCACGCAGGACACATGAATTCAGACTAGCTGAATTAGCAGCAAACACTAGGACCCCCGACAACAGCGACAACCCAAACTCCCCCTCATCATTTAGCTCAGCCAACCCCAGCAACCATCCCCTCCCCCGACATGCTTCTCTATGGACCGACGTTCACGACCCCCGGCTAGAACAGTTCGACATTTACCTCCGACGGTTTAGCGACTGTATGGAGTTAAATGAGGTCCCCCCAGAATTACACTGTAGGATCCTCGTCTCCACTCTGAGAGGGGAGGATTACGAGACTGACTGTAAACTGGCCCAGAAGACAGGGAGTCGTGCGTTGCACTGAAAAACGCGCTGCTAAATCGCCACCAGTTACACTTGTCCCACTACCAGAAGAAGTTTCGGTCGTCCACGCTACGACCGGGGGAAAATTATACCCAATTCGCGGAGCGAATACAATCTTACCTACTCAAGTGGGTTGAGTTAGGCAATGTCGAGCAGTCATTCGACGGTATGGTCACCCTTCTTATGACTGAACAGATAGAAACCCAGATGCCCCCCAAGCTAAAGGCTTTCTTAATCCAACAGGGAATATCCGGTCTAACCCCTTCCCTGCAAGGCGCAGATAGATTTCTGCAATCTAACTCAGTGGAATCATCCCATCCCCGGGACAAATTTCAACCACCCCCCGCTTCCCGACGGGAAAACGGTAGACCGGGAAGGCCACCGCCACCTTCCTCCCGCCCAAAACACCCACAGCCGCACCAACCTTATGGAGACCACCGCCACACCAGACCCACCCCTCAGTTAGCACACGACAGGAACAGACGCGACCCCACCCCCTATTTGGCCGCGGTGCATTTTACACCACGACAGAGCCCGTAAGCGCCGACCAGCAGTATACTAACGGTCCGGCAGGACAAGAAACAGAAGCCCCTTACCGCAACCACTTAACCGAAACCACCAACCGCTGGAATAGCCAGGAAACATACGGCGATTTGGATCAAGTCCATCACGTATTTTCCATCTCCTCAGTAGACGGACCCCACGAACCCCACCACAACTGTGTCGACGAGATAGTCCGAATCAATGGCCACCTGGGCTCTTGTACATACGATTCCGGGCTCAGCTATGAGGCCCTAGTAACGGAATCAATGACCGACCCCCGCGACTACACAGGCCGCTATGTGCGACTCCAAGGGCCATCCCATGACTCCCCCATCCTGCGTCTACCGACGGCAGTCGTACACATCGACTCCGCCTTTACAGCAGGCCCCATCGAAGCAGCCGTGACTAAAGACGGGAAAGTAGACGTTCTACTAGGTAGGCCAATCGTAGGCAGACCACTCCCGCCCCGACCCACACAGGTGAGCCACGAGCCACCGCGCCCCACCCACAGCCCGATCCGCCCTCCCCAATTCGTGTCCATTAAAGACAGGCTCCGCAACGCAAAACTGCCCCAAACCAGAAGCGAGCTAAAGCGTATACTTCACGAGTTCAGTTACTATGAAAGGAATGCTATACGCGGCTTCCGGCAACTAGCAACGCCCTTATTCGATCTACTGAATGCTACCACACGTCCAAAATTACATTGGAACGAAAACGCCAGATTTGCTTTCGACCTGTTAAAATGTTTCTTAGGTCGAAACCCATTTCGAGTCCACCCCGACGACGAGGATTAGCGTTAACCCTAAACACCCGATTGGCCGGGTAACAATACAACCCAGCGCCATACTCGCCCCCCCCAGAAGATAACTTAACGCGTCCCCTTGTTCCCTCCGACCCCTCCCCGTCACAGACCCACCACCAACACGTGGACACGCCAAGATACCACTCGCAGGTACTATCCCGGTACTCTCACTAAGATCCCATACCCCAGAGACAGTAATTTAGGTATGAATCCACTTTCTTAGTAGATTCCCAAATTGCCCGGGTGAGTTGTCACGATTCTGGAATTAAATCGCAACACTTAGCACTCATGGATAGATCATTGCGCAGAAGTAGTGTAGAACTAGAACATAGGTTAGCGTAGAGTTAGATTAGGGAGTAGAAAAGTAGCCTGGAGCTATTACCCTCTCTCTCTCTCACGCAATAGGAACACCCCAACCACCCCTTCTCCTCACCTCTCTTTAACCCTCTCTACACTTTTGTCATTCCCGAATTCAGAGTTGCTACTTGATTCAGCCAATTGGTATTACACTATTTGTATGTGTGATTGTATGTGTGTGTATTCTTTAATGTATGCATATATATATATGTATATATTCTATTATGCTGTCAATTATGATTCATGTTGTATTTTGATAGTACTACTCATTTATTTTGCTAAACTCAGCATACACGTAAAACCCCCACCCACCTGTAGACACCCCCACCCACCTGTAGACACCCCCACCCACTGCTACACCTTTTTCATTATCTCCCCTCTTCGTCCCCTACTCAGCGCCCGTGGGCATAGCCCTTGATCCACTCGTCGTAGTGACATCTGGAGCGAAGCGTCTCGCACATACGTAAGCGCACATCAAGGGAGATAAGTCATTATCTTATCCTTGGTATCTCCGTATACGTCTAACATCACCCCCCCTTTCCACTGGGCCCCACCCCGCAAAAGTCGGCGGTACTAATTGTATACCCACTCCTAAATTCCCCCCCCCCCCAATAGTCAATCCTTTATGCAAGCAAACCAGCCAACCAGAACATATGTAATTCTAAACTAATGTAGCTATCCAATCAAATTGACCACTGATCACGTGACTAAAATTCAGGAAAGCGCGCTTAACTAGTTTTAGGACACTTCGGCTCAAGTGCTTGGTGGAGAAGGTTGTTCGATTCTAGCCTCCACTTATTCAGTTGTTCCATAGGATATACCGCCTACATGTGTATAGATAGATATTGTGTCAGTCTAAGTATTTTCATGAACACAGCTACGGTTGCCTAATGTTTTGGATAACCTAGCAGTACCATGTGTTGAGTGTTAACTGAAGCCTGTGCAAATTCATATATGTATCTTGCCATTGAGTGAAGAATTGAAATGATAATAAACACCTGAACTTAACCAACGATTTATTTGCCTGCTTAGAACTATTTGTTGTGTCCGTCATAATATCTAACGAGCCAAGAGAGAAATAATAATTATTCCAGGGCGATTCCAGTCATGGTAATTCATACCCCACGACGACCTGCCACTACTACCCCACTCGCCTACGACTCCGCACCCCTCTCATCGCCCAACTTCTGCCAGGTTGATGTCCTAATCCTAAACACATCCTGACACCACACGTATGTGAAACAATTATCTGTTCTTAAAACTCTACAGATTCCATACGTATGTGAAACAATTATCTGTTCTTAAAACTCTACAGATTCCATACGTATGTGAAACAATTATCTGTTCTTAAAACTCTACAGATTCCATACGTATGTGAAACAATTATCTGTTCTTAAAACTCTACAGATTCCACACGTATGTGAAACAATTATCTGTTCTTAAAACTCTACAGATTCCACACGTATGTGAAACAATTATCTGTTCTTAAAACTCTACAGATTCCATACGTATGTGAAACAATTATCTGTTCTTAAAACTCTACAGATTCCATACGTATGTTAAACAATTATCTGTTCCTAAAACTCTACAGATTCCATACGTATGTGAAACAAGTATCTGTTCTTAAAACTCTACAGATTCCACACGTATGTGAAACAATTATCTGTTCTTAAAACTCTACAGATTCCATACGTATGTGAAACAATTATCTGTTCTTAAAACTCTACAGATTCCATACGTATGTGAAACAATTATCTGTTCTTAAAACTCTACAGATTCCATACGTATGTGAAACAATTATCTGTTCTTAAAACTCTACAGATTCCACACGTATCTATTTGGAAACTATTTAAGAAACACACGCACAAAGATATAATTCTTTGTAATTCTTTGTTTTCTATATCATTGAGCAGAGTAACTCTATAGAAAATATATTAACCCCCACCCCCTTTTTTTCTTTCCTACAGTAGATAAATTAGCACCATTATATTTTTATGGGGAGAAAACTGCTTCTGGTCGAGGAGAATAAAAACAAAATCATTAAAATCATAAAAAAAGCACGAACTGAAGAAATAAAAACACAGTAATTGTCGTAAACATTGATAAACATAAAGGGCAAGGAAAAATGTCACTAAGGCGTGAAAGTTAATACGTATTTAAGTATTTCTTGTTTTTATTTTTCAGAAGGAGAAAAAAAGATATCCCCAGTCGTAAGCTCGGAGAGAAAAATTGAACATATTAGTATATGATTAGCATCGCCCCACACACTCAGATCCACTATTCCACACACACACTCAGATCCACCAATCCACGCACACACTCAGATCGACCATTCCACACACACACTCAGATCCACCATTCCACACACACACTCAGATCCACCATTCCACACACACACTCAGATCCACTATTCCACACACACACTCAGATCCACCATTCTACACACACACTCAGATCCACCATTCCACACACACACTCAGATCCACCATTCCACACACACACACTCAGATCCACCAATCCACGAACACACTCAGATCCACCATTCTACACACACACTCAGATCCACCATTCCACACAAAAATTAGATCCACCATTCCACGCACACACTCAGATCGACCAATCCACGCACACACTCAGATCCACCATTCCACACAAACACTTAGATCCACCATTCCACGCACACACTCAGATCCACCAATCCACGCACACACTCAGATACACCAATCCACGCACACACTTAGATCCACCAATCCACGCACACACTCAGATCCACCAATCCACGCACACACTCAGTTCCACCATTCCACACACACACTCAGATCCACTATTCCACGCACACACTCAGATCCACCAATCCACGCACACACTCAGATCCACCATTCCACACAAACACTCAGATCGACCAATCCACACACACACTCAGATCCACCATTCCACACACACACTCAGATCCACTATTCCACGCACACACTCAGATCGACCAATCCACGCACACACTCAGATCCACCATTCCACACAAACACTTAGATCCACCATTCCACGCACACACTCAGATCCACCAATCCACGCACACACTCAGATACACCAATCCACGCACACACTTAGATCCACCAATCCACGCACACACTCAGATCCACCAATCCACGCACACACTCAGTTCCACCATTCCACACACACACTCAGATCCACTATTCCACACACACACTCAGATCCACCAATCCACGCACACACTCAGATAAACCATTCTACGCACACACTCAGATCCACCAATCCACGAACACACTCAGATCCACCAATCCACGCACACACTCAGATCAACCATTCTACGCACACACTCAGATCCACCATTCCACACACACACTCAGATCCACCAATCCACGCACACAATCAGTTCCACCATTCCACACACACACTCAGATCCACTATTCCACGCACACACTCAGATCCACCATTCCACACACACACTCAGATCCACCATTCCACACACACACTCAGATCCACTATTCTACACACACACTCAGATCCACCATTCTACACACACACTCAGATCCATTATTCCACGCACACACTCAGATCGACCATTCCACACACACACTCAGATCCACTATTCCACGCACACACTCAGATCGACCATTCCACACACACACTCAGATCGACCATTCTACACACACACTCAGATCCACCATTCTACACACACACTCAGATCCACCATTCCACGCACACACTCAGATCGACCATTCCACACACACACTCAGATCCACTATTCCACGCACACACTCAGATCGACCATTCCACACACACACTCAGATCCAGTATTCCACGCACACACTCAGATCGACCATTCCACACACACACTCAGATCCACCATTCTACACACACACTCAGATCCAACATTCTACACACACACTCAGATCCACCATTCTACACACACACTCAGATCGACCATTCTACACACACACTCAGATCCACCATTCTACACACACACTCAGATCGACCATTCCACACACACACTCAGATCCACCATTCCACGCACACACTCAGATCCACCATTCCACGCACACACTCAGATCCACCAATCCACGAACACACTCAGATCCACCAATCCACGCACACACTCAGATCCACCAATCCACGCACACACTCAGTTCCACCATTCCACACACACACTCAGATCCACTATTCCACGCACACACTCAGATCCACCATTCCACACACACACTCAGATCCACTATTCTACACACACTCAGATCCACCATTCTACACACACACTCAGATCCACTATTCCACGCACACACTCAGATCGACCATTCCACACACACACTCAGATCCACTATTCCACGCACACACTCAGATCGACCATTCCACACACACACTCAGATCGACCATTCTACACACACACACTCAGATCGACCATTCTACACACACACACTCAGATCGACCATTCCACACACACACTCAGATCGACCATTCCACACACACACTCAGATCGACCATTCTACACACACACACTCAGATCCACCATTCTACACACACACTCAGATTCACCATTCCACACAAACACTCAGATCCACCATTCTACACACACACTCAGATCCACCATTCCACACACACACTCAGATCCACTATTCCACGCACACACTCAGATCGACCATTCCACACACACACTCAGATCGACCATTCCTCACACACACTCAGATCCACCATTCCACACACACACTCAGATCGACCATTCCACACACACACTCAGATCCACCATTCTACACACACACTCAGATCCACCATTCCACACACACACTCAGATCCACTATTCCACGCACACAACAGATCGACCATTCCACACACACACTCAGATCTACCATTCCACACACACACTCAGATCCACTATTCCACGCACACACTCAGATCGACCATTCCACACACACACTCAGATCCACCATTCCACACACACACTCAGATCCACTATTCCACGCACACACTCAGATCGACCATTCCACACACACACTCAGATCCACCATTCCACACACACACTCAGATCGACCATTCCACACACACACTCAGATCCACTATTCCACGCACACACTCAGATCCACCATTCTACACACACACTCAGATCCACCATTCCACACACACACTCAGATCCACTATTCCACGCACACACTCAGATCCACCATTCCACACACACACTCAGATCCACCATTCCACGTCACTCGCTACCCATTAAAAACAACAACAGGAAGAGCTTATTAAAGCAAAACAAAATGTGTACTATCTGTACATAGTTACTGTATGTACACAAATAACAAAATGTGTTTCTATCTGTACATAGTTACTGTATGTACAGAAATAACAAAATGTGTACTATCTGTACATAGTTGCTGTATGTACACAAATAACAAAATGTGTACTATCTGTACATAGTTGCTGTACGGACACACATAACAAAATGTGTACTATCTGTACATAGTTGCTGTACGGACACACATAACAAAATGTGTACTATCTGTACATAGTTGCTGTACGGACACACATGACAAAATGTGTACTATCTGTACATAGTTGCTGTACGGACACACATGACAAAATGTGTACTATCTGTACATAGTTGCTGTACGGACACACATGACAAAATGTGTACTATCTGTACATAGTTGCTGTACGGACACACATAACAAAATGTGTACTATCTGTACATAGTTGCTGTACGGACACACATAACAAAATGTGTACTATCTGTACATAGTTGCTGTACGGACACACATAACAAAATGTGTACTATCTGTACATAGTTGCTGTACGGACACACATAACAAAATGTGTACTATCTGTAGATGGTTGCTGTACGGTTGCTCTAGAGACCTAGAGAGAAGCCTGACGAATGGTAGAAAGGTGGAGAGAGAGATAAATAGAGATGGATGGATGAATTATATGGTGGATGATGTCGGGGAGAGACGGATTAAGGAGAGAGAAATGTGTGGTTATATTGAGAGGGTGATATAGATGAAGATGGAATCATAGATAGCGGAGAAGGCGAGAATGGCTGAATAGATGGGATAGAAGCAAAATGAGAGATTATGCAGATGGAAAGACGAATAGAAGCGAAAAACAAAGAGCAAAACAAAGAGAGAGAGAGAGAAGGACAAAGAGAAAAGAAATAAAATGAGAGTAAATTTCTTATAGCTAAATTACTCTCATACTGCATCTTGTAGAGCTTGGTTCGCCCTGTTTACAGACGTTCCAGATAGATAGAAATATTATGTCCACTAGGCCCAACATTTCTGCATGGCGTCAGGGATTGGTCGGCAGCAGGGCTAGAACCCGAGCCGTTTTGTTAACAGTCCGATGAACTAACCTCTTTATGAGAGGGCCACGTAGTTCTATATTGGTCTGCCTTCTTCATCGTAATGTGACGGTCATTGAGGCGGAACTGTTAGGCCGGACAATGACTGATCCTTCGTGGTAGATATCAACTACTCAGCTACACTGAAAGCAAATAGTTATGTTTTTGTTAATGTTCGTCTCGTGAGGATGACGTAAAGCTCCACATAGGTACCAAGAAATATTTTTTAAAAACGATTTTAAAAATGTATTACTGACATTGAACCGGCCATTTATTGTTGACAGTTGGAAATAGATGGAGGGCAATACCTCGTAACAGAGCATTAGGTTGACACCCAGAAGTACTCGGGTTCAAATGCCGATCATCTGGAAAACTGTCATTGAGTTTTGCCAGCTGTGATAGTTACGTCCTTGTATCTATCTCCAGATGATATCAAAGATAAAACTATTTCCGGTTTACGTATTGGTAAAGCAAAAACATCTCTTGATATCACTTCATCATAAGTTTTGAAGTGTGTAGAGAACCCACCCATATGATATCAAATATTCGTATATTGGTAAATAATTTAGTTTTTCATTATAGTTCTGAGTTCTTAGTTAGCACAGAAGCATTCCGATGTATTGATTTGTTGTAGAGAAAAGTTGTTGGGGAGGGGGGTGCTTATTATTCTGAGACACTTCATCCATCAAATGTGATTGATCCTCTTGCCTTTCTAAACCAGCCGTCGTTTAAACAAAGTTATATAGACAGCGATAAAATCAACTGGCCACGTAACAATCTGTAAAAAAAACAACAACTCGTCCCAATATTACGAGACATCGATAAATGTTTTAATGATCAAAGACGCTTGCTTAAGGACGTAGATAGCTAGAGCCATTAAAAATATTAATATCAGCAAGACTTCTCTGTTCTATATACATGTTATGCAGTTGTATTTATTTATCTATCCCCGTGAGGTCGATATTAATTGCGTTTTAGATGGAAATAATTTGTGTTCCTTGCAGCTTGTCACTTATTCTTTTCTATACTGTATGGATAGACGCTAGTTCTTTACGTTGATACTTTTATCGAGCGTTTTGTAAGACTTTGGTTGATTTAGGGGGTGGGGCGGAGTGGTTTAAATACTTCCGAGTTTTAGTTCAGTATAAATATAAACAGAGATTTATTGAAATATTTAATACAGAGATATTTACCGACAGAAATTTAAAGTTGAATCGACATATTCGTTAATTTGATGTTTTATTTGTTTTTTCAACTTATTCTTCAGATCAAAGCATTCTTTATTTTAACAAATGATTTTATTTCCCTTTTTTTTTTTAATGTGGCAGTTTCTTTTATTTAACTTCTCTAATTATTATTATACCAGCGACTACATTGTAGGCCTACTTGAAAAAAATGGTTACCAAATATTATAGTTTGGCGTTTATTTTGGGCATCGCGTTCAGTTGGCGTACCGAATGGCCTGGGTTTGACTCCTGATAAAGACTACGATTTGTCACTGAGTATACCCAGATCTGATGGGTACCGGACTTGGAGTAAGGTAAAGGCGGCTGGGAATTGTGCTGGCCACACAATCCCTTAGTACGCCGTGGCCACAGAGACTGGCGAACGCTGCTTCACATGCCCTATGAATAAATTCGGTCCGACGGGACAACTTTTCTTTACTGTACTATTTTGGCGTCAATGGTTGCGGTCTTCTTATCTCCCCCTTGACATCTCACTTGACACCCTTGACCAAACACAATTTACTTAACGCCTACAGCGCTGCAAACAACACAAACACAGCACACAAACAGATGGCTAGTCACGGCCCGCTTCTCTAGTTTAACATTTGTTACATATTGACATATTGGTATGCTTGGAATGTATTCCTAGGAATGTTGGCTATTATCAAAGGACATATTGCATTTTCCATGACTGTTTCGATGACCTCGCCCGTCACCAATGGCGATCTATAATGGTGTTTTTTTTGCAGTCCTGAGGCTTAGCTCGTTCTTATTTGCCATTCTTTTAGCTTAGACGGAAATGGAGATGGATTGGCCACTTTTTCAGAAAGTGAGCAGAAGACATCAATAGGCAGTCACTCCAACGGAACCCACAGGGCTGAAGAAAGGCTAGTATACCAAAGACACTCCAATGGAACCCACAGGGCTGAAGAAAGGCCAGTATACCAAAGACACTCCAATGGAACCCACAGGGCTGAAGAAAGGCTAGTATACCAAAGACACTCCAATGGAACCCACAGGGCTGAAGAAAGGCTAGTATACCAAAGACACTCCAATGGAACCCACAGGGCTGAAGAAAGGCTAGTATACCAAAGACAACTTGGAGAAAGTCATCAGAAGAAGAGATGAAGCAGTTAGGCATGACATGAGGAGTGCAAAAGATGTCCGCCAAAAACCGAGTGCGCTGTAGACAGTTGCCAAAATACGAGGAATACAAAACATAATTCAAGTAATTTATTACCCCGTATAAACAACACGTCAAATAAACCCCTTCAACATATTTTTGTGTAAGCTAAAACCCATTGAAAACAATAAATTCAGATACAAACTCTTGAAAATATCTAAATCAGATACAACCTCTTCAGCTGACATCAACGTCAGCTACCATCCTTCAAAACATTAACGTCAGCTACCATCCTTCAAAACATCAACGTCAGCTACCATCCTTCAAAACATCAACGTCAGCTACCATCTTTCAAAACATCAACGTCAGCTACCATCCTTCAAAACATCAACGTCAACTACCATCCTTCAAAACATCACTGTCAGCTACCATCCTTCAAAACATCAACGTCAGCTACCATCCTTCAAAACATCAATGTCAGCTACCATCCTTCAAAACATCAACGTTAGCTACCATCCTTCAAAACATCAACGTTAGCTATAACCTCTTCAAAACTTCACTGTTAGGTATAACCTCTTCAAAACTTCACGGTCAGCTATAACCTCTTCAGAACTTCACTGTCAGCTAGAACCTCTTCAACACGTGACGGTCAAATATAATCTTCAAAACTTGACTGTCAGCTATAACCTCTTCAAAACTTCACTGTCAGCTAGAACATTTTCAAAACTTCACTGTCAGCTATAGCCTCGTCAAAACTTCACTGTTAGTTAGAACCTCTTCAAAACTTCAGTGTCACATTCAAGATATTTAAAATGTTAATTGCATTTATGAATAATTAGAAGGTATCTTAATTATCAAATTTGAAAATAGTTCTTGCAAAAAAACAAACAAGAAACAACAAACAATGTCCTCAATATAATCTCACCCATCTCATAATCTTATCGCTCGTTCTATATTCTGACCTTTGCCATAATCTGATCTCATTCAATATGATCTCTTTTATGATACTCTGATCACTTTCACTGTAATCTAATATCTTTTATTATAATCTGATCTCTTATAAGATAATTATGTCACTCATTTTAATAGCCTCTCTTGGTTCAATCCCATTCATTATACCAAGTGTCACGGGAAGGGGGTTCACTAGATGGCAGTTGGACGCTTACATGGAAGCACATTAATTCTGACCTTGGTCCGAGGGCATCACAGTAACGCTAACAGACAACAGAGTTTAATGTAAAATGTTTGGCACGACGAAAAATCGCTTAAGGACTTGAGTTCATTACTTATTATATTTTCTAGTAGACGAACCAAGCTTGCAAGTGGAAGGTAAAAACTCTATACTATATGTACTGTAACAATTGGATATGTGCGACAGTGAGCAGACGCTGAATGGACAAAGCGGGACAACAATATTAAATTATAATAAATCTAGTTAGACAACGACATGCCGAGTAATTGTTAAGTTTTATGCAGGACTATTTTAAGTAGTGTCGTTTACTATACTGGGCAGAAAATGGTGCAAATGGTGAGGACAAGTTTAGTCTGACCACAGACTAGCTGTGCCAGATCGGGAGCAGTCCGCGACTGGACAGTTGAGACAATTTCTTACACGGGTAAGTTGAGTCTTGCATTGATATTGTTTAGGTGACGGCCGGTGGCTGGTGGCAGACGGCCGGTGTACGATGACCAGTGGTTAATTGAGAATAGGTCTTCACGGTCAGGGTTTAGCGGAGACAGTCGAGGGTTTAGTAGAGACGCGTTGACGGCAGTGGTTCAGATATGTAGCTGACTGCATTTGTCTCAGTGTTACGTTAGAAGTGCATCAGTGGTATGTCAGTGTTGAGTCAGTGCGGTGTCGATGGGACCAAGTGTGTGGGGATGGTGTGACTCTTGGCCAGTGGTCGGCAACCTACGAAACGCGTGCCAAACTTGGTACTCAGAGCGATTTTCAATGGCACGCCAAAGACTCCTAAAAAGCCAATGCAAGTATTTTCTACAAAAAAAAAAAAAGAAGAGGATGACTTTTAGGGTGTTGAAACGCTGAATGGATTGGAAATCCTATTTGGGCACACTATTACATATAGGTTGCCGACCCATGCTCTAGGCTTCTGAATTGTGATGACCAAATTATTGGTGCATTTCCTTAGAAATTTATTTCCAATCTTTGTACAAAAAAATATATTATTTATTAACTGTTACCTTTGTTTCTATTTATTGAACTTATTGAATATACTTGGTGTTTTATTATTTGTGTTATGAGTGTTATGAGTGTTATTGAATATACTTGGTGTTTTATTATTTGTGTTATGAGTCTTATGAGTGTTATTGAATATACTTGGTGTTTTATTATTTGTGTTATGAGTCTTATGAGTGTTATTGAATATACTTGGTGTTTTATTATTTGTGTTATGAGTCTTATGAGTGTTATTGAATATACTTGGTGTTTTATTATTTGTGTTATGAGTCTTATGAGTGTTATTGAATATACTTGGTGTTTTATTATTTGTGTTATGAGTCTTATGAGTGTTATTGAATATACTTGGTGTTTTATTATTTGTGTTATGAGTCTTATGAGTGTTATTGAATATACTTGGTGTTTTATTATTTGTGTTATGAGTCTTATGAGTGTTATTGAATATACTTGGTGTTTTATTATTTGTGTTATGAGTCTTATGAGTGTTATTGCTTACATTCATTATTACTAATTAAGGTTTGTGACATCAATAACAACTATTTTAAATCATATTTCTATCATTCTGACATGCGTATTATTTTAATCATTTATTTCATATGCATGAGTTTTTCAATTGTTATGGCTGATAATTTTATATTTTTTGTGTGTATGTTTAAATCTTCCCCACGGAGATATTTCCATTGAAATGACGTAAGCTTCAAAAGAAGCTTATAAAGACTTAATTGCTTAAAAAAAGAGGTAAATTTTTCAATTTTCCAATCCGACCCCAGACTGATTTATTTTTGCAGTCTAAATCTCAAACGGCTTTTAAGATTGATTTAACGTGATGGAAAGGATAGACTGTGCAAACATTTTCAGCTCTTTTAGAAAACATTTTTTTTTCCCCTTCAAACAATCTGCTTTTTGTTGCTATATAGGGAAGAAATACTTACAATTACGTATTGGTGAGTAGTCATTCAAATAAAGACAGTTTCTTTGTACAATCTTAAACGAGCAAAGAATGTTAAAAAGAGAAAATTGACATGTATATAGGTCAGTGCTTCCCAAGCTAATTTTAATCCGCTACCCATTGAACACAATTTTCATATAATGTACCCCTACTATCCCATACCGCAATTCTAATCCTAATTTTTAAAACTTTATATGATCAAAGCGATTTGGTGGAATTTAATAGCATCATTGTGATAGAACTATTACCTACATTAACATTTCTAAAACAAAAGACCCAATATTCAATTTAAGTCAACAATTCTTTCTATTCCATCATCACCCATCTTTATATTTTCAGTGGTCGTCAGTGTTCCCCATAGGGGCTAGCATACAACAAGTTGGGAACAACTGGTATAAATAAATACCCTTTAATGAACATCACTTGTGGATTTTCTTAAAGATTCCACCTCGTCCCAGGAAAAATAAACACCGATTCTTTCATTGATTATTTTTTTTAATGTGCCGCGGTACGCTGAAAATAAGTTGTTTCAGGAATCTTACTGTCCTACATGCATAAAAAAAGCCAGTTCAAACATTGGCTGATTCGGCATTCTAATTCGTAGCATGCAATTTCCACATTACATGGATTCCCCCCCCCCCCCCCCACATACACACACTCTCACAAAGCCGGCCGGGTGTTCCCTATTAAAGCCCTCCTTATTCCTCTCTCTAGACGTACATTCTATCTATTGTATGCAGTCTTTGCAAACAGATTTACATAAAGCTAGCAAAGCAGTCTCTGCCCAAAATGCGTTTGAGAATTGAAATTAATGGCACACAGTTTAAAGCAGAATTGCGGATTAGTTTAATATTTTCATTAGAGAATATGTCCCATAAAAATATATTACATTATAATTATAATGTTTTAACAATTGAATAATGAATTTAGGAACAAAAATATAAAAACTCGTTTTGAATAAGTATTTGACGACAGACATGTTAAACAATTGTGTATTTCGATCAATAAAAAAAACAAAAACAAAGAAGCAAAAGCATTTCATACTGAGATCATTTTTTTTACTTGTACTTTTCTGAGTCTGAGCTATGCTGTGATATAATCACACCTGCTGTCTTAGCTGTGTTGTGATATAGTCACACCTGCTGTCTTAGCTGTGTTGTGATATAGTCACACCTGCTGTCTTAGCTGTGTTGTGATATAGTCACACCTGCTGTCTGAGCTGTGTTGTGATATAGTCACACCTGCTGTCTGAGTTGCGTTGTGATATAGTTACACCTGCTGTCTTAGCTGAGTATAGTCACACCTGAGGTCTGATTTGTGTGCGATTTAGTGAATTATGATGTCTGAGCCGTGTTGTGATACAGTCACACCTGCTGTCTTAGCCGTGTTGTGATATAGCAACACCTGTTGTCTGAACTGATGTCTGAGTTGTGTTGTGATATAGTCACACCTGCTGTCTAAGCAGTGTTGTGATATAGCAACACCTGTTGTCTGAACTGATGTCTGAGTTGTGTTGTGATATAGTCACACCTGAGGTCTGATTTGTGTTGCGATTTAGTCAATTATGATGTCTGAGCTGTGTTGTGATACAGTCACACCTGCTGTCTTAGCTGTGTTGTGATATAGCAACACCTGTTGTCTGAACTGATGTCTGAGTTGTGTTGTGATATAGTCACACCTGCTGTCTGATCTGTGTTGTGATATAGTCACACCTGCTGTCTGAGCTGTGTTGTGGTATGATATAGTCACACCTGCTGTCTTAGCTGTGTTGTGATATAGCCACACCTGAGGTCTGGTTTGTGCTGTGATATAGTCAAACATGATGTCTGAGCTGTGTTGTGATATAGTCACACCTGCTGTCTTAGCTGTGTTGTGATATAGCTAAACCTGCTGTCTGAACTGTGTTGTGATATAGTCACACATGCTGTATGAGCTGTGTTCAGATATATGTGTCTTGTAAATTAAATGTATATGAATTGTATTAGAAACCTCTTGTGAAATAAAATTTAAATTATTTAGTCTCGTTAAAGAGGTTGCAATAAATGACTAACAATAGTAATTATTGATAGCTAATT
The DNA here is from genome assembly GCA_949126835.1 of Anisus vortex. Taxonomy (NCBI): domain Eukaryota; kingdom Metazoa; phylum Mollusca; class Gastropoda; family Planorbidae; genus Anisus; species Anisus vortex. The sequence goes on from OX421500.1 coordinate 21,910,806, forward strand.
AAATTAATAAAAATAAAAATAATTTATTTAATAAAACAACACTTTAGAAGATACCAATTTAAATAAAATGTATTTACTAACTTAAACTTATTAATATAACATAAAATTAGAATAAAAAATAAACTCACGAAAATACTTACAACAGAATAAAACAACAATGTAGACTAGTTAGGTTTACTGGTACATATAAGATGTTACACAGCTCTGCCACTGATAATAAATCTCTACAATAGATAAGCTTAAACACAAGACTTAATAGACTACTATGTTACATCCACAATCCCCTTGTGGCCAGAGCTGTGTAGATCTTGCTGATAATTCTCGTTAGTCCTAGGGGAGACTTTAATTATTATTATTTATGTTTCAGTATTACACGAACTCTTCTTATAGTCGAAAAAAGAAGAACATGGTTGATTACAAATCAACAGATGAATATGTAAATATTGCAGGTGACCCCTCAGAAAGTTTCAAGATCCACTTTTATGTTGTTGCATTAGACTTTAGGATGTTTATGCGGTAAAAGAAAGATTTTCCCAGTTAAATAAAGTATCTGGTGTCTTTGGATTTTTGTACAACATTCCTGACCTTGAAAACAAGACTACACCAGAGGTTAAGTCGATGTGCAAAAACTTGGGAAAAGCATTAACAATTGAAAAAGACGAAGGTTTGAATGAATCTGACATTGCTGCTGTACGTCAGTGTTCTGAACTAAGAGCCATTTCTCTTCATCTCCAAGACTCAGTATCAAACCCTGTAGAAGTCATAAACTACATTTATCAACAGAATTTTGAAAATGGTTTTCCAAATAGGCCATCGTATTTTGCTTACATTGACACTTTCCGTAGCTAGTGCTGAACGAAGTTTTTCAAAACTTAAGCGAAGCTAAAACTTAAGACTTGGCGGGTCTAGCGACAACTTCTAATTTAAGTGAGATAGCAAGACAGTTAGACTCAAAGGCCCTCATACAAGAATTTGCTAAGCAGAAAGCAGGAAAAGTAGGCTGCCATTACAATTTTAGTCTATAGGAGTATACAAACTGTAAATCAGTATTTAAAAGTGACTTTTGGACCGTAGTTAAGAAAACAATAATTTAATATCAAGCAATAGCCTATCAAGTAGTCTTTGTGTATTTTTTTAAGTGTTATAAAAACCGAAAAAAAATATCTAAAATCTAACTGTGAGTTTCGGTTTGTTATTAAGAAAACTGTACATAATGCAATTATAAAACCTATAAACCCAAATACCTAATGTAAAACTGTGTGTTATGTAAATTTTCTAATAATAATTTATATTTTTAATTATTAATTTATAATACAAAGCCATTGCTACTTTTCATTAAAATGTTTTATTTAGGCCTACATTTCACAGTCACCAATCAAAGGTTATAGTTATAAAATAAAATTATTTGTTGGGCTACAACAATTATTAAAAAAAAAACATTTTCGGACCCCGCCAAAGACACTTTAATGAGGGCGCAGAATTTGTTTTCGCCTAGGGCGCCAAAAACCCTAGAGCCGTCCCTGATCCACGGGTAAACTATTAGTATTATGAAGTTTAGCAATCATTTTTATTAAAGTGTAACATCAAATTATAAATCTCTACTATACAGTTGGGTAGTTTCACGTGGTTAGGGCATAGGCCTACTATAGAGTCTAACACAGTTAGCATAGAACGTGGTTAGGGCATACTATAGAGTCTAACACAGTTAGCATAGAACCAAACATAAATACGAGCAAAGTACTCTGGTATTTATTTCACTGGTTTAATATTTGAAGTCAAACTTCTTTTAAATGAATACTGTGACAGCTATGCAATCACCAACGCATATTAATGTCATCTTTTCAGCTTAGTAAATTATAACACTCCTTTCTTTTCAATGTGCAATGTTAAGAAATCAAGCATAACAAAACCTACACATATAACATCCATGAAATGTGACCTTTGCATTGAACATTACTTGGAATTAAATAATCACATCATCTTATTAATTATTGGTTAATTATCGGTTGCTGAATATAATAAATTAAATTAACATTTCTGTAAACCAACTCCTCGTGCTGCGGTGTTGCGTGGTCTAACAGATGATCGTCCGATTGATATACTCAAAATGTCAAACACAATTCTTCGTAAAAAATACTGCCAACCGTACTTCCCCATCTCACTTGAGCTTTAGAGTGGGTGGGCGTTGAGCTGGCCACACATCGCCCTTGCATGTCGCCAGCCTAAATGCATTAAAAAAAACAAAGAATATACTTACATATCGCAATGTAAGAAGGTAACTCTGTTCATAGATCATTGGGCAAATAGAATAATAAGTTGATGTATAGTCTTCAATTTCAGCCATTAAAATTACTATCAAAACAATGAGTGAGTTTATGTTAGATCGTAAATGTACGTGTAACGTTATCCCACTGCACCGGCATGACTTCACTATCGATTTCATTCATCAGTTCAGTAGGGAATAAATAATAAAACAAATTTTTACACTTCCGAGTCCCGCCCTCATCCCCAACTACCGAGTCCCGCCCCCATCCCCCACTACCGAGTCTCCCCTCCCCCACAACTGACTAAATCAGTTTCGTCAAATTTTTAATGTGGTACCCGAAGCACCAGAAAAACCTCGCTCCCTGCGGCAATAAAAGAAACAACAACTTAATGGTTTCTGGTTTCTTGACCAGTTGACCAGTCGACCAGCGTCATGAGAAAACATTTACAAATCCACCGCAGCACCGCCATTGCACTGAAATATGCGCATGTAAAAGAAGACAACGTAAAGACTTTTGAAATCCCAAGGTACGTTTCTGAATTCATCTGTTGTAATTGTAAAAGTGGCTCTTTCATGTATTAGAAGGTTCGTAAGAATCGAAGAATCGTATACCTTAAAGAATTTGTTGTGTGTGTAAAAAAACAAACAACTATAGCAGGGGTCGAGAACCTTTTTGTCTTATAGAGCCATGTACACCACATATTTTGAAAAGTAATTCTGTGAGAGCCACACAATATGTTAAAAATGTGTGCATTTTGTGTAATTTCAACACTAAAAGTACAATAATTATGTCTCTGAATTCTTCTGATGCTGAGCTGCAGTAGACTTTTAGCTCATGTGTAGAATGAAATATTGATATGCAATTAATATGTAGATCAAAATGTCTCAAAACATATTTTTTTAAATAATCGAACATTTTTCTGCGAGCTAGATGCAGCCATCAAAAGAGCCACATCTGGCTCGCGAGCCATGGGTTCCAAACCCATGAACTCTACGCTCATCTCTTTGGTTGTACGAGGATGACGATTGTATAAGCCAGTATTTCTCAAATTGGATTCCGCTTTCAAAAGGGCATGCATAGTGATATTTAGATGGCACCCCCAAATAGCAATGCAGAGTTATATTTAGATGGCACCCCCAAATAGCAATGCAGAGTTATATTTAGATGGCACCCCCAAATAGCAAGTCTTCTACAAGAAATTGAGTGCTAGAGCAAGATTAATTTTGGCCTTATATGCACGCTGAATGAATCAGAAATCCCACTTAAGCACACTATTATCAAAAGTTAGCCGACCTCTTCTATAGAGGACCGCTAAACTCTTTTCAGTAGAACCGTGAATTGGTTAATTTCTCTGAGATAAATATCCAGAAATAATAGGAACAATAGATAAAGCCTACACATTATTTTCAAAATTATTTTATCTCTCACAGACTTAATTTAACAGATTATATTTGTCCTTCTGAAAGTCTGTGTTTAGAAAGAAGAAATCAGACAATACCGGCATACAATATTTTCTGTACATCTGTACATTGTGTTCAGTGTGATTAGTATTTACGGCTTCGTGCAAACTTTAGTTTTACATTTTACACTTATTTATAAATTACTTAAATAATGGAGCACCAAAAGAATTTAGTGCTAAGTTCTCATTTAGGTCTTAATTCGGCCCTGGGTATAGCACAGCACTATTCATCGTTAGCCATCGGCCCTGGGTATAGCACAGCACTATTCATCGTTAGCCATCGGCCCTGGGTATAGCACAGCACTATTCATCGTTAGCCATCGGCCCTGGGTATAGCACAGCACTATTCATCGTTAGCCATCGGCCCTGGGTATAGCACAGCACTATTCATCGTTAGCCATCGGCCCTGTGTATAGCACTGCACTATTCATCGTTAGCCATCGGCCCTGGGTATAGCACAGCACTATTCATCGTTAGCCATCGGCCCTCGGTATAGCACAGCACTATTCATCGTTAGCCATCGGCCCTGGGTATAGCACAGCACTATTCATCGTTAGCCATCGGCCCTGGGTATAGCACTGCACTATTCATCGTTAGCCATAATGGTGAAAAACATGTCTGATGGGCTGGTAAATTGGAAATTGAAAGATTTGACAAATAATGGGAAGACAATACATAGTCCTATTCGTAAGGAATTGTGCTACAGTAATTTTGGGATTGATATGGCACTTTCCTATCTCGATGTTGGAAAGATGGCTTTAAGGGTGCTGATGCCACGTGCAACAAGCTATCAAAACCAAAACCAGAAACTGATTAAATACGCAATATGACGTGACATTTGTCCTGGCCAAACAAATCCAAACACAGGAGGACTGGTTGGGATCAAGTAAATTCACTTATCCCATTGAAATTTAATTAAAATGTATAATTGTTTAACTAATTATTATTTAAAAAAAACTGTTTCATTAAGAATTGCAGCCTATTGGTAATGCTTTTAATTGGTACTTGATTTTTAAATTGCTGCGAGACATCAAAAATATTTCTAAGCGACTACCAGGCAAGAAATCCTTTTAAATTTAGAGAACCACGTGGTATAAGCAGAAGTGAGAGGCGTCTTTCATAAACTAGCTTTTACTTAGACATTTTAACACATTTCTTTCTCTGAGTGCTTATATTCCACAAGTGTGACTAAAAGTTTACCATATCGAACCAAATGTTTCCAACCAGACTTCATTAAAAAAATGTCGTTAAACTGAAAAAAATTAAATTTGTAGCTATAACATAAAGTAAACCAAATTTGCAGCTATAAAATAAAGTAAACTAAACTTGTAGCTATAAAATAAAGTAAGCTAAACTTGTAGCTATAAAATAAAGTAAACTAAACTTGTAGCTATAAAATAAAGTAAACTAAACTTGTAGCTATAAAATAAAGTAAGTTAAGCTTGTAGCTATAAAATAAAGTAAACTAAATTTGTAGCTATAAAATTAAGCAAACTAAACTTGTAGCAATAAAATAAAGTAAACTAAACTTGTAGCTATAAAATAAAGAAAGCTAAACTTGTAGCTATAAAATAAAGAAAGCTAAACTTGTAGCTATAATATAAAGTAAGATAAACTTGTAGCTATAAAATAAAGAAAGCTAAACTTGTAGCTATAGAATGAAGAAAGCTAAACTTGTAGCTATAAAATAAAGAAAGCTAAACTTGTAGCTATAGAATAAAGAAAGCTAAACTTGTAGCTATAAAATAAAGTGAGATAAACTTGTAGCTATAAAATAAAGTAAGATAAACTTGTAGCTATAAAATAAAGTAAGATAAACTTGTAGCTATAAAATAAAGTAAGCTAAACTTGTAGCTATAAAATAAAGTAAACTAAATTTGTAGCTATAAAATTAAGCAAACTGAACTTGTAGCAATAAAATAAAGTAAACTAAACTTGTAGCTATAAAATAAAGAAAGCTAAACTTGTAGCTATAAAATAAAGAAAGCTAAACTTGTAGCTATAATATAAAGTAAGATAAACTTGTAGCTATAAAATAAAGAAAGCTAAACTTGTAGCTATAGAATAAAGAAAGCTAAACTTGTAGCTATAAAATAAAGTAAGATAGACTTGTAGCTATAAAATAAAGTAAGATAAACTTGTAGCTATAAAATAAAGTGAGATAAACTTGTAGCTATAAAATAAAGTAAGCTAAACTTGTAGCTATAAAATAAAGTAAGATAAACTTGTAGCTATAAAATAAAGTGAGATAAACTTGTAGCTATAAAATAAAGTAAGCTAAACTTGTAGCTATAAAATAAAGTGAGATAATCTTGTAGCTATAAAATAAAGTAAGATAAACTTGTACCTATAAAAAAAAAGTAAACTAAACTTGTAGCTATAAAAGAAAAAAAAAATGATGAACTTGTAGCTATAAAATAAAGTAAGCTAAACTTGTAGCTATAAAATAAAGTAAACTAAACTTGTAGCTATAAAATAAAGTAAGCTAAACTTGTAGCTATAAAATAAAGTAAGCTTAGGTTGTAGCTATGAACTATAGCGAAAAATGCTGCTTTAAAAAGTAAGCTAAACAAGGCAGCTAAATATTTAGAAATAAAATAAAGTAAGTTATACCGTAACTATAAAATAATACTAAATTTCGGTGATATAAAGTAAGGCCCATTAAATCTAAAAATTTACTTTAAAAATTCGTATTCTTAGTTGTTATGTTAAACGCGCTCTGAGATTACATTATGTTTGTTGACAGCGATATACACATATTGTTATTATTATTATATTGATAGAAAAACTATTAAAAATAATTTTAAAATAATGCTAAAAAAAAATACAAAAACATTTAGCTTTGATAAAAGATTTTTAAGATATCAAAGTTAATGAAAAGAAGATCTGCGTAACGTAACAAAATCTATTCTATAAACTTTTAGAATTGTATGTGACTTTTGTGTTAGTTTAATGTAGCATGAAATGTTTTGATTGTAGACCGGAAAGGCGAGTCTTTCAGTTTTCTATATGACAACCATTTGATCTGGTTCCTTTGCCATATGAGTAGGACCCATGCCGGAATAAGGAAGGACATTGAAAATGATTTAATCAATCAATCAATGAATTTAAGAACAATATCACACTCGTATTATTTTAAACTCATATCGTCTTGAAAGGAATCAATACCTACCTAATTTTAAATATTTTAAAAACATGCTTTTAGAAAACAAAACATGAAACAAATAGTTTTGTTTGATTTTTTTCCCGCGTTACTTGTGAAATCCTCCCATTGGTTTAAAATCAAGACAACATGTTAATGGAATCCTTTTAGCTGGAGTTGAATACCTTTTATACCATTTAATCAATATATTGAAAAGAAGATTTTAACGATACGCATTAAAACACTAGGCGTCCTATTATACAAAAGCGCAAGTACAAATAATAATTGAGGTTTTTGTTGAGGTTATATATATATTGTTTTTGTTGTGTTTCTCAATCAATAAGTTTTATAATTCCTTAACATTCATGTTTCCCACACTTACTTTTTATTTCTTGCTGTCTGAATGTGTATTCACGAGTCCCTTGTTTAAAGGTTCAATTCACTTTCTATTATTGAGCTATTCAACTGATAGAGAATCACGGTATGTTTCAATTTTAATTAGTCCAGTGAACCCACTGAACTATAGCTCAATGATTCAACTCTTTTAATTTAGTCCAGTGAACCCATTGAACTATAGCTCAATGATTTAACTCTTTTATTTTAGTCCAGTGAACCCACTGAACTATAGCTCAATGATTCAACTCTTTTAATTTAGTCCAGTGAACCCACTGAACTATAGCTCAATGATTTAACTCTTTTATTTTAGTCCAGTGAACCCACTGAACTATAGCTCAATGATTTAACTCTTTTAATTTAGTCCAGTGAACCAACTGAACTATAGCTCAATGATTCAACTCTTTTAATTTAGTCCAGTGAACCCACCGAACTATAGCTCAATGATTTAACTCTTTTAATAAAAAAGTTATTTTATCTATAAGTATGCAGAACACAGTGGGCCAAGAGGCAGCGTGCTAGAATGGTTATCTGAAGGTCAACGGTTTGAATACCGGTGATGGCTAGAATTTGTTCCCGGGACTGAAGGGCGTCTCTGAGTCTACCTGAGATACCTAACAGTAGTTGGAAATAGATCAAGGATGCTGAGCATCGTGCTGGTCATACAGTCTTCTAGTATTGCCCTTTTCTTACAAAAACAACAAGAGAGAAGCCAAGAAGGAAAAACTCGACTGGCTTATCTCTCATTGAACTGTCATGTGATAACACAATTGTAAATCTCCAACAGATACAATAGAGTTTTTTTTCCTGACATTGATATTGTCTGTGGTAGTAACGCTTCATTACCATCTGTGACCCAGCTATCAGGCGTAGAGACAATCAGTTGTTGTCTTTTGTCAACTTGGCATTCTGTCATTCTGTCATTCTGTCAATTGTTTATACAATGGGACACGAGAGTCTATCGATAGCTCACCCGGTTGAAAATACAGGAAAAAAATAAAGCGTTTTTTTTAAAATCTGGTTCTTGAGGATGTCTCTGACTCACCCAGGCGTCATGGCTCTCTGAGATTCTTTGGGGAAGGAAAGAGTGGGAATATATGCTCGATGTATAATGTGGTCACGTGGACGAAAAAGGTCGAAAAATGATTTTTTTTTTCTTGCATGGTGCGTTTATTAGGATCGTACAAGCATTTTTACTAGAGTGTAGTACAAAATTTTTTTTAAAGTAGAAACTAAAGGGAAGCCTCTTTCATTATGAAAATAACAAAGAAAGTACACATTCTTTAAACCAGTTCAAATAAGCTATTGTAGCTCTGTCTTATTTATCCATTTTTTTCATTTTATTTCTATGTTTCTGCATTTAATGAATTTTTAAAATATAAAAAAAACAACAACATATACATATATATTATATTTATATATAAATATTTTAGCCAAGACCTTCCAATTAACTAGATAGAAACTGAGCCAGGAGTGAAAGGGTTATACAATCTACTTTAGAATGTATATACACTTTCCTGCTAATAAAAAATAATTAATGACAGACAGGATATTTCTTACTTTGATGAATTCCCTCCCTTGTCAATTACTGCCCAATTAACCAATTCAATAACGCTATATTTGTATTGACAAATATATCATCTATGTACCAATTAGGGTAACATTAATAAAGCCTGCAATGTTGTCTCTCCATACAGATAAACAATTTCATGTATATATTAAGTTAAATGCTGTTTATATAATTATATATTCCTATGAGTACTACGTTTATGCCCTCGGCCATGGTTTCAGGTTTTTCTTTGATGTCTGCAAAACAAAAGGAAATCATCTTATCTATTTGTACATTCACGTTTCTTCATTAAGCAAAGTGCAGTTAATTTGTTATTAGTTAAATTACTTATCAAATACATTCTGACTAATGCTCACTTTAATGAAATTTTGATCGAAACTTAAAAGCTAATTTCCAAAGTAATTAATTAATTAATTGCTGAGTGTTTTATTTTATATGTCGTATGAACTGATTTATGGCTTATTAGAAAGGACTTATGATGTGTTAACCATTATTCAAAATATTTAACAAACATCAGATGCCGAAATGAAAATAACAATACGCACAAACCTAAACAAACTAGATTTAATTTTTGTAAAGGGTCCTATGTGCAAAAGTGTACCAAAAATGAACAATTAATTAAATTAGCACTGCTCAGATCCAATAGACCAATTACAACATGAACAATGGACACGTGGAGACATTCTATCCTTACACATGTTTGAAAAAGATACGTGGCCCAACAATAAAACTGAGACTACCGGGACCGGCTGCCACATATTTCTACTCATTCATGCCCGCCAGCCGGTACATAATACATCTCACTAGCTAGTGTAGGTCTAGTTATCATTGGTCTCTATGGACTTAACGTTTCTGTCTCGGTATTATTGAGGTATCACTATACGGCAAATTATGTTTGGTGTGTTGATTATTATCGACTTACTAGTGGTTATGCCCGCCAAAATGACGGAGAAAAGAATGTTTACAATGTGTTTTGTTAAAAGGGAAAGAAAAAATAACTAACACTATTACAATAAAAACTAAGTCAGAACGTATCTTTCGGTATTAATTTTTTATTTTAAGCATTTCAAAGGGAGATCATTCTGAAATGGCGCTCAGTTTAGAACATTATCATACGGTGATTAGTAATAGGTCTATGTTTTTTTTTAATAAACGAATTAAGCAATATTGCTTATATAATAAAAAAAAAATTTGGAGGATGTTTCCAATTTATACTTTGAACTTTTGTGCCGACTGTTCAAACGTCCTATGATCCTATAGAGAACAAATACATTAAATGAATCATTAAAAAATACATTTACTCTAGGTTACCTTATTTTTTTGCTGCACATGTTTTTATATATAGTAGTCATTAGCTGTTTGTAGACCTATTTTCATATATTTTATGTACAATTATTTTTTTTTTACTTAAAATCAAAAGTAGATCTATATATTTCTCTGAGAATTGAGAATATATGTTATATTACTCCGATTGGCCGAATAGATTAAGACGGGTAAAAGTGAACTATTATGCAGATTTTAAAATATTGTAAGTTGATTGAAGATTTGAACCAATATTTCCGCTATATACTTATTACTATTACTAAAGACTTTAATTATGTTTTATGGATATATTTTTTTTAACCTAAGTTTAATGAAGATTTCATGTAAAATCTGGATATAAACGGATTACACGTCTTCATAGCACCAAACAACAACAATAATAACAACAACGAAGGAAATAAGAAAAGAGTGGACTGGCTTATCTCACATTCCACTGTCATGTGATAACACAATTGTAAATCTCCAACAGATACAATAGAGTTTCATTTCCTGACATTGATATTGTCTGTGGTAGTAACGCTTCATTATCAACTGTGACCCAGCTATCAAGCGTAGAGACATTCAGTTGTTGTCTTTTGTCAACTTGTCATTCTGTCATTCGTCAGTTGTTTTAATTTTACTGAGATCTTAGTGGAAACGAGTTCCGCCCCTTTCTTCCCCTTGTTGCGTGGGGCGGATACTTGTGTTATTTGTCTTGGTCGTTAGATCAATGGCTGAAGTAGCGGATGATTTTTTAAACGACTTCAGTTCTATCTTGTTGTTCTGGTCGTAAAAACAAGGTTATTAATTATTTATTGGAGAACGCCGTGTCCTTGCACGTTTTCTTTCAATGAATTTAAATATTCCGACTATAACATGTATTGACTTACTTGAGAGAAATACAAATAAGTTCATGGTATATTGTGTCTAACTTTTGTCAAATTTTTCTTCTATTCTATGTATTGAAACATGGCGCTGTGGGTGTTCCATTGGCTTTATAAAACTTTGATTCAACCGCAACTCACTTGAGTTAAAAAGAAGTAAATGTGACTGGCAGTTGTTCTAACCATACAGCCCCCTTGCATGATATGACCGTAGTTACGTTAAAGCCACACAAATTAAATTGTTTTGAAAAGGAATGGGTAGGTATATTTTAAAAAAAATATGTATCGAAAACTCAAAATCCTAATATATGGTACAAAACAGTTTTACGACACAAATATTTCCCAACATTGAAACATTAAACTCTATACATTTGTTGAATATAAAGGCCTACACAGAGTGAATAACAACTTAACGATATATTGTTAAGAATGTTCTTATGGGAATCAACTAACTTTGGCGTTATATTGAATGAGCCAGAAAGATAGATACAATGATAGTTTTGTTTTTTAATAAGCGTCACATTATTAATGTAATATGTAATTTCATGGAGTTATAATTTTTGTCTTACTAAGTAAGTGTATCGTCCGTTGCCTCTCAGCGGAACAAATAAGTCCACCATTAAAAACCTTCACTTCAAGCTAGAAATTTTTTTTTTGTAAATTAATTATGCTTTTTTTTGTAAAATTTTGTAGAAAACATTATCTTTTATGTTTTATTTTCTAAAACTAATATTTCTATGAATAAATACTGTATTTAATTTTCGTTCAATGCCAAATTATCTCTGTTTAGGGTTCTTATCGTCTTTGTTTCGACATTTTATAGCAGAATAATTGTTTTAGCTTAGTGCAGTATATCCTGTATGAAGTTTCAAACCTTTATAAATATATAATACTTACTATATAATCTTGTAAATACTCTACTGCCAATCTATGTAGATGATTAGTCATCAAAAAACGTAATACAGAACATTTCAAAAATTCTGTCCAATCAAAAGGCTTCTGAATTTTAAATTTCAACGCTGTTTCAATAAAACCATAGACAAACATTACTTTTACATCAAATCATTACTTTTACATCAAATCATTACTTTTACATCAAATCATTACTTTTACATCAAATCATTACTTTTACATCAAATCATTACTTTTACATCAAATCATTACTTTTACATCAAATCTCTGGAGGGTTGTTGCGTACTATTATATAGACACACATTACTTTTACATCAAATCTCTGGAGGGTTGTTGCGTACTATTATATAGACACACATTACTTTTACATCAAATCCCTGGAGGGTTGTTGCGTACTATTATATATATATATATATGTATATATATTGGATTAATGTAGTGTAATATATGTCACGTGATATTTTAAGAAACGGACTGCAGATATTTAGTGTTACGAAAAGTTAAGCATTTTTATCTTTATATATAAAGTAGATTGTGTGTGTTGATTCCAATCCTTATTGGTTAATTTAAAGACATATGACCTTATTGTCTCATATTTTAATTTAGCGATTTCGCTTTCGGCATATGTCCACCCTAGCTGAGTGGTTTGCGCATCTGACTGCCAATGCTGGCAACCTGGGTTCGATTGCCCACTGATAAAGTTTTTTTTTTCTACTTTTAAAAATGTCCATAAATAGGCTATATTTTTTTGTGTGAAAGATTGTACAGAATTTTAGGACTTAAAGCTTTCCTAAAATGGTTTTAGTAGGTCTAAGTAAATTTTAATAATTCTATTTTAGACGCATGCGGGAGACGGATGTTTAATTCTCACTCAGAGATAGTGCTAACTTTTTGTTAAATAAAACGACATGTCTATTTTTAACCTGATTACAATGTCTATTTTAAATTACTTAATTTTAAAATGTTTTCAGTAAATAATAATTATATTTTATTTAAATTTTTTTTCCGGGAATTTAGCTTGTTAAAAATCAATCCTAAAATATTAAATATTCCATTCCTATTTCTAATTAATACAAATTTTAGCAAGTCAATTCCCGGCTTTTAAAGAATTTGAGTGAGCTCCGGGTTTTACCTTCTTCTGCTTCATATTATTGTGAAGACCCGGTTAGGACCGAGGAAAGAGTCCACAATTTAACTCCACGTAAAATTTTAAAACATGATACAAACATAAATTACAAACAGATGACAGAGTTTCACTTTAGGTATTTAGTCCAGCCCCTTCAGTGAAGATGTGAATGCCGGCACAGTAGGGGCAGTGATGGAGGCCTGGTGTAGTGTGTTCCATAGTCTAATGGCTGACGGAAAAAAAAGAACATTTGTAGGCGTCTGTGCGTGCGTGTGGTACATGCAGTTTGAGTTGATGACCTCGGGTAAAGCGGGACACCTGTTGGGTGGACCTGGCTGCGTGGACATTTCCACATGGCGGTTCATGATCTTGTACATAGAGGTGACCTTGTTTACTGCTTTGTGGTATTGTAGGGGGCTCGAGTTGGAGTTTGGCCATTAAATCAGAGGTGCTTGTTACAAGGCCGTAGTCCCGTAAGATACGGCGTGCCGCTCGACGTTGGGTTATCTCCAACTTGGATATCAGGTGTTGTTGATGGGGATCCCACAACGTCGATGCATACTCCAGGTTGTTGCCATATACAGATGTATAGTCAACTAGGACTTTTTACCGTAAGTCGTTTTCATTTTATATTATACTTGGTACGCTACACAATTCTTATCTTCTATTCTATATTATACTTGGTACGCTACACAATTCTTATCTTCTATTCTATATTATACTTGGTACGCTACACAATTCTTATCTTCTATTCTATATTATACTTGGTACGCTACACAATTCTTATCTTCTATTCTATATTATACTTGGTACGCTACACAATTCTTATCTTCTATTCTATATTATACTTGGTACGCTACACAATTCTTATCTTCTATTCTATATTATACTTGGTACGCTACACAATTCTTATCTTCTATTCTATATTATACTTGTTACGCTACACAATTCTTATCTTCTATTCTATATTATACTTGGTACGCTACACAATTCTTATCTTCTATTCTATATTATACTTGGTACGCTACAAAATTCTTATCTTCTATTCTATATTATACTTGGTACGCTACACAATTCTTATCTTCTATTCTATATTATACTTGGTACGCTACACAATTCTTATCTTCTATTCTATATTATACTTGTTACGCTACACAATTCTTATCTTCTATTCTATATTATATATGGTACGCTACACAATTCTTATCTTCTATTCTATATTATACTTGTTACGCTACACAATTCTTATCTTCTATTCTATATTATACTTGGTACGCTACACAATTCTTATCTTCTATTCTATATTATACTTGGTACGCTACACAATTCTTATCTTCTATTCTATATTATACTTGGTACGCTACACAATTCTTATCTTCTATTCTATATTATACTTGGTACGCTACACAATTCTTATCTTCTATTCTATATTATACTTGGTACACTACACAATTCTTATCTTCTATTCTATATTATACTTGGTACGCTACACAATTCTTATCTTCTATTCTATATTATACTTGGTACGCTACACAATTCTTATCTTCTATTCTATATTATACTTGGTACGCTACACAATTCTTATCTTCTATTCTATATTATACTTGGTACGCTACACAATTCTTATCTTCTATTCTATATTATACTTGGTACGCTACACAATTCTTATCTTCTATTCTATATTATACTTGGTACGCTACACAATTCTTAAATTCTATTCTATATTATACTTGGTACGCTACACAATTCTTATCTTCTATTCTATATTATACTTGGTACGCTACACAATTCTTATCTTCTATTCTATATTATACTTGGTACGCTACACAATTCTTATCTTTTATTCTATATTAGCATTCTATCCTTGTCCAGATGTAATTTATAATCGATCTTGTCTCTGTTTTTTTTAGCTGCTATCCAAAATAAATTCAGTATGACTTTTTCCTATTAAAGATTATAATAAGATGGACCACTTGCTTTAATAGTTCTATTTGATAACTTGAAACACTTAGTTTCGGATAGTCCAATCGCACTAAGTCCTCTAAACTTCCGGTTTAATAATTCGCTATGATTTTCTCAATGGAAAATTAATATTATAATCGAACGTTGTATACAGCGGAAATCTTTAATACAATCGTATGAGTTGCGCACGGAAAAAAGAACATATCAGCTCTAAAAATAGAGCAAGCGGTCTATTTTTAGTTTTTTCACTGTCGATAATGGATTTGATTGTTTATTTCTGAATACAGAGAGTAGTGCTTGTAATAGTATTTGGTAGATTAACATAATGTTAGCAAATGGTTCTTATTACGTTAGCGACAACCTTCTGTGATTGTTACTTGCTAAGCTTCGTTAATCTAGTGTTTGGGTGTTGATTCAGTGAGGCCGCAGGTCCACCACTATCTCTGACAGTGAATTATTAAATATCTCCTTCAATGTAGCAACGACAGTTTGAACGATGAACAGTAAAAGACTGACTAAAATTCCTTCAGTAAAGTATCAACTGGTTTATTAATTCAACAATAAGGTTTCAATAAACTTCGTTTGAAGCGTAACAACTTCTAGCATCAAAATCAGTACATTTAAGAAAGCAAACAATATTACGACCGTCTCTTAGACTATCGGAGTGAGAACTGATGGTTTTTGGCGGGTGGAATGTCGGCAAGGAATAGTAATCAGCTCAGAGTGGCGGAACCAATGAAATGCTGGAATCTGACCCTACTCGCATAAATTATCTCAGCCGCGGGAAAGGAAAAAAACTCTAGGAGGAGGTGGGGGGAGAATGGGGGGGGGATATATTACAGTCGATGTCTAGAGATCAACTAGTTTAAACCAGTTATAATCAATTAATAGCATTCTGTCTCGACTGTCATTTTAAACAAGGGTGAAATTTAATTAAGCGTAAGCTATTAGTAGCCTCTATGCAATTGCGAAGGGAATGGTCATATAATAACTACAGCCTAAGCGTTGAATGTTAGAACTGTATTACATTTTCAATACCATGTTCCATAATAATAATAATATATAATGGGAATAATAATGGTTTATAATAGTGACTGAGTCCATGTCACGTAACATTCTTGTGCCCCAATTCCCTAGACCAGGGGTCGGGAACCTTTTTGTCTGAGAGAGCTATGGACACCACATATTTTGAAAAGTAACTCTGTGAGAGCCATACAATTAATTTGTAGATCAAAGGAGTCTAAAGAAACATTTTTTAATAATCGAACATTTGTCTGCGAGCCAGATGCAGCCATCAATAGAGCCACATCTGGCTTGCGAGCCATAGGTTCCCGACCCCTGCCCTAGACTGTACTTTAAAATTGTATAGATTTGTAAAAACTAAGCCGTCTAACCAATCATAAAAATAAGTATTCATTTCTCACAGAACCGCTTGCGTAGCATTAGTATTTGGTCGACATAGTAAAAAATCACACATCTAAACAACGATAATTCGTTTTAGTTTTTAGTGACTGGTGCTTTCTGTTGATTGCCCTGGTCCTTATGAATAATATTTCCAGCAGTTTTTATAGTTAGGTAAATACGGGTCATATCAAATAGCAATCCTTTTATCTTTACGTACTAAATTTTTAGCACACTTTAGGGATATAGAGTCGTCCACACACGGTGGAGTTTTGTTGTCCGTACTTGTCTGCTAATTGTGTTTTCAAACGACGATCAATCGAAGATCAATCGCAAACAGCCTAACATCCTATGAATTTCATGTCATCGTTGTTAAATTCTCATTAGTAATTACGTGCTAGACTTTAGTGTTGAAACACCAGCTGTACTTTGCTAGAGAACCACTAGTTCACAAAATGGGTGAGTTAAATGTTTATTGATGCTTCGTACGTTAATATTGATACAAACAAACAAAACAAACAAATGACATATTTATATAGCGCTATTCATAACAAAGTCTTCGAATGCGCTTTACATTTACCATCTGTTATTAAAATAAATCGAAAAAGTGTGTTTTTAGTTTTGTTTAATTAAAAAATGTCTATATTGTCATGTATTAACAGCTCTCTCTCTCAACGCGAGTTTTGTGGGCGGTAGTAAAGCCTAGACTGTTCTAAGAATCCACTCTCATGCAGACCTCAAATTCTCGGAATGGTTAGGAATAGTCTATTATTTCTCGTACAGGGAAGTTTATGTTAAAACTATCATTTTTATTCTGAGTTTTGTAATTATACCATTTTTTTCACCCCTCCTAATAATAGGTCTGTTCCCCGCTCTCCCCCGCTAGTATTTAAGGCTAAGCAGCTAGTGGTTTGGATAGATAGAGTCTTTTGCAGAGTTTTGTACAGAGTGGACGCTTGTGTTGGCACTATTTTCTTCTAACTGTATATAATCTTCATATTGTATATACTTTATCACCTGAATTAAATTATCAACAACATTTACACTGAAGCTTTCTCGTCAAGTTACTATTTTTGTTTCATTGTTTACCATATTATAATATATATATATTTATTTACAACTATAACGTCAAGGAAAGGAACTGTTAGAACGCAAATCCTGAGTTTGTGCCCAGGACAATAAGGAGAGTTCGTGTAATACTGAAATATAAGTAATAATAACCAAAGTCTACCCTAGGACGAACGAGAATTATCAACAACATTTACACGGCTCTGACAACAAGGGGATTGTAGTCGTAACAATATTGTCCGCTTGTTTGATCTTGTTTGGGAGTTCATTCCACCACAGAGGTGCTATGACGCTGTAGGAGCGAGCTGCAAATGTTTTTCTTTCTACACCTGGCACCTTGAGCCGCAGATGCATTCCGTCCTCCCTTCCCCGGTGTGTGCAGCTCAACCATGGATCGCATGTACTGGGGAGCTTGACCATGAAGGACTTTTATAGAGTACAAGCTACATTGCCCGGCGTTGCCCGGGTGAAAAAAAAAGGACTGTCTGGTGTGCAGATAACAAATTTACTGAATACTTTTAGTTTTAGGAAAGTAAATAAATATTGTAATAGGGTAAAAAAAATAGTCAAATATTTTTATTTAATAAAATCTACAATGTCTTTTGTTTTTAAAAGTTTGAAAAATTAATTGTCGAAAAAAAAAAGTATAGTCTAACTGGAGAATCGAACCCTGGTCGCCCGTATAGCAGTCCACTACGTTTACCACTGAGCTATCGAAGACACATGTCCGATGTGAAAAATTATTAGACGGTATATTGGGCTAGCCCTAGATAGGTCAGTGACACACGTGTTTTCAAATTGACCAATGGGGATCCTCGCGGGGCTTAACACTGTCTTTTTATATATATAGATTGTCAAAACTTTGAATTTTATCCTAAGTGTTATAGGTAGCCACTGCAGTTTTTTCAGACAGATTGTTGAGGTGTCTTCATTGTCTAGAACAATTTTTGCAGCCATGTTTTGGACCCTTTGCAGTTTTTTCAAATCACAATCTGGCAGTCCAATGTATAGACAGTTCTTCTTCTTCTTCTTCTTGTCCCTTAACCTTGGCGGTCGTTGGGGGGAGCTAATGGACACTGGGTGTCCATTAGTCCTCTCTTGGGCTTGGTAGACTTGGCGGCGCCCATCTCCTCTCCAAGTCGGCGGTGTATTTATGGCTGCCTGCACCGAGGGCCGAACCACTGATGCGGCGCTTGGGAGTCGAGCTCGCTGTCGACTTTGCTAACCAGCCAATAGACAGTTCGCGTAGTCTAAATAAGAGATTACCAGTCCTACGATTAAGGTCTCACATGCCTCATACAGCATACAGCAATAACAACAACAATAACGGTTGAATAGTAAAGTGAATACATTGTTAACTCAAACTAATAGCATCAGGTCGATATGTATTAACATTTATTGATAACCCAGAGATGTAAACTTGTATACTTAATCCGTTTATATATTATATATACATGGCTTGAGTTGAGTTATTTAACATATTATGGCTTCGAAATTTTTTAGAGTTAGTTAAAGAATTTACTATCTATATCACTTCCTTATATTCGTGTGTTTGAGACAGTCTCGAATATTTTTCCTACAATAGTATTTAAATAGAATATCGGGGAGAACAGGTTTGTTGACATACTTATGCAGCCAAGTAGTGGGAAATTTTAGGAACAGATTAAATTTTTCTGGCAACAATTGGCAGCAGAGATTACATTTTATACTCAGGACTTGAAGACGAAAACCTTGACAACGTTGAAAGCGTCGCCATCATGATGTCCCAGATAGCATTTAGAAGTCATAATGAATGGCCTCCATTTCTCCTTTTGAGTCATAAAGGGGTGAAAGGTCATACTTATC
The DNA here is from genome assembly GCA_949126835.1 of Anisus vortex. Classification (NCBI taxonomy): domain Eukaryota; kingdom Metazoa; phylum Mollusca; class Gastropoda; family Planorbidae; genus Anisus; species Anisus vortex. Next base: position 21,930,137 of record OX421500.1, read on the forward strand.
CAAATTTACTTGCATTCTAACGACCTGATGAAGAGACAAATAAAAAAGGTCTACAACCATTCTCTGCAGACAGTTGTTAACATGTTTCCCTAGAGAGACGTCAAGATATTGATCGGCAACCTGAAGGCACAGATAGGAAAAGGTATTATTGGAATATCGTCACTGGGAGAAATGAACTAAATGGGTAATTCTTTACTGACTGTTGCGCTTTCAATGATATGTCCAGTAGCGTCAGGCTATTCCAGCATAAGGACAAACACAAAGACACCTGGATCTCAACAGACAGCAACAGTGAAAATCAGATTAACTATATGACTATTTCTAAGAATTCTTACAGTTCTAGATGAAGTACGCCACTTATTGATGTGAACAAACATTTAGGATCATAGCTTATCAACCTCCAACAAAACTCAACACACAGAGGCTAAAGGAGAAAAATACAGACACTTTCAAAACCTCTATGAAGAACAGATTTGAAACCTCTGTAGATAGTCCATTTTTACATAGGATTTCCTTACCGCAAAAGTCTCGCATGAATTCTTAACGTTAATCACTGTCTAGAGTCTCTAGACAATTTAGTAAAGCAATGTCTATAAAAATATTGTGTCTATGTATCGTAAAGACAATCTAGTAAAGCAATGTCTATAAGAATATTGTGTCTATGTATCGTATAGACAATTTAGTAAAGCAATGTCTATAAGAATATTGTGTCTATGTATCGTATAGACAATTTAGTAAAGCAATGTCTATAAAAATATTGTGTCTATGTATCGTATAGACAATTTAGTAAAGCAATGTCTATAAAAATATTGTGTCTATGTATCGTATAGACAATTTAGTAAAGCAATGTCTATAAGAATATTGTGTCTATGTATCGTATAGACAATTTAGTAAAGCAATGTCTATAAAAATATTGTTTCTATGTATCGTATAGACAATTTAGTAAAGCAATGTCTATAAAAATATTGTGCCTATGTATCGTCGGCATCCGTCCGTTTCGAGAGTCAATTGTGTAGCTTCATGGTTGAGGTATCCAACTGCGCCGCCGCATAACATTGAATTTAATGTGTAGATCATGTCAATATGCATTTGTTCTTGTAATGTAAAGATCACGTCAACGCTTTTATGTTCTTCCCATGTAAAGATCACATCAATATACATTTGTTCTTATAATGTAAAATCACTTCAACACGTATTTGTTCTTCCCATGTAAAGATCACGTCAGTATGCATTTGTTATTGTACTGTAAAGATCACGTCAATATGCATTTGTTATTGTACTGTAAAGATCACATCAATATGCATTTGTTATTGTAATGTAAAGATCACGTCAATATGCATTTGTTCTTGTAATGTAAACATTACGTCGATGTACATTTGTTATTGTAAAGCAAAGATCACTTTAACATTCATTTGTTATTGTAATATAAAAATAAAAAAATAGATAGAAAGATACATACATTATAGCCCTAGTCCTTATGAATAATATTTCCAGCAGTTTTAATATCACTTCAATTTTCATTTGTTCTTGTTATTGCAATGTTAAAATCACGTTACAATACAATTCGTTTCTTTTATTGTATAGATCGTGTCACTGTGCATCACTTAATGTATTTTTAGACCTCGTCAATGTAATGCATTGCTTTCCCCTAGCTGACATAGGAACGCGATACAGTTGAAATCACGAACATAAACTTTAAGCAAACATGCATTCCTTCAATAATAGATGAGATGACTTTCCTACACTATATGTGTGCGTGATAAAAGCATTCGGAAGGTAGATTTGGTCGCCAGCCAGCCGGAAGCTGAGTTTCGTTAAGTCAATGTAAAGGATTTAAAAGGTAGATTTGGTCGCCAGCCAGCCGGAAGCTGAGTTTCGTTAAGTCAATGTAAAGGATTTAAAAGGTAGATTTGGTCGCCAGCCAGCCGGAAGCTGAGTTTCGTTAAGTCAATGTAAAGGATTTAAAAGGTAGATTTGGTCGCCAGCCAGCCGGAAGCTGAGTTTCGTTAAGTCAATGTAAAGGATTTAAAAGGTAGATTTGGTCGCCAGCCAGCCGGAAGCTGAGTTTCGTTAAGTCAATGTAAAGGATTTAAAAGGTAGATTTGGTCGCCAGCCAGCCGGAAGCTGAGTTTCGTTAAGTCAATGTAAAGGATTTAAAAGGTAGATTTGGTCGCCAGCCAGCCGGAAGCTGAGTTTCGTTAAGTCAATGTAAAGGATTTAAAAGGTAGATTTGGTCGCCAGCCAGCCGGAAGCTGAGTTTCGTTAAGTCAATGTAAAGGATTTAAAAGGTAGATTTGGTCGCCAGCCAGCCGGAAGCTGAGTTTCGTTAAGTCAATGTAAAGGATTTAAAAGGTAGATTTGGTCGCCAGCCAGCCGGAAGCTGAGTTTCGTTAAGTCAATGTAAAGGATTTAAAAGGTAGATTTGGTCGCCAGCCAGCCGGAAGCTGAGTTTCGTTAAGTCAATGTAAAGGATTTAAAAGGTAGATTTGGTCGCCAGCCAGCCGGAAGCTGAGTTTCGTTAAGTCAATGTAAAGGATTTAAAAGGTAGATTTGGTCGCCAGCCAGCCGGAAGCTGAGTTTCGTTAAGTCAATGTAAAGGATTTAAAAGGTAGATTTGGTCGCCAGCCAGCCGGAAGCTGAGTTTCGTTAAGTCAATGTAAAGGATTTAAAAGGTAGATTTGGTCGCCAGCCAGCCGGAAGCTGAGTTTCGTTAAGTCAATGTAAAGGATTTAAAAGTACTATCGTTGTACAGTAGGTTTTTGTAGCAGCAATAGGGTTCGTTTATAACTTTGAATGCAAGTTTTATATTTATTAGTTATTATGTCTAAACGAAACGTGATGACTATGTTATTGTTTTCATAAAAAAAAAATTTCATAATAGTTTTTTCTTATATAGTTGGTAAATTAATGTATTAATGCATTGAACTCGTATGCTCAATATCATTATATGTATTGAAACGCTTTTAACTTACGACCGACAGTGTTAAATAGCCTCCATCTGAGCCAGTTGTAATAAAACACAAGATGTTTCTTTAACATTGATGATGCGATTAATTATGTCGCGCATCTCTCTATGCTATTACATTTAGAAAATGATAAATATGAAAATATAATGTAACTTGATAGTAAAACAACTTGACAATATTATTTGTTCCTTGTGAAACAATCTATTGACGCTCTTTGTACAATATAATTAAGAAACTTTTAATGATTTCTTGTATCGCAGTATCGCAGCTTTATATACTTTACAGTAACAACACTATTATCATTGTACAACATTATACAAACAATAAGACAGTCTGTATGCATCTAAGTGTAGATATCTATGATTGTTTTAAACTGCATCGAATCGTATATTGATTTCGACGATCGTGACAATAAATGTGTGTCTGCATATTATAGCGGGTATGAAGTAGTGTACGCGTGTAGGTTGGAGGTGTGTAGGTTGGGGGTGGGAGATGACTGTTTCAATGTGCATCTACTAGTCTAGTGAAACCATACAATTGACATCGACTGACAAAAGGAAAGTTGTAACAGAGAAATACGCATAATATACCTATATAGTGAGTGAGACAGGTAATGGAGATGCCTTGATGCTTGAATATAACTCTTTCATCTCACTCGTTGAATATATATATGTATATATACAAATATAAATATAATCTCTCTATATATAGAGAGAAATAAAGAGAGGGTGTGAGTGATACATTTAATGACGTATTGCGTGTCTTTTCCTTCTTCATGACGTTTAGTGCGCCCTACTTTCACATTTCAATTGTTGAGTTTGGGTTGGGTTAAAAAGTTTTCGGCTGGCGTACACAAGTCCTGGATTCCTTGGTCTGGAGGGTGTCCGTGAGTCTACCCAGTGCTGAGTTGGGAAGTAGGCACAACACACTTCTTTTTTGTGTGTCCTAAGGACTGTGATGAATATAAATATAGCAACATAAAGAAAAAGAAAGTGAGGAGTAGACAAAGAAAGGCACACAGATAGATACATTATAGATAGATAGTAAGATATATACATTATAGATAGAAAGAAAGATACATACATTATAGATAGATAGAAAGATAGATACCTTATAGATAGAAAGAAAGATAGATACATTATAGATAGAAAGAAAGATAGATACATTATAGATAGAAAGAAAGATAGATACATTATAGATAGATAGAAAGATAGATACATTATAGATAGATAGAAAGATAGATACGTTATAGATAGATAGAAAGATAGATACTTTATAGATAGATAAAAATATAGATACATTATTGATAGATAGTAAGATAGATACATTATAGATAGAAAGATAGATATATTATAGATAGATAGAAAGATATATACTTTATAGATAGATAGAAAGATAGATACATTATAGATAGATAGAAAGATAGATACTTTATAGATAGATATAAAGATATATACTTTATAGATAGATAGAAAGATAGATACATTATAGATAGAAAGATAGATACTTTATAGATAGATAGAAAGATAGATACATTATAGATAGAAAGATAGATACATTATAGATAGATAGAAAGATAGATACATTATAGATAGATAGAAAGATATTTACATTATAGATAGATAGAAAGATATTTACATTATAGATAGATAGAAAGATAGATACATTATAGATAGATAGTAAGATAGATACATTATAGATAGAAAGAAAGATAGATACATTATAGATAGATAGAAAGATATTTACATTATAGATAGATAGAAAGATAGATACATTATAGATAGATAGTAAGATAGATACATTATAGATAGAAAGAAAGATAGATACATTATAGATAGATAGAAAGATATTTACATTATAGATAGATAGAAAGATAGATACATTATAGATAGATAGAAAGATAGATACATTATAGATACATAGAAAGATAGATACATTATAGATAGAAAGATAGATACATTATAGATAGATAGAAAGATAGATACGTTATAGATAGATAGAAAGATAGATACTTTATAGATAGATAAAAATATAGATACATTATTGATAGATAGTAAGATAGATACATTATAGATAGATAGAAAGAAAGATACATTATATATAGATAGAAAGATATATACTTTATAGATAGATAGAAAGATAGATACATTATAGATAGATAGAAAGATAGATACATTATAGATAGATAGAAAAATAGATACATTATAGATAGATAGAAAGATAGATACATTATAGATAGATAGAAAGATAGATACATTATAGATAGATAGAAAGATAGATACATTATAGATAGAAAGAAAGATATATACATTATAGATAGATAGAAAGATATTTACATTATAGATAGATAGAAAGATAGATACATTATAGATAGATAGTAAGATAGATACATTATAGATAGAAAGAAAGATAGATACATTATAGATAGATAGAAAGATATTTACATTATAGATAGATAGAAAGATAAATACATTATATATAGATAGAAAGATATATACTTTATAGATAGATAGAAAGATAGATACATTATAGATAGAAAGAAAGATAGATACATTATAGATAAAAAGAAAGATAGATACATTATAGATAGATAGAAAGATAGATACATTATAGATAGATAGAAAGATAGATACGTTATAGATAGATAGAAAGATAGATACTTTATAGATAGATAAAAATATAGATACATTATTGATAGATAGTAAGATAGATACATTATAGATAGAAAGATAGATATATTATAGATAGATAGAAAGATATATACTTTATAGATAGATAGAAAGATAGATACATTATAGATAGATAGAAAGATAGATACTTTATAGATAGATATAAAGATATATACTTTATAGATAGATAGAAAGATAGATACATTATAGATAGAAAGATAGATACTTTATAGATAGATAGAAAGATAGATACATTATAGATAGAAAGATAGATACATTATAGATAGATAGAAAGATAGATACATTATAGATAGATAGAAAGATAGATACATTATAGATAGAAAGAAAGATAGATACATTATAGATAGATAGAAAGATATTTACATTATAGATAGATAGAAAGATAGATACATTATAGATAGATAGTAAGATAGATAGATATATTATAGATAGAAAGAAAGATAGATACATTATAGATAGATAGAAAGATATTTACATTATAGATAGATAGAAAGATAGATACATTATAGATAGATAGAAAGATAGATACATTATAGATACATAGAAAGATAGATACATTATAGATAGATAGAAAGATAGATACATTATAGATAGAAAGATAGATACATTATAGATAGATAGAAATATAGATACGTTATAGATAGATAGAAAGATAGATACTTTATAGATAGATAAAAATATAGATACATTATTGATAGATAGTAAGATAGATACATTATAGATAGATAGAAAGAAAGATACATTATATATAGATAGAAAGATATATACTTTATAGATAGATAGAAAGATAGATACATTATAGATAGATAGAAAGATAGATACATTATAGATAGATAGAAAAATAGATACATTATAGATAGATAGAAAGATAGATACATTATAGATAGATAGAAAGATAGATACATTATAGATAGATAGAAAGATAGATACATTATAGATAGAAAGAAAGATATATACATTATAGATAGATAGAAAGATATTTACATTATAGATAGATAGAAAGATAGATACATTATAGATAGATAGTAAGATAGATACATTATAGATAGAAAGAAAGATAGATACATTATAGATAGATAGAAAGATATTTACATTATAGATAGATAGAAAGATAGATACATTATAGATAGATAGAAAGATAGATACATTATAGATACATAGAAAGATAGATACATTATAGATAGATAGAAAGATAGATACATTATAGATAGAAAGATAAATACATTATAGATAGATAGAAAGATAGATACGTTATAGATAGATAGAAAGATAGATACTTTATAGATAGATAAAAATATAGATACATTATTGATAGATAGTAAGATAGATACATTATAGATAGATAGAAAGAAAGATACATTATATATAGATAGAAAGATATATACTTTATAGAAAGATATAAAGATATATACTTTATAGATAGAAAGAAAGATAGATACATTATAGATAGAAAGATAGATACATTATAGATAGATAGAAAGATATATACTTTATAGATGGAAAGAAAGATAGATACATTATAGATAGATAGAAAGATAGATACATTATAGATAGATAGAAAGATAGATACATTATAGATAGATAGAAAGATAGATACATTATAGATAGATAGAAAGATAGATACATTATTGATAGAAAGATAGATACATTATAGATAGATAGAAAGATATATACTTTATAGATAGAAAGAAAGATAGATACATTATAGATAGAAAGATAGATACATTATAGATAGATAGAAAGATAGATACATTATAGATAGATAGAAAGATAGATACATTATAGATAGAAAGATAGATACATTATAGATAGATAGAAAGATAGATACATTATAGATAGATAGAAAGATAGATACATTATAGATAGATAGAAAGATAGATACATTATAGATAGATAGATAGATACATTATAGATAGATAGAAAGATATATACTTTATAGATAGATGGAAAGATAGATACTTTATAGATAGATAGAAAGATAGATACATTATAGATAGAAAGATATATACTGTATAGATAGATAGAAAGATAGATACATTATAGATAGAAAGATAGATACATTATAGATAGATAGAAAGATAGATACATTATAGATAGATAGAAAGATAGATACATTATTGATAGAAAGATAGATACATTATAGATAGATAGAAAGATATATACTTTATAGATAGAAAGAAAGATAGATACATTATAGATAGAAAGATAGATACATTATAGGTAGATAGAAAGATAGATACATTATAGATAGATAGAAAGATAGATACTTTATAGATAGATAGAAAGATACATACATTATAGATAGATAGAAAGATACATACATTATAGATATATAGAAAGATAGATACTTTATAGATAGAAAGATAGATACATTATAGATAGAAAGATAGATACATTATAGATAGATAGAAAGATAGATACATTTTAGATAGATAGAAAGATACATACATTATAGATAGATAGAAAGATACATACATTATAGATAGATAGAAAGATACATACATTATAGATAGATAGAAAGATAGATACTTTATAGATAGATAGAAAGATAGATACATTATAGATAGATAGAAAGATAGATACATTATAGATAGATAGAAAGATACATACATTATAGATAGATAGAAAGATAGATACATTATAGATAGATAGAAAGATTGATACTTTATAGATAGATAGAAAGATAGATACATTATAGATAGATAGAAAGATACATACATTATAGATAGATAGAAAGATACATACATTATAGATAGATAGAAAGATACATACATTATAGATAGATAGAAAGATACATACATTATAGATAGATAGAAAGATAGATACTTTATAGATAGATAGAAAGATAGATACATTATAGATAGATAGAAAGATACATACATTATAGATAGATAGAAAGATACATACATTATAGATAGATAGAAAGATACATACATTATAGATAGATAGAAAGATAGATACTTTATAGATAGATAGAAAGATAGATACATTATAGATAGATAGAAAGATAGATACATTATAGATAGATAGAAAGATACATACATTATAGATAGATAGAAAGATAGATACATTATAGATAGATAGAAAGATTGATACTTTATAGATAGATAGAAAGATAGATACATTATAGATAGATAGAAAGATAGATACATTATAGATAGATAGAAAGATACATACATTATAGATAGAAAGATAGATACATTATAGATAGATAGAAAGATACATACATTATAGATAGATAGAAAGATAGATACATTATAGATAAATAATAACGGTGCTTATATAGATAGAAAGATACATACACTAGAGATATGTTTATCAATTGTCACCACTTACATTAAAAAAAAAATAAACCAGAAATCTTTTTTTTAAACCAATACATTTAATTTTGTTAAAACATTAGAAAAAACAACAACCAAAACACAAGTTAAAAAATGTAACAATAAATCAAAAGAAGCTAAATGTTGAAGGACAATATAACCATAACAACAATAAAATGACCATCAATAATGTCCGAAACAAATGACTAAATCACCGAGTAATCCAAAATAAAATACATTGATAATTTGATCGATTGACATAGCAATGCCACCAGTTGACCAAGAGCTGCCCAATCCATGGTCAATCAATGACACGTTAGATGACCAATACATAAGTAAAACCAAACCTAATTCTCATTAAACCCTTTGCCGTCGAAACATCACCAAATGACCAAGTAACTAAAATGACCAAAAGACTGACCCAATTTAAGTAAATATTATCTAGCGATAACCTTTTAAAAATACTGTGTTTGACAGCCATTAGAGAAATAATGATTGTTTATATAGCGCTTATATCCATACTATTTTAACATGCTCAGTGCGCTCTAAAAGATTATCATGTTCACTAGGCCAAAAACTCCCACAGAGCGATAGGGATCGGTCGGTGGAAGGGATAGAACCCGCGTCATGTCAGTTGACAGTTCGGTGAACTAACCACACAATGTAGTCTCAGAAGCAATTTAAAAGTTACACAACACATTTTAAGTTTAAAGTTGGTTCTATTTACTGTACAGAGCGTAAAATCAATTATATTTATTTATTTGTTCCTATAAAAAAAATGTTATAATGAATATATAGATTATAAAACAACAGTTCCCGTCTCCCGTAGACTCACACTTTAAAAACGTTCTGTATAATAAGAGAAATAATAAAATATTGAACAATATCAATAAACTATTTATATATATATAGATCATAAGGGCGTGGAATCTTGGGGGGGGGGGGGGGGGTAAGGGGGGTTCAGGGTAGCTTTCCATTCTCTGTTTTCCGGGATCCGTCATTGACTGGCCATAGGACAAGATAAACTCGTGCAATTAGTCCACATCGACAACTGGCGCAATGATTATTTTAAATTCTTATTATTGAAGACTTTTTGTACAAGAATTTTAAAATAATTTACCCGCACAATTCTCTTCAAGAACAACTTCATATGACCAACGCACCAGTTTGTTTTTATTATATAGGCAGATAGCGATAAAAACTGGAATTTCTTTAACCTTCTAAAAAGGCATAAATGACTCTAAAGCAAATCAAGCTTTCAAAAAACAACCAAGGGGCTCTACTCTACGGACAAAATTTGTTAAAAAACAACAACTACCACACTGAATGAGAGGTATATTATATGAGAGGAGGGGGGGGTGAGTGGTGGGATGTCGGAGTCTTTGGTAACGCCTGAGATTTTGATCAAACACTGGTTCAAGCAGATGTAATTCAAATAATAAAAACAATAATACATCGTTATACCAATTATAAAGTTGTGTATCAACTCTGTAAGTCAAATAATATCTATCATATATTATCTTTTGTATCATAAAGCATCAATTGTATTTTTATAACATTGAAATGAGACATTTATAAATAAATTGAATTATTTTTTTAAAGTATATTTTTTTTTCTAATGCCATTTGTAAAAGTGTAATACCCTTTTCCATACAATACAAGGTTTTTGAAGTCCATCAGAAAAAAAATATCGGTTCAGAAAGTTGTTGAATTGAATCAAAATGTGTAATATTTGAAGTAACTTCAAATCTTTATCCAACAGAGATAGTTTTGTTGTTATTTTGATATAAAAATTATTAAAGGGAGGCTCTTATTAATTGTTTGAAGTCACATGATGAAAGACTCGGCCCGTAGCGATTATTCAGAAAAACAAAGATCGATTACCAAAATACATTCCATTTATCCTTCCTTCTCGTCTTACACGTCTGTTGTTTTTTAACCTTCGTGATCATCTGATCTTTTAAAAGCCAGTTTCCGTAGTCGCTTGTAATCTTCATCCGTTCCCGTGATACAAGAGAGAACCACAGAGCATGGTTGGGTCTAGTACAGCCTTTAAAAAGTCCAGTAAAAGACTTCATAAATACTCCTCCCTTCCATTCACATTCAACCCGTGCTTAGAAATACCATTGGCACGGACTATTTCCGGGCTGTCCGCACTGGCTTCGTGTCTCTGTGAAGGTGACCTTCTGTTTAAGTGCATGGCTTCAGGATGAGGTGCTTGGTTTCTAAACTTGCAGAAGATCTTCACAAAAGTTGTCCTGAAAACGACACTCATGGCGCAGTAGATCATGAAGCTGAAGGCGGAATTGACTGCGAGCAGAGAATCGGTAATTTCCCGAATCCCTTTAAATAGATTCTCTTCGTCAATATAACCTTTCTTGAAAAATGTTGACAAGATGGCGTCAGGCGTTATGCAGATGAGAAACATGAAAACAATAACTATGAGCATTAAAGTGATTCGATTCCTAGCTGTGAACTTTTTCCCCTTCACACGTTCTTTCCGCAGTTCATTAATGATGTTACAGTTAAGAAATATTAAAATAAAAACTGGAATAATGCCACGAAGAGAGTTGTGTATCCAGGAATATGGAATCATGAACTCATCGTTGCTGCCGAGAGCCGTCGGGACAATCATGGCGCAGGTCTCGTTTCGAACTTTATCGTTGATCGTCTTCATTTCATACCGCAGAGCAGACGGCACCGCAAGGATGCTCATACAAATAAAAACAAAGGTACAGATGAGTCTAGCCCGGCGAGTCGTGCACAGCTCCTTGGCGCGAGACGGATAGCAGACGGCGATGTACCGCTCCACGGCGACGCTCACGGTCAGCCAGGCGGTCACGCAGACCGACATGTTGAAGACGTAGTGGGCCACCGGGTACAGGCTGCTCATCATGGTCTGCGACAGGTGCGGGTCCCTGAGGGCTACTGCCACGATCATGAAATACATGGCGTCGTTGAGAAGCTTGATGGTGTCTGACACTGCCAAGGAAGACAGGTATACGTTGGTGGATGTTTTCATGTCTCGATGATTGAACACAATCAACGCCAAGATGTTGCCCGTGATCCCGATGATACACAGGATTGGGTAAACAATTAGCCCCGTCACGTACTGGGCAGTCTCGTAAAACTTAGAGTACTCATCCGAATTGTTCTGGTAGCAGGGGCTGACCGACAGCTCATCTACCGGTATCCGTGGCAATGTAATATTTGTCACGAAGCTGATTAGTGTAGAATCTTCTATGAGATATGACCCCATAATTTCTTTTCAAATTATTTCATTATGCTTATCTTTTGCGTAAACTGCGTTCTAGTTTGATCAAATATATTCAATTTGATGTTAACATTGTATTTTCAATTTGATGTTAACATTGTATTTTCAATTTGATGTTAACATTGTATTTTCAGAGGAGACAAATAATCTTGAAACGACACAGTGCAGCTAGAGCTATGTAAAGCGGAACATTTTCTAAAAATGAATCTTCAGTGTAGCGATAAAACGTAATCGAATTTCTTGATATTGACGGAACTGCTTCCTCGTATTGTTATTGGACTTGACTTCAACTTGGCTCCATTTCAGGAAGAAACATTTTGGATGCATCAGTTAGTTGACACAGTTACTGGATAGTTAGTTGACCACCTTCTGGTCAGTTAGTCGACCCTTTTCTGGACAGTTGCTCGACCACTTCTTGGGCAATTCTGGTAATGAGAAAATATTAAACATTAAAAAGAGTATCACCATCAGTAAATACACTAAAATACACATAGTCAATTAAATTATCACTGTAGTGTTAGATAGAATCTCAAAATGTTAAATAAAAAGAAGAAATCAAGCCAACAATTTAACACCAATTATAAATATTATGAATAAATAATGTATTATGTAGATACACATTTTCGAGATAATTACAGTATCCTGAGTACTATAGTTCCTTAGTGTAAATGAAGATAGCGAAAAAAACACGGAAAGTAAATTAACTAGTAGGCCAAATGTTAGGAGAAAGAACTCGGGACAGCTTAGCATTATAATAACATATGTCTCGAGTTAGAAACATAGTCAAATCAAAGACTATAATCAGATGGACTGCTTGCTCTATTTTTAGATCTTAGTTGATCTTTTTTCCGTGAGCAGCCAATAACGTTCTCTTAAATGACTCCTTTGGCTGCCTAAAGGTTTGCGCGTATACAACTTTCGAATAAAATGTTTTTTAGAGAATAAGAGAAAGATAAGGTCGCAACGTTAAAAAAGGTGAAAGCGAAGCTCGCTATGATAAAGAAAAGGAGAAAAATAAGGTCGCAACGTTAAAGAATAAGAGAAAGAGAAGGTCGCAACGGTAATGAATAAGAGAAAGAGAAGGTCGCAACGTTCAAGAATAAGAGAAAGAGAAGGTCGCAACGTTAAAGAATAAAAGAAATAGAAGGTCGCAACGTTAAAGAATGAGAAAAAGAGAAGGTCGCAACGTTCAAGAATAAGAGAAAGAGAAGGTAGCAACGTTCAAGAATAAGAGAAAGAGAAGGTCGCAACGTTCAAGAATAAGAGAAAGAGAAGGTTGCAACGTTAAAGAATAAGAGAAATAGAAGGTCGCAACGTTCAAGAATAAGAGAAAGAGAAGGTTGCAACGTTAAAGAATAAGAGAAATAGAAGGTCGCAACGTTCAAGAATGAGAAAAAGAGAAGGTAGCAACGTTCAAGAATAAGAGAAAGAGAAGGTCGCAACGTTAAAGAATAAGAGAAAGAGAAGGTTGCAACGTTAAAGAATAAGAGAAATAGAAGGTCGCAACGTTCAAGAATAAGAGAAATAGAAGGTCGCAACGTTCAAGAATGAGAAAAAGAGAAGGTAGCAACGTTCAAGAATAAGAGAAAGAGAAGGTCGCAACGTTAAAGAATAAGAGAAATAGAAGGTCGCAACGTTCAAGAATGAGAAAAAGAGAAGGTCGCAACGATAAAGAATAAGAGAAAGAGAAGGTCGCAATGTTAAAGAATGAGAATAAGAGAAGGTCGAAACGTTAAAGAATGAGAATTAGAGAAGGGTGCCACATTAAGGAGCAAGATAAAAGGAACTGTACAATAATAAGCTTCTCTCTGACAATGTTTTATACAAGATTCACACATTCTGTGTTTAACTTTATCTCAACATTTACTTTCTAATTTTATAATAATTCTTTAGAAAAGAAATCAACAATAAATCTGAATGATATCATTGCCAAAGTTATCAAATTCCCCCCCTCCCCACCCCCAACCCAGCAAATGAAACCCATGATAGGGTCAGCGAGAACGCAGTTAGATTTGCAAGATTTTACAATTACGGTATTCTTTCTTTTCGTTAGCCATTAGACTGTGGAACTCACTGCACCACCAAGCCTCCATCACTCCCCCCTCTGAGCCGGATTTCAAATAATCCCTGAAGTGTTTGACTAGATACATTCAATGAATGTCCGTCGTCAGTTTATAACTCTTATTTTTTATGCTATAAAATATTTATAAATAGTTAATGCACACTTTTGTTCCCAGAGTATTGGCAATAAAATTATCTTTTAATTGTAGACTTTTTCCTTGGGTCTAACGGGGTCTCTATAGTACAATGAAGAAGATGGGGATTGTAGAAAAAAATAAAATTAACTGTTAGTTACATGAAAAAAGTTCTATACAACCCAATTAGATCGGCTGTAATGTACCGATGAATGGCTTCCAGGATATTGTCCCGGAAATTCTCTGTGATTTCAATCAATAATTGTAACATATTAGGAAGTACCTGCTTAGATAAAAATAGAATCGATTGGCTTCGTTATTTTGTTGTTATTAACATTTTGTGGCTTAATGTTATTTTTCTCTCATGTAAAATAAAACTTCAATGTTTGATTTTTTTTTAACATAAACTACATACACAAAACTAAACAGAAACGTTGGATAAGTTTAATGGGAGGTGGGAGATGGGAGGTGGGAGTTGTATTTCTTGTTACTGTAAACCTTTAGAGAAAACTTTTTAAAAGGCTATTTTGAACGACAGAACCATAGACTATAATAAGATGGACCGCTTGCTCTATTTTTAAAGCTTATATGTACATTTTTCCCGTGCGAAACCAATAAGGCTGTCTTAAATTACTTCTACGCACCTCCTTTTTATGTAAAATGTTTCCGCTGTATAGAAATTTCGATTTTAATTTTAATTTTTCATTGAGAAAATCAAAGCGATTCAATAAAACGGAAGTGCAAAGTATTATTCGAATCGGAAATTCCGAAAAGCAGTCTTTCGAGTCATCATATAGCAAAAATACTAAAGCAAGCGGTCCATATGTATTATAGTCTATGAGAGAACATTAAACGTACAGTAGGCTAGTGTTAGTGTTTGGCCACTATACGTCTATAGAGAGTTTTTTGGGTTTATATTTACAACTTAGTAGGCCTACACAGTAAATGTTCCCTTGTACGCTGTGATCACAGAAACCTGATTAGTATTACAATATGTACAATATCACTATTGTAGAAGAATGTATCTACATTTATTATTTACTATATACTGCATGGTTTTAATTTTGTACTTAAATAACACATGTGATGAAGTAAGACCTGTCTTGGACGTAATATTACCTACTATGCTCGTCTGTAGAGTTTGGCCAGTACAACACGTTGAGGTTGTAACCGACATTAGAGTAATGCTAGAATGGTCATATACATCTCAATTACAGTAAAGATAACTGAAAAGTATTTATTCCCTTTTAAATCGAGGGGCCGCCAGTGTTGCAATGGTAGAGCCAGTATATAATGGTAACAAGTAAACAATTTCTGAGCTAACATGATAAGAAGCTTACAGACATACTCATCCAGATAATTAGAGGCAACACGGAGAACACACAATCTTCGAATGAAGTAAATCAAACTTGTATACGCTTTCTGTGCTTTTGTCCGTGAGAGTATAAACAGATGACTGCAATAGTCAAGAAACTCTAAGGTTTAAAATGTTGTTGGTACAAAAAATAGATCAATAACGGATATTTCAAATGCGTTTCGTGCATTAAAGAAAACATGTTAATTAAATCACTATTAGACGTATGCATTAAGTAAGTTTTGTTGTTAGTGACATGGAACACACAAAAAAAAGAAAAAGGCGAGCAAAAATGACCCGGAGAAGTGAAGTGAAAGCTAGAAACAACAAGAAGTGACACAACTGGAGACTACTAGAGACTACTAGAAAAACTAACCCAGCGGTTCCCAACCTGCGGGTCGCGACTCTTGCCCTTTTGGCGGTCGAACGACCCTTTCACGGGGGTCGCCTAAGACCATCGGAAAACATTATATTTTCGATGCTTTCAGGAATCGAGACACTGCACATCTATCCATTACTAAAAGACACGCTTGACCAACAGAACATACACCCCCCCCTTCCAATTTCATCTAGTGGGAAAGAAGTCTTTGACACGCTTGACCAACATAACATACACCCCCCTTCCCATTTCATCTAGTGGGAAAGAAGTCTTTGACACGCTTGACCAATAGAACATACACCCCCCTTCCCATTTCATCTAGTGGGAAAGAAGTCTTTGACACGCTTGACCAACAGAACATACACCCCCCTTCCCATTTCATCTAGTTGGAAAGAAGTCTTTGACACGCTTGACCAACAGAACATACACCCCCTTCCCATTTCATCTAGTGGGAAAGAAGTCTTTGACACGCTTGACCAACAGAACATACACCCCCCTTCCCATTTCATCTAGTGGAAAAGAAGTCTTTGACACGCTTGACCAACAGAACATACACCCCCCTTCCCATTTCATCTAGTGGGAAAGAAGTCTTTGACACGCTTGACCAACAGAACATACACCCCCCTTCCCATTTCATCTAGTGGGAAAGAAGTCTTTGACACGCTTGACCAACAGAACATACACCCCCTTCCCATTTCATCTAGTGGAAAAGAAGTCTTTGACACGCTTGACCAACAGAACATACACCCCCCTTCCCATTTCATCTAGTGGGAAAGAAGTCTTTGACACGCTTGACCAACAGAACATACACCCCCTTCCCATTTCATTTAGTGGGAAAGAAGTCTTTGACACGCTTGACCAACAGAACATACACCCCCCTTCCCATTTCCTCCCGCATACACTCCTCCCAGATCGAACTAGTCCTCGCAGATACTACCGGATCGGCAACGCATCATACATATACCCCCACTCCAAGAAAATTTATAAAACTAAGCAAAAGTTTACAAGTAAACATTGTTTAGGGAAATACCTTCTTGTCCAGGTCAGCAGTAGGTTAAATTAATGGTCTGTCACGGCGGAACTAAGGAAGATCTTGGCTCTATAGCTATAAGAGCTGCTCTCTATAGAGAAATGTTTTGTGTAATTAGTACTCACATAAATGAGAATTATTCCCGCGTGTCTTTTCGCACACCTGATTCAAGACACAACACATTTCCGCTTTTCTCCATTCATAAAAAATGTGTATTTACATCAATACCACCCCCCTTTCCCCGCCCCTGTCTTAAACTCCCCACCTCAGTCTCTAATGTTATATTGGCGGTTTCCTGGACAAACACTACACTACGTGCTTCTGGCCATAGGAAGAACAAGAAATAGATTCACAAAGCGAGCGCTTCCTTGTGTATAAATCGTGTGAGCGCCTGTGTGAGGTCTAGACAACGATAGTGTGTGTGTGTTGATATTGTGTATATTTGTTTAAGGGTGAGTAAGTATTTAAAGAGAAAAATAGAGACTCAAGTTCTAAGAAACAAGATTACCCCAGAGAGATCAGGGAAAGAAAAATATCCCAGTGTCTCATGTCCAGTCTTTGGTCATCAACGGGTTTTGTAGAACGTGAGATTGGCTGGATCTAAATCTGGCTCGCTTCAACAACAACAAAGATCCAGTAGAATTTCTGCCTCTAGCTTTAGATCAAGTTAAACAGAGAAAAGATTGAAAAAATTGTATCTTCTTCTTTTTCTTCTGAATTACTTTTGATTTTCTTTAATTTTCTCTAGAGCTTTCTACGAGAATAAAATATATTTCTAAATCAACAGTTCATCGCGTACAATGGGACTGTGTGGCCTTACTTTTTGCCAACTAGTGTCAAAAACTAGACCAGTGGAAAAAGCGCAGACATTAACACTGGATCAAGCCCTGTATGCTGGAACTGTGAGCACTCTGCCACAAGAACATCGCGTCCACAAATCATCGCGCTATACCCTTGAGATTTTGAGAATCGTAGCTCATTATTTGCAGATATAGAACAATAACTAGTGGCCTTTATAGAACTAATGTTTGCATCGGTGAACTTGCGTAATTAGTGCATTTGTAAATGTTGGAGAAAGTCAATGGAAAAATACATCCATACTTCATCAATAGATCAATCAGGAAATACATCCATACTTCATCAATAAATCAATCAGGAAATACATCCAGACTTCATCAATAGATCAATCAGGAAATACATCCAGACTTCATCAATAAATCAATCAAGAAATACATTCAGACTTCATCAATAGATCAATCAGGAAATACATCCAGACTTCATCAATAAATCAATCAGGAAATACATCCAGACTACATCAATAGATCAATCAGGAAATACATCCAGACTTCATCAATAAATCAATCAGGAAATACATCCATACTT
Source organism: Anisus vortex (assembly GCA_949126835.1). Classification (NCBI taxonomy): domain Eukaryota; kingdom Metazoa; phylum Mollusca; class Gastropoda; family Planorbidae; genus Anisus; species Anisus vortex. The sequence goes on from OX421500.1 coordinate 21,948,728, forward strand.
CATCAATAGCTCAATCAGGAAATACATCCAGACTTCATCAATAAATCAATCAGGAAATACATCCAGACTTCATCAATAGATCAATCAGGAAATACATCCAGACTTCATCAATAAATCAATCAGGAAATACATCCATACTTCATCAATAGATCAATCAGGAAATACATCCAGACTTCATCAATAAATCAATCAGGAAATACATCCAGACTTCATCAATAGATCAATCAGGAAATACATCCAGACTTCATCAATAAATCAATCAGGAAATACATCCAGACTTCATCAATAAATCAATCAGGAAATACATCCAGACTTCATCAATAAATCAATCAGGTGAATTCATCACTTTGCCAATAAGTGCAAATTGGTCATTACTCTATGAGACATGGCGGAGCGCTGGATAAACATACTGAAAGTCCCGGGTTCTTATCCTGGTGAGGGCAATGATTTATTATTCCCTGGTGTGGAGGGTGTCTATAAGTCTTACTTTCTTACTTACTTACGCCTTTCGCCCCACCTGGGACATAGGCCGCCAACAAGAGTCCTCCGTGTATCCCGATCCTGGGACAATTTCTCTATCTGACCCCAGTTAAGCCCCAACTTTTTAACGTCAGTTTCCATATCGCGACTTCAGGTGTTTCTCGGCTGACCTCTTTTCCTTTTGCCTTAGGAATTCCATGTGAGCGCTTATTCAAGACCTCCGTTTCCTCATACAGGCACTTTTATAAGATCCATAATATCATTTTCTCTCTCTCTCTCTCTCTCTTTCACACACACACTCATTCTGATGAACTCTGCAGATATCAACGTATCCTTACTTTTATACGAATGCCGGAAAGACGTAGTCAAGAAGTGAGTGACGTCACTTGGACAATATCTCTTAACTCCTCTTCATAAAGAAGAAAAGGAAGTGACGTCCAACTGAAATTCTTCAGGAAGTGACGTCAAAGCACAAAGAGCAGAATACACATTTCCCTCCATTAACATTCATCCCGATCTCCGCAAATTTAACCTGCTAAGCTCAATGTGTGTTTGTATGTCTGGAAAAAAAAATCTAAACCCCTCAATGAAAAGTTTTAACATTTTGTGGAAATCAATTTCTTGTTTCGACTACGTCCACTAAGAAATTTACATGGAACTTGAATACTCTGATCGAGAAGTGCTTTTGTTTTCTTTTACAGAGAGTTTCTTTATAATTTTCTCTTTAGACACACGTTTTTTTCTCCCGGATGCGTTTTTCGGAACAAATTTTCTATTATTTCCGACATCATTGTCTATTAAAAAGTAGAATTTAACTTTTTTTGTTTAAGTGACAACACACTGATAATGATTAAAGTTAAACAAATAAAACATTTAATATCCTGAGATCATGAAAAATGAGGAAATAAATCCTATTTTACCTAAGTCATGAAATGCAATAATTAGAAGTCGTACACATTGTGTGGAGAGACCTAACTAGTGGACGAAGTCAAGGAATCATGTGTAAATGTCTGCTAATATAGAATCCTTGCTTGTAAAAGGACCACGGAATGTTATGACTGCTGTCATTAGACCGTGTCTGTCATTTGACCGTGTTTGTCATTAGACCGTGTCTGTCATTAGACCGTGCCTTTCATTAGACCATGCCTGTCATTAGACCGTGCCTGTCATTAGACCGTGCCTGTCATTAGACCGTGCCTGTCATTAGACCGTGCCTGTCATTAGACCGTGTCTGTCAAGAGGTTGGTGTGCTGATTGATTATCTGTTCCTTGCAGACATAATACAATTGGCCGGCAGAGGCGTGACCGTCAAGGTGAATTTACCTGTAGCTTTCTTTTTACAGTGTCTTGATAAAGTTTACCTTTAGGAAGTATTGTGTTAACGTTTTCTTCATTTGAAAAGCGCTTTGTCAAAGGTAACGCTTATATGACGATTTCTGAACAACCTTATCTTGTCGCGACCTACTCAAGGTCGTTGTTATGACCTGGAGTAGCCGTATGAACAAAAGCCGTCTAAAGGTCTTATCATTGCCGTGCATGAATGGATTCTGACATCATCTCATCTACCCAGAGTTGGATATAACGTCCTTGTCAATCGCTTTATTACCGGATTAGTCTTGCCCAAAGTTACAGGGAACAGATGTGACTAACGTGGCCTAATTGATTTTATGCCAATAAAGGCTTCCGCTACATGACAAATAAACGACCCTAATTATGGCTAATGCATTGTATCTATGCTTATGTCATAGCGTAGTTTTTAAAATTTCCTTCAATAAAGTATCTAATTAGCGACAATCATTGCTAATGTTCTGCAATTACTCAAAACGAAAAATAATATCTTAGAAACTTTCATTTGCTTAAGGGTAGTAATTTACACGTACATAAATCAATATACATTTCCAAATAGCTGATATCATAGGGGAAACCGTAATTCGTTATCTGGCATCAGCTTAATTATAAAAGCAATAATATCAAAACAAAAACAAAAAACAGATTGACAACTTGCCAGAAGCCAAATATCTCTAAACTAACTGTAACAATCTTTCAAAAACATCAACTAATACAATAATATTTTAATTGTTTTTTGTGTGTTTTTTTGACGTTGTAAATGCGATACAAATTGTTTTCATAAAATAAAATTCACAAAAAAAAAGAAAACACCACTGGTATAACATTTGTTGACATTATGAAATGTGGTGATTTCTACCTCATAACAGAGATGTGATTGTGTGGGCAATACAACGTCTTAACATTGATCTGTTGATTTAGAATGTTGAAAGAATAAGCTCATGAGCAATAATGTAAACTGTGTAAACTGTAAATTGGGTTTAAATGGTTTCTTTAATAGTTCACGAAGCTTGTATGAACATTGTTTGTCAAGACCTATTATAGGGCTCGAGGTCAATAAATATTTAACACCTTGATAGAGATGGTATTGCAAACGTTTAAATATATAAATAAAATAATAACATTAGTATTATTGTGTGTACACTTCATAGATTTTCATCTAAAGTTAGATTAACAATGGGTCACTATTACAAAATGTATTTTCGCAGCCATACCCAAAATGGCAATAATAAAATGAAGAAGAAGATGCAACATAGTCTCCAATGAGCTAAATGTATAAAAACAAACAACTCTCAATCCTTTAGACATAAATTATTTATTCATAAAAATTGTATTTGCAAAAGAATAATTGAAATAATATTTACATAATCTAATGCTAGGTCTGCTATCAAATATTTAGTCAATGTCAGAAGTATGTGTATCTGATGTAATCTAATATATTATAGAGAAATGTGTATATGCTAAGACGTATTGGAAAGCCTGAACCTTAGTTTAATAAGATAGATTATTATCTTACTAGTTTCTCCCTAATTGACCTAATGTTTTAATTTTTCCATAATAGACTTAAGGTTTTACATTTTTTCCTAATAGACTCAAGGTTTTACATTTTTTCCTAATAGACTCAATGTTTTACATTTTTTCCTAATAGACTTAAGGTTATATGACAGAAAGAAATACAGACAGATAAATAGATTACAAATATAAATAACAAAATATTATGAGCTTTTCTTTTCAATAGTGAGAACCCTATTTACTTTTTGGGGGCGTTACTTTTTTACATTCGAGACTACAACATAAAAAATAACGAATGCAAACTATTACTGTCTATCGCTTTATCATCAGTTATTGCTCGAATTCATTCCGCACGCATGGCCCCATTCAATTATTCAACAAGTGTTTCGCTACTAGCCAATCAGACAAAAGACCTTCATTTGTTGGTCTTGGAACATTTGCTTTCAAGTATCATTATTCAGAAATGAAAAAATGGTTTCGGACTGGTCAGGCTGAGTATGTGCTGGACTGGTCAGACTGAATGTGGGCTGGACTGGTCAGACTGAATGTGGGCTACGTTAGTGTAAAGATTATGTTTCCTTATGTCTTGCTTGGGCACGTACACCATTTAGGGCTTTCAATCAGTTTGGTCAATTTTATTTTTCAATATACAATTTCGCTCCATTGTGCGTGATTATTGATGTGTGGTGCCAAGAGATAGGGTCTGTGAGGTCAGTTGAGTTGGGCACTGAAGAACTTGTTAGGTGGAATCAACCACTAAACTTTAACGTCAGATCATGGACGATCATTGGAGGAAAAGTCAAAGAGGAAATGAAAGATAGAAAATGCTTTGTTTTAAAAATGAGTTGATCACGAAAGAAGAAATAAGATATACGAATTTACCTACTTACATGTAGAGGCTAGTAGTTGGTCATACATCCTAGTCAGGTAGTTGGTCATACATCCTAGTCAAGTTTTTATAAACAAGTAGTTTGTCTTAAGTTTAATGTCAGCTTTTTAAAAGTTTGGTAAAACATTATGAGTTGGCCTTAGAGCAATCGACCCAGTCCCGCGTCTGATCGGGCCCCACTATCAGATAGTCTATTGTCATTGTCAGCTCATCAGAGATACATGATGTTATACATGAGTTGATACTTGGACCCGCTAGAGTTAAACAAATAGAATAACAACTAATGTTCAGAAACAGATTGTATATGTTTCCGTAAATCAATCGAGTCAAACTCAATGGTCATAAACAAAGTCTAACTCTAAAAAAAAAAACAAGATCATACAAATAACACATGGATGTAATAGAAATATGTATGGAAACTGTTTAAAATATAATGCATATAATTAATTGAATGCTAGTGGGCCGTTTGAGGTCCACTGGGGTAAGTTTGACACTCACTTAAACATCATCGACAAGTCGTGATGTGGAGAGTCACTAACATGTTCACAATTCTCTAGTGGTGATGTCAAATTTGAAAGTAAATGTCTGCTATCCTGGTAATGAGATCAGGTCAATTCTGAATGGACTGCTTATTAAAGATAGTTCCACAGTTAGCGCTAGAAAGCTAGACGATCGTATAGTTGTGTGGATAATTGAAATTATGAAATTACATGCCACACAAAGGGAAACGATGGAGAGTTTTAAAAACATTCTACGTCGACTCTTTGGTAATTCCCGTAGTTTTTCTTAGATAATCGGAAATAACCCTGAGCCAAAACCTATAGTTCTTACGAACTAGGTCTAACGAACTAGATATATAAGAAATACTAAATGTAATACCATAGACTATAATAAGATGGACCGCTTGCTCTATATTTAGAGCTTATATCAACTTTTTCCCCGTGCGCAACCAATAAGGCTGTCTTAAATTAATTCCACGCTCCTCGTTGTTTCTTAAATGTTTCCGCTTTATACAACTTTCGATTTAAATTAAAATTTTTCATTGAGAAAATCGAAGCGATTCAATAAAACGGAAGTGCAAAGGAAACAACGAATCGGAAATTCCGAAAATCAGTGTTTCGAGTCATCATATAGCAGATATACTAAAGCAAGCGGTCCATGTATATTATAGTCTATGGTAATGCGTTAAATGAAATAAATAACATTTTAACATCAGCGCACGAAGAGATATATAGAAGGTTCTGGGTTTAAATTCCGGAGCATGGAATGGGTTGCCTGAAAAAAAAACCCAGGAAAACCAGTAAATTAACAGCATTTAAAACATTTAATAAAACTGCAAGACCTGACTCGGACCATAGATGAGCGTAGGACACAATAATCTTCTTTTATAGAAGGAGCGTCTGTAATATATAAAATAAGATACGATTCTCGATATTGTCCTTGAGTCTCCACAGTTCCTGTGATTACCAGATCTTAGTTAGGAAAAGTAATGGCGGCTGGATGTTGCAGACCATGGACACAGACATTAATCTAAAAGTTTTTGTGTGTGTTGCTGTTTCTTTAAATAGTTTTTCTTTCTTTTTTTTTTAAATGAAAGTTTGTAATAGAAAACTTTATCAGAGTTGATATATCTTATTGAATAATGGAACAGCTGACAAGTGTGAGAACTAGAAAGAAGAAATTAAATCTAAATTTGAATTGAAATGGATTAACTTAAGAAAATAATAGCTTACTCTGTTGACAATTTCAATTGTTGGAATTTTATTATTTTCTGGCTTCTTGTTTCCAGTTCATTTCTTGTTATTTTTTTTAAATATTAAGTGTCCGATTACCATTAACAGAAACCATGGCAACGGACAATAAATTACTTCCCCTTGAGAAAACAATATTTATCGGTGAATTTATTACAATGAGAAATATAATCTCAAGACAAAGAACACAATAGCGTGGGATGGAGTTTTCAGTAACATTCCCGGTTAATGATTCTGTTCTTCTGGTGATTGGATATAATGTACCTATTTGAGTAGGTCATGGGCATGGGCAGAGGGCATTAGAACAAATGTTAATGCTTTGATTATCATTCGTAAAATGAATGAAAAAAAAAGCAAGAACAAAAAATGACTGGCAGAAATCTAGAATGAGAAAAAAGAAATAAACAAATTACAAGCTCGCCGGTTGTAGTATCAATATGACCAAGTTTGTGACCTTCGACCCTCAGCCTTATCTTTTCCTCAATGAACACCGTTACAGACTTGAAGTTCAACAACAATGTAAAACTTGTTTATTTGCGACTATGTTGTTATCGGGCGTGACCTGTACTGATGGGCCTCAAAGACGGCAAAGAAAGTAAACCACCGATCCATCTTAGCACCCCTCCCCCTCCCTACCCAGAAGTGCCACAGAATCGGGCGAAGCCATACGCTCGTCTAAAATAATGGGGTGTCAGGAAGCGCTTATATGGTAGGGATAAATGAACTTTATTTCAGATAGGATTCTATGTCGGTAATGCGGCATCACGTTAGAACCTTAAAGGACTCTAGACCTCGGTACTGCGGCATCACGTTAGAACCAGGACTCTAGACCTTGGTACTGCGGCATCACGTTAGAACCAGGACTCTAGACCTCGGTACTGCGGCATCACGTTAGAACCTTAAAGGACTCTAGACCTCAGTACTGCGGCATCACGTTAGAACCAGGACTCTAGACCTCGGTACTGCGGCATCACGTTAGAACCAGGACTCTAGACCTCGGTACTGCGGCATCACGTTAGAACCAGGACTCTAGACCTCGGTACTGCGGCATCATGTTAGAACCTTAAAGGACTCTAGACCTCGGTACTGCGGCATCACGTTAGAACCAGGACTCTAGACCTCGGTACTGCGGCATCACGTTAGAACCAGGACTCTAGACCTCGGTACTGCGGCATCACGTTAGAACCTTAAAGGACTCTAGACCTCGGTACTGCGGCATCATGTTAGAACCTTAAAGGACTCTAGACCTCGGTACTGCGGCATCACGTTAGAACCAGGACTCTAGACCTCGGTACTGCGGCATCACGTTAGAACCAGGACTCTAGACCTCGGTACTGCGGCATCACGTTAGAACCAGGACTCTAGACCTCGGTACTGCGGCATCACGTTAGAACCTTAAAGGACTCTAGACCTCGGTACTGCGGCATCATGTTAGAACCAGGACTCTAGACCTCGGTACTGCGGCATCATGTTAGAACCAAGACTCTAGACCTAAGGTACTGCGGCATCACGTTAGAACCAGGACTCTAGACCTCGGTACTGCGGCATCACGTTAGAACCAGGACTCTAGACCTCGGTACTGCGGCATCATGTTAGAACCAAGACTCTAGACCTAAGGTACTGCGGCATCACGTTAGAACCAGGACTCTAGACCTCGGTACTGCGGCATCATGTTAGAACCAGGACTCTAGACCTCGGTACTGCGGCATCACGTTAGAACCAGGACTCTAGACCTCAGTACTGCGGCATCACGTTAGAACCAGGACTCTAGACCTCGGTACTGCGGCATCACATTAGAACCTTAAAGGACTCTAGACCTCGGTACTGCGGCATCACGTTAGAACCTTAAAGGACTCTAGACCTCGGTACTGCGGCATCACGTTAGAACCAGGACTCTAGACCTCGGTACTGCGGCATCACGTTAGAACCAGGACTCTAGACCTCAGTACTGCGGCATCACGTTAGAACCAGGACTCTAGACCTCGGTACTGCGGCATCACATTAGAACCTTAAAGGACTCTAGACCTCGGTACTGCGGCATCACGTTAGAACCTTAAAGGACTCTAGACCTCGGTACTGCGGCATCACGTTAGAACCTTAAAGGACTCTAGACCTCGGTACTGCGGCATCACGTTAGAACCAGGACTCTAGACCTCGGTACTGCGGCATCACGTTAGAACCTTAAAGGACTCTAGACCTCGGTACTGCGGCATCACGTTAGAACCAGGACTCTAGACCTCGGTACTGCGGCATCACGTTAGAACCAGGACTCTAGACCTCGGTACTGCGGTATCACGTTAGAACCAGGACTCTAGACCTCGGTACTGCGGCATCACGTTAGAACCAGGACTCTAGACCTGTTGTTAATGAGCTAAGAAAATACTTGAATTCAAATACATCATCGGGTATTAATGTTTGTCTTCCCCAAGTCTTGCTTTAAGTTGTAGTCTTTTGTTGTATTCTTGCTTTAAGTTGTAGTATTTTGTTGTACTCTTGCTTTAAGTTGTAGTATTTTGTTGTATTCTTGCTTTAAGTTGTAGTCTTTTGTTGTATTCTTGCTTTAAGTTGTATTCTTTTGTTGTATTCTTGCTTTAAGTTGTATTCTTTTGTTGTATTCTTGCTTTAAGTTGTATTCTTTTGTTGTATTCTTGCGTTAAGTTGTAGTATTTTGTTGTATTCTTGCTTTAAGTTGTAGTCTTTTGTTGTATTCTTGCTTTAAGTTGTATTCTTTTGTTGTATTCTTGCTTTAAGTTGTATTCTTTTGTTGTATTCTTGCTTTAAGTTGCATTCTTTTGTTGTATTCTTGCCTTAAGTTGTATTCTTTTGTTGTATTCTTGCTTTAAGTTGTATTCTTTTGTTGTATTCTTGCTTTAAGTTGTATTCTTTTGTTGTAATCTTGCTTTAAGTTGTATTCTTTTGTTTTTGTCTCACGAGACAGAAATGGGTACGACTCAAGGTAAATGAATTGTAAAATTTGACATAATAGGTATTGCTCTAAGAGTATAGTAAAATGTAAAGCACTAGTCAAAAATCAAAATGTATAGTAACTGTGACACAATATTCATGACTTAATGTGTATAGTAACTGTGACATAATATTCATAACTCAAGATGTATAGTTACCGTGACATAACAGTTATAAATCAAGGTTTATAGTATCTTATCTTACCTCTTATAGTATCTTACCTCTAATTGTACGCCATAAGGTGTTAGTAATATCCACCATAGAGTGAATCGGGTATGTAGAAATCTTACCTTCAAGTTAGAACGACTAAATGTTGAGTTCACTGTCACAGAATGTAAGCATCTTTTTCTTTCCATCGTTTACTTTTTTCTCTCAATCTTATCACACATCTATCTTAAACGTACGTATTAAATTCAATGTAAAAACTTCCAAATACACCAGTTCAATAAAGCGAATTAAATATAGTCTTATTATATTAACAATGAACATAAAAGAAGATGTCTAGTTGTTCATTATATTCTTGAAGTACCTCGGCCTATTTCACACATTCTTTATTCCTTACTGTATTGTTGGATTCATTGATTAAAGTCTAGTGTTACAACAAACTACACACTTCATCTCAAGAATAGTTATATTTTAATTGATTATCAGTTCGTAGGCTGACAATACCAGGTTCTGTATACAAGAAAGTGTTCATTGTAGCAAACAAGCTCAATATGTTAAGACCTTGAGCTTGTAAAGAAAATATCTTCTCTGCAATATTAAACTCGTACTGAAGATACAGGTCATGTAGAATATCGATCACACACAGTAGAGATCAAACAGAATATAGATCTTACAGAATATAGATAATAAAAAATATAGTTCATACAGAATATAGATCATACAGAATATAGATCATACAGAATATAAATCATACAGAATATAAATCATACAGAATATAGATCATACAGAATATAGATCACACAAAATGTAGATCACACATAATGTAGATCACACAGAATATAGAACTTACAGAATATAGATCATACAGAATATAGATCATACAGAATATAGATCATACAGAATATAGATCATGCAGAAAATAGATCATACAGAATATAGATCATACAGAATATAGATCATACAGAATATAGATCACACAGAATATAGATCATACAGAATATAGATCATACAAAATATGGATCATACAGAATATAGATCATAAATAATATAATATATCACACATAATGTAGATCACACAGCATATAGATCATATTGAATATAGATCACACAGAATATAGATCTTACAGAATATAGATCATACAGAATGAAGATCATACAGAATATAGATTATACATAATATTCATCAAACAGAATATATATATCATGCATAATGCACCATCTTTCTTTAAAATGCGCTTCAAATGAGAAAGGAAAATCCTGTTATTGAATGTAAAACAGCGATTCAGTAGATCCAATAATACATTTAAAATACTTTTTATATACATTTTAATTTTCATTGTTTCGGTCAATATTTTCAAATTCAGCATTGATGGCAAAACTTGTCAAAACATTTCACCACACTTTTCTGTTATAGAATTGTAAAATAAAATAATTTCAAGTGAAGGCTGCACTTTGGGTTGTGATTTATATCGGTTTTAAAAGGAAAGTAAACAAAATATTAAACAAAATAATATAATTGATAATTGAATTTTCTTTATATCATAAGCAGTAATTGAGACGGCAATATGTATTGTATTAATTAAACGTTTTTTATTCCAATGAAAGCGGCAGATGGCAGCTCCATTACAGAAGAGAAAGCAAAACTTCGGAGATGGGGAGAACACTTTAAAGAGATTTTGAACAGAGCAGACCCATCAAAGCTTGCAAACATTCCTGAAGTAGAGGAAGACCTAGATATAAATATGGAACCCATAACTCTACAGGAAATCACTGATGCCATTCAAAAGTTAAAGAACAATAAGGCCCCAGGAGAAGACGGCATATGTCCAGAAATGCTTAAGGCAGATGAGGATGTAACGCCGCGGGTATTACAACCTATACTCCAAGATATCTGGGACAAAGAGACAGCACCAGAGAGCTGGAGGAAAGGCATAATTGTAAAACTCCCCAAAAAAGGCGACCTGGGAGAATGCAACAATTGGCGAGGAATCACACTACTGTCCCTCACTAGCAAGATCTACTGCCGCATCATCCTGCAACGAATTTCCACCTCAGTAGACAAAATATTACGCCAAGAGCAGGCCGGTTTTCGAAAGGGAAGGTCATGTATAGACCACATATTCGTTCTGCGGCAGATCCTAGAGCAGACACAAGAATGGAACAGCCCTCTCTACACAGTGTTTATAGATTTCGAATAGGCATTTGACAGCCTACACAGAGACTCACTGTCGAAAATTGCAAGATATTATGGCATCCCACAGAAACTGGTAAAGATCATGCAATCCCTTTATGAAAACTTTGAATGTAGAGTGATCCACAACAATGATCTCTCAGACTCCTTTTATGTAAAGACGGGAGTGAAACAGGGTTGCTCCCTATCACCCACCCTTTTTGCTCTTGCAATAGACTGGATACTTCAACAGACCACACAGGGCAAGCGACAAGGAATTCAATGGTCTCTCTCCTCAATACTAGAAGACATTGACTACGCAGACGACATAGCCCTTATATCCAGCAGACATCAAGACATTCAAACAAAGACAAGTAGTCTGAATGAGATAGCAAGCACCATAGGACTTAGGGTAAACAGACAGAAAACAAAGATAATGAGAAACAACAAGACTATCAACACCCCTGTCACAATAGATGAGGAATAAATAGAGGATGTTAAGGAATTTACCTACATAGGCAGTAAAATGACAACAAATGGCGACTGTGATCTGGAAATCAATAGTAGAATCAGTAAGGCAAAACAGGCCTTTGCACTGCTCAGGCCCATATGGAGGACGTCGAGCCTTGGCCTCCAAACAAAAATAAGGATATTTAAGAGCAATGTCCTCAGCGTCCTGCTGTATGGGTCGGAGTGCTGGAAAACTACAAATACCATAGAAAGGAAACTAGAGGTGTTCCAGACACAAAGCCTACGCCGCATCATCAAGATCTTCTGGCCAAATACGATATCAAATGAGGATCTACGTGAGGAGTAATCCCTTTAGCAGAGAGCATCTCAGCAAGGAGATGGAGATGGATAGGACACGTCTGCAGAATGTCAGCTGGCTCCCTCCCCAGGACAGCACTGAGATGGACTCCTCAGGGGAAAAGGTCGAAAGGAGACCAAAGGAAACTTGGAGAAGGACGGCGGAAAGGGACTTAAAGGCTTCAGGCCTGAACTTTGAGACAGCACCTCCAGTTGCAACAGATCGAGACAAATGGAGATCCTTGGCTTCCGCCTCAAGCGCCAGTCGGCACTGAGAGGACTAAGAGAGAGAGAGAGAGATTTGAAAATAATGTCTTATTTCATGTGTCGATAAACTATAAGTCTGAACATTTCTTTTTTAAAATTATAACATCGATTACTAAAGGATGGTTATACTGTTCGCCATTAAATATTCCTATAGCATTATATCATAAATTTTTTATAACTCAAGAAGAAAACACTTACTAATAAACATGATAAACAATGTTATAAACTACAAGTGGATTTTTTTACCAATTTTTCCGTTTTATTCAAGTATTTCGTTCGTAGATTGTGATGTTTTATGATGGTTAAAACTCTATTAATCTCAATGCTGTAATAATACCTCGATATACAAGTCAAGTATACACCCAATAAACCAGTATAGTTTATAGTTTATAAACCAGTGAGTTAAGACATCCGCTGAGATAACTGCATGCCTTTACCTAGCTCTTAGCTTGTAATGATGACACACAGGCTATGGAATGGAATGGAAAGGAAAACTATCATCGCGAACAAAAAGAAACGCAGTTTTTGTGTCCGTGCATGTGTGTGTCCGTGCATGTGTGTGTCCGTGCATGTGTGTGTCCGTGCATGTGTGTGTCCGTGCATGTGTGTGTTCGTGCGTGTCCCTGTAGATATATATATATTTGTGAATGTATATTATTTATGATGTCTAATTAGATTTATCTATGAACAGGTAAAAAAATAATCCATCATTAGACAAACCACAGACCTTCTGAAGGGAAGACGAGATAACAAAAAAGATAAAAGAGAAAGAATGAAAGAAGATGAAATAAATGAACATTACTTTGAACAGCAGTTCTCAATTTCTTTATGATTATGTACCCCGCAAGTAGGTTTCCATATATAAATCATCTAATCAAAAATATTTTCAGTTTAGCACTTTAGTTATGTCATTTTCAAAACCTAAACAGTCATCATACGCACACACTACACTACAATTCCATTTGGTCAAGTCGAGGCTGTCGGCTTCTTTCAATATGGGCAAGAACAGAGAGATTGTGTACTCTTCTGTACCACAGTCAGTAAGAATTCAGCCATTCAGCCAGAAATACAATAGCTGACTCCTAATGAACTTTTACTTGTATGATAAATAGTATTGTCTTTTTTACTAACTCCTTAACTTTCAGTCTTACATCAAGACTTTTATAAAATATCCTTTTTACTTCGGCTCATCAGAGCTCACAATACCACAACCTTACAGGTTGAATAATATCTCCTCACTGACTTTCTTACCCTTTCTCACTCCCCTTGTCAACTATCAGTTCACTCACAAAATCATGCTTTCTACTCATTTTAATCATTCTCTCCTTTTTATAAACAGTCTTCAGAATCACTTGTTTACATTTTAAAATCATTCACTCACTACCTAAATTAGACTTGTAACACCAACGTTCGTAAACACACATATAAAACAAACAGACGGACACAAACAAATACACACATTGTCCATCACAGTAAAAAAAAAAAAAGAAAGTAGGAAAAAGTAAATCCGTGTTGCTTAGCCCCATCTCATCAGACCGGAAACAGATCAAACACCAAAGCTTTTATTGATCTGACGTTTTCTTCCTTTTTTTTTGTCAATGGAGGAAGAGTTGTAAAGTTTCTGGGCAAATTTCCCACTGCCCATGGAAAGCTTATCCGATAATTGTAGCAATCGCTTGTATCCGAATTAATTTTCCCTTTTATGTCTACCTTATCCCATGGCAAAACGGAAATCACAAAATTAGGACCGAAGAAGGAAAGAAATAATCCAGTTGGTTTACATGATTTACATGTAACATATTCACTTATTCAAGTATGATTTACTGTGAAGGTTTAAAGTTCAAATTATGAGCAAGCTGACGTATCGTGTACTTGTCTATAGTGTGAGGTCACAGCCTTTGAAAGGATTGCTTATCTTGTGGACTTTATTTATTTGGTGACTTCCAGTGAACATTTTGAAATGAACATGAGTATTGTGTTAGTTCGGGCTAATCCATATATTATGTATGAACTGAGAGAGAGTGGTTGGATTTAGGAAATTGAGGGCATTTGATGTTTACGATGAAAGGGAAGGTGTTGTGACTGAATGTGAACGTGCGTACAGATTTGTCAGCCCTTATATTGCAGACTGTAACAATAACAAAAAACCCACCAATGCCAAAAATAAAGAAAAAAACAAACACTTGATTAGATTGAAACACAATTATTTTCTTAAGGCAGGCAATGAGTCACGAGAATTGTTCACGCGCTTGCATTAGTTAAAACAAAAAATGATGCAAACAAAACTCGAGACAGATTAATTCAAGACTGATGTTCAATAAGTACTTATAAAGGCAGAAAGAAATTCCGAACATTTTAAGAAAATGAGAAGCAACTAATTGGTTAGGTCAAAACGTTCACGTATTACTGAACTCAGTAACTAAAATATATTCAGGTCTAATATTTCCTTTTTAAGAATTAATACAATTAGTTTCTCTTTAGCATATATTGATCTACTTTAATTAATTAATACAATTAGTTTCTCTTTAGCATATATTGATCTACTTTAATTAATTAATACAATTAGTTTCTCTTTAGCATATATTGATCTACTTTAATTAATTAATACAATTAGTTTCTCTTTAGCATATATTGATCTACTTTAATTAATTAATACAATTAGTTTATCTTTACCATACATTGATGTACTTTAATTAATTAATACAACTAGTTTCTCTTTAGTATATATTGATCTACTTTAATTAATTAATACAATTAGTTTCTCTTTAGCATATATTGATGTACTTTAATTAATTAATACAATTAGTTTCTCTTTAGCATATATTGATCTACTTTAATTAATCAATACAATTAGTTTCTCTTTAGCATATATTGATGTACTTTAATTAATTAATACAACTAGTTTCTCTTTAGCATATATTGATCTACTTTAATTAATTAATACAATTAGTTTCTCTTTAGCATATGTTGATCTACTTTAATTAATTAATACAATTAGTTTCTCTTTAGCATATATTGATCTACTTTAATTAATTAATACAATTAGTTTCTCTTTAGCATATATTGATCTACTTTAATTAATCAATACAATTAGTTTATCTTTACCATACATTGATGTACTTTAATTAATTAATACAACTAGTTTCTCTTTAGTATATATTGATCTACTTTAATTAATTAATACAATTAGTTTCTCTTTAGCATATATTGATGTACTTTAATTAATTAATACAACTAGTTTCTCTTTAGCATATATTGATCTACTTTAATTAATTAATACAATTAGTTTCTCTTCAGCATATATTGATCTACTTTAATTAATTAATACAATTAGTTTCTCTTTAGCATATATTGATCTACTTTAATTAATTAATACAATTAGTTTCTCTTTAGCATATATTGATCTACTTTAATTAATTAATACAATTAGTTTCTCTTTACCATATATTGATCTACTTTAATTAATTAATACAATTAGTTTCTCTTTAGCATATATTGATCTACTTTAATTAATTAATACAATTAGTTTCTCTTTAGCATATATTGATCTACTTTAATTAAATAATACAATTAGTTTCTCTTTAGCATATATTGATCTACTTTAATTAATTAATGCAATTAGTTTCTCTTTAGCATATATTGATCTACTTTAATTAATTAATACAATTAGTTTCTCTTTACCATATATTGATCTACTTTAATTAATTAATACAATTAGTTTCTCTTTAGCATATATTGATCTACTTTAATTAATTAATACAATTAGTTTCTCTTTAGCATATATTGATCTACTTTAATTAATTAATACAATTAGTTTCTCTTTAGCATATATTGATCTACTTTATGACATACTTTTATACAGTTTTCAAGACAATTCAATTTGACTGTTCTATTGTATTTTTGTAATAAATTCCAACCTGAAAACACACGTAATAACAACAACAAGAAAAAACTATACAATTACAACAAATGTCACGTGACTACAGATATTTGTTCTATACAAAAGACAAGTGGGGGAGGGGGGTGCAGGTAGATCAAATAAATTATTCGTATTATTACGGTAGACATTTCATAAAGCACGAGATGTGCCAAGGATTGGGGCACGCAAATTATATGACTACGTAATTGGAGTGACTTAGTTTTAGTTTGACTTCTGCTTAAAGGATTGTATCTTTTTGTTTTGTATGCCGATGATTTAATGCTTTAACTCTGTTTATACATCTAGTGTTGGATTAAGTATTACAGTACAATTTCTATAACACAGCGAAAACTAATTTAAGTTTAAATTTCTCTATTCAACTATTCTTTAAAATGCCGTCAAACTTTACAGCAGCACATAATATTAGACGCCAGATATGTGTTCGTTATGTCGTACAACAACTTTGAACAATAGAACCTTACCGTAGACCGTAAAACAGTGGATAACAGACTCTTGGAGTCGGAGATTAAAAATACAGGCCAAGATTTATCCCCCTCCCTCCAAAAAAAAAAGTTACTTAAGATAAAACCTAAAAGAGCTTAGCGTCCATTGTACTCATGTTATCACTGTAAAGTGGGATAAAGCGACTCAATGTTAGAAGTGGAATACAGTGTGAAAGAGTTAATACCTGATTCCACCATTAGTAACGCACTCTGTTTTTGAGATGAATTACCCGATTCACAACACTATCTATACCTGGAATTAATGTCTAGAATGATGGTGGCATTTATCTAGATAAACCTTTGATATCCCACTCTGTTTTAAAAAATTCAAAATATAACTAATGACATAGAGGAGCATAAAGAATGCACATATTAAGAAGTTCTTGATGTCAAAGCGGATAATATAATTGAAGAATGATATGTGTTGAAATTTAAATAAGTATTTATTTATACTGCTCACTGTCGATTGTCAATGTATTTATACTGGTCTATGTCAATGTATTTATAATGGTCTCTATGTCAATGTATCTATACTGTTCTCTGTCAATGTATTTGTACTGGTCTCTGTCAATGTATTTACAATAGTTTCTGTCAATGTATTTATACAAAGATATAACAAAATGTTCAATGCATAATAAAATGTATATTAAAACTGATTGTTGCGAGCTGGGTTTGGGGAGATGTGGCAGAAAATTTGACAGAATGTGTTGTCAAATAAAACAAGTCAATGTGCCAATGTTCAGTCATGTGCCAATGTTCAGTCATGTGCCAATGTTCAGTCAATGTGCCAATGTTCAGTCAATGTGCCAATGTTCAATCATGTGCCAATGTTCAGTCAATGTGCCAATGTTCAGTCATGTGCCAATGTTCAGTCGTGTGCCAATGTTCAGTCATGTGCCAATGTTCAGTCATGTGCCAATGTTCAGTCATGTGCCAATGTTCAGTCATGTGCCAATGTTTAGTCATGTGCCAATGTTCAGTCATGTGCCAATGTTCAGTCATGTGCCAATGTTCAGTCATGTGGCTCAATTTCCCTTCCAAATATTGAGTCTAACACCTAATGGAATGAACGAAAGTTTTGCGAAGTTGATTTAAAATGATTTAATAAGAGCAATTATACAGTAAACACCTACAACAGTTTCTTCGTTTTACAATTTTAAAACGTTTTCCAGTTATCTTCGAAATCTATTTAATCCTGGTCTGTTCAAATAATAAGTTTCCTCTGGATGACCAGCGGTCACATTGCAACTGTTCATAATATATATATATATATATATATATATATATATATATATATATATATATTGAAAGAAAAGAAGACAAGAACCAAACTATGCACAATGATTTTAAAATAAACGGATTTCCTCGTTAGCCTTCCAAACTGCGATGTAAGTAGGAGGACAAAAACAATTATTTATTTATTGTAAAGTTTGTATATCGTGGTCATTTATTATTAGAACTTTCCGAAATGTTGTGCAGCTTTTAATAATTACAAAATGAAGAAAGTCAACAGCTTATAAATATTTCTTTCAGATGAAATTTCTAAATTAGAATTCAAATAGGAAATAGATACAGAGATGGGAATTTTTTAAAGTTTAGCAATCATGATATTTATATCACAGTAACATGATGCTCCTCGTGTGGAGATTCTGATCTTCCATCGGGCGCCTCCCCAGGTGGCGAATAAGGGAATGCCCACCAGATATGGTAGGTACCGGGGAAATCAAATACCCGGGGCGGACCAAAATCGGAACCTGCTGCCTTGCAGGAAGTGGAGGGATCCACAAAGGCTAGGGAACCGAAAAAATAGGCAGCGACCCAGAATGCTGAGAGGGGAATCCTCCCCATATGGTTGTGCGCAGGGCTAACAACCCAGCCATATAAAAAGAAACTTGTTACAAAAACGCAAACAAAGAACTCAAAAGAAAGCCCGGACCTTGGAAAAGATGGGTCTCCTAACAGAGATTTTATGAAGTTGGGTGGCCAAAGCCAACTGGATACCAACCGACGGACAACCACCCTCTCCACCAGGACCACCACTAATCTAGGAACATGGAACGTAAGAACCATGTCTGAAACTTGAAAAACTGCCCAAGTTGCTCCTGAAATGCAAAAATACCAACTAGCTATCTTGGGAATAAGCGAGTCTAGATGGACAGGCTCAGGTCAGAATAAGCTTAGCACAGGGGAACTGCTGTTGTATTCAGGTCATGAAGACGAAAATGCAGCTCTCAACCAAGGAGTGGCACTTATGCTTTCCAGAAATGCCCAGAACGCACTTTTGGGATGGGAAGCCCACGGTCCACGTATAATCACCGGAAGATTTAAGACAAAAAAAAACAGAAAGTCAATATGGACATTCTGCAGGTATATGCTCCTACTAATGATAGTAAAGAAGAAGACAAAGATGACTTCTACAACAGACTGCGATCCATTGTCCAGAAGTGTCCTAGAAGTAACATGATTATACTAATGGGCGACCTAAATGTTAAAATAGGCAGCAACAATAATGGCTACGAAGAATGCATGAAAATGAAAATGGTAAACGATTGGCTGATTTATGTGCCTTAGATGGACTAGTCATCGGAGGTAGCCTCTTCAAGCACAAACATATCCACAAGGTGGCATGGATTTCACCAGATATGTCAACGGCCAACCAAATTGACCATGTTTGTATATGCAATAAGTTTCGAAGATCTCTCCAAGATGTTAAGGTTAAAAGAGGTGCAGATGTAGCATCAGACCATCATCTACTTATTGCCAAGATAAAACTTAAACTGAAAAAGAACTGGACAAATGGGGGAAATAAGCGCCAACGTTTTGAAAGAAACGCATAAAGGCTGATAAAATAAACTATTTTGAGTCACTGGCTGGCGATGCAGAAGATGCAGTGTACCATAACAACACACGAGACCGCTACAACACTATTAAGAAAATAGCAGGAAAATTTAATAAGTCAGAGAGGCCAGTGAGAGACAAAGATGGGAAGTTGATACACAATGAAGAGGGACAGAGGAAGAGATGGGCAGAACATTTCCAAGAACTACTGAATAGACCAGCCTCCCAGTGCACACAGGAAATAAAGCCAGCAGAAATGGACCTGCCAATTGACTGTAGCCCACCAAAGAAAGAAGAAGTAAGCCGAGCCATAAAGCAGCTTAAAAAAGGGAAGGCTGCACGACCAAATGGTATACCTACAGAAGCACTCACAGCACTTTGTATTGTTATGTATAAGAAGTATGTGGGGAGCGTACGTCGTGATATCGTTGTCACATCATGCTTGGAGATTCAAGGTTTCTATGAATTTAACAAGTAATCACTGGCTCCCTAACATCCCGTGAAGTTGTTTCACGTAGGGTCGTAAGGACCAATAGAAAACAACCTTTTAAAGACCCCGTGGTTTCAAGACCATGCTTGGGCAGTCTTCTAGTTCGGTCGCATTTTTAAGTGTCGTGGATTTTGCTTGTAACTATTTGTATGAAGTCTACTCTATGTGCATTATTGTGTATTAACCTTAATTATGTTTATTGTTCTACATAATGAGTTTTTTCATTTAACTGGTTGAAAGTGGAGTGGTTCTCATTTAGAATACAGCAGTGCTCCAACATACAAGAAAATATATTCCTCCCTCTAGATAATAACAAACCATGTATGACCACCGTTCATAGCAGTATGTATCTACATTACGTCCAGCTTGGTTTCATATTTAAAACTTTCAAGATTATTTCCTGGTTATCTGAGTAACTTAACCAGTGTAATTATGAAACCAGAATGGTTTGTATGATTCACTCTTGTCAGTGGAAAAATAAATAGTACTTGATTTTATGATCGTAATATCATTAGCATTAGTCTAAAAAAAAAGATGGAGATAAACAAGCACAAATCAATCAGGGTAATATTTTCAACCAATAATTCAGCAATAGAGAAAAAGGAAATTAAAAGAACAAAATACAAAAACAAGTAAAAGAGAAAAGGACAGAAGGAAAGAGCAAACGAGAAAGAGAGAGAGAGAGATGGCAAGAGCCGTACTGTTGTACAATGTATATAAATAGATAGTACAAATAATCGGAAAGTTTTCATATAAGAAAAAGTTGGTTCTATAAATCTGTTGTTTTTCCTGTAACGTTACATAAAATTTTTTCTTCCTGAATCTATCACAACGGCTGCATCTGAATGGCTTAGAATTTGATTGAACAAAAACTTCCGTCTCGTAAGCCTACACGAAATCCTTGCATTAGCAGCCCATACACACTAAGTTAAGATAATATAACTTTATTGATCTTAAAAATAGAGAAGCTTGTTTTTGATGACACTGTAATAAACGTTGACCAGACAGTAGGCGAAAAGAAAACGGAAATATCATCCGTAACACAAGCCAGAGAAGGACAGTAAGTCTATCAATACGATATCTCATGACAAGAAGGTCAAGTAATACGATATCTCATAACAGTAGGTCTAACAATACGATATCTCATGACAGTAGGTCTAGCATTACGATATCTCATAACAGTAGGTGTAGCAATACGATATCTCATGACAGTAGGTGTAGCAATACGATATCTCATGACAGTAGGTCTAACAATACGATATCTCATGACAGAAGGTCTAACAATACGATATCTCATGACAGTAGGTGTAGCAATACGATATCTCATGACAGTAGGTGTAGCAATACGATATCTCATGACAGTAGGTGTAGCAATACGATATCTCATGACAGTAGGTGTAGCAATACGATATCTCATGACAGTAGGTCTAGCAATACGATATCTCATGACAGTAGGTGTAGCAATACGATATCTCATGACAGTAGGTGTAGCAATACGATATCTCATGACAGTAGGTCTAACAATACGATATCTCATGACAGTAGGTCTAACAATACGATATCTCATGACAGTAGGTCTAACAATACGATATCTCATGACAGTAGGTGTAGCAATACGATATCTCATGACAGTAGGTGTAGCAATACGATATCTCATGACAGTAGGTCTAACAATACGATATCTCATGACAGTAGGTGTAGCAATACGATATTTCATGACAGTAGGTGTAGCAATACGATATCTCATGACTGTAGGTCTATTAATACGATATCTCATGACAGTAGGTGTAGCAATACGATATATTATGACAGTAGGTGTAGCAATACGATATCTCATGACAGTAGGTGTAGCAATACGATATCTCATGACAGTAGGTCTAACAATACGAGATGTCATGACAGTAGGTGTAGCAATAAGATATCTCATGACTGTAGGTCTATATATACGATGTCTCATGACAGTAGGTCTATCTATACGATATCTCATGACAGTAGGTCTATCTATACGATATCTCATGACTGTAGGTGTAGCAATACGATATCTCATGACAGTAGGTCTAACAATACGATATCTCATGACAGTGTGTCTAACAATACGATATCTCATGACAGTAGGTGTAGCAATACGATATCTCATGACAGTAGGTCTAACAATACGATATCTCATGACAGTAGGTGTAGCAATACGATATCTCATGACTGTAGGTGTAGCAATACGATATCTCATGACAATAGGTCTAACAATACGATATCTCATGACAGTAGGTCTAACGATACGATATCTCATGACAGTAGGTCTAACAATACGATATCTCATGACTGTAGGTGTAGCAATACGATATCTCATGACAGTAGGTCTAACAATACGATATCTCATGACAGTAGGTCTATCTATACGATATCTCATGACTGTAGGTGTAGCAATACGATATCTCATGACAGTAGGTCTAACAATACGATATCTCATGACAGTAGGTCTAACAATACGATATCTCATGACAGTAGGTGTAGCAATACGATATCTCATGACAGTAGGTCTAAGAATACGATATCTCATGACAGTAGGTCTAACAATACGATATCTCATGACAGTAGGTGTAGCAATACGATATCTCATGACAGTAGGTCTAACAATACGATATCTCATGACAGTATGTGTAGCAATACGATATCTCATGACAGTAGGTCTAACAATACGATATCTCATGACAGTAGGTCTAACAATACGATATCTCATGACAGTAGGTCTAACAATACGATATCTCATGACAGTAGGTGTAGCAATACGATATCTCATGACAGTAGGTGTAGCAATACGACATCGCATGACAGTAGGTCAAGCAATACGATATCCATGAAATTAGGTCAAGCAATACGACATCGCATGACAGTAGGTCAAGCAATACGATATCCATGACATTAGGTCAAGCAATACGACATCGCATGACAGTAGGTCAAGCAATACGATATCCATGATAGTAGGTCAAGCAATACGATATCCATGACAGTTGGTCAAGCAATACAATATCCCATGACAGTAGGTCAAGCAATACGATATCTCATGACAGTAGGTCAAGCAATACGATATCTCATGACAGTAAGTCAAGTAATACGATTTCTCATGAAAGAAGGTCAAGTAATACGATATCTCATAACAGTAGGTCTAGCAATACGATATCTGATGAAAATAGAGATAATAATAATAATAATAATTGTATAGCGCTGCCAACAAACATAATGTAAGCTCACAGCACATTTAACATTCAACTAAGAACACGGACATTACTCTAGTAGTCTAGGCTATTATATCATTAATTTCTATAAGATGTATCTGTCAATCAAATAGAGCTAAAATAAAGCTAATAGCATTCGAAATTTTGTAAATCTCATCTTCTTACTATGTTTGATTTGTGATATTAGCTTCCTGATAACATTAATCTAATGCACAAGCAAGAAAGTATCAACAACCTTTTATAACATGTAATCAGGCATAAACTCAATACGTCCTGTTCGTTGAGACGTATGATACACAATTTATTTATTGAACTCTTTAGGTTCTTAGCTTTTGTTTGAGAGATTCCCATATACGATGCATACGTAACTTGTTCCTTTAATGGTCTAATAGAAGTTTACATTGATAATACTATTATTGCGTGGTTGATAGATAGAAGTTTACATTGATAGTATCATTGCATTGTTGATATATATCCGTTTACATTAATAGTATCATGGCATGGTTGATATATGTTTAATTACAATAATAGCATCATTGCATGATTGATAGATGTTTGTTTACATTAATAGTATCATGGCATGGTTGATAGATGTTTGTTTACATTAATAGTATCATGGCATTGTTGATAGATGTTTGTTTACATTAATAGTATCATGGCATTGTTGATAGATGTTTGTTTACATTAATAGTATCATGGCATGGTTGATATATGTTTAATTACAATAATAGCATCATTGCATGGTTTATAGATGTTTGTTTACATTAATAGTATCATGGCATGGTTGATAGATGTTTGTTTACATTAATAGTATCATGGCATTGTTGATAGATGTTTGTTTACATTAATAGTATCATGGCATTGTTGATAGATGTTTGTTTACATTAATAGTATCATGGCATGGTTGATATATGTTTAATTACAATAATAGCATCATAGCATGGTTGATAGATGTTGGTTTACATTAATAGTATCATGGCATGGTTTATAGATGTTTGTTGACATTAATAGTATCATTGCAAGGTTGATAGATGTTGGTTTACATTAATAGTATCATGGCATGGTTGATATATGTTTGTTTACATAAATAGTATCATAGCATTGTTGATACATGTTTTTTTACATTAATAGTATCATGGCATGGTTGATAGATGTTTGTTTACATTAATAGTATCATAACATTGTTGATAGATGTTTGTTTACATTAATAGTATCATAACATTGTTGATAGATGTTTGTTTACATTAATAGTATCATAACATTGTTGTTAGATGTTTGTTTACATTAATAGTATCATAACATTGTTGATAGATGTTTGTTTACATTAATAGTATCATTGCATGGTTGATAGATATTTGTTTACATTAATAATATCATGGCATGGTTGATAGATGTTTGTTTACATTAATAGTATCATTGCATTGTTGATAGAGAAAAGTTTACATTGATTGTATTAACTCTTGCCTCGATGTGTAACTACACAGATCACAAAAGGAGAGCCTTAATGGCACCGACGGAGTATAAAGACATGCTTAATCCTTTAAGACTTTCCTAATAGCAAAGCAACAATGTTAAAGCAGCCTTTTTTAAATAAATGTTTTAAGTCGACATTAATGTAATTTATTTTACAATTTTCTACAAACTTGATATGTGTAATATTGTAGTTAATATTTCACATCAAGCTATTCTTCTATCTATACAAAAAAGTAATTCAAATAGTGGAGTAAACATAACAATGTCCTCCAAACCAAAACTCACACGCAGAGTTTAATTATTTTGTAAATATTTCATATGTTCCTTTTTATCTTACTTTTCAGATATATTAAACCCCATTTTTTATCGAGTCTTAACATTTCCTTTCATCCTTATTACATTTCACGACATTATCTAAGAGATATAAACAAACGTTGCATTTTTTATCAGTTAAAATAAAATGTTACAAAAAGATATATAGTCTACAGATACATTAAAAATTAAGGTTTGTCAATAAATGTTTTCGTAGCCAGAGATATAAAACATAATGACATTTTTATACTTGCTTAAGATACATTATGAAGAAAAAAAACTACTTTATGACAGACAATAAATATTGTCTTCTTTTATCAATTAATGAGATACATATTTTTGGGTTAGAATAAAAATGATACAGCCTCGCCAGACAGTTTGTAAAATAACTACACAAGAAAGTAACAAAAAAAATATTTAGCCTACGTAAATAAAACAAGAGAATTCGAAATGGCCAGAAGTCTATTATGTAAGAAAAGGAAACACACAAAACTTACTTCTGCTATGAAGTTTAAAGAAATAGACAAATATTCCATGTTGTCTAAAGTGGGCGCCGAGTTAAGCGTTCAATATAATTGATGACCATCGTTACAGCAGGTGTACACAATTCTTGTATCAGTGTTTGTTGGTTTAATTGTACCGAGCTGCATCGATCGATTAAACATTCCGAGTCGCCGTTTGCAAATCTTGTACGGCTTCCTTTTTTTCACCGTTTGATTATTTTTAGATCAAGGACTAAATATAAAGATTGAGCCCTTTTTTCTTTCTTTCTTTCTGCTAGTCTCACATGAAATGTGAAAAATTTACTTGCATTTTTAAAAATCCTATATCTTTTATGTTACTGACAGTTATGGCGTCCTACAATTATCCGTTTTAATATTAGTTTCTTATGAGCTCTAAGACAGGTAATCTTGTGCTATTTTCTTTTAATAGGTTTTTCATTATTTCCATTATTAGTATGTATAGCATATAGCAAATATAAACAATGTTAGGCTATAGTTTTTTTTTTACAAATTGAAATCTACCTGTCGTAGGGCAGTAAGAGTTTGAGAACATAGCTAGGAACATAAAACTAAGTGGAAAACTATACCATGAGTTAGTAAAATCGAAGATGAAGTATTATTTTATACATATTTTAACAGCTAATAGTTTTCGTATGTCCAAACCGTAATGCTACTTAACAATTTTCTTTCCTACTTTTTTATTTCGAGCCCTTATAAAAATAAGTAAAAGTAAAGTAAATAATCATGTCGGGGACCGAATGGATCGATAGGGCAGGTGAAGCAGCATTTACCAGAATCCAAGGCCACGGCATATTTGGGGATTGTTTGGCCAACACAAAGTTCAATCACCATAACTTTATCCTACCTAATGTCAGGTAGCCATCAGAACTGGGTAGTTTCATGGACACTCTACAGACCAGAAAAAAATCCTAGACTTCACTGTAAATATTTTCCTATTTGCATCAAGAACTTAAATAATTGATAAGTACATTCTATTGATCAAGTTTGGTTGCCCTAAAGCTGTTTTTAAACGAACACATAAATAAGTAATTTTAAAGAAGTGTTTTATAAGGAAGTTTCTATCAAGAAACAATAACAAGTACATCAAACAAACAAATAATTGTTTGTTCCAAGATAACTTGTTTATTTAAGATTGTATTTCCAACATTGCTATGCTGGCTGACCACTGTATAATGTATGGGTCGAGTTTATCGTCTTCGAGTAGAATAGTTATGTTTTTGTAGCAGATGTCACTTCCTCTTGTCACTTGTCACAAACGTCAAATTTTTCTTTAGATTATTAGGTCGCATCTTTTTCAAGTGTGTTGTATACTTTAAGTGGAGGGATTGTGAAGGATCAATGTCTTAAATCGAGAATAGCTTATTTACATAGAGAATACGTTTAGCGCTAATCTTTACATTGTGCCGGTGACAACTGTCTGTATAGTCAACTGAGATTGAAATCGTTCAGTGGATGGCGGCCATTAAAATTATACGTTTACCACCATCGTCTAGTTTAAATAAATGAAGGTTTCGATCTCCATAAATATTCAACTGATAACTGCATGGTTTTGTATCATCACTGAAATTAGTAACTATATACTTGATATGCGTTTAATATTTATTTTATATGTTTTCTTTCTCTAACAAGCTCCGAATATTATGAGAGAATAAGTCTCTTAAATAATTTAATGATAAAAATGTTGGTGCTGCTGGGTGTGAACAAACGGGAGACTTAAAACCTAACATAAAAATCTAACATATAAAATCTCATTAGCATGATGCAATCTTTGTTCCAATGTCTAAGAATGAACTCAGGCCATAATCGCTCATCACTTTCATTGTTCTTGACATATCGGCTTTATGTGAATACAAAGGCTTTTACAGTTACACAGAAAATGTAGTTTGTTTGATTACTGCTATGGGGCATTTATAATCATTTGAGGTTATCTTATTCCCTACTATCAGAAAAGATGTTTTAAGAGATTATCTTAACAGCTAGAGGAGGAAATTCAATTTGTTTTCACTGCCATTGAATGGCGTTTAACTAACTTACCATTCTAGTAGACAATGAAGCGGTAATACATTTCGTTTCCTGTTCTAATACATTGTTTAATAACTAAAGACCTTTTATACATAGGGATGTAAAATCTTTAATCTCTAATTTTTACTATAATCTTCAAAAAACATTTCATATCCATATTAAAATATCACTCACGTTCTTATGCATGTCACATGGTGTTATAGCGGTCAAGTTCTTATAACTGTCACATGGTGTTATAGAAGTCAAGTTCTTACACCTGTCAATGGTGTTATAGAGGTCAAGTTCTTATAACTGTCACATGGTGTTATAGAATTCAAGTTCTTATAGCTGTCACATGGTGTTACAGAAGTCAATTTCTTATAACTGTCACATGGTGTTATAGAAGTCAAGTTCTTATAACTGTCACATGGTGTTATAGCGGTCAAGTTCTTATAACTGTCACATGGTGTTATAGAAGTCAAGTTCTTATAAATGTCACATGGTGTTATAGAAGTTAATTTCTTATAACTGTCACATGGTGTTATAGAGGTAAAGTTCTACACTAGTCACATGGTGTTATAGAGGTCAAGTTCTTATAACTGTCACATGGTGTTATAGAAGTCAAGTTCTTATAACTGTCACATGGTGTTATAGAGGTCACTTTGTTATAACTGTCACATGGTGTTATAGAGGTCAAGTTTTTACACCTGTCAATGGTGTTATAGAGGTAAATTTCTTACACTTGTCACATGGTGTTATAGCGGTCAAGTTCTTATAACTGTCACATGGTGTTATAGAGGTCAAATTCTTATAACTGTCACATGGTGTTATAGCGGTCAAGTTCTTATAACTGTCACATGGTGTTATAGAAGTCAAGTTCTTACACCTGTCAATGGTGTTATAGAGGTCAAGTTCTTATAACTGTCACATGGTGTTATAGAATTCAAGTTCTTATAGCTGTCACATGGTGTTACAGAAGTCAATTTCTTATAACTGTCACATGGTGTTATAGAAGTCAAGTTCTTATAACTGTCACATGGTGTTATAGCGGTCAAGTTCTTATAACTGTCACATGGTGTTATAGAAGTCAAGTTCTTATAAATGTCACATGGTGTTATAGAAGTTAATTTCTTATAACTGTCACATGGTGTTATAGAGGTAAAGTTCTACACTAGTCACATGGTGTTATAGAGGTCAAGTTCTTATAACTGTCACATGGTGTTATAGAAGTCAAGTTCTTATAACTGTCACATGGTGTTATAGAGGTCACTTTGTTATAACTGTCACATGGTGTTATAGAGGTCAAGTTTTTACACCTGTCAATGGTGTTATAGAGGTAAATTTCTTACACTTGTCACATGGTGTTATAGCGGTCAAGTTCTTATAACTGTCACATGGTGTTATAGAGGTCAAATTCTTATAACTGTCACATGGTGTTATAGAAGTCAAGTTCTTATAACTGTCAAATGGTGTTATAGAGGTAAAGTTCTACACTAGTCACATGGTGTTATAGAGGTCAAGTTCTTATAACTGTCACATGGTGTTATAGAGGTCACTTTCTTATAACTGTCACATGGTGTTATAGAGGTCAAGTTCTTATAAATGTCACATGGTGTTATAGAGGTCAAGTTCTTATAACTGTCACATGGTGTTATAGAGGTCAAGTTCTTATAACTGTCACATGGTGTTATAGAGGTCAAGTTCTTATAACTGTCACATGGTGTTATAGAGGTCAAGTTCTTATAACTGTCACATGGTGTTATAGAGGTCAAGTTCTTATAACTGTCACATGGTGTTATAGAGGTCAAGTTCTTATAACTGTCACATGGTGTTATAGAGGTCAAGTTCTTATAACTGTCACATGGTGTTATAGAGGTAAAGTTCTTATAACTGTCACATGGTGTTATAGAGGTCAAGTTCTTATAACATGGTGTAATTATAGAGGTACAACCTTAAATGTATTATGGATTTTTCCTTACACCACGGCTATGATATAAAATATTTTGTCATGTAAAGCCTTCAAAAAGCACAAGTAAAATCAACAATAACAAAAACAATTAAAAAAGACAACAACAAATAAACAAAATATATCAGAACTATGCTGGTTATGGCATTTACAAATTTAAAAAAAAGATAAAAAAATAAAAAATGTATAAATAATGAAATCCTATATTGAAGATACGTCTTTCCATTGTTTACACTATTATTTCATTTCCTTCTTCTTTTCTGAAGTTCTTCCATAAACTTTAGTTCTATGAAATATGTTTTTTATTTTAAATACTTTTTTTTCATCTGAACCATTTTTTAAGTTGTATTTAATTATTATTTGTCTGGGATTGTACTAAGACTTGATAATATCAAAAACTCACATAGGTATGTTATATAAATAGAAAAAAAAGGTAAAAAAATAATAAATAAGGGAAAAAATACTAAGAAAATTGTATATTTCAAAATATAATAAAAATCATGGATTGAGAAAAGTCTCACAAAAAAAAAATGAAGTAAAATGAAAAAATATATGTAAGAAAACAGAATACACAAAAACAATAACTGATCAAAACAACAAACAACAACTGAAAATTAAACACTGAAGAAATCGAGAAAACAAATTTGACAGTAAAAAGAGAAAAAAATGTAACGAGGAAACTTCAGCCACTTAAAAAAATAAGGTAATATAATAAGGAAATACATACAAAATATTTGAGTAATGATTATGTTTTTATATATTATATGTTGGCAAGTGGGCCTAATGACGCATAACGCTAGTTGTCACAGCGACAGACATAATTTCATTATGAAGGTGAAATATGACACTTCGTCTGAGCTACTTGCAAGAACGTAGAATGAAAGACGCAAAGGGAAGTTACTCTGTTTTTCCTTTCCTCATGCAGTTTACATGTCAAGTTGACATTTTATATGTTGGTTTCTTTTCTTTTTTTGTTTGTTTAAATTTGGTGAATAAATAACATTTATAAATTTAACTTTGTTTGTAACTATGACAACTGAATAAGATATTGCATTGGTTTACATGAATCAATGGGAATTGTAATCTCTTTGTTCTGAAAGCCAACGGTTTAGGCTCTAACTCTTGCTTACCAGCACAACAGAGTAGTTCAGCTGTCCAGTGACTTGTGAAGTCACAAATCAAACTGTGTCTCCATTTTTATGCTCTCCATTATCACCAGCGAACAAACAAACACAAACTAGAATGGGAACACATTTCCAGAAAATGGAACAACATTTTTCAGTTACTCAGAACCCGAAGCATAATTATTTTCCGTAGTCGATGTCAGTGTTGATAATGTTTGGGGTCAGAAAATGAAACGTCAACTTGGCATTGAACTAGAGCAAGTAAGAATGGTCATGTTCTGGGTGCAGTTAAGAAAGAAATAATCAGAACATATATGTGGAGTAAAACTAATAGGAAATTCACAACAATCAAAACGCTTTAGTTGAAAAGTAAAACAATAATTAAACATATAGTAATATCTTATATTTTTAAAATGCAACACAATTATATAGAGGAATGGAAACCCTTTGCCTACTGTCTGCTCATACTGTTCTATTAACAATCTGTTTGACTCTATCTATTCTATTGTACCAATAGCATCCTATCTGTTCTATTCTCACTGTTCCATTCTATCTATTCTATTCTAAGAATAGCATCCTATATGTTCAATTCTCACTGTTCCATTCTATCTATTATATTCTAAGAATAGCATCCTATCTGTTCTATTCTCATTGTTCAATTCTATCTATTCTATTCTAAGAATAACATCCTATCTGTTCTATTTTCACTGTTTCATTCTATATAATCTATTCTAACAATATCATCCTTTATGTTTCATTATCACTGTTTCATTCTATCTATTCTATTCTAACAATAGCATCCTTTATGTTTCATTATCACTGTTTCATTCTACCTATTCTAACAATAGCATCCTATCTGTTCTATTCTCACTGTTCCATTCTATCTATTCAAACAATATGATCCTATCTGTTCAACTCTCACTATTCTACCATACCTCTTCAAGATAAAAGGCCCCAACAAGTTCAAAATAACCTACTAGACAAGTTACACTTGACGAAGATGCTCTAAATAAATGTATTATACTCATACTTGCCGACACACAATTATTATAAGAATAAGTACGGTTTAAAAAAAGTTCCAATGTGAAGAACACATTAACTACTGTACAACTATGGAAGGCGAGAGACTGGTGTTCAATGCCTAATGAAGGATTAAATATTAAAAAACAATTTTACATTGCCGATATTTTGTCATTTTTTACCATCTTGGGAATTAAAATTTTTAGGAAGTGATGTCACTACCCTCTTGGAAATGTCCGCAGAAGTGACAGTGTGCATAAAAAAATATCTTAATTAGGAATTTCCCAGAATCGATACAGAATAAACTTTTTTTTAAACAACAATTACCAGAAAGTCAAAAAATTACAGCGAAATATATGCTACAGATATATCACGACTATTTTAGTGATAAATATGTTAAAATGGAAGCAGCAGAATAATGCCGGAGTATATATGCCAAGCATATCAGCACACTATTTGATTAATACGTAATTGGGAAAATAATGTGTGCTTCAAAATTCCTTAATATGAAATCGAAACAAATACATTCAATATATCTTTAAAGTTGTATAATGGTTAGACCAAACCGTTTCTTTGGTATTGGCACATAGTTATATTAACCTTTATGTATATTTAAATTTACAAAAACGAAGACGCAAAAATCTTCTGTATAGATGTAATAATATATGTTAATTATATAATAGACAAACATTCAACCGACATTGCAAGAAAATATATAAGCTTTTTCTGAGACAACGGATTTTTTATAACACTATTATTTGTTCCCTTGAAAAAGTTAATATACGAAATAAAATCAAAATTACTCAAATTTGTCCTCGGACAACGACTACTTCCTTTAAAAAAAAGTGTTATTTGAACAATGGATCAACAAGACATCCTTTCATGACTAGACTCCACCACACGAACAACAAGACGCAATATACGTCTTTATAGAGTTAACCATGTGTAACATATTAGATATGATTGTGTTTTAGATACATCACAAAATGGATATCCTTAAATTCTACTTACCTCATAGACTCAAATATAAAACCGAACTTCCTAATTTAAAAATGTTCCTATTACCTACGTGTGCTTACAGAAACTGATATTCTGTTATAAATAATAGTTTTCTACTTAGAAATGTACAACAAAATATAACAAAATAGGTGGCAGATAATTATGAACAAGTCACGATGTCTTAGATTTACACAAAACTCTACAACCACAGAAAGTCAATACATTAATTTGAAAACCGTTCTAGAGTCAGTTTATAATTAAACAAAGAGTGATATATCAGTAAATACTTAATCGCCAAGATGTAGAGGGAAAAGAAAAATGAATGAAAGAGACGAACTCACTATCACAACAATAATTAAATTAACTCCCCTGACAGACTGCTTTTAAAAATGGAAGAAATTGATTAAATTTTTTACTTTCAAATACAGAATCACGCAAGTAATTATTGCATAGTTCAAAAGATGTGAAAAGAAACGAAAGACACAAACAATACAAAAATTAATGAATATATTCTTGGCTGACCTGGATTTAGAAATAATGTACACAATGAAATATAAAGAAACTTAGATCATAGCTACAAATATTGTTTTTCGTAGTATTTAGTACATGCATTCTAGTCGGACCAAATTGATCTATAGAGCCCGTAAAGCATTGTTTACCAGTTTCTGTGGCTTATCAGGAAAAAATCCTAGCCTGCACCAGGATTCGAGCCCAGGACCTTAACCCGAATCAATCACTTCTAGTTTTATTGCCATAAGTCAATTTCCGCAAAATATAATTCTTTATTTCTAAACTAGTGGTTATGCCCGTCAAAATGACGGAGAAATGAATGACTACAATGTGTTTTGTTAAGAGAGAAAGAAAAGAGACTATATTACAATAAAGACAATGAACGTTTCTTTTCGGTATCTAGTATTTGTTCTTTTTAATAGTTTCTGGTCGCCCTGACCCTGGCATATGCATAATAATTGTTACTGTCAAGCTTCTGGTATTAAAACATAGCAAACAGTTGTGTTGACTTGACTTGTTATTAATAATACAATATTAAATTAACAATAATATACTATCTAAAAGAAAAAAACAACACAATACCAAACAATAAAAAGGTAAATAATAAAAAAAAGCGTAGAAAATAATATTTCAATAACCATAAAAACTAAAGTGAGAACGATTTTTTTCGGTATTTAATTTTTGTTCTTGCTTATTGTATTGATAAAACAGTGTTGAGAATGTTTCTTTCGGTATTTAGTTATTGTTATTTTTAATTGTTTCTGGTCGACCTACCCTGGCATATGCATAATAATTGTGGCCTCAAGGACTGGCGTAGTGTGTAAACCGCCGATACATTCCCATTAAGAATTCACTGGCGGGCGATCGCATGGGGCACAGCCCCCGCAGCGGGTCCGAGGTCCATTACACTGCCGAGAGGCCACTGGTCTCGGTGGGGAGGAAGCAATGGACGCTGCAATCCGAATCAAGAACCACCCGGTGCCTGGATGCATGTACATATAGTAGGCCTTTAGGATTTATGCTACCGGGTGACAGTGCAGCTATACTGGCGAGCCACCTCGATAATGATCCTTTGGAGAACCTCAGTGAACGATCGCTGGGCTGTGGAAACCTTCCCCGTTACACGGCACGCCACGCCTTCGGCGTGTCGTTGAGTGGCTTGAGTCTGGACAGAGATTGCTCAATCCTAAGCATTACTCCCTGGACACAAGAGCCGAAAGAGACTTAAGAGACTTTTAAATTCGATATTAAAATGTAGCGAACAGTTGTGTTGACTTGACGTGTTATTAATAATATTAAATTAACAATAATATAAGAATAAGAAGAATAAAATTGGGCATTTCTATAGCGCTTCTATCAATGCTATTAAATTAGCATGCTCTTATACTATCTAAAAGAAAAAAAAACACATAAATACAAAACAATTAAACAAAATTAGAAAATAATTTAACAAAATTAGAAAATAATATTTCAATGCAATAAAAACTAAATTGAGAAAGATTTTTTCTGTATTTAATTTTTGTTCTTGCTTATTGTATCAATAAAACAGTACTGAGAATGTTTCTTTCGGTATTTAGTTTTTATTTTATATTGTTGCTGTCAAGCTTAGGCCTATTGTACCCGGTATTTGAATGTAATCATTTATAGGCCTAACTTGTTTTTTTAATAATTCGTATCATTTAATTTATAGAGTGTATACAGTCGCCTATTAAAGGATATTCTCAATAGCGACGTAAATCCATTAAAAAAAATTTAAACATTTGGTTACTTTTACTTAAAAGGATAATGCAAACATCTATAATGAAAAAAAATAAATAATTTGATAGACATTACGTCATACGCTAGTATTTTTTTAAGTAAACAATTGAAACTCTCCAAGCCAAATTGCGGTGCGTAATTTAAAAAAAAAAGTCTCACCACATTAAACAAACAACAGCTAAATTGGGGAAACCCGAAAAGACCCTCGCGTTCAACATACAAAATATCGCGTTCAACATAGTAATGAACGGAAATGGCCATTTGCTATGTACGGCTTTATTTAATTTGCATGGCTGGATCTAACATTTTGAATGTTTTAAATTAACACATTCATGATTATAAGTCATAAAATAAAATTATCTTTCGGAGTACGTTTCCGATTTATACATTTAATTTTTGTCCCGATTAGTCGAACGGATTAGGTGCCTATAGCGAACAAACATATATATAAATATATAAACAAACATATAAACAAACTCACGGTAATTATATATGTTGATGATGATGGAATATTTTCTTAGTTGGGAATAGAAAACCTTTTCACGACATTCTAAAAAAAAAAACAGTCCATTTAATTGTCGTTACACTCATACATCCATTATATGACAGACACCAGTCCATTTAATTGTCGTTACACTCATACATCCATTATATGACAGACACCAGTCCATTTAATTGTCGTTACACTCATACATCCATTATATGGCAGACACCAGTCCATTTAATTGTCGTTACACTCATACATCCATTATATGGCAGACACCAGTCCATTTAATTGCCGTTACACTCATACATCCATTATATGACAGACACCAGTCCATTTAATTGTCGTTACACTCATACATCCATTATATGACAGACACCAGTCCATTTAATTGTCGTTACACTCATACATCCATTATATAACTGACACCAGTCCATTTAATTGCCGTTACACTCATACATCCATTATATGACAGACACCAGTCCATTTAATTGCCGTTACACTCATACATCCATTATATGACAGACACCAGTCCATTTAATTGTCGTTACACTCATACATCCATTATATGACAGACAAAACAGTCCATTTAATTGTCGTTACACTCATACATCCATTATATGACAGACACCAGTCCATTTAATTGTCGTTACACTCATACATCCATTATATGACAGACAAAACAGTCCATTTAATTGCCGTTACACTCATACATCCATTATATGACAGACAAAACAGTCCATTTAATTGCCGTTACACTC
This sequence comes from Anisus vortex, assembly GCA_949126835.1. Lineage (NCBI taxonomy): Eukaryota > Metazoa > Mollusca > Gastropoda > Planorbidae > Anisus > Anisus vortex. The sequence goes on from OX421500.1 coordinate 21,984,995, forward strand.
ATACATCCATTATATGACAGACACCAGTCCATTTAATTGTCGTTACACTCATACATCCATTATATGACAGACACCAGACCATTTAATTGTCGTTACACTCATACATCCATTATATGACAGACACCAGACCATTTAATTGTCGTTACACTCATACATCCATTATATGACAGACACCAGTCCATTTATTGCCGTTACACTCATACATCCATTATATGACAGACACCAGACAATTTAATTGTCGTTACACTCATACATCCATTATATGACAGACACCAGTCCATTTAATTGCCGTTACACTCATACATCCATTATATCACAGACAAAACAGTCCATTTAATTGCCGTTACACTCATACATCCATTATATGACAGACAAAACAGTCCATTTAATTGCCGTTACACTCATACATCCATTATATGACAGACACCAGTCCATTTAATTGCCGTTACACTCATACATCCATTATATGACAGACACCAGTCCATTTAATTGCCGTTACACTCATACATCCATTATATGACAGACAAAACAGTCCATTTAATTGCCGTTACACTCATACATCCATTATATGACAGACAACAGTCCATTTAATTGCCGTAACACTCATACATCCATTATATGACAGACAAAACAGTCCATTTAATTGCCGTTACACTCATACATCCATTATATGACAGACAAAACAGTCCATTTAATTGCCGTTACACTCATACATCCATTATATGACAGACACCAGTCCATTTAATTGTCGTTACACTCATACATCCATTATATGACAGACAAAACAGTCCATTTAATTGCCGTTACACTCATACATCCATTATATGACAGACACCAGTCCATTTAATTGTCGTTACACTCATACATCCATTATATGACAGACAAAACAGTCCATTGAATTGCCGTTACACTCATACATCCATTATATGACAGACACCAGTCCATTTATTGCCGTTACACTCATACATCCATTATATGACAGACACCAGTCCATTTAATTGTCGTTACACTCATACATCCATTATATGACAGACAAAACAGTCCATTTAATTGCCGTTACACTCATACATCCATTATATGACAGACAAAACAGTCCATTTAATTGCCGTTACACTCATACATCCATTATATGACAGACACCAGTCCATTTAATTGCCGTTACACTCATACATCCATTATATGACAGACACCAGTCCATTTAATTGCCGTTACACTCATACATCCATTATATGACAGACAAAACAGTCCATTTAATTGCCGTTACACTCATACATCCATTATATGACAGACAACAGTCCATTTAATTGCCGTAACACTCATACATCCATTATATGACAGACAAAACAGTCCATTTAATTGCCGTTACACTCATACATCCATTATATGACAGACAAAACAGTCCATTTAATAGCCGTTACACTCATACATCCATTATATGACAGAAACAAAAATTAAGATATAGATTTAGTAGAGTTACAAATATTAAATAATTATTGTTTACAATATGTTCTAAGTGTCTCAAATAATAAATAAAGACTTTTTTTCTACATAAGGGCAAAAATTTTCATTAGGGCGCCGCATAGACAGACATTTCTTTTTGTGTTAAATCCTCACTGTCTTCTTTTTTTCAACTTATAAATAAAAACGAATGAGTCTTAAAGTACTTGCATGCAGTATGTTACACATATTATGTATGTTGAGAGTTGTTTCTTGTATGCAGTATGTTACACATATTTATGTTGAGAGTTGTTTCTTGCATGCAGTATGTTACACATATGTATGTTGAGAGTTGTTTCTTGATTCAACCAACTCTGATGACTTCGTCTTAATACTTACTTATTGTTTTATCGGCATAATTGAAACCATTCAATCAACTGATATGTATTAAGAAGACCTTATACAACTTCAATCCTACATTAGATATTTGTGTTTCACGTGCATGTTATCTAATCCATCCTCACACAAGTTGGACAGGTTTTATTTCTCTGAACATTTCCTTCTCCAGCTATTAAACAATGCTCGTGAAATCTCCCATCAGATAGAGCGACCTGCATGCATAAATCAAGACGTAGCGTCCATTGACGGGGTCGTAGATTACTTAACCAGTCAGCAGGGACTGTAATCTCTTGGTAATAAATGTTAAGTTACGATTGTAATTAGGAATTTCAGCACAGCTGTAACCCTCCCCTGAAATATAATATATAATATTAACATTGTTTTCACAATGTTATATTTTATTATTTTGCTATTTTCATGCCTTTTATATGGTCTTTTCAGTGGTCTGATTTTAAGAACTCTTCATAATTTCAATATCGCTACTCTAAAAATATTGGCTCGTTATTTATATACTTTTACGTTTGAGACGTCAAATTGTTACCGTAATCTTTTCTATATTGTAAATGTATCTGCTATATAAGCTATATAAGTATTTGTTTTTTTAACATGCCATCACTTCTGCATTATCATATAATCACTTCTGCATTATCATATAATCACTTCTGCATTATCATATAATCACTTCTGCATTATCATATAATCACTTCTGCATTATCATATAATCACTTCTGCATTATCATATAATCACTTCTGCATTATCATATAATCACTTCTGCATTATCATATAATCACTTCTGCATTATCATATAATCGTCCTTGAAATGTCATAATCAATTACAGTTTGTTTGCTTTATCCAGTGTGCATTCTGGGACATTGGCCACTCCACACACAAACCCGCTATAAGTTCAAGCCTCAAGTTGCTATCATGCAGTAAAATCTTTAATGGCTTCTGGAGACGGTTTCATCCATTGAGGAAAACAAAAAAAAAAGAATCTTGGAACATAGAAAATTCCTCTACTTTTAGTCAATGACAATCCAAAACTCTTTTTTTCTTTCAAACAGTTGTATGCTTCTACTAAAATCTAAAAATATACTTTTTATTATATATTCATAATCAGTGTCTCCATAGTCTCGAAAGACGATTAGATTTACGCTCCTGTATAATAGTATTATACTACATGTTTTTAAATAAAAGTAAAGTAAGCTCCTGTATAATATTATTATATTACATGTTTTTAAATAAAAGTAAAGTAAGCTCCTGTTTAATATTATTATATTACATGTTTTTAAATAAAAGTAAAGTAAGCTCCTGTATAATAGTATTATACTACATGTTTTTAAATAAAAGTAAAGTAAGCTCCTGTTTAATATTATTATATTACATGTTTTTAAATAAAAGTAAAGTAAGCTCCTGTATAATATTATTATATTACATGTTTTTAAATAAAAGTAACGTAAGCTCCTGTATAATATTATTATATTACATGTTTTTAAATAAATTAAAAGTAAGCTCCTGTATAATATTATTATATTACATGTTTTTAAATAAAAGTAAAGTAAGCTCCTGTATAATATTATTATATTACATGTTTTTAAATAAATGTAAAGTAAGCTCCTGTATAATATTATTATATTACATGTTTTTAAATAAATGTAAAGTAAGCTCCTGTATAATATTATTATATTACATGTTTTTAAATAAAAGTAAAGTAAGCTCCTGTTTAATATTATTATATTACATGCTTTAAAAAAAAATTAAGGTAAGCTCCTATATAATATTTTTATATTACATGTTTTTAAATATAAGTAAAGTAAGCTCCTGTATAATATTTTTATATTACATGTTTTTAAATAAAAGTAAAGTAAGCTCCTGTTTAATATTATTATATTACATGTTTTTAAATAAAAGTAAAGTAAGCTCCTGTATAATATTATTATTTAACATGTTTTTAAATAAATGTAAAGTAAGCTCCTGTATAATATTATTATATTACATGTTTTTAAATAAAAGTAAATTAAAGTTATAATATCGGACCTAATTGATCCATAGGGCCAGTGAAGCAGTGTCCACCAGTTTCTGTGACCACGACATAGTAGGGGATTGTAAAGCCAGTGAAGCAGTGTCGACCAGTTTCTGTGGCCTCGATATAGTAGGGGATTGTGTGTTCTTACTACTGTCAAATAATCATCACAGCTGGATAGAATCGGGGACACCCTCCGGACCTGCGAAGAAATCCTAGCCTTCAACGGGATACGAGCCGAATAATATTCAACCTCAAATTAAACTAGACTTATGGATTCTACTTCCACAAACGTCTGTTTAACTTACCTCTTAGCAACATTTTCTCATCTCTTATTCTTAAATTATCAATTCTGTTTTCTAAACTTATAATGAGCATGCCACTTTACGAATGCTCCCTGAAATGTTTGACCAGTAAAAATATTTTCTGTACGAATCCTTTCACATTTCGAGCAACCTTTTTTTTAATTTTCCCAGCTTTCTTTTATTAACATCTTTCCCAGTCTTTCGTTTTCTTCAGCTATTAACTTCTCGCTTTAAAATATCTTAGACAAGATAGAAATAAAAATAAAAAGAAAGATTCAAGACATAACGTGGAATATAAAATGATTGAAAGTAGGGCAATTGAACTATTTCTACTCTTAACAAAATAGGCGTTACGTCATTCGTTGACTGTCAAAATGTCCACAGCTAAGGGGAACTCAGAGACAGTCCATGGCTCTCCTTTTAGTTTTTTCAAGAGAAACTGTTTTGTTGATTTTATTTTCTCTTTCAAAGATATTTGATCACTTAAAAACTAAAATCTTCTTATAATTTCTTATTTCTGATTATTTATTTATTTTTTCTCCATATTTTAACAAGTTTTTGTTATCTTTATAACACGTTGCATTAATCAATTTGTAATAACTTTATTATATTTATAGGGGTTTTAAAAAGTTGAAATTTGAAAGTACGGTATAAAGATAGGTGTGTATGTATATATATATATATATATATATATATATATATATATACACACACATATGTCTGCAAAAGAGACATGAAGCACCTCCAAATCGACCCAAACAGTTGAGAGATCATGGCCCAGGATAGGCCCGCCTGGAGGGCAGGAATCAAAGAAGGTTCCAGACTTGCGGGACAGGAGCGCGCCAGGAACAAGAGGGTGGAGAAAAATGTGGTCCCCTCCGCTACCTTCATCTGCAGCCAGTGTGACCGTGACTGTACGTCCAGGATTGGCCTTATTAGCCACATGAGGGCCTGCAAGGGAAATGGATCGTCTCACGAGACGTAAAATGCCGACGACATACACATATATTGTAAGATCGACAAAAGACCAGACATAGCCTACATATACCAGACATAGCCTACATATACCAGACATAGCCTACATATACCAGACATAGCCTACATATACCAGACATAGCCTACATATACCAGACATAGCCTACATATACCAGACATAGCCTACATATAGTTCAACAAATGGACACGTGTATAAAGAGAGATAAAGGCAGCAGACTTATTGATAGATTAATAGATAAATAGATAGTCTAGATATTTAGATAGTTATTTACAAGAGGATAGGTTGGCAGGTGGGATAAAGGAAATGACAACTGGTCATGATATGCTGGATGAACTCCTACTAGCTTTGTAACTTTAAATGGTCACGCCTGTCGAAGTTGAAGTTAAAGTACCACGGTTGGCTCGTACAAAAGACTCTCGGGGTTGATTATCGACTACTTCCCCACTTTTGGGATGTGCTAAGGAGATACCCAATGTTACTGTGTTATTGTGCAATTGAAGTCTTTGTTGAGCTGGGGTCTCCTGCCCATGCCTACTGCTAGAACTACACATGTACCACTGTTTCAACTAACTATTGTTAGCCCATTCAAAGCGTGTAATTGCAATGTTTTTCGGAACTGTTCTCCAAGATGACGCTTTGAAAGAATAAACTTAGCTTTCAGCTCACTGACAATCACCTTAACGTTATCATTTTTAAAAATGAACGAAAAACCCCTATCAAGTCCTACCTTTAGCAAAAATTATAAAACCTATCCTAAGCTATACATCCTAACTCTAGCCCTAACACCTTACCTAAACCCTAACACTAAAGTAATCCCTAGCAAAAAAAAATGTTTGCCTTGACCGTAGCAGAAACCCCAGAATAAGTATAGAACAGTGTGCACGCTCGTATTTTCTTCTGCTTCCGGAAGTAATGCCAACGCCATACTGTTTAGACTCAGACCTGGTTACACTCTTTTTGTATTCTTAGTTACAATGTCTTTTTTATCAGATTTTAAAGTCCAAACACAAAAGCTCATATTTCATGCACAAATTGAAACGTCTGTTATGTGATAAACTGCAAAAATGATGCAAAAATGATTAAAGTACAAATTAGCATGCCAAACTACATGGCTTTCCTGACGCCATTAATGAAAGACCATTATTAGAGAAATTAATCGATCTGCTTCAAAACCTAATTCTGATTGAAAGAATTCAAAAATTGTATTTTCTTTCAAAAATGATGGTCTTAAGCTTATGTTTTTTTATGTCTAAATATTGGATGTTTGTTTTTGAATGATGTTGAATTTTTTTTTAATTTAAACATATTGACTAATAAAATAGTAATGCTAACTGTTGAATTATATTTAAAAAATGTGTGAGCGCTTATAGCTGAGAAAAAAAGGTTTAATATATGACTTTAAATGATTCCAACGTGAAACAAAATGATGGTAACATTAAGAAACATGAAATAAACTTTTTTCTTAGGTCCATGTCTGCCATAAAAGTAAATTTCTTTTTTATCATCTCAATGTGTGTATCTCAGAGGTCAAACCATATGGCCACCTAGTTTCACACATTCCAGTAAGATATGTCAACTCAAGAGTAGGCCGCTTTTACTAATTTTTATATTTAGTGTCAATAACTTTCTAACTTAGACCTAGATTATTCTCATTTTGTTTGTTATGTAAAAAAAACTCAGTCAAAAGAAAATGGCGGAAGCCAAGCTACACTTTCAGTGACTGCGCATATAGGGACTGCGCATTCCGTTATATCTTTATTCCATGGCAGAAACCGTAACCCCGGCGTCCAACTTAAAACCAAAGTCTAAAAACGAACTCACAAGAGCAAATCTATTGAAATTCCCGAACGGTGTTTTCAAGTAATATTAAAATAAAACCACCCCTGTCCCTACTCAAATACAATACGCAATCCAGGGTCAGTACATTAACCTCAATTATCTACGAACAGTGTGACAGGAAAAAGGCAAAGTAAAAACATGCTAAAAAATTTTAAAAACTTTTTTTACTTGTTAGATCAAATCGTCCTAAATGCCAACTGGCAACTCGATATCTGGAAAAAAAAGCTACCGGTAAATTATCGTTAAAAAAAAGTTGAAAATCAAGATCTAAATATGTGGCTATATTTGAATGTGATTTTTACATACAGCTCTAGAGTAAGGATGTCACAATATTAGAATATGTGTAGACCTTTTCTTTCTGTTATTAGTTACATATATGCTATATAAGCTGGTTAGTAAGGGAAATATATTAAAAAAATGGTCTTTGTAACGCTGCATTAGACCAAAGTAACCGTTTCGTCATCAGGTCGTATTGACCTTATTTTCTTATATAAAGCAACACAGTATTGCAACAAAGTATCTTGTAGTGATATATATTTCAATTGTTAACAAATATAATCTAAACAATATTCTACGTAAGCTATTAGTAAAAACAAAAGGCCTAGAACTAAAGTCAAAATAAGCGTTTGATTATAAACTTTGAAAAAGTATGATCAATAAGATTGCAACCTACATAAAAACCAGGAAACATGTCTTTTTGTGTTTCCGTTTCATGCATACATTATAACATTACGCTCAATGGAGATATCTTCTACGCCCAGGGAACACAATGTTTAACAACGACAATTTTAATTATTAATTTTAGTCAAATTAATCAACTCCCATGATAATATCATTAATATATACAGAACAAAAGATTAGATCAAAAAAGTAATTTTAAGAAATGTTAAGCAAAAAACTCAATTGAATTCATTTTTGATTAAAAAAAAACTGTTGAAACTAATGTCTAAGTATAGATAATTGTTGCACTTACCCGGGTCACTTTACAAGAATAAATGATGGAAATACAATGTCTTTTACTATCACAATATATAATGAAATCGTACGACTTGTAAGTTTTACAGACGTTCCTTCTAATTAGAAGATTATTACGCCCACTAGGTCCAAAACATATGCAGGGCGGCTGGGATCGGTCGGCGTCAGGGATAGAACCCGCGGCGTGTCGGTAGACGGTCCGATGAACTAACTGCAGGACCAGCCGGAACCAAGATAGAAACACGCGTCAGTTTGTTTCTTGTTTTGTGATTGGAAATAAAATTCTCTGTCTGGCACTTACATTTGGTATTCATGTGCCAACTTAATATTCCTGTAGAGCCGTGGGTGTGGTCAGAAGTCATCTCCTAGTGTCTGTCCGAATCATTGCAAAACTAGCGGCTATAAATGTAGTCCAGTAAGTCCGGCAACGGTATGGCCAACGAAGTGGATGCGTAGCGTGCTCAGTGTATTCACTAAAACAACTTTGTCTGTGTGATGTATTGGCTGACTGCTCGTAGGTTAATGTACCGATGTATTCCGAGTTGTAGTTTCTTGATTGTGAAAGGGTTAATGCACAAATGTTGGATGTATACAGCTTTTTGAATGGGACAAGAAATGAAGAGATTACATACAAGCTACACGTTGAATAAGTTATGGTGGTCCAATTAGAGAAATGGTAAGTGTGTGTGGGGGGGATGGATTCAAAGGTAAGGATATCATTTAAATTATTTAATATATATTTTTTTAGACCGTCGTTCCATAAAATATATATAGGCCAAGGCTATAATTTTAAAATGTTCTTATAGTTTACAAAGTATTGAGATCAAACACACCAGTGCAAACACACAAACACACTCAGGAAATCAAACAATTCCTTAACCACTGAGAAAATTGGGAGCACGCATCAAGAAATCAAAAGAAACAAAAGCAGGAAAATCTTTTTTTTTCTTTCGATGGCATAAATCCACGTCATGTTTGAAGTTACGACCTTGATCTGGCTCTAATTCCAGCCCCGTCACTAAGGTAGTAGTGAGGGCACGTCTTCTGGAACCTAAGCCATGACGATATGGCAGGAAGAAAGGATTATATGAAGTAGTCTTAGTCATGTTTTTTTTTTATTCCTACAGTGCCCAAGTAAATGCCTGTTCCACTAGCGAATTCCCGTATAGTCTCTAAAAGTATTGTAGAACTACAGCTACAACTACCGTCTTGACGTCATTACACGTTGCCCTTGGAAACGTGGATTATTTCCGTTTTAGATAATTATTTCTGTATAAAAAACGTTGAAAGGAAAAAAAGTGTTGATTTGAAACGGATGCTTTTTGTAAAGTTCATTTTGTTTAGTTTTCTTAAAGTGTCTTGTTGCCTCTGTTTAACGCGGTAATGAATTTGCAGAATCTTGTATTTTATTCTCTTATTAAAAAAAATGAATTTACAAATTTTAATGAATTTGTAGTTTTCTCTAAAATGTAAGAAAAGTCTAAATTTCCACATTTTTTTTCAAAATGAGCAAAGCACTATTTAAACTTTATGTGAACATTTCTGTAGATGTCACGTGATAGTCACGTCATAGTCATATCAAAGTCACGCGTTGTTTTTTTACCATGTTGTCTTAAACAGTAATACTTATCTGGTCTGACACATACATAAGTAGTTCAGGGAGATAGGAATGCCTGTTTCGGCCAGAACTTTCAGAAGTGGACAAGTTAACCTTCCCTTTCAGATCAAAAGGTTTATGAGACAAGTGTTCACAGTTTGCGTAACCACATCATGCAAGGGGATTATGTATCCAAAACAATGGCCAGCCCCCCTTTAGTCACTCCCCTCACAGCTAATGTCACCAATCAGAGGTGTGTAGAATCAGAAACTAACTCTACACCTGGGGAAAACATCGAAGCCTTATCCTAGATTCGAACATGGAACCGTCATAATTGCAATCGAGGCGCACTGTCACCGAGTCACCGCGACCCTATGTATTCAAATGCACTTCCTTTCATTTTTTCTGTGCTGTTCATATAACTGACATCTTAAACAATAAGACGAAAAATAAAAGTTACATTCCTTCAAATCTTGCGGCCTAAAATGACGCCTTTAGTTTGGGGAGAAAAGAAAAAGGCGGACACCCTTTCAACATTACAAAACCGAAGTTGAAAACATTAAATTTTGTGCCAATTACGTACATTTACAAAGAGACTAGATTAATTCAAAATTTCAATTTTCGTCTCTACAGTTCAGGTATATTTTTTTTCGCCTTATTTATAAAGCAGTTTTAATGAATAAAAAAATGCTAAACATTATATTGTCGTTAACTCGACGTTAACATGCAGAGATTGAAATAATAGTTTTCTTAATGGTAGTTTATTCGCTTCTTTCACGCCAAAACATTCCAATAATTATTATTGTTAGCTCTGTAACGAGCACGATTACATGGTATCAATTCTGTGTTTTTACTTGTTTTTTTTTTAAATTTATTTCGATGCTAAAATATACATAATGGGCTACAAGAAATAAATCCGTCTAGAATTCCGTATAGTCGAATCCATTGTAAGTTTGTTGTGTTATTAGGAGAGCATGGTTCAATGGATTTTGTGGGATATTTTCCATGTCCCTCATACACACCATCACTCAACCACTTTCTCTCATGCACAGTCTTTCACTCTCTTCTTTCTCTCTTTCTTACCAACACACACACACAGACACACACTCACACACAGACACACACACACAGACACACACACACACAGACACACATACACAGACACACACACACAGACACACACAGACACACACACACACAGACACACACACACACAGACACACACACACAGACACACACAGACACAGACACACACACACACACAGACACAGACACACACACACAGACACACACAGACACACACACACACACAGACACAGACACACACACACATAGACACACACACACACACAGACACACACAGACACACACACAGACACACAAACACACACAGATACACACACACAGACACACCTTTTAAAAACAACAGCTCAACAAGAACGTATTCATTAAGAATTGTGTCTCCTATTTTTCCGCACCACCCCTTAGTGTTGTATAAAGAAGATTATTGCTCTAATCAGCCACGGAAGCATGAAATGATCTCCCGACTCTTGCTTCCCATCAAATGAAAACAAACACAATAGCAGATATTTTCTCCAAGATATTTTCTTACATTGTCAAACTATCCCTAGACATAAACAATAACAACATTCAAGCAATAATGAAATAAAAAAAACAACAACAACAATGTTTGATAAATGATCCAATTGCATTTTGGAGTCATCCATGTGTGAACACATTTATATGCATGACTTCATTCTGTGTGAAAAATCATTTTGTAAAGAAACACACAATTTCAATCAAAGTGTAATTTAATTGAATGATGCTATTGGACAAAATCGATGCCAATCAATTCTATAAGGAATGTTATCACGTCAGTTCGACATCCTCCTTTACACTCACTCTCCTTCGCTCAGTTTTCCCCCTTGAAGACTTGGTAAGAAGGAAATAAACGATGACTTTTTGTATTCATTTTTTTTGTGTTTTGATTGAGTTGACGTTAAGGAGATGGCAATATATGACGTAACACGCTGAAGGATCGGTGGTGTCTGGGGGGGGGGGGGGGGTGAAGGGTCGGGAAAGGGACGAGAACGGAGAGCACTAATATCTGTAACAACGTATGATTATGTTGCTGAATGAGTGACTTTATGTTATAGTGTTCGATTGGTCACAATTTCAACTACACATGTTATATTTAAATTATTCCCAACATAGAACTTATACTGAACATGTTTCCAAGTTAATTTTGTTACATTTTCAACATCACAATACTAAATCCAACAAATATAATGAAATTTATTTATTTGAACTAATTCTCATCTTTGAACTTTTGTGACGTCATTTATGACTGGCGTTTGACGTTGTGTCACGTTAAAAACTTTCAATATACAAGACGATATCCTGATTTCTTATTGGCCACTTGGCACTGAAATTTTTCCATTTATTTATTACGATATTAAGTCAAATTATTAAAATGAACAGAGTGTATGGAAGTTGTTTTATCAACATTTGACAAAAGAACCAGTTGCTTAAATTAAACGTCTTCGATTGAAAAATGTCCTAAATTTGTCTTCGTTTCAGTATTAGAATTATTTATAATGATATACTTTTTTGTGAGCAAATTGTCGTACACGAGTTACATACTAGTTTAAATCTCACCTCCAGATTGTTTGTAACCAGACATCACTACTTCCCAGATCATTATGTCATTGCACTGGGAAAAGGTTTGGGATATTTTGGTTTAATCAAGTAGTTTCAATGTACGTTAAGGAATTAATTATGTGTATTCAATGATATGTAAATAAATAGGAGTTGATTACACTTGAATGTGTAAACAAAAGTTCTAGAGACTAGTCAAAGAGTACATAAGTTACACCATGAGTAGCCACGTGATGACAAAGGGACACAACCTTGACTAGATCATTCCTTTTATCCGTAACTCTGGATGTTTTTAGATATTTCTTTTACTTTAATCAAAAAATCATTTTATGTTTTATTATTTTTAATAATATTTTTTTAATTACAATTATTCTAAACACGGCTATGAAGAAAGTTGGATGATTGGTAATTATTTTTTTTTATTTCACGCAATACAAAATATCTATTCACTCAATGACGAAACCAACATTTGAAGCATTTCTCGACAAAATCAATGTTAAGCTGAACGTGTAAAGCCCAATATTGTTGGAGTAATAACTGCCACACTAGAAAATGTAAAACTAATCCATTGGGTTAAACTCGTAAATGCCACGTGGGAAGGGGGGGAATATTAAAACACAGAGAGCTTATCATAATTAAACTAACATTGTTTAGTTGATGACCAGGATTAGTAGTGAAATGTAGAGACCAGACACTGAACACCTAAGTGTGATGTTTATGAATACGTTTTGTGAATTGAAAGAAAAAATATCTGCATACAATTCAATTATCGTATAAAATAATTGCTAATTAGTGAGTTAGAACATATTTAACACAACAACAAATAAACGATCGTTAACAATGGACTATAAAAGTCAACGGACGGGAATCAGTAAAGCAGTAAAGGACACTTTACATCAAAACAACAATATCGCTTCTTTTTGTGTGCATTGTTCAAACGCTTTAAGGAGTTAGTTGTGTTGGGAAATGTATAATGTTAAATAAATCAAATCAATTGAATATTCTTGTCAGCTGATCAATACCAACGTACACTGTAAAGACAAAATGCTTTTTTGCCGACGAGACGAACAAAGAAAAAATATTTTAGCGTTAGAGATACAAGATATAGCATAACATATCATATTACATGAACAAAACGGTCTAAACCGTGTATCTCATTTATCATATTACGTCAACAATACAGTCTAAACCTTCTATCACACTTATCATATTACGTCAACAATACAGTCTAAACCAGATATCTTACTTATCATATCATATCAAAAAACAGTCTAAACCATCTATCACAAAACACAACTTCAGTTCTCCATGTAATCGGATTTATCCAGACTCAGAGACGTCATTTGTCGTTCTGTTTCTTTTCTATTCGCGAGATTCTTGTTTCGAACATTCTGTAACTTATATTGAGTAGGTGCAAATTGTATTAGTATATTCTAGTCTGTCTTACGCTGAAATTTATGCAGGGAGATGTGACTGACAAATCAAATTGTATTAGTATATTCTAGTCTGTCTTACGCTGAAATGTATGCAGGGAGATGGGACTGACAAATGTGTATTTGATAATAAAATCGTTCATTATTTATTCATCGTGGCTTCACATATTCACACCAGTTGTCGAGTGAATAGACCAACCAAGACAACGTAAGTATGTGTATTTAATCATCTCCATAGAGCAGCGGTTCCCAAACTGGAGGGGGGAGGGGCGCGACCCTTTTGGGGATCGAATGATCATTTTGCAGGGGTCGCCAAAGACCTTCGGAAAACTTATGTTTTTGATGGACTTAGGAGCCGAAACACAGTTCATCTTTTCGTCTCCAAGCGAGTCCACCTACATGCAGATACATCCGCATATTACGTGTAGGTTACTTGGCATAATAACATCAATACAGGTGTTTGTGACAAGGTCGGCACCATATTGCACGTATGCGGACCAGTAACATGTATGTAGAGAGTTGTGTTAAGTAGCTTCTTCTCTGTTAAAAGCAGCCATTATGTTAAAAGCAGTAGTATTGGCGATAAAACGATCGACACTTCATGAATATTTTGGAATTTAGTGTAGATTCTGTTCGGCCTGGATTTCAAAATAATTAGTGATCAAAAGTAATCGGAGCTCACTTTATGATATACGGACAAATATTAGCAACAAAGACATTGCCACACTAGTTAAAGAAGTAATATAAAGCGTCATAAGTTGTGCCCTTTTGTAAAAACAAGATCTTTTAACAGTGGACTGTTTTCGCAATTGTGCAACGAGTATGATGCTCCGAACAATGCTAGCTATTTCACACTTGTGAGATGATTGTCGAGAGAATTTAAAACTTGTTTTTTAAGCTTCATGGTGAACTAGTTTTTTTAAATATATTTCATATCCGAACGCAAGACTGCTCTTTGAAGCACTTTTCGGCGATTAAAGTGAACTGCAGACAATAACTTACTTGGCTGACATTTTGTCGTCTTGAATTAGTTAAATTAATCCCTGCAAGGAGGAAAATATAACATGCCCTAATTTATCTAAAAAGATCCGATCATTCCAAATGAAATTTAGCTTTTGCATAAAAAAATTTGATGTCTACTTCAGGCCCCACAAAGTGGGCGTGTGTTTGTGTGTGTGTGTGTAGTTATTGCGCTGCGCCGGGGCCCATAAGAGTTTATCTTTGTAATATTATTTGTAAGATCAATGCTGAAGTTTAGGAAAAGTTACATTAATTTAAATTAAAATTGTACTTGATTAAAGTGTGTGAATAGGCTTGTAAGGTTGTGAATGATACAATTACATTCCAATGGTAATTCTTATGGCAGTTTCATAAAATGGTCCACAGACATTTTAAAAAGATTCCTGATTTCTAAAAACGTATGTAATGCAAATAAATCATCTATATTTGACTAGTGTTGGAAAGAAGGATCGAACCAGCACTTTTTTTTTCTCATGCGGCACCTGGTCTACTTTATCTGTGTACTTTGAAAAACATGACAAAATGATTACGATGATAAATTCTGTGAAATAACCCTTTCACATGTTTGCAGCCGAAATTTCATGATACTTTCCAAATCTACCTGACACCACATTCTATGTACTTGCCAGAAGCCCATTCACATTCAAAGTTTAAGATATTCCTGAGAAAGCACAAAGGAGTTCATTGAGCTTATTAACAACGATCCATAGAGAACTGATTTCTCTATACTGCAAGGTACACAATTCTGAATCAAATGTTTACCGTCATAAACTATTTTGACTGAGATTGTGTTGCGCCATTTTCTTCCATTTCCAACAAAATATCTTAGTAAACATGCTTTTCCACCTTGTTGGTTATCAAGTCTAAACACAGTAGACTTATTGTTGGAGGTGAACTGCTTAGTTGTGCTCTAGCAAAGACTGTCCCAAGAATTTCTGAACCGATGAGAAATACGCAATGTCAACCGACACAATAGCTGACATTCGTGTTGTAATTAGAAATATAGGTCTAAGCCTGTACCGGTATCTTGCAATAGTTAATTACATTTGTTTTTATGTTTTCTTTTTTTTTAATGATAAACCGCTATGCTTTAATTAGGTTCAATTTTTAACAATAAAAATACATCCTGCATATTAGATATTTACATTATAAATCATAACAGTTGCAAAATGCAGTAATAAACTAGAAACGGGGGGGGGGGGGGGGGGGGGGGCGGGGGGGAGGTCGCCAAAGCATGATAAACTGTAAAAAGGGATCGCGGCCTAAGAAAGTTTGAGAAACCATCAGGGGCGAAGCCAGAATTTTTTTCCAGGGGGGGGGGGGGGGCTGAACTTTCGCTTGGCAAACATTTACCAAATTCCAAGGGAAGCTGAACTTTCGCGTGTTAAACATTTACTAGATTTTTTGCGAATTTAGTACATTTTTAAACAAAAAACTGTTGAAAAACAAATTTTTCTAAAATTCCAGGGGGGGACTTAGCCTCCCTCAGCCCCCCTCCCCCTGTGGCTTCGCCCCTGGAAACCATTGCCCTAGGGAGACTGTTTATGAATTAAAAGCTACGTAATAAACATCTATACATTGTTTTTTATCATGCGATTTAACCTATATAAAAAACATTCAAAAACGTACAATAACTTTCTTAAAAAAATTTTTGGAGTGTTAAAAAGTGGTACAGTATTACTTTTTAGTTTATATTGGCTCATATGGTTCGTCAAACAACGTTTACTAGTCTCCGATGTCGAGTCATATAAGAAGAATGTGTAGACTTGAAAATGCCATTTTTTAAAATAATTTAAAACACATAGCGTTCATTAACTTTTATACCAGTTAAATCGTTACAAATAGTTCATTCTCTCTAGAGTGTGTGTGTGTGTGTGGGGGGGGTTACACTATAAATCAATTACTCCATCAGTCAGTGATGCTATTACACAATTGAAATATCAGGAGCTAAGTGTCTGAGCACAGATAGACAACAGGGATTCCCCCCATCCCGTACCCCACCCCCAAACCACAACCACACAAAAAAAAGGAAATTTCGCAATCAAATGGCTCTGAATGGATACCCCAATTTCCTGTCCAAACAGTCCGGTCATCAACCGTGCCCAGGGAAATGTTAGCACATTATAATGCGGACTGGTGTGGGTTTTGTTCCTGCAAATCACAGGGATGGCTTACAATCCGTGACGTAGCTGTGTACAATTATGCAATTTCCTGGCCGTTCGTAGTTAGCAGTACTATAAAATACTCACGACTAGTTGGCTAAGCTAATAGTTATGATAAAATAAAACTCATGACTAGTATTAGTTATGATATGAAATACCCACGACAAGTAGGCTAAACTAATATTTATGCTATGAAATACTCACGACTAGTTTGCTAAGCTAAAACTTATGCTATGAAATACTCATGACTAGTAAGCGAAGAGTTATGCTATGAAATACTCATGACTAGTAAGCGAAGAGTTATGCTATGAAATACTCATGACTAGTAAGCGAAAGAGTTATGCTATGAAATACTCATGACTAGTAAGCGAAGAGTTATGCTATGAAATACTCATGACTAGTAAGCGAAGAGTTATGCTATGAAATACTCATGACTAGTAAGCGAAGAGTTATGCTATGAAATACTCATGACTAGTAAGCGAAGAGTTATGCTATGAAATACTCATGACTAGTAAGCGAAGAGTTATGCTATGAAATACTCATGACTATTGCTGGTTAGTGCTAACCTTATTTTATTCTCTCAGCTATTTAACAAAAACAGTTTTAGTCAATACTATCAACTTTCTTCATTAGCTTAAAGTCTCGTGCCAACAAGCTAATGCACTTGATCGGAATATTGTATTACCCTTGGGTTGATAAAGTGCGACACTATCTCGTGAGATAATAGCATTTTGAGTAAACAACAAAGCACAAACATTAAAACAATAAATTGCAGCGATTAGGATCTAGTACTACCAAAAAAAAGTATGCATTGTTGAATATATAATGACCAGTGTAAAACCAGTCGAAGTTACTGATGTACGTGGAATAGCCCGCTACCGTCTTAATAATTCGGTTATAGCGACAGGGGAATCCTCTAAATAGAAAAAAAGAGGGGGGGGGGGCTTGAATACGGTAAACTAAGTTGCCCTAGCATGCGATGATGCCCCTCGGGCGTTCCAAAAGACGGTACCTTAAGCAGGGTTTGTTCTCCACTCCTTAAGTACGTTATAGACTAGTTATAAGTTTAGTAAATTATATTTCTTTCCGTAAAGCAGATATAGACATATTTTTAAAACAATTTATACATGAAATATAATTCTAGAATAGTTTTCATACTATCCAGGTGTCCAGAAACTTTTTTTTTCATTCTGTATAATCTATAATCTGATTATAAAAGCAGAATGTATACCGTTGATAGTAAGATAGTACATTAAGCTGAATTTAAATGGAACTTCCGAAAGCAAGATGACTCTGAACTAAGCGATACTTGGAAAACCACGAATTCCATTTAACTTTCGTGTGAAACCAACATTTATTACTGTGGACAAAAGCGCAGAAAGCATGCTAAAGTTTCTTATCTTATCTTATATATTACAGACGCTCCTTCTATAAAAAAGGTTATTGCGTCCTACGCTCATCCGTGGTCCAAGTCTAGTCTTGCATCTTTATTAATGTTTTCAATGATGTTAAAGTACTGGTTTTCTTGGTTTGTTTAGGCAACCTTTAACATGCCCGAATGAGACTTCAGGCTATATAAATGACCATCCCTATCATTATAACTACACGTCTTTAAACGGAGTTAGTTGAATGTAGACGGTGTTGTGAGTAACAAAACACTTTTAACAACTAACTCTCAAACACATGACAACCGTTGGAGGCACCGAATTAATCTCATTGGCTTTCTTCGCTAAAAGTTTATTTTTAGAGTGCTGAGAGAAATTCATAAGCTAAGAGAGAAAGTGTTCTGAGTTTATTATGTATATCTATATTGCTGAATTAATAATAATGGTTGTTTATATAGCGCTTGTATCCATGCTATTACATTTAGCATGCTGAGTGCTCTCTTGGAATAAATGGCAGTGGCAGTTGTATTCGTGTATTCCTATGAAAGGCACACAGCCACCAGCCAAATAGAAAAGTCTTTAAGTTCTTTTTAAAGGACTCCTTTGTCTCTTATATTCTCAGTGTCTGAGGCAAGCTGTCCCATAGTGTGTCCAGCCACACTGGGAATATTAAGGAGCGACTGTGATGATGACCGCAGTTCCCTTGATGGCGCGAGTTTTAATTTCAGTTCTTGAAGGTAGGAAGGAGCAGTGTCATTTATACATCCTTAGGTAAGTAACATGATTTTGTGATTTATGCGTTTCATCACATGGGGCAAGTGGAGATCTTTTAGAACTGGAGAGATATAATCCAGCTTCTTTGTCCATGACACAATACGTGCTGCAGTGTTTTTTACCATCTGTAGTCTCTACAGCTGGTTCTGGAGCAAACCCTAAAGGCCACTGTTGCAGCTGATATATATTTAGATGAAAGTAATTAAATCCATCATTTTCTGGAACTCGATTTCATGAAGATTTTGTCACTGTCATATTTTTAATTTAGTCGACCCACTGTAATAACTTTTTATATATATCGCCGTAACAAACACACACACACACACATTCTTAGACAAACACACTCATTTGAATGCACTATGTATATACTAGTGAACATTTGAGGCTTAGAGTGGCGAGTATCAAAGAACCGCTATGCTGAAACTATGTTATGAAGATACCCTAAAACAAGATACAGCTTTCAATTAGGTTATGAAGATACCCTAAAACAAGATACAGCTTTCAATTAGGTTATGAAGATACCCTAAAACAAGATACAGCTTTCAATTAGGCTATGAAGATACCCTAAAACAAGATACAGCTTTCAATTAGGCTATGAAGATACCCTAAAACAAGATACAGCTTTCAATTAGGCTATGAAGATACCCTAAAACAAGATACAGCTTTCAATTAGGCTATGAAGATACCCTAAAACAAGATACAGCTTTCAATTAGGCTATGAAGATACCCTAAAACAAGATACAGCTTTCAATTATGTTATGAAGATACCCTAAAACAAGATACAGCTTCAATTATGCTATGAAGATACCCTAAAACAAGATACAGCTTTCAATTAGGCTATGAAGATACCCTAAAACAAGATACAGCTTTCAATTATGTTATGAAGATACCCTAAAACAAGATACAGCTTTCAATTAGGCTATGAAGATACCCTAAAACAAGATACAGCTTTCAATTAGGTTATGAAGATACCCTAAAACAAGATACAGCTTTTAATTAGGCTATGAAGATACCCTAAAACAAGATACAGCTTTCAATTATGAAATTTAACAATTTTCTTCATCTTTTTCAACAAATAGAAAAAAAAACTAGAATAATATTTTATATAGGCCAGTAACTAATAGTCTGTTAATGTAACTTTCGCAATTACCATACAATGTTAAAGTTTAGTATAACAATTTTGAATTCGTTATAAAATGCAACGAAAATAAGACGAAAAACAAACTGAAGTTAATCTTTGATTATTTAAATTGCTATAATGCTTTCTTTTTTCTTTTTTAACTGTTGACAGTTGTATCATTACGCCTTGCAAAAAATATCTAGCTAATTGGCCACGCAAGGAAAATTAAGGTTTGACATTTAGCTTTTAAAATCGTTCAAATTTATTAAAATTTTATTTAGCCATAAAGATTACATAACGACAACTGTCAAGAGCTATTTAGTTTTTTTTACTCTCGTTATTTCAGAAAAGAAGTAAGACAATTAGATAAGAAAATTTCGATTAATCAAAATTTGTTTCTTTGTATTGTTAAAAGGCTTAATTAACACGCTTCTATTATAAAATATAAGCTGTTTGTTTAATTTTATTTGTTTTCCAATTTTTTCTTAGAACCTTTTACAGAGTACCCGGTTCTGAAAAAATCCTGCCGCTGGACTAGCCGGCTTCACTGTGTATTAACTTTAATGTATTCTATACATAAGCTTCCCCTGACGTCATTGTCCATATTTATTCAACAATGTAAGTAAATATATAATCAATTTTTCGTTTTGCTTAAAAACTTTTCTTGAGATTGAAAACATAATGGATGTCTACACAACACAAGAAGTAACTTGGTCTGAAAGACATAAAATTGTCTTTATTCCCCTTTCAATCAATTTAAATCAACAACGTCTGGATACTTTCATTAGTTTTCTTGTCTGCTCGCTGACATAGATAAAGAATATATTTATTTATTAACTCTGTGAGTATAATTATGTTTAATATATCATCAGTGGCTTGGCCAGGATTGCACGAGTTGAGCGGGAGTAAATCTCTACATCTCAGCTAATGGAAGCATAGACATGGAAATCTCCACCAGACTAGATATGGCAGCTCAGGCCTTCAACAAACTGGGGAAAATATGGAATTCATCGTCTCTGTAGCTAAGAACAAAACTGAAACTTTACAAGTCCAATGTAAGCTCAGTCCTTCTCTATGCTGCCGAGACCTGGAAGACCGATACCAAAATCGAAAGCTGTCTTAGGTGGTTTGAAGGAAGATGTTTCTGACGTATATTAAAGATTAACTCCAACAGTGAAGTTCACAGGAGAGCAGGAATAAACTTCATCAGTTAAGAAATTAAGAAAAGAAGATCGAGATGGTTTGGCCACGTTCTTCGCATGGATAGAAAGAGGCTTCCAAGCATTGATTAGAAATGGACATAATCAGGAAAATGGAAAAGGTGAAGACCAATGGGAACTTGGAGTAGAACCATGGATGATGAAGCAAAGGCCACCAATAAAACATGGCATGAGATCAGATGGCTCGCCCAGGATAGGGAGGCCTGGCGGAACTTTGTTGTTGTCTTCTGCTCCACGGGGAGAGATAAAGAATAAGAGATTTTTTTAAATTTTGTAAGCAGCGGCCAGCAGACATGTCTACTCCGCTTGTCAAAGAATTTATTAATTCCCTAAGTAATAACCCCCGGTACTAGGTCCGTATGGCTCTAATTGACAACTGGTTCCTTGTTAATTGAGATAGATAGGCTAGTCAATGAATCTCTTTCTCTGACTTGTATTATTGTTTCAAATATATTTCTTTTCAGTGCTTAGACTTCTTTATGTACAAAGTCAACATGACAGTTAATGAATTATACCTTAAAATAGCATCATCATAGGACACTTTGTTTGGTGAACATCTAGGTCGCCTAGATAAATAATCAACAGAAAGTAGGGACTTCAATAATTTATAAAAATTAGTAATAATTCAGTCACAAAGTCTTCACTGTTAGCCAGAAGTAGATGAGATCTATCCGATGACACCTCATTTGTCTAAGTAAACTAGGAAGGAAGAAGACAATTTCGTTTCTGACCTTTAGTTTCGCTCAAAGATATTTTTTCACAGTAAGTAGTTTAATGAAATGTTTAATAGACTACACACATTTTACTACCAAAAATGAAGTTGATTGTTTCAGAGAATTACCAAGTAAACTATCTCAATTGCTGAGTTGATAAAATATATTTAATGTTTGAAGCACAAAAAAAATGTAATTGCTAGAGCTTTGAAATTATTCCCAGTACTTAGACTTTATTTCTTTCGGAATGCGATAATCTTCAATGAAAATACGATCTTAGCATAAACTTGCAGACTCCAATTAAAATCTGCACATTTTATCTTTAACTTGATAAGCAGATGCTTGATTGCATTACATAGCCATACACATTTTGAGTCCAATAAACGCGACCATATTTTCGAGTTGCCATTAAATCGTACGCAGAATTATAAAGCAGGAAATTGATCTATTTGGACAAGCGCGGTAATACGGAATCTGAAGTTGCAAGAAACAGTTTATGTTCATGGGTCTATTTCAACTCCAGTCAATATTTAGTCCAGTAAAGGTCATGTCCAAGCCGGTCAAGAAAAAAAACAATTAAAGCATGCGGGTGATTAAAACAAAGGAGATGTAGATGAAGAACATCAGGCATGAAAAATATGCGGCTCGCGACACCTGCGGTTTGCGACACCTGAGGTTTGCGACACCTGCTGCCCGCATGTCGTGTGTCGTGTGATAGATTGCTGAAAATAATTTATTTGCCGAGACAATAAATAATTATGTATTCGGAAGTGAAATACAATATGAAAATTGGTTCCATTGCTTTTGCTGTGGGCGTTACTGCCATTTAAAATAGTCTTGATTTAGAGCTTGAAGGTAAAACAAATTTATAACTCAGTTGTACGATTAACATCAATGCTTTTTTACGAAACTAAGCTAAGCTGTCACAATACAATTTGGTTCATTTTCTCGAAATGCAAAATATGAAAAACACTACCCAAATGTGTGTATGTAATCTGATTCTCTAAATAATTTCCGGAATAATTTTGCGATTTCACATGTATTGAGCACAATATTTCAACATTCAAAGTTCCACTCACATTTGATGATGCCACGACAGAGGAAGCTTGCAGGGGAACTATTATAACTTATAAAAAAGTTCTGCATTAAAAGAAAAGTATAGCCTACTAAGGTGGGGATAACTGGATTATCTCCATACCTTCCTGAAAAGTGTGCAATAAGGTAAACGCAATGTTCGCGTCTACCTTATGTGTGTAAAAAGTTATTTTCTTGTATGAAATCAACAAACACCTACCAGTGAACAAGGGTAACAGATGAATACCTGTCATTTATGATAAAAGTAGAAAAGTTTTAATAAACCTACAAGTAATATTCTGAGAAATGTTTAGTGTTGCACGCCGACATACTCAACTATCTTGTACGGCTTGACGGCTCTTAGTTCAATCATTGGAGTTTTGTTTCCCTTGATGAATATAACTTGGGTGTAGAGGTGGAGGTGGAGGCGGGAGGGGGTGAGGTAATAGTCGTCGTACGGGGGCATTTACTTGGTAAGATGACAAAAAAAATCCGCCGCATGTTTTATTTGCATGCCTAAGTAAGTCCAAATAAAATAGCCTCTTTACTATTTCCCAGTCAAATATTATACACCTTCTTGTACAATTGGTCTTACTAGATGATCATCCTACTTAGCAATCAAAATAATAAATGTTTCGTTATAAGATTTAATGCTATATAAGAGTTTTATTACCATTTCATACTTTGTGGAAAATTTAAATAATACAGACTAAAATCAATCGCATTACATTAGCATTGATTGAAAAGTAGATTTATTAAATAGTTATGTCTATATTTTCAATTCTCATTTTATAAAATAAAAACTTATTGAAGTAAAGTCATCAATAACTCTGTAGTATGTGTTTACAAGTCATCAATAACTCTGTAGTATGTGTTTACAAGTCATCAATAACTCTGTAGTATGTGTTTACAAGTCATCAATAACTCTGTAGTATGTGTTTACAAGTCATCAATAACTCTGTAGTATGTGTTTACAAGTCATCAATAACTCTGTAGTATGTGTTTACAAGTCATCAATAACTCTGTAGTATGTGTTTACAAGTCATCAATAACTCTGTAGTATGTGTTTACAAGTCATCAATGACTCTGTAGTATGTGTTTACAAGTCATCAATGACTCTGTAGTATGTGTTTACAAGTCATCAATGACTCTGTAGTATGTGTTTACAAGTCATCAATGACTCTGTAGTATGTGTTTACAAGTCATCAATGACTCTGTAGTATGTGTTTACAAGTCATCAATGACTCTGTAGTATGTGTTTACAAGTCATCAATGACTCTGTAGTATGTGTTTACAAGTCATCAATGACTCTGTAGTATGTGTTTACAAGTCATCAATGACTCTGTAGTATGTGTTTACAAGTCATCAATGACTCTGTAGTATGTGTTTACAAGTCATCAATGACTCTGTAGTATGTGTTTACAAGTCATCAATGACTCTGTAGTATGTGTTTACAAGTCATCAATGACTCTGTAGTATGTGTTTACAAGTTATCAATTACTCTGTAGTATGTGTTTGAAAGTTATCAATTACTCTGTAGTATGTGTTTACAAGTTATCAAGTTAAAATTATCAGCTACACTTCCTCCCAAATAAGACCAAAATAAAAAGTTTCTGAAAAACTGTTAATCTCCCGAACGAGGTTTGTGTGATATTTCCTTTCCTTGACCTAACTTCCCCGTCACCCTAACACTATATACCACTAAGTCCTAAGTAATGTTTTTACAGCAATAACGAATTGCAACTGGTGTAGGCATATAATAAAAGTGTTGTTTCTAGTGCAAAGTGTTTAGTACATATTTCACAGTTGTCCCCTCCCCCCAAACCATCTTTCCAGTTGTAATAAAAGAAAAGCTTGATGACCCACTTCCTATTGATCTCAACGAAGACCATGACACACTTTGGCGCAATCCCAGAGTTAATATCCGGGACTCTAAGTGCTGAATAATTCGAGCTCCCCATACAAAAAAGAGTTTCAATCTGATAATGTATAGTCATTATATATCGATTAGGATAATGGCAGGAAAATCGTACACTTTATTAAACAACCCTCTTCATTCTTGCTTATTTTCTTCAACCGTGAAAATATTTACAAAGCAGAAGACCTATGTTAAAGTTACCAAACGAAAACTAAAGGAAAGAGAGCGAACTCCAGATAGACAACTTTCATTGACCAATCTTGTAATGGCCGATACTTTTAGAAAACAACCAGAGCGTCAGTATAAATCAATCAAATCTCACTGAAAAAAAAATAGCCTGGAGCAGCACTACCGAAATCTGTCTATGGAGGACTCGAGACATTGTCACGCTATTTCATCGTCTGTCAACCGGAAGCAACGGACGATTGGATAATATTTTCACTTCCGTCTTCAGATAACGTTCGCTCCATTATCAAGATATACACATACGGAGAATATTGGTAACAGTAAATTGCATTTTCCACGTATACAATTCATTCTGTGCATCCCTACCATTACTCTGTATTCTCTAGAATGACGTAATTGAGTAATTTGGTTTACCGTTTCGGTTCAACGTAACCTTTTTCACTCACAAACCAACACTGTAACAATGGTCTATGCTTATCAGTACATTTTCAAATGATGATTTGGCAAAAAACAGAAAGAGTATAAAAAAATCAAGGCTAGAAGCTCTACAATTACAATCAAATTAACAATGACACAAAAATGTCAGACATAAACATTAGTTTAGAATTAGTTTAGAAATTACCAATGGAGACTAAAATGTTACATAACAACTAAACCCTAATTTTTATGGATTAAAGTCATAATCATTAGATACTTTTTTGTGTCCCAACCTTTAAATTCAGCTGAATTGTGGACAAAATAATTGTCAGGGCCTAAAGCACGCTAAATGTGATATAAAAAGAATCATAATTATTTATTTTTAAAAATCAGTTAAACTTAAACAAAATATGTTCCTGTGACATGATTGTATCTCCACAGTAGCTGGATATTTTGAAGAAATTCTCGCTCAATTCAATGAACATTTTCTCGCGAGCTATGTATCCCCTTCAATCTAAAGAAAAGCTTTTTGTTTCGTGCATCCGATATCCAGTTTTATCCAGTTATATCCAGTTATACCCAGTTATATCCAGTTATATCCAGTTATATCCAGTTATATCCAGTTATATCCAGTGTATTAGCAAAGATCAAGTAATTAAATGTGTCATCTCAGGTGATATAAGTTCTTATTACAGCCGCCACGTAGGTGACATATTTTCTTATTACAACCGACACACAGATGATATAAGTTCTTACACACATTTGAATGGCAACTTACATGTTCTGACATTTAATTTGAAGTTGATTCTGACATAATAACTTGTTTTTCTTTCTAAAGCCAGGATACGTTAGTGTTTTCTTTTACTATTTAAAGAACTCGTTCTGAACATAATGAATTCAACAATAACTCAACTAATTAAGTGAGCTTACAATTGTGTGGAATAGAGATCAAATTTCTCAACTTACCGTTAAATTGATTTGTGTTCACTGAATTCCTTAGCTTTAGCTGAATATGAAGAATGGAATAGCTGATTTAGAATACTCTAATCCCAAATGTTTAAATGTTTGGTCACTTGTTCCGGGCTATCAAATCTGAAAAAAAGAACATGTACAAATGAAAGCCCATCTTGGCCTACTCATGTCATATCTTTTTTTCTTGGTATAGTTTAATATGCCATAACAATATTTTACAACGTTCTTATTAACCATTTTACCAGTTAGCCTTAGTTTGCATCACAAATTGAGCCAATGTACAGTACATTTATTCTAATCTGTCTACAAAATATCTTGTTTATTAATGTACGGATACTAATACTTATACACTGTAATGGAACTATAAAACAATTAAAAACTTTGTGTATTAAAGTAATCTACATTTTGAGTCCCTTTGCTTTCACTCATACTTTGGGGTGGGGGTGGATTAGTTGTTTTATTTAAGTTATAAATGTTCACTTAACACTGTTTTATCCCTCTGATGATATATCACGTTTGCTATTAACTAATTTCACTAAATCCACTCATGGTGTTTTCACCATTTCATTACATTCTCTTATTTTCTTTTACATTTCCATAAACTCTACTAATGTTTTTTCCCATTTCACTAGTTTCCACGATGTCATCCTCTTATTTTCACTACATTTGACGATGTTTTTCACTCATCTCACTAAATTTCTATAATGTTATTTACCTATTTACTGCATTTGACGATGTTATTCACACTTTTCACTACATTCCTTAAATTTTATTTCATTTCCTACTTGACTTATATTATTCGTTTTATGGTATTCATTTATTATATTACTTTTTACTTTTTGTATTCACTTTTTTTATACTTAATTTTACAAGTGTCTTTAACGTACATTCTACAAATTTTATTCATCTATTGTAAAATAGTTCACTTTTTTTTTCCAAATATTTTACTACATTTCTTTTACATGTCGTTCATATTTATTAAAATTCTCTTTAATTACATTTTCACTTCGTAACACCACAACAATATAGATAGGGTACTCAGAAAGACAATTTTTATTGAATATGTCATGTACAGTTGTTCAGAGGACTACAAAGACTGATCATAGGTTTCTCAATGAATCAATTTGAGAAAAAGAAGACGCTACGATAAATTAGAAAACTTTACTCTGCAATGTGTTACGCATGATCAACCTGGCAGCACTGTTTTAAAGACGCTGTGATTTGGCTACTTTATTGTCAGTTATCCCAGTTAGCAGAGCTTTACAATAGTCGAGGCGCGAGAGTACAATGGCACCGGAGAGTTTCTTCGCTGATTCAAACGCCTGATAAGGTCAGATCTGACAAAGCCCCTGCATATGTAGGTCTCGAATGACAATAGTGAGTCAAGGAAGCCCCCCTCCCCCCTCCCCCTCCCCCCCCCCCCCCCCCAGAAAATAACATAATTTAATTAATGCTACAAAAAAGAAACATTTTAAAGATATAATTAAATTATTTCTCAGACCCGTAGACTAGATTTACGTCGATTCCCTGAAATAGTTTTAACAGATAAAGTTTAGTTGTATGAGCGTCTCACCCTCAATAAACACTTCAAAATAAACACTTGGAATGATTTTATAAGAGGAAAACAAATATACCTTGACTAGTTGTTTTTTATATTTCTTCCGTAGAGTTTCAGAAAATGTCCAGGTGTTTAATTAATGTGTGTATGAATGTGTGTGTTTATGTGTGCATGTATGTTACTGTGAGTTTGTTTGTCTCGCATCATCTTTCATCCCATTTATTTTGACCATCTGGCATCACCTGTAATGTTTATTTCAAGTTTCTGCTCATTGAAAACAAAAATTGTTCTAGCAGTGAGCCATGACGTATCCACCCACTCAACCAATCCCATTCCCAAACACGTCATCCCAATACCTGGGATAGATTTGACAACAAATTTATTGATTTCCAACCTAGCTGACCACTATTGGTACACAGGGGACTAATTTAGGATACAGGAAAATAACATTGTAATTGACGAACATAAACAAAGGGTAATTACAGATATTGCATGGGTGGGTCAATTAAATGTGGGGATACTCTCTTTAATATACATATAAGTATTTAAAGCTAATTTGTATAGAGTGTTATTCAACGAACTATTGTAGCCTAAATTCCCAGATTTAACGTATACATTGGATGTGAAGATAATAATAATTCAAATGATTTGTTTATACTTCGATTGTCTTGAACGACTCATTAACATTTGTCTTGACTTTACGAAGCCATCAAGTCTTAAACAAATTATTTCACCCAGGATTACGCAGTAGAAAAAAACAAACATTCAACAACTGGAGAAATGCACCGATATCGTAATCAATAAAAGAAAGTTATTATTTTGTTTTCAACATTAGAATTCTATGTTGCAATGAGTTCATTAAGTAAAACACACCTGGATTATATTGATTGCGATCATTAGTCGTTTATATACTAATTGGGAAAAGACAAAAATACTTTAAAAGAATTACAGAATTAGCTAAATAAATACAAGTAAATTCTACTAAAAAGTAATATAGATGTATCAGAAAGCTTGTACCGTGTATCCGTGTATCCGTGTATCCGTGTTCATCTCAACAAATTTTGGTAATGCCGCTCTCCCACAGTTTTACTTTCAAACAATTTGTTACTTTATTTAGGACAAAGTTTTTATTAGATCTATTCGTTAGCGAGAATTAGCTTTTCATTTACATGAAAAATAAAAACGTGAGTTCCCGTTGACATAAAAATAAAAAAATGCCGAAAATAGAAAGCTGCAATAATAAACAAAACATAATATACAAAACATAATAAACAAAACATAATAAACAAAACATAATAAACAAAACATAATAAAATATGGCAATTTGATATGTTCTGATAACAAAGAAAAAAAAAATTGTTTATAATTACATAAAACGCTGTTTGTCATTTGTTTGCTGAACATTTCAACGGGAATCGTCAGATGTCATGAAAAGATAAATATAATTCGTGATATCAAATTCAGTATGCAGATTTTAAGCAAACACAAAGATTGAAATATAACTTAACAAACTAGCCTTTGTTCACGATGGAATACAAAAACACAGTTATGGCTTTTTGGAAGTTTTGGCTATCATCGTCTCATCAAAATGAGTTTGTTCTCTTTATACTCCTAGGCCGTATTTCCGGTCGGAACAAAAGTTAAATACATAAATTTGAAAAGTCCCGACTAAAAACTGTTTATTATGTCATCTATACGGCAGAATATTTTTATTAAAACAATATAAACGTTAAGCTTATTATTTAAATGAATATAAACATGTACACAATACATCTCGCCTTCTTTTCAAATTACAAATGTACACATACGAATTACATCATTTATATTGAAAAGTCTTAAATATTATGTCTGCATAAAGGTTGAACGTGTACCAAGATTTACGGTCCCATTCGTTCAATTACTTCAAAATATGTCTGTGTGCTACGTTACTGGTCTTACGAAAGATGTAGGGAGATTAAGGTGTTACGTGAGATATGTTTCACCAATTCACGGAACATTCTATCGTTATCAGGTTATTAAGTCATAAGTACGAACATATTCATTTTTACATTTAACTTATTTCATAGAAATTCAGTTATCGAGTTAGAGACTGGAACTGATTAAGCTAGATGCGCAAGAGAATGACTATGTCGAATAAATTGTAGTCCTATTGTTTGATAACAAATATTTACATTATTCTTGCCAGCACTTTTAAGAGTGACCAGACCAAAGTTACCAAAATGTTTACAATAATGATCTCCGTTAAGTCAAATCGAATTTAATTTACCAATAACTACACTTTTTGAAACAATCATACAGTAGAGATATATATTATACAATTAAATAGAATACAAATATTAAATCCAAACACAAATTGAAACACATTTTAATTATTGTTTCATTCGTCATGTGGACGGGCATTAAAACTATTTTTTAAAGACAACTAAGTGCTGCTTCAAATATCATTTGCAGATTAAATGTCTTGATCGTGTTTATGTTTTAAAGATCTCAGGGCATATTTCAAACATCTCAGGGCATATTTCAAACATCTCAGGGCATATTTCAAACATCTCAGGGCATATTTCAAACATCTCATACATTCATATGTATAGAACTATTCAATAAAATATGTGTTGAAACTAAGAATTACTTTTTTAATGTAGGCAGCTATTGTTTCTATCTATAAATAGTTTTTTTTTTTAAATTCTATATTTCTTTGTTATCTCCATTGGTTAAGTTTCTTATTCATTAAAATAACCATTAGCTTCTCTGAGTTATTTCTCCTTTATATACTACAATGTTCACTGTCTTATCCTGAGAGTCCCCTGTGTGTTTGGTTTTATCTCATACTGTAGCCACACAATCCTACTGAGCACGCTACGTCGACCTATTACGGTTTGTTGTTTTGGGGTGATGTCTCCCCGTCGTAATAGACCATATAATATAATCAATGAACTGTCGTCAGCTCACAAATACACACAAATACTCATTTGACACACACACAAACACGCAGACAAAAGTTTGACACACACAAACACACAAACAAAAGTTGACACACACAAACACGCAGACAAAAGTTCGACACACTCAAACACGCAGAAAAAAGCCGAACACAGAGAGATTAGAGTGCAATTGAGCCAGCCATTTAAACTGAAGCCATGGCTCGTTGACTCTAATTGTTTCTCTGTTTATCAATGACCCACTTCTATTTATAAACACATCGGGTCGATAGCTCGTTCGATTCTTTTACAGGATTTGATTAATGTCCCTTATCTAGCCTTTTCCAACCTGTTAGTTTAGTCTCCCTCCTCCCAAAATAAACAAGCTTAAAAATACTTAGGCCTACACTCCCTCCCACACCCTCAACTTAACACACTTCTTTTTTCTAATTGTAACATCGCAGCCTTCAGACTCTTATTCCTCTAAGTATGTATCAATTGATTTAATATCATGTGACCTTTAAATAATGAAATAACAAGAAGCCAGTAAGAAGATCATGATTAGTTTATATAGTGTTATTACACTGTGTAGTGGGATAGACTTCTCTCTAGTTTCACAGAACATAGAAAACTATAAAGTTCTATGGAAACATAGTTCAGTTTTTTTGTTTATTTGAACCAGTTGTCAGATTTGTTCTATTTGATTATCAGAAATAAACAACAAAAGTTGATTAGTGTAAAGGGTCTGCAGGGAAATTCTGTATTGCTGTAAATACAATGGACACATCAACACATACAAGTACTCAACATTTGACCAAAACATTGTATTAGTCCGTGTTAAGTGAACGAATTTAAAGAAAACTAGGTGCTCAATTTCTCCTATGTTATTAAGAGTGAAGAAAGGTTGGTCACAACCAAAGAAAGGGGAAGAAGCACATGCATGCAAGGTAGAGGGTGCCGAGACGCCAGAAGGCACAGCATTATAATAGATGAGCTGAAAGATTTAGAAAAAGCAAAGAAGAAAAAATTTCCGAAGTCTAAAAGTACGAATTGATTGGCAGACGAGAATGTTATGTGTGGTCAAGGACAATAATGAACAGAAATGTATTGGCAAACTAAGGAATTGTGCGGCCAACACAATGCCCAGCCCTCTTTACTTTACCTAAACTAGTGTCAGGTACTCATCAGAACTGGGTATACTCATGACACCAGTCAAACCCAGGTTAAACTCTAGTATACACCAAGTTTTGAACCCAGACCTTCGTGCTTCGTAACATACGTTACATTGTATTGTATAAGGTATATTATATACTTTTATGTATAATTTTTTTCTGATACAAAATATATGTCATGGTAATGATTTTATGGAGTAAATTACATTTTTATTATATTTTTGGTGACCTTTAGATAGAAAATCAATGGAGTTTTTTATTTGACGTTCTTTGAGAAATACTGAGAAATGAACAAACTGTTCCCAATCAAATATTTTATAAAATATAAACACTACTTTGAATCCTTCATTTAAATTTAAAAACTTTGTTGTTTTTTTTCTGGCTGTCTGACGACCGATCACTTTCCTTCATCCTATCAAGATAAACCTTGGCACATAGATGTGAAGTTTTAATCAATTTTTCAGCCACATAATCCTAACCCAAGTTTGTGTGTGTGTGGTTTGTTGGTGAAGAAATATAAGCTGTGCAGGAATGACAACATTGACAACATTAAACAATACATTTTTAAAAATAAAACAAGGACAAATTGAAAATTTTAAGTGTAGAAAGGCTGGTTACAAGAAGTATTTTATAAATGGTGTGCAGTTATTAGTGGTTGTCTGTCAGTGTGGTCAGTCTGTCAAGATTGTTAGTCTCCTAAGTGGTCAGTCTAAAGTGGGGATTAATCTATTGGCTACGGGTTATCATTCTCTGAAAATATAGTATCTATTTATTAAAACATAAAGATAAAAAATCTTCTCAGGCAGAACACTGCTTAAAATTATTGTTGTGACGTCATCTAGCAAAACTGATGATGTCATTAAAAGTTATTTATATGAGTAAGAAAGAGTCTGTTGATGAAAAACGAGCGTAGGCTAGGACAGGGGTCAGCAGCCTAAGGCACGCACTAACATTTAGACACCACACATTTACTAAAAATTACAAACTCGCACACACACACACACTTTTATACATACAAACACACAAACACATATATTAATATAAATGTAAAACAATATAGACATTTTAGAACCTATAATAAAGACAATGATATTCTAAGTTTGCAGACAAATGGCCATTAACTAAACATGCACTAAATATGAAGTATAAATATAATAGACAAATAACAATTCCTACGACTAACACAAAACGTGCACATTGTTTGTTATATTCCCAATAATATTACGATCCTAGACTCCCATGTCTACAATTATACACACCAGATCAATCAGGACAGGTTTTACCATTATTCGAATTAGGCGAATGTCTAGGGCGGAAAATTCTAGGGCAGCATTAAAAGCTACGTGCGAAATAAAAATGCAAAAAAAAATTTCCGTTATTTAGATTTAGTAATTAATATATAGAGTAATTGTGTATATTATTATATTCAGTGTCGGCGACCTTTGACTTGTAATTTTGACTGGCTATTTAAAATACTTTACGTAAGATAATTAGATTTACTTTTCTACAATGTTCTATTTCAAATGCTTGATTTATGTATTTAAACGTGTATTTTGTATATTGGCATTATTTATTTTATTCCCAAAATTTAATTAACGTATAGAAAAGTTTAAAACCAGAAAAAAAGTTTTATTTTGCAGTTTCTATTTCTCTTTTAAACCACCAATGGCAGAGAGTAAATGATTGTCTGGTTACAGTATTGTAAACTTCAGGCGGACAATAAGAAATACTAATGAAAGACTCGTTATTAAAGTATCAATATACTTAGAGAAAAAAATGGTCCGGAGGAGTTAAACAATTTAAGCCAAATGAAGCCGAGGAATCCAAGGAGATGAAATAATTAGACAAGTAATTGAATAACAAGATGAAATGCAAGGTGCACATGAATCCAAGGAGATGACATAATTAGACAAGTTTGAATAACAAGATGAAATGCAAGGTGCACATGAATCCAAGGAGATGACATAATTAGACAAGTTTGAATAACAAGATGGAACGCAAGGTGCACATGAATCCAAGGAGATGACATAATTAGACAAGTTTGAATAACAAGATGAAATGCAAGGTGCACATGAATCCAAGGAGATGACATAATTAGACAAGTTTGAATAACAAGATGAAATGCAGGGTGCTAATGAAGAAACACAACCTAAAGTATATAAAAACTATAATTGCTTAGTTTATATGTAAACTATGACGATCTGCTACTTATAACTACGTTTGATGATCACGTGCGTCTAATTTTTATAGAACATGGACCAGAATGTTTTATTTTCCTAAAGCCAGTATGAAAACAAAAGTATCAGAAATTCACTACAACCGCAGACTTGTCAATGGAGAAGAAATTGGCTACAGTATTCTCTAAGTACCGACTCTGTTAATTGCTTGTGATGCAAGATGTTTATCAATTCATCATCTCTTTCTGATAAAGGTTCATTTAATTGGTTAAACATGCACGCAATTCTCTAAGGGCATTACAAAGGGAGAGAACATCTAGTAAACATCTAGTGATTATTCAGTCATGAAAAATATGTCAGCTGCGATACATGAAAACAGCTGATTCCGAATATTTGCCTCATTAAAAAAAGAAGAGCAGTATTGGCAGCAAATCTTGATACCTCTAATTGCTTTAGTTCTTTGTATACAAAATCTTGCTTTCTTGGACCATTATGACATACTAATGGTACCCTAACACTTTTAATAACTAGAATATCATGAGATGTGTAGAATTTCTAGCTATGTTTTCTCAACTTATGTATGAAGTGATGAGGATGAGGTTAGAAATAATTAACTCCCTTGTTGTTTTATAGTTGCGATTACCTTCCTTTGTAGCTGGTGGTCGCATTATTCTGGTGACCTTGGGTGACCCTTGTCTTTTTGGGCATGAGCAAGCACGGGAGAGGGGGGAGTTTTCGGACCACGTAGTGTGCACTTTTTTTTAGAGAATAGAGTTTAGAGAGAGAGACTATTATGCTGTGTTTTAAAACTATTTGTGTTTTTCTTAAATCCTGTTATTATTGACTTGTGTTGAGTTTCGATGTTATGTGTTATGTTGAAATAAAGTTATGTTAATTATTCCTGCTGACGTCATTTCTAAATTGTTTGGATGAAGGTTGAGCGATAGTTAAGGATTCTGCAAGGGTACCAAAATGTCATTGAAATAAACTGACCACCCTAGACAGCGAACTGTAACAATTAGCATCTTCAAAAGATTAAAAACAGAAGGAAAGGGTTCAGCTTCTATCCAACGTAAACAAAAAAGTTAATTACCCTTCGGACCAAATTGATCATAGGGTCTGTGAAGCAGCGTTTACCAGTTTCTATGGCCATAACATACTAGGGGATGTATGGCCAGCACAATGCCCAGTCGCCTTTACTTTACCCATACTAATATCAGGTACCCTTCACAGCTGGATAGACTCTGGGCCAATCTCAAGTCCCAGAAACAAATCCTAGCCTTCGCCGGGATTCGAACCCAGAACTTCCTGAATGCCAGTCGAGCGCGCTGCGGCTCGGCCACCGTGAGCGTAGATTGTATCCAATATCTAGAACAATCTAGAACATATGTCTAGCATCTGCTCGTGATGCCAAGTACTTTTCAATAACTCTAGATTGCACATCAGTTGATATAATATAGAACAAATGTCTAGCATCTGCTCGTGATGCGAAGTACTTTTCAATAACTCTAGTTTACACATCAGTTGCTGGACATGTCTGATCACTTCTGCACCCATGGGCATCAAAGTTGGCAACGTGTTTAAAACGACGATTCGATAACATTAAGAATACACTGGCGGGCGAACGCATTGGGGACAGCTCCTGCTGCGGGTCCAAGACCCATCGCACTGCCAGGAGGAAGCAATGAACGTACGAGTATCGTCTCACGAACCACTCGCGTGCCTGGATGCCTGTACATATAGTTTAGGATTTGTAATATTGCAGGTATACGGGCTAGCTACCATGACAATGATCCTAGGGGAATCGCAGTGAACAATCGCTGGATTGTCGAAACCTTCCCTGTTCTACGAAGCGCCACGCCGTGGGCGTGCCGTGGGTCGCTGGAGCCCGGACAGAGCTTTAGTTTGCCCCCCCTCCCATGGCTCACTTCTAATACGTTACGCCCTGGACTACAGATTCTTCGGCTCGTCCATTTGTTAGAGACATTATAATTCGGCCATGACCATGGTCTTTGTGGATGTAATGTTAAATTGAAAAAAAAATGAGCATCTGTAAAAGAACATTTCTTGGGTTTTGTGACTCTAAAGGAATCGTGAAGATGATACAGCTTTGGCATGGAATACGCACGGGAGAAATAGGAGGGAAAGGCACCCCTTCCCCCCCCCCACACACACAAACGCACACAAATACAAAACTGGTATCCATCGCTACTTGGTTATTTCATATTAATGGCTACACTGTTTAATGTTATCAACAATTGTGCTGTTATTTGCAAACCATCTTTTATCCTTGCTTGCAACTTAAGAGCTGGAAATAATTTGTACTTTTACAGACAAGGCAAAATATCGAATGCTTGAAAATAAATCTTAAGTTTATCGTGACATTTTAAATTTAATTATCAATGGATCTAAAATGTCCGGAAATTACGAGAAAGATTTGTAATAATCCGATTATCGTTTTATCTGGAAATAATATCGGGTTTGTTATCGAAATTTGATAATGTATGACATATTTCGTTTATTTAATCTTTATTTAATTATTAACAGAAATGACTTTAGCCAGATTTCATTTATATATATTTTAAATAGTTAATCTTTATACAAAGACAAAGAGAAGCCTTTATTCCAGATGACTGGATCATACCACAGAACGTCAAGAAAAAACAAAAACATATTTAATTTCGTTATTAAAATTTCATTAATTAGGTTATGTTTTGATTCATCTATGCGTGGGAAGCCAAACTAATTATCATTTAATTTAATTTGCTACATTTTTATCAATTAGCTAACAAAAAAGCATTAATAAAAAATTCTGAACATTTCATTAATTTTATTGCAATTTTCAATCCATAAAAATAAAGCATTGAGATTAAAGAAATAATAATTTTATAAAACTTTATTATTAGAATTAGGATATACGTTTTATTTTTTCATGACAATAAAGGAGGTTTTATAATAAATAGAAATATAATTATCAACTTATCTATGTAAAACGTAAATCGTATTAAACGTATTAAAACCCACTAATTCAACACCAATTTACAATTATCTCTTAATTCGAGAAGCGCTGAATTTAGCTCAAGAAACGAAGGGGTAGCGAGCAGTCCGATGTAAGCAGCTCCGTGGAACACGACGGGGGTTGTGACCTATACATAAACATATAGGCTACTAAAGAAAGATTTACTGTTTGAGGCAGCTGTACACAGACTTTAAACCTCACTTCATCGGAGTGATACGAACCGAGACTAATCTCTTAGGGCTCGGAGGACAAACACAATTGAACTGCGAAGTACAGCTAAATCACCATATAGGTTCGGTGCAAACAGTTGACCGTTCCCATCCACTCTGTCCTCTTGCAAGGCAGGGCAGTCTAAAAGCAAAGGCTCGACCGTCTCTTCTGCTTCAAAGCAATGTCTACACCGCGAATCCAAATTGGGCCTAAATCTCCGAAAAAAAGCGCCAATGGGGCAGTGACCTGTACGGAACTGGGCAGTGGTTGTCTGTTCTCTCCTGCGGAGTTTCCACCACGGATCAGCTCGATTGGGCTGTTTTAGTTGCTGCCACACACCTCGATCCTTGTCAGACTCGTCCTAGTTCTTGAACCATTGTCTTGACTCCCACGCACGTATCGTTCTGCGGGCACTCTCAAAGGAGGACGGACCCTTTGGAGTGGGTGCCAGGGATCCCTTCTTGGCCAGCGATTTCTGCATGATCTAGATTCCACTGCAAGACGACCTTAACCTCGTAACTGAGGATCAGGTCGAAAATAGCCGCCAACAGATGGACAAGTAGATCGGGCCATGACCCCAAGCCGTCGATGGCCTGGAGTACTGAAAGCGCATTACTGAAGATAACCACATTAGCACGAGCAGCTGGTGTTTCTTCAAACGTTTTCCCATTGCCTCTACGGCGAATCTGATGGCTTCCATCTCCGCATCGAAGATGCAGATTTGCCTGCAAGGCCCACTTAATTCAACCCGTTTGTCTATTGCATTCGGGTACGACACAAGAGCACCATACCCAGAACGCGCTTCGGTTCCACTGATCGCGCTCCCATCAGTGTATGCCTCCACGAATCCTGGGTATGCCCGTACCGTCATTAGTGCAGCTGCGCGCCTCTCAGCCTGGCAAGCCAACTGGTCCAATCAGGTTCGCCCGTATCTCTGGCAGGTTGAAAGATAGGTGAGGAGGCGGTTCCACTCCCATCCGCAGGGGCGTGTGGTCGACCGGGAGTCCGATCTCTTCAATGTGCTGGCCTCAGTGACATAAATGATATTTACTGACATACATATGTTTAAAAATTACTTTCTAAAAAAAATTAAACTACTTTTTAAAATCTAAAAATTATATCAACTAATTGTATTACTGTTTATTACCAA
The DNA here is from genome assembly GCA_949126835.1 of Anisus vortex. Classification (NCBI taxonomy): domain Eukaryota; kingdom Metazoa; phylum Mollusca; class Gastropoda; family Planorbidae; genus Anisus; species Anisus vortex. The sequence goes on from OX421500.1 coordinate 22,023,822, forward strand.
AATTAACTATTAACTCAATTTTGAGAAAAATCCTTTTCAGTTGGTTTATAATATTCATATATATATATATTATATATATATATATATATATATATATATATATATATATATATATATATCTGCTATACTGTAAATTTAATGTTATCATTATCATATTATTAATGGTATCTTACATGTTTACCCTGTCTTTTCTATAATTAACTATACATTATGCAATCTAGGGGCGAAGTGGCCGAGCGGGAGCGAGTTTGGCTGGAGTACCGTATGTCCTAGGTTCCAATCCTGGTGAAGGCTAGGATTTGTTCTCGTGTCTGGAGGATGTCCTGAGTCTACCAAGCTCTGATGGGTACCTGACTTTAGGTGGGGCAAAGTAAAGGCGGCCGGGCATTATGCTGGTCACACAATCCCTAGTTTGCCGTAGCTACAGAAACTGGTGAAAAGTGCTTCGCCGGCCCCAGGGATCAATTTAGTCCGACTGGATACTTTACTTACTTATAAAAGGGACATGCTATTCAGCAAACTGAATGCTGAATGTGGTAAAGATTTGAATCCTACAGGACTGGTGATGTTTACACTTCCAGCGCGATTCTTGCCCGCGCCATAAGGATGACGTTAGTTCAAGTTTTTTAGAATTCCAGGGATGAGATCAACCTAAGAAACGCAAGGAGACCTGAACCAGTGTGTCTGGTGTGCAGAGCTTATAGTTTGTTTTAATTCCCGAAACAAGTTCTTCGATTACTCCAGTTATATGAGACAATGCTTTGATCAAGTTCTTTGATTACGCCAGTTATATGAGACAATGCTTTGATCAAGTTCTTCGATTACGCCAGTTATATGAGACAATGCTTTGATCAAGTTCTTCGATTACGCCAGTTATTTGAGACAATGCTTTGATCAAGTTCTTCGATTAGGCCAGGTATATGAGACAATGTTTTGATTTGAACAAATGGCAGTGTCAATTTTCGTACAGTTCAGTTTCACTGAACATTTTATATAGGTTAGTCTCGTACAAAAAATAATTAAAAGAATAGTTTTAAATGTCATTAAATTGTACTGACCTTTACATCAGTTTCAGCTTCTAACATGAAGTCTGACAATAATTTCTCATTACAATTTTTAAATGTCATACAAAATAAAAAAATAAACACAAACCTTGATAGGTATTTGATTACAGGTGAAAATATAATATTATAATTAGAATCTATAAGTTTAAAAAAAAAACCAATTAACGATATTCGTTGTGATTAGCATTAGCAGTGACATCTCACACATAGTGAAATTTAACTTGTACACATTTGGATAAATGTCTAGGAAATTAAAATCTGCAAATGACTAATTTATGAATAGACTAGTAAATTCCATAACCTTTTAAAAAACTACTAATAAAAATTGAAATGAACATCTAAATAAACCTTGAAATTAATATGTATTTAAACCTTAAATAAAAGCTTCTAAACATATCTTTAGATCTATATTTACACTTAAAATTCTAAATAAACTTTAAATTAAAACTTTAAAACAAATCTCTATGTTAACCTTTAAATAAACCATTACAAATATTTTAAAATCCTTTCAATAAACCTTTAAAAAGACCACTTAAAAATATTCAAATAAAAATGTAAATAACCGATACTATCTTTTCGTTTGTACTGTTATCTTAATAAAATCCTTCCTGATGCTTTTGCACCCGGCTAACCGGCTTTAGGTCAAACGAATCGTGAATCCCATTTTACTTTGATATTTTTTTTTCGACCTTATGGCATTAAAAGCAACGTCAGATATAATACACTTCAAAGTACTCTATAGGATTTATACAATTTATACTTTCAGATTTTGTTTCATTATCATTTTGAATCTGGTTAATTATTAGTGGAACTATTTAAGCCCTGCAAACTCCGAACAATTTTTTGTTGTACAACTTCAAAAGTAAAAACAAAATGCACACAAACAATGTTTTAAAAAATGTTCTTTCTCTTGTCTCTTAAACATGTTCCTGTTGACTCCATCACCAGCCTACACCAATCCAATGGTTGTTCATTGAGTGGCACTTATCACGTCAATTTTCTCTTTAGTCATCAGTCAGGCTTAGGAATATTAAAGACTCACTTCGAAATCAAAAGTTTAGTTGTTGTTGTTTTGACTGTTTGTTGTTGTGTTGCTCTTACAACTGTGTTACAGCATATTATAGAAAGTTTTAAGCGAGATACAAACAAACGTAAACATACATGAACACACGGAGACAAAGAACACAAAAATAAATCAAGCTGTACCCTCTCTCCCCCCCACCCCCACCTTCTTGGAACAGAAACATCTACTGAAAGTGTATATACAAATTAATCTCTCAAAAGCATGTTTTAGAAAATAAAGTTCATCTACGTCCAACTGAATGAATATTTATGATTTATTTAGTACATTCTAAATGTTTATTGTTGATGACATTTTCTTTAAGAGACTTCAATGCTAATAGCTGAAATATGCGCAACTCATTGTGGAAATAAATCTATGATACAATGAAGACTATCATGGTTCATTTTTGTTCCGTTCAGACCAACACTAGGACAGACCAAGGATAAAGAAATAATTGCTTGCATTAAGAAGTATTGCCGTTTATATTACAATTTGTCAATTATTTATCCACTTCCATTTCATAGAATTTGAGAAAGACAGTGGACGACAGTTCGGTGGTGACTTTACCACAAAATGACAAGTCTGTCATGAAGACACAGATACAAGTGTATTATCATGTCTATAGATCTACAGCTCAAATCTCATGTAAAAAATTAAGATTTACATGATTAGACTAAATATGTGTTATATGACAACTGAAATACAATTAGATATTATTATAGGTGATAGTATGAGATATAGAAATACGGACGATGAATCGCTTGAAATTATGATTGAAACAGATTCTAAAGATTCTGGCTCAGCTCTGAACTGGTTTCAGTCTTATCTTTCAGACATAACTCAAACAGTCTCTATTTCCAACCGCTCTTCCAAACCTTCAGCCCTGTCTCTTGGAGTTCCTCAAGGATCGGTCCTTGGGCCGGTCCTTTTCATTCTCTACACTAAACCTCTATCATCCCTCATCAGCCACCACTCAGTTTTCAGTCAGTCCTTTGCTGATGACACTCAGATCAGTGACTCTTGCTTTCCTGATCAACTCGATGCCACCGTCCTTCGCATGCAGGAGTGCGTAGACGACGTAAAGCATTGGATGACTTGCAACAAACTGAAGCTAAATGATGTCAAAACGGAAATCCTTCTCATCCACTCTCAAAACAAACCTCTCCCTCCATCTGCTCCTTCTTCTATATCTATCGGCAACTCTGACATCACACTCTCTTCCTCTGCCAGAAACCTTAGAGTCACGTTCACAGACACCCTCTCCATGGACAAACACGTCATGAACATCTGCAGATCAGCATACAACGAACTCAGAAAAATCAGCGCCATTAGACACCTCCTCTCCTTTGACGCCACAAAAACTCTCGTCTGTTCACTCATTCTTTCAAAATTTGACTATTGTAACACTCTCCTCGCAGGCATTCCTCAGCACCACATAGACAAACTTCAGAGGGTACAGAACTCAGCATGCAGACTCATTTTTAAAGCAAAGAAACATGACCACATTCAACCACAAATGCAGCAACTCCACTGGCTTCCAATATCCTCTCGCATATAGTACAAGTCTGCCAATCTATGCTTCAATTCTTTCACTGACCCTCATTTTCCTGTCTATCTCTCTGAACTGTTGCTTCCTTACATCCCCACAAGACAACTACGCTCTTCCACTGACAATAGAACCCTCTCAATCCCAAGAACCAAAACCAAAACCATCGGCGACCGTTCCTTCTTCTTCCACGCCCCCATCTTCTGGAAACAGCTCCCCCTCCACATCCGTCATTGTGAAACCTCCTTCACTTTCAAAAAGTCCCTTAAAACCCATCTGTTTAGGTCCGCCTTTGACCTGTGATGCCTCGTTCCTGGTCTCGGTTTGTTTTTATGCTTCCTTTGTATTATTACCAGTATGTGCTAATGTGTCTTTGTTTTTAAATATTGTAACTATCGTTTTTGTCACTTTTAATGTTGCACCTATTATTTTTAAAATCAATTTTATTGCTGTAGCTATTATCTTTATAGCCATTTAATGATGTAGCTATTGTCTATTTATTTTAGTAGCTTAAATAGTTTATAATTTTAGTAAAATTGTAAAGCGCTTAGAGCTGTAAGGTAAGCGCTATCTAAAAATGCCTCAATAAATAAATAAATAAATTAGTGAAAATTAAGTAAAGTATCCTATCATACCAACTTGATCTATAAGTAGTCTAAAGCAGTGTTCCTAAGTTTTCGTGACGACACACTAAGGGATTATATGGCCAGTACAATGAACAGCCGCGTTTTTTTTTTACCCAACTAAGGTCAGGTATCAGAGCTCGTAGACTCAAAGACTCACCCCAGGCCCGCGAATAAAACATAACCTTCAACAGGATTCAAGACTCACCCCAGGCCCGCGAATAAAACATAACCTTCAACAGGATTCAAGACTCACCCCAGGCCCGCGAATAAAACATAACCTTCAACAGGATTCAAGACTCACACCAGGCCCGCGAATAAAACATAACCTTCAACAGGATTCAAGACTCACCCCAGGCGCGCGAATAAAACATAACCTTCAACAGGATTCAAGACTCACCCCAGGCCCGCGAATAAAACATAACCTTCAACAGGATTCAAGACTCACCCCAGGCCCGCGAATAAAACATAACCTTCAACAGGATTCGAACCAGGGATCTACGGTAAGCTAGTTGTGTGCCATTGTATCAAGGAACTTAAATTAATAGTATATACTGTATTTTGGTATCCTTACACGACATCGATGTATCGATAAAGTCAATAGTAGGATTAATGAATGTGTTTTATAAACAAAATTAGTTCTGAATGTTACAATTTTTTAATTGATGTCAAGGTCTCGTTTAATGTTTTAAAATTTAACACAGACATCATTACGCTGTAAGTAAATACAATGTTATTAAATCAGAGTTGATCTTTTTCTTGTCTCTAGTCAACAACAATTTATGTGACGAGTTGTACCCGTTGGTTGATTTATTTTAATACTGTAAAGGGGGGGGGGGTGAACATGTTTAAGCTACAAATCAAGCTATTGATTGTGAGTTATTGTTATATGTTTAAAGAATTTACCACTATATTGACCTGCATGAACGTAAAATAAAAAGAAAATTAATTTTATTTGAAGAATGGTAAAAAAAAACCAACAACGCCAATATAAATAATTATTATCTTTCTGAAGAAAGAGTTGATCCCAGTCTTCAATTATAACAAATCAATAATTTGTCCAAGAAATCTGATGCCCGTATATTACCTCCAACCGTGTGTCTGGCAACTCACCTTGGACAGGTATACACGTTTTCTTTAAAGTGTAGCATTCAAAATGAAGATAATTAATTTAAATTTCAAAATCCAACGGAGGCTATCAATTATATTGCTAAATATCTAGAGCAGTCTCATTAAGTAGAGAAGGAATCAACATAGCCTTTCATCTCATCATCATTCAAAGGGGGGAAATATAATGCCTACAATCTGGTCACGTGATACGGGCAGCTATCATATAGTTTCTTCACTGTAATCTTTTTAAAACCCTAAAAAGCCCATCAAATAAAATATTAGATAAAAATGACATTTGATATCTACTGTACTGACATTTGATATCTACTCTACTGACATTTGTTGGTCAAATTAGTTTTATCATCGATCTCAAAGTAAAGGTTTTCTCTAAGCACAATTAGCTGCTATATCACATCAACGCTTGTGTTGTTGCAATGGCTTTTACTGTTATAATGGCTTTTGCTGCTGTAATGGCTTTTGCTGTAGTAATTACACTATAACTTTTGTGGACACCACTCTGTTGCCTTCTCTGGACAACTTTATTTTATCGGAACAACTTCAATTTTCATCAACAAGACACAAAATCATTAACATAACTTTGCCATCTAGCATGGCCTTAACCTTCAATTTAGACTTAATGAACCGAACAAAAAAATGTCCCAACGTCTTGTTGATCTTAAAGGTGAAACATTTTAATGACCTCGTTTACTGCATCAACTGTCACCACACGCATAGGGTCCAGTAAGTTTAAAATGGCTCTCCAGACAGCCAACTTTCTTTTAATTCAAGTTTTAAATTACATATAGCTTACCTTTTCTGTTCATTAAATTCAAGCAGCCATCTTGAAAATGTTTTAAAATAAGAAAGTGGCGAGATTGGAAATGATCTATATTTTTTTAAGGTTGCATTTTGAAAAATAAAATAAAAATATAATAAAATGTTGCCGACAGCTAATATCTTACAAACAAGTTAATGAGCACAAGCTACAAAACATATTAGTTTCATAGCCTAAAGGTTACACTGTCTTTATTTAGTCCATAGGTTCTCAACCTTTTTCGGCTCACCGCCCCCTTTAAAAAAAAATTTCCGCTCACCGCCCCCTCCCCCAACTTTTTTTTTGCGCCCACTCTCCCCACCCCTCTGAAAATTAAAGGGTCAATATAGCTTCTGCAATTTTTTTTTGGCCGACTAGATTTCTGTGCTTATTTATTGTCTTTAAAAAAAAATAAAAAGGAATAATATTGTACGAATTGATAGATAAAAAAATTTACATAAACAAAAGGATTAACAAAAAATCGATATTAATATAAATCATTTGTCTGGTGTGTTGCTAGTAGTTTGTCTAAATTTTAATGTGTTTCAATTTTGTTTGCAAAAGTCTTAGGTCTCCATGCTTCACTATTTGCAGCTTGTCTTGTTTTTCCTTTTTAACAACCAAATGGTACTAGCATAAAATCCACTTTCCTCAAAAGAGGTTGATAAGAATGCAATACAAAATTGTTGCCCAAACTCACACTTAGAGAAACTGTTTAATAAACTCGAGCACCGAATCCAAATCTCGTACATCATACTTAAACGGTCATCTTTTGCCAACCAAAGCGTTTCTGTGTGCAGTAGCCATCGCTTGTAGTCCTCGTCAATGAACAATAAGCAATATTTATTTTGCCACATAGTAAAAACAATAAGAACAATAAACAGGCTTTAAAGGCATACATAAAGACATAACAAAAAAATTATAACAGCGGCAAAAAAAAAAAATATTATATCGAGACAATAGTTTTGTTTAATTAAAGGGAGATAATTAACCCGTTTCATTTGAGCTAATATTTCTAATGTTTTTTTTTTCTTTTATAAAAAAAGCAAATAGTTTAAAATTTATAAATAATCAAACTGTAAAAATTATTTGAAAATTATATAAATATTGATTATATTACTAAAAAATGTATAAACCTATGTATATTTTTAAACATTACATAAGCTACTCAGTTTGTATAATTACTAGGTATCAATTCTGCCTAACGATAATGACTAGAATTTCATATAGATCTAAATGCATTAAATAACCTCTCAGTAAACCTGAGATAAAAATATCATCAATATTATCAGATTATCTGTTTAGCAAAGTTTACATCACATTTCATTAAAAAAAACAACTATTCGATTCAAATAGCTTTAGGGTTGAAATTATATCAGGTACATTTGTACCGCCGATTTGCCTTTCATCGCCCCCTAATCGCCCCCGGGAACGTCAGCGCCCCCCTAAAGCTGCTCACCGCCCCCCGGGGGGCGAAAACGCCCCCGTTGAGAACCTATGATTTAGTCACATACTTATTGTGATGCTTTGAAAATAGGGTCAACTATTCACAAAGTAAAGAGAATGATTTACTAAATCAAAACTTTGTTTTATATTGTGTTGAAATGTCGTAAGGTGTCTGGAAAACGACACAATTTTCAAATCTCTTTTTTTTTTAAATCTTAAATTTTTAGTTCATACACACACAAACACACGCACCACAATTGGATAAACTTTTAGCGTTTATTTATCTCTAATAGACAAATAGTTAGTATTTGAAGTATTTAGGAGAGTATTGATATAGCGGATCGATGATATGTCATCTCTATATTCACATCTATATATAATAATATATGTGTATATATGTTCCATGTTATCACATTTAGCATGCCTTGTGCGCTCTTGTCCACAATATAATTGTGGGTTTGATCTGAAAGTGAAATGGAGTTCATGCACTGTTTTTCAAGTGCCACTTAAAGCTCAGCGCTCTCTTGTCAATAAAATCATACACAGTCCTACTCTTAAATGTAACGAAGCACGACGTTTTGGCGCGACCGTTTTGGCGCGGCCGTTTTCGTGAGCCGTTTTGGTGCTAGGCGTTTTGGCGCAACGGAATAAAAACATATCACACCATTTAATAAAAGTAACTTAATAACTTCATTTGAGAAAAACATAATTTTTTTTATAATAATGAAACAAATAGTAAATAAAAAAACAATGTATTTTAATGCATAAAGATAAAGGCATATATAACACCCAATCAGTAGGTACTTCGATAAAATTTTCAAAATTTTTCTAATTAATAAAATTGAAACAAAACCTATTTAGTTAAATGTAGTTGGGTATAGGCTTTCCAATGACACCTCATTTTCGTTTCTACATGAAATATTAAGGAAGTTATTAATTTTTTAAGTGTCCGAAAATTAAGCCTATTTGACCCATCTAAATATAAAAAAAAAGTGTGACCCAAAAACATGATTTGAGCTGTTTAAATTGCTATAACTTAAAAACCGTAAAAGATAAATGTATGAAATTTGAAACACTTATTCTACTATATATTATTTTTATTTTAAAATAGCTATTTACATAGGTGTCGATTGGGGAGGGGGCCCAGATCATCGAATTCTCCAGAATTTAGTATTTTACTATTAAACACAAGTTCACCTCACTGACCTATATATAAAATAAACATAGATCTGAGGTTTTTTACCCATCAGAAAGCCTCTTCATCCCCGATCCCCAACTGTATACAAATACTTTTCTAGACAAGGGGCGTAGCCTCATGGGGGAGAGGGGGGGGTGAGAGACTTGTAATGGTATTGAAAATATATTTTTTAAAAGAATATTTACATTTTTTCCCTATATTTGGGTAAAATGTATTTAAATAATTTTTGTAACATGACATGTCAAACCCACTCCTCAAATATTCTAACATCATCCTAAGTCTAAGCACAGTGTGAGTTTGTGTGTGCGAAGGGGGCGGGGAGCCACTGTGAAAAAGGAGGGGTGTTGGGCCCCCATTTTGAAAAAACTATTTGGGGGGAGCCACTGTGAAAGGGGAGGTGGTTGGGCCCTCATTTTGAAAAAAAAAAAGGATTTTTTTAGCAGTTAAAAAAAAATTAAATTTGCAAAGGTTTTATAATTGAATTAAATGTTTATTTTATAACCCCCACCTATTTCTGAAAATTATCAACATTTCTATACTTGCCCATGTATGGCAATATATTTGTGTATTACTTCCTGATTTTGTTAAAGGCAAAAATTATGTCAACATAATTTTTAGTTTAAAATTGAAAAAAAAAGGAATAAAAAAACAAATGGCAGACAGATTTTAAGTTTTTTAATGTTTGTTTTTCCGAGATTATAAATTATATTAAAAAAATATAATAAACTAGTTTCTATTTAAAATGCTTTAAATCTTAAGTTAACTAGTTTTAGGCCCACAAATGATAATAAAATAAAGTAAGTAAAGTACCATTTGGACCAAACAGATCATAGGACTGGTGAAGCAGCGTTCACCAGTTTCTGTGACCAGGGCATTATAATGCCCATCCGCCATTACTTTACCTCAACTAGTGTCAGGTACCCAACAGAGCTGGGTAGACTCAGGGGTACCCTTATAAGTCCCGGGAAAAATCCTAGCCCGCACCATGATTTGTACCCAGAACCGTCGGATCGCCAGTCGAATGCGCTGCAGCTAGGCCACCGTGCATCATTATTTCAATATAAAATTAACCATTTTTATTTATCTATCAGTTTACTTTATTCATAATAATTCACTCAAAATTGAAATTATAATACACTTTTATTTAGGCATGGATGGATTAATTAGTGCACCAGAAGCCGTAAGCATTTAAAAGATTACCTCTCCCAGACCCCCTCTTTTTAATATTTATTTTGGCATGAAGTTCAAAAATATACTTTTACCATAAGCAGAACCACATAACAGTGTGCCATAAGTGTCATGAACAATGATACATTTGTGCAATGTAAAATATTTTTAACACTGTGTTTCATTGGAAGAGTAGGCCTATTCTTTTTAATAAAAACTATTATATTAAAAACTTTGATGTTATGTTCCCTATACTGAAAACAGCATGCAATTTGACTATTAAATGATTACTTTTCCACAATTTTTTTAATGTTGTATTTTATGAAATATCAATACAACATTCTTAGAATGTCCATTATTTTATAAAAGTAATGGGCAGAGCTCATCTTATTTTTTTTCCACATGGACAATAAACAATTCATGTCTTATCAAATTTTCACCATATGTGATTACATATTTATAGGTTATAATAATCCTTATTTCTTAGTCATTTTTGTCACAGGGACCATGTGATTTAATTTTTTTTTGACTATCTTGAAAAAAACAACATAGTGACACAGGTCTTTTTAAACTTTTTATATTAAAATTGTTTCTTCCATTCCCTTTTCATTTCTATATGTTCAACTTGAATGCTAGATCCATATGAAAAGCTGAAAAAGGAAAGAAATTTTTTTTTTTTTATTGCATTTTAAATATTTTTTTTTAATATCTGTAAGTAGCCTAATTGTTAATAATTTATAATATGATATGGGCATATGGCCCTTGCAATAATATTTTTGCATTCCTGTGTAAAAAAAATCCAAAAATAGTAATTAATTACATTGTCACTATAGTATAAGACCCTTTACTTTATTACCAAAATAATTGCCTATAATATAAGTTCTAGAGCCTATATATTTTAATAGACCTTTAGACATATTATGTCCCATTTATCTGCCTACTAGTAGTACTAGTGACTATATATATTATATGATAGGCTTATTCATGGCCATATCCATATACACTATTGTTTAATTATTGGCTCTATATATAGACTATAGCAATATAGGCCTACTGTACTATACCCTATAGGCCTAGCCTACATATAGATAGTTACTGTTATTACAGTCCTATTATAATGCTAATATTGTACAAAACTACGCCTTATCATCGCCTCCCTATATAGGCCACAGGCCTATAGCCCTAGGCTATGCCTATGTATGGCCTATGTATGGCCTATGCAATGCTATAAAATGACTAGGCCTAGTCATGACTATGACCCTTTTCCTGGCTATATACAGGGCCGTAATTAGGATTGTAGGCGCCCATGTTTACACATCTATGTGGGGGCCCTGTTCTAAAATTTATGGGGGGGGGGGGGGCCCTCGTGGCATCGCCCCAGCATTCCATAGGGCCTACCTCAGAAAATTGCTGGTAATTGACTCGTGTTAAATTCTGTAAAATATATAAATGCATTTTATGTAGCGCTTAGCTTGGTTGGATTAAAGCGCTTAAAATTTTAGGGGATAAATGAATTTTATTTTATATATTAAAAAAAAATTCTTTTTGGGATGTGTGGGGGCCCCTGTTCCAATGGAACATGTGGAAAATGCCTAAATACACGATTGGCTATTTTTTTTATATTTAGTAGGCTATAGACTATAGACTACAGTATTGCTATAGTTTAGGCCTAGTCATATTTCTCTAGTTATAGCCATAGCCCATAAACCTGTGCCCTATATTACTAGGCCTAACCATGGCTTTTCTAATATACATATACAATACTGAGTCAAAAATAAAACGGAGTATGCTGGTTTGTTGTATTTTTCAGTTTATTTATATTGTAAAATGTAATCCTACTTTTTAAAAAATACCACGTGTTTTTTGTAAATTGTTCTAAAAAAAGATATGACCTAAAAACAAAAGTGTGCAAGTTCTAAAAATAGATTTTATCATCAAAGTTTAAAATATTATTATCTAAAATCTGATCCAAGAAAAAATATTCAAATTGACTTCAGCTAATATATTTATACATACAAAATGGAAAAATTATAATTAAATTTTGTTAGAGTAAATTTGGCGATAAAAATTTTAACCAAAACCATTTTTTTGCTATATGTTATATATAAAAACTTTGGAAATAAAAAAAACAACTTCTGCTTCAACGGATTTTTATGAAAATTCACATTTTGATGTATTTTAACATGACAAAAACGAATATTTTCATTAAATTTTGTTAATATTAATAATAAAAAAGTTACACATTCTAATTTAAAAAGTTACAAATTCGCCGACTTACCGATTTTTTTCCGATAAATTCAAAGTAGTTCCAAGTGAAGAAAAAATAATATTAATAATGTTCAAAATGTCACTAACAAAAATAAAGCACTTTTCTGAGCTAAAATCTTGTAGAAAACAATTAAATATAAAATCTAACAGACTATGTGAAATTAGGTCCAAAAAATTTGTGATTCAAATTTTTATGATTTTTGGTAAACAAAAAAAATGGCGGAAGTGGGTTTTATCGAAGTACCTACAATCAGTAATAAAAATATTCGCATATAGATCTAACCTTTTAAGTGTGGAGCAAACAAAAAACAACAAAAATTTCCCTATTAAGACGACAGATATATAGATAGATAAGCATTTTATGCCGATAAATAGATACATAAGCCTTTATGCCTATTTTAAAGTTTAATAGTCCTATATATGCATGAAAATACGTCCCTTTAAATTATTATTATTTATAATTAGTTTAATTTATTATAGAACAAAAAAATGTTTACCTCAATTATTCCATCGCGCCAAACGTCCAGCGCCAAAACGGCTCGCGAAAACGGCCGGCGCCAAAACGACGGTGCCAAAACGTCACGTACTGTAAATGTAATACAAAGAAAGTGTGAGATAAGAAGACCCCCCCCCCCCCCCCCCCCAACTATCTAGTTAAAGCGAGAAATAAAATGGAGAGATAAGTAATGTAATGATGGAAGAATCAAAAAACGAAGTCAACCTTATCTCTTAAAAAATCTTCGCGTCACACGTTAGTAGAGTTCGCTTGAAACGCTAACAATATATAATTTACAGACTAATGTTTTTATATCAAAAGGCGTTGTTGTTTTGTTTTCAACATATTCATACCTCGTTAAGATTTCAACAAGAAAAACAAATGATTGATAGATCTAGTAACATCTTTAACTACGACTTAAACAACAGTAGGGATTATAGGAATAAACATGGGCAAGTAACTCTTGTTCTCATCAGAGATTGAGTTATTTCCTTCACTGATAGAAAGCACGTATTACTACATGAAACAAGATGAAATTAAGTTTCTATAATTTGGTAAATGAAGCCGAAAAATCGATTCAAGTCACAACGGATAAAATAGAAATTTTAAAAAACTTCAAACAAAGACAAAAGAAAATTGTCTTCAACGAATGTTTGTTTTATTTCCTTCATCTCTCAAAATAACAATTTTCTGTTTACCGTAATAGTCAATAGTTTTTTTGTTGTTATGTTTGTGTGTAGAAGAAAACTTTGAACAATGTTGAACATTGAAACAAATACTACCATCTGTGATTGTCACAGTATTAGATAGTCTTGTAAATAGCCTCTGTTGGGTCGGCACTGTTTCCACTCTATCAATTTGTTTAGAAAACCACCTGTTGTCTGAATGTGATGTATGGATTTTTTAATGAGATGTTTGTGTCTGTCTACTCAGTGGTTAGTGAATGATAAATATTTGTGGGCTGGTGGTTTGGAAGTGAATGTTGTTGTTTGTGAGATCAAAGTTGTAATGACTGGAAATGCTCCGTTTGTCAGGATCAGCTTTTCTTGTCTTTTATGTTACAGACGCTCCTTCTATATAGACGATTACAGCATCCTACGTTTAACCGTGATTTGTGTCTTTGCCCTTATTCCCTCCAGTGCAGGGGTCAGATAACGTTTTTTTCATACTGGGTACAAAAATGACACAATGACGTGCGCAATGACGTGCGCGGACCGCATAATCATTCTGTTGAATGCTTGCAAGCCAGGTCAAATGCTCCGGGAAAAGCAGACAAACAAATTAAGTTTAGTATTCCATGTAAATCATGCATCAATGGTGCACAGGGCACACACAAATAAAATTAGTATTCCATGTAAATCATGCATCAATGGTGCACAGGGCACACACAAATTAAGTTTAGTATTCCATGTAAATCATGCATCAATGGTGCACAGGGCACACACAAATAAAATTAGTATTCCATGTAAATCATGCATCAATGGTGCACAGGGCACACACAAATTAAGTTTAGTATTCCATGTAAATCATGCATCAATGGTGCACAGGGCACACACAAATTAAGTTTAGTATTCCATGTAAATCATGCATCAATGGTGCACAGGGCACACACAAATTAAATTAGTATTCCATGTAAATCATGCATCAATGGTGCACAGGGCACACACAAATTAAATTAGTATTCCATGTAAATCATGCATCAATGGTGCACAGGGCACACACAGAAATGATAACAAAACATATAAAACATTTATCAAAGACTACGTTGACAAAATAAGAGTTACATTGGGTGTGCACCTATCTAAATTTCACAAACTAACAGCTAAATGTGGTTAGAGATATTTCTGATACATTAGAGTCTGTGAGACGACCTTGTCCACCAAAATTTGTTGACATAAATAACACTAACTGAGGCTGCATTTAATTGTTGCGCTGACAGATGGCGTGACCTCAGTACTTGAGTCAAGCTCGTAAAAGTATTTTGCAAAATCGAGACATAATTGGGTCTTATCGGAATGTTGGGACAAGAAGGTCCATATATCGGGACGGATGGCAACCCTACATCAGACCCTTCCTTACTTCATTTTTTGACAAGGTTTGCCCATAGATTAATTTCTTTCAAAAACTGATGCCATACCAGTGGCAGATTTCTTCAGTTTCGTAAATTCAATATCAGGTAAGCCTTGATAAACTTCAACAAGTTTTTCTTATCTGTTCTTCTCTTTCAACAAGTCATCTGTTTGCAAATCAATGAGCTCCAGCTGTAAGTAATCTAGAAGATCATCAAGGTTTCAATGAAACGGATTCAGGAACAGAAATTCACTCTCAATTCTGTCAAGATGTGAATATCTCTAAAAAAAATTCTTCAAGTCACGATTAATTTTTATTGCAAAATTGAGTTTGACATACATCTTAGGCGATTTTAGGGCAAAACTCTTTAAAACTGTGAAAATGATAACATTTTACTTCTTCTGATTGTGCTTCAAACAATGAGTGCTTTCTCTGTAATCTCTAACTGATTATGTCAAGATCAAGTTCACTTCATTCTTGTACAATATGATGTCAAACAGATGCTTATTGAAATCCCGAGATTACAGTTGTTGGTGTTGATTGAGAGCCATTACTTATTACAGTTTGTTCTCAACCTATCAAAACATCTTGAAACTTGTATAAGGAACCAGAAATGATTAGTCAATGTAATAAGTTTTTCACAGTAAGCAAGGATTTTCCGTTATCAATCAGTGTTACTAATCAATATTTGTCAATAAATATATATATATACTTTTCAGTAATAATATTTTTTTCATTGTTTACACTTTTTCTAGCATAATATATGGTCCTCAACGCCCTCCCGAGGATACTTTGGGGTACCACGTTAAGTTATCAGCTTCATTAAATGATTTAAAAGTTGGCATTCTACAATATCTGTTAGAGTGATTGACACCTACGACCATCAACAGTGGAAGTGAGATTAACAGCGATTAATTTAATTCAACGTATTCGTTTCCTCTAAGCCAATTTTGACAGGTTATTATCAGGAACGTTTAAAGGTTAAATTTTCGCCGTTTGGAGTATATCAAGATAAGACTACAGCTTCTTCCTTTCTTACATAATACAGTCTATGACACGGATATTGGTTGTGTGCCAACATAAAACAGCTTTAATTTTACTGGCCGTCTAGATTGGATGCTTTTGTAACTCAACAACAGGTATATCTTTATCAAAGACTCCTCTGTAAACGCTGATGTCAGTAGAATATGCTACCACGTGGTAAAATAGAATTATGTTACTTCATCAAAGATCTTCTTTTCTTCCATAGATCTAAACTTAAGTTAGTTCGGTTGTCTCTAACACCGATACCTCAAAACTTGGAAATGATCCAGAATTAGCTTTTTTTTTTTTTTTTTTTTTGCAAGACAAACCGTTAGAAATTTTTTGCTATGCTCGTGATATAATCTAATGCTGTTATTTTTTTGTGACGGTACGCACCGGTACAGCGTACCGGTACCTTTTTCAATGTGAGGAAAAAATATCTTACTTTTCTTGTATTTTAGCGTTTATTATTAATTTATTATATTATTAATTTGTTAAAATTGAATTATTTTAAAATTGCGCGCTATAAGAATTAAATTATAAAATGCAAAATACTGCTTTAAAAGTTAGGCAATTCATCACTGAGTACCGGCACCTATTTTTTTTTTTTTTTTAATAAGCACTGCTCGTATGTAAATATCAAATGTTTTGCTGTGCATAGATTACCGTGAACTTTTAAGTAATTCTTTTTCACTGCTATAGAATGTTTAATGATTTAAAAATCAATGCATCATTGACTTTTGTTTACTGTGACCCAGGTAGTCAAATAATATGATTGAAAAGGAGGAGTCACCAGACATGCGCAGACCGAAATAGTCAAGGGCGAAGTCACGAATAAAAAAAACCCAACAAAAAACAATGGAATAAGTTCTTAGGCCACTTTATTCTTTTATCTCCAGTGAAACGTAGGACACCCACAACAATACTCCATCGCACTAGATTCGGGGCAGCTTTTTTTTTCAGTTCACCCCTCGACATGTTGCAGCTCTTGAATTGTTCTTTACAGGATAGTCTCATGATAGTCTTAGACCACCGACCAACCCGTCCCACCTGTTCCACTGCAAAACATATCAGGTGATTCCAATGAATAAGTTGGGGTTGTCCTATACATCGACATTAGCACCTTGGCAGTCTGCGTGTCGATGATAACTCGATTTTTTTAAATGTGTCTTTCAACCTGATCTTCATTAGGGTAATAAGGCAACAGTTAACACATATCTTATCTTATCTTATCTTAGATACTCTATGTTGGCTATTATCTATACTCTATGTTGGCTGTTATTAATTCACTATGTTGGCTATAATCAATATTCTATGTTGGCTTTTTTTGAAACTCTATGTTGGCTATTTCCTATACTCTATGTTGGCTATAATCTATACTCTATGTTGGCTATGTTACTTGGAGTTTGTTGGTTAGAATTTGTGTGACTCTACAGACCTCTGAGCCTTGATGCAGATAAGTCTTAACGTTATTTTTGTACATTTGTAAGTTGATGATAACAAAGTTATCGGGTTGCAATTATAACATTGAATGCGAAGTCTTTTTTTTAACTATTTCTTATAAACTTCACAATGTTTTTAATGCTTTAAAGCGATATAGTGTCACTGAGTGTAATCAATATTAACAGGTCAAGAAAAAAAAAAGTATATTTTGTTGTGAAACAACGGCCGGTTCTTTTCTGTTCCCTGATGTGCAGTGTAATGATTAGAGCTATATTCACAGATGTAAGATACTGATACAACCCTAGCAGTTTTTCCCCGCATACCACTGGTATACTGCCAATGTGAGATATTCTTATAGTAAGCGTTACTGATGCCATTTCTGTTCAGGAGATTATTGCGATATGACAGACACGAGAAAGGTTTTATTTCTGGTTCTAGAACTAACATTATTTGTTGTTATCGTGTCACAGTATGGTTTTTACTTCCTTATTATTTAACTAAATTATGTTAATTATCTTCAAGAACATGTGATTTGCATAAAATAATACTTTTGGGTTTTCTCCAGACAAATAAAACTGTTATAAATCAACTTGAATACAAGTTAATTCATTTTATTAATATGTGTTTTTATTTGTTATGTAGTCTGTGAATTATGAAAACATTAGAAACCAAAAATAATATTTTCATAAAAGCTAATCTGTGTAGACTGCGTTATAATAACTGTGCTGGTAATGTTTGTTTTTAGACATCTTTTAACAAAATTAAACTATTCACTCTTCCATAAAAACACTAGCATTAATCTTAAATATTGGAATATTGTTTTAGAGATTACTGATTCGGAAAATTAGCTATCTAGAAATGAATACATAAAAACATAACGAAAAAACGGTCGCGCCAAAACGGCGGCGCCCAAACGTCCTGCTTCGTAAACCTACATATTTATATATAGGCCTATAGGCCTATATATATATAATATACGTAACTAAGAGCATACATACGTATATACATACATGCATACACACACACATACGTTTGCACGAACACACATACACATAATACATAATATTCAAAGTATTGCTACATAACAACAGTCATAAAAGCAGAGATATAGACGAGCCTTTTATAGATACCTAAGTATAGATCACACAAACTTTTATAAAATTTCAAACACAATTCAAAGTTAAATAAAAAATAAAATTCTCTCTCTTACAGCTACAGCAGGGACCAAAGTATTTATTGTAGTTAAACTAAAACAACATTAATTTTCTAGGAACGACTAAGTAGTACCTCTGAGCTTGGCTCTACTCTAGGATTTGTAAGACCTAGACAGATGTCTGAGATCCTGCCCAGTGTCTATACATATAATTATACTCTGTTCTAAGGGATGATGAATGCCGTGCTGGCTAATGTTTCTATCAACATTATATGGCTAGTGTCTATGTACGGGAACAGATACGTCAGTACATATGTCTAAGCAAAGACTATGATAAGAGGGATCGCATGCTCTATTTTTAGAGCTTATGTGTTCTTTTTTTTTACCTGCACAACCAATAAGTCTGTCTTGAACGACCTCTACGCTCCTACGATTGCATTAAAGGTTTCCGCTGTATACAACTTTCGATTATAATCTTATTTTTCCATTGACTAAAAATCATCCCGAATTACTAAACCAGAAGTCTAGAGGACTTAGTGCGATCGGAAATTCCGAAACTAAGTGTTTCAAGTTACCGAATAGCAGAAATATCAAAGCAAGCGGTCCATCTTAAGTAAATGTACATGTTTTTATATAGACTCTCTAGGTCTAACTACATAGCTGATATTTATCGACCAACACACGAAAAAAAGCCCAAGTCATAAAGTACTACATTCTAGTGTAGGATTCCTTTATTCTTTACTCAATTTGTATTTTACGTTTTCGTTAGCTGAGGTAATTTGATTTTAGGATTATTTTCCTACAAAACAATACTAACAATGGCAAACACACACGTGCACAAACAGGCATGCCTAGAAGAAAACTGATTTGTAGTATTGTTAGGAATTGAGTTTTATGTCCACAGCCCCATTAGGATCTTTTAACAGATCAGCACGCTATTGTTTTTATCACGAACAATGTTGTTAAAAAGAGAAGGCCATGATTGTATTCTCTAGGCCATGATTGTATTCTCTAGGCCATGATTGTATTCTCTAGGCCATGATTGTATTCTCTAGGCCATGATTGTATTCTCTAGGCCATGATTGTATTCTGTGATAGAATTGCTTCTAAAAGATTTTATGGCCCTTGCTATTGTTTTTATCATTATTTCTTTCTTTCCGTCAAAACTGTGTAAAACTCTTTCACTGTGTTGTTGTTCCGACTCTGAACTCTACATTGTTTTATATGTGGGGGGCTTGTTATAGTTAAAACTGTTATGATTTTCTTTTGAACCGTGGTTTTATTATCCCTACATGTATACAACATTGTACATTGTGTTATTGTGAGTGTTGGTATTGTCGGAGTATGAACATATCTCTGCTTTTCTTGCTTTTAAAACCAGTAGTTTAAATTTTGAAAGCTTGAATAGGCGTATTTTTATATCTGGGAGAATTGATACACTTTGAATCGTAGTGTTTATAGAGTGGAGTATTTCTACCCAATCATTGAATATTGGGGATATAGATACCAATTGTTATTTGTGTGTATTTATCTCAATTTACATTATTTGTAATTAACTTCCATTGTTCTGCTATGACTGCTGTGTACCAACAAGTAAAGAATAAAGATGTTAGTTTTTTTTTATCTTTGAACTCTTCTCGGGGTTAGTTCTAATTCTAGAATATTCATTTTCTTTTTGTAGATAAGAAAAAATGTATTTTTTTTTATCTAATAAGTTTATTTTTTTATCTTCTTACAAACCATAGTAATTGATATGTTAGTTTTGAATTAGTGTACTATTGAAGTTGAATTTCGTATGTCATATACTGTTAGTTTCCAAGTATTGGAACACAAAATACTTATTCCCCCCTCTTTTTCTCCCTACACAAGATTTTGTGGGCGGGGCTTATTTTTCCTTTTCCTTGACTTTTAGTACGAAAGCGAAAGATTCTTGGTAATTTTGGTATTCCGTGTTGACCTCAAAATTCTCGGAGTGGCTAGGAATGGTTAATTATTTCTGCATGGGGGAGTTCATATTATTTTATTATGAGTTTTGTAATGATACCATTATTTTCACCCCTCCTAGTAATAGGACTGTCCTCGGCAACACTTTGATAGCATTTAATCATTTGTTTGTCTGAAAGGCAGTGAGTTTCGAGATAATTTCTTTTGTGGATTCTTGTGTTTGCACTATTTTATTCTAACTGTACATAATAAGCATATGTCATTTTACGTGATAGGAAAGGCGGAATGGATCATCAGTATTCATGATATGCTAATTGTCTGCAACAAAGTGAACAGGTTAAAGATTGAGTCACTCTGCATGATTAAGTGTGGGCGGCCAGATTGTCTTGGTTAGTGGTGACGGTTGCAATTATAGAAGACTGGACATACGATCTTAGACAGTTCCTTAGCACATTTTAACTTATCGGATTCTTTCCTATTACTTATAACTGGTTAAATGTACATACAGAATGTTGAGCATATGTGTGGAATAGTTTGTGTCCTTCAATGTACAACCCTATTACTTATAACTGGTTAAATGTACATACAGAATGTTGAGCATATGTGTGGAATAGTTTGTGTCCTTCAATGTACAACCCTATTACTTATAACTGGTTAAATGCTTATTATTAACTAAGGCTGTTAAAAGTTCTATGGTTTGATTATACAGATCTTATCCTACATTGCTCAGAAGAAAGGGAAAATACATTTTAAATTATTAAATGTAACCATAACTTATTAGACACGTTTGCATAATTAACGCTGATATCATTGAACGAATGCTTGGGTTAAATAACAGGTATGCGTGAATAGATGTCGTCAAGTTCCCGCCAGAAGATACGCTGCGATAATCTCTGGAATGTTAAAAATTTTATTGATATGGCAGATTTGCATCCCCATAAACAAAAGCTGAAAAAAATGACACCATCAAGTTTCTATTTCTAGACTTTTCTGAAGAACTAAGAAAGGGTAGGAGACTTTTAGTCCCACAGTTAATCAACAATGCCATGAAGCCGAAATGGCAACAAATATTTGTAGTTCCCGAACAAGAAATAAAACCGTTCCCGTGTCTGTCAGGTAACATCCAGATGATAAATGATTATAAGGTCAGACTAATTCTCACATTTACTTATCATAAATTAAGTCGTTGGAAATATTTTTCGCAACTATAAACAACATTTTTTAGATTTTGTTCTAAAATTTCAGTTAATAATTATGTAATTGTTTTGATTTCATTTGTTCTTTTGTATTGGCTCTTCATGTATCCATAAAACAGAAAATTTATCCTGGATAAAACTAAAACACATTTTTCTCTCATACAGATATGTTACAAAATTTTGATGTTGACGGAGGAGATGAAATAATCAGTAAATGACGTGACGCATGCTGAATGTAGTGCTTTTTGTCATCACGGATTATAGTGATGGATTATATTCACGCTAGAGGTAAATTGGCACTCTAGGAGAAATACTATTTCTTGATTAAATTATGCTTTCCTGCTACTTAGCTTAGTTTAATGTATTTCTTAGAATGAAAAGTGAACATGAGTTTGCCCTGAATAGAAAAACGCGGTGCACCTTTTACTCACTCAGAATATCAGTGATGTACAAAACAGAGTTTCTATTCGTCTGAGTGCATTTGCAAGAAAAACATAGCCATCCAATCTGTCAGTACCATTAACGGCTTGCATTGGTTCACAACATTTGATTAATATGGTAGAGGACGTGAAAAAAGCTTTTGCAATGCAATGAGAAGGGCGGAGAGATTGGAGGGATGTGAGAGGCTGGTGATTTGCATCTATGACGCCCTAACGGTCCAAAAGACTACGAGATATGTAGGTTGGTAAATATAAATAATATGTGACGCATTACTTAAAAACTATAGAAAATACCAAAGACTTTAATAAGATGGACCGATTGCTTTGATACTTCTGTTCATTGATAACTTGAAACACTTAGTTTCGAAATTTCCGATCACTTAAGGTCCTCTAGACTTCCTGTTTAGTAATTCGCTAAAATTGAAAGTTTTATACAGCGGAAAACTTTAATGCAATCGTTGGAGCGTAGAAGTCATTCAAGAGACAGCATTATTGGTTGCTTACGAAACAAAATGTACATACCGGTATTTATTATAAGATCTAAAAATAGAGCAAGCGGTCCATCTTATTATAGTCTTTATAAATATCAACTTATTTATGCGAATAGTGTGATATATAGCTCGTTTAAAGTTTGTATCTGATATGTCATGAATTTATATCCTGTTTGTATCTGATATGTCATGAATTTATATCCTGTTTCTATCTGATATGTCATGAATTTATATCCTGTTTGTATCTGATATGTCATGAATTTGTATCCTGTTTGTATCTGATATGTCATGAATTTATATCCTGCTGTATCTGATATGTCATAAATTTATGTCCTGTTTGTATCTGATATGTCTTAAATTTATATCCTGTTTGTATCTGATATGTCATGAATTTATATCCTGTTTGTATCTGATATGTCATGAATTTATCTACTGTTTGTATCTGATATGTCATGAATTTATATCCTGTTTGTATCTGATATGTCATCAATTTATCTACTGTTTGTATCTGATATGTCATGAATTTATATCCTGTTTGTATCTGATATGTCATGAATTTATATCCTGTTTGTATCTGATATGTCATGAATTTATATACTGTTTGTATCTGATATGTCATGAATTTATATCCTGTTTGTATCTGATATGTCATGAATTTATCTACTGTTTGTATCTGATATGTCATGAATTTATATCCTGTTTGTATCGGATATGTCATGAATTTATATCCTGTTTGTATATGATGTGTCATGAATTTATATCCTGTTTGTATCTGATATGTCATGAATTTATATCCTGTTTGTATCTGATGTGTCCTGAATTTATATCCTGTTTGTATCTGATATGTCATGAATTTATATCCTGTTTGTATCTGATATGTCATGAATTTATATCCTGTTTGTATCTGATATGTCATAAATTTATATCCTGTTTGTATCTGATATGTCATGAATTTATATCCTGTTTGTATCTGATATGTCATGAATTTATATCCTGTTTGTATCTGATATGTCCTGAATTGATATCCTGTTTGTATCTGATATGTCATGAATTTATATCCTGTTTGTATCTGATATGTCATGAATTTATATCCTGTTTGTATCTGATATGTCATGAATTTTTATCCTGTTTGTATCTGATATGTCATGAATTTATATCCTGTTTGTATCTTATATGTCATGAACTTATATCCTGTTTGTATATGATATGTCATGAATTTATATCCTGTTGTATCTGATATGTCATGAATTTATATCCTGTTGTATCTGATATGTCATGAATTTATATCCTGTTTGTATCTGATATGTCATGAATTTATCTACTGTTTGTATCTGATATGTCATGAATTTATATCCTGTTTGTATCTGATATGTCATCAATTTATCTACTGTTTGTATCTGATATGTCATGAATTTATATCCTGTTTGTATCTGATATGTCATGAATTTATATCCTGTTTGTATCTGATATGTCATGAATTTATATACTGTTTGTATCTGATATGTCATGAATTTATATCCTGTTTGTATCTGATATGTCATGAATTTATCTACTGTTTGTATCTGATATGTCATGAATTTATATCCTGTTTGTATCGGATATGTCATGAATTTATATCCTGTTTGTATATGATGTGTCATGAATTTATATCCTGTTTGTATCTGATATGTCATGAATTTATATCCTGTTTGTATCTGATGTGTCCTGAATTTATATCCTGTTTGTATCTGATATGTCATGAATTTATATCCTGTTTGTATCTGATATGTCATGAATTTATATCCTGTTTGTATCTGATATGTCATAAATTTATATCCTGTTTGTATCTGATATGTCATGAATTTATATCCTGTTTGTATCTGATATGTCATGAATTTATATCCTGTTTGTATCTGATATGTCCTGAATTGATATCCTGTTTGTATCTGATATGTCATGAATTTATATCCTGTTTGTATCTGATATGTCATGAATTTATATCCTGTTTGTATCTGATATGTCATGAATTTTTATCCTGTTTGTATCTGATATGTCATGAATTTATATCCTGTTTGTATCTTATATGTCATGAACTTATATCCTGTTTGTATATGATATGTCATGAATTTATATCCTGTTGTATCTGATATGTCATGAATTTATATCCTGTTGTATCTGATATGTCATGAATTTATATCCTGTTTGTATCTGAAATGTCATGAATTTATATCCTGTTTGTATCTGATATGTCATGAATTTATATCCTGCTGTATCTGATATGTCATAAATTTATATCCTGTTTGTATCTGATATGTCATGAATTTATATACTGTTTGTATCTGATATGTCATGAATTTATATCCTGTTTGTATCTGATATGTCATGAATTTATATCCTGTTTGTATCTGATATGTAATGAATTGATATCCTGTTTGTATCTGATATGTCATGAATTTATATCCTGTTTGTATCTGATATGTCATGAATTTATATCCTGTTTGTATCTGATATGTCATGAATTTATATCCTGTTTGTATATGATGTGTCATGAATTTATATCCTGTTTGTATCTGATATGTCATGAATTTATATCCTGTTTGTATCTGATGTGTCCTGAATTTATATCCTGTTTGTATCTGATATGTCATGAATTTATATCCTGTTTGTATCTGATATGTCATGAATTTATATCCTGTTTGTATCTGATATGTCATAAATTTATATCCTGTTTGTATCTGATATGTCATGAATTTATATCCTGTTTGTATCTGATATGTCATGAATTTATATCCTGTTTGTATCTGATATGTCCTGAATTGATATCCTGTTTGTATCTGATATGTCATGAATTTATATCCTGTTTGTATCTGATATGTCATGAATTTATATCCTGTTTGTATCTGATATGTCATGAATTTTTATCCTGTTTGTATCTGATATGTCATGAATTTATATCCTGTTTGTATCTTATATGTCATGAACTTATATCCTGTTTGTATATGATATGTCATGAATTTATATCCTGTTGTATCTGATATGTCATGAATTTATATCCTGTTGTATCTGATATGTCATGAATTTATATCCTGTTTGTATCTGATATGTCATGAATTTATCTACTGTTTGTATCTGATATGTCATGAATTTATATCCTGTTTGTATCTGATATGTCATCAATTTATCTACTGTTTGTATCTGATATGTCATGAATTTATATCCTGTTTGTATCTGATATGTCATGAATTTATATCCTGTTTGTATCTGATATGTCATGAATTTATATACTGTTTGTATCTGATATGTCATGAATTTATATCCTGTTTGTATCTGATATGTCATGAATTTATCTACTGTTTGTATCTGATATGTCATGAATTTATATCCTGTTTGTATCGGATATGTCATGAATTTATATCCTGTTTGTATATGATGTGTCATGAATTTATATCCTGTTTGTATCTGATATGTCATGAATTTATATCCTGTTTGTATCTGATGTGTCCTGAATTTATATCCTGTTTGTATCTGATATGTCATGAATTTATATCCTGTTTGTATCTGATATGTCATGAATTTATATCCTGTTTGTATCTGATATGTCATAAATTTATATCCTGTTTGTATCTGATATGTCATGAATTTATATCCTGTTTGTATCTGATATGTCATGAATTTATATCCTGTTTGTATCTGATATGTCCTGAATTGATATCCTGTTTGTATCTGATATGTCATGAATTTATATCCTGTTTGTATCTGATATGTCATGAATTTATATCCTGTTTGTATCTGATATGTCATGAATTTTTATCCTGTTTGTATCTGATATGTCATGAATTTATATCCTGTTTGTATCTTATATGTCATGAACTTATATCCTGTTTGTATATGATATGTCATGAATTTATATCCTGTTGTATCTGATATGTCATGAATTTATATCCTGTTGTATCTGATATGTCATGAATTTATATCCTGTTTGTATCTGAAATGTCATGAATTTATATCCTGTTTGTATCTGATATGTCATGAATTTATATCCTGCTGTATCTGATATGTCATAAATTTATATCCTGTTTGTATCTGATATGTCATGAATTTATATACTGTTTGTATCTGATATGTCATGAATTTATATCCTGTTTGTATCTGATATGTCATGAATTTATATCCTGTTTGTATCTGATATGTAATGAATTGATATCCTGTTTGTATCTGATATGTCATGAATTTATATCCTGTTTGTATCTGATATGTCATGAATTTATATCCTGTTTGTATCTGATATGTCATGAATTTATATCCTGTTTGTATCTGATATGTCATGAATTTATATCCTGTTTGTATATGATATGTCATGAATTTATATCCTGTTTGTATATGATATGTCATGAATTTATATCCTGTTTGTATCTGATATGTCATGAATTTATATCCTGTTTGTATCTGATATGTCATGAATTTATATCCTGTTTGTAATTGATATGTCATGAATTTATATCATGTTGCAACGCAGTAACTCTTCGTGCATTGACGTAATAAAAAATAATAATTAAAAAACATCTCTTGAAAAAATTCATTTATTGTGTCATTTATCAAATCGTAATTGTTATTTTATCTGATAACTATGCAACTCCTCTTTGAATGAGTGACTTTGAAATAAACAATTTGGTCGACAATAATTTACAGCATAACTATTTTTGATCGTATTATATTACATATAATTTATATTTATATGTGTATGTAGAGAAAGAGATATGGTTAAATAGCTATATTATTGACAAAAGGCAAGAGAGAGAGAGAGAAAGTGTAGTTGTTTTGATTAATTACAAGTTAGCTTCCTCGTCCTCTCCTCGCCCTTACTCAACATAACCTCACAATCTAATGCTGGAATAGACAAATGCACTTCACATGTCCTGCTTGTAGCACCAAATCTCTACAAGTGGCAGCCTAGGTAGTGAAAGTAGCCTAAATATTTAATAGCTAGTGCGGCAGAAAAGAAATTCCTCTGCTTGTAAATCACGCTAAGCAGACTAGGGTGCCAAAAGTACAGACAAGAGAAAAAGCCAAGATTGTACGAACATGTCCGTTCTGATCTTATGTTCTAACTGAACTTATAAATCTATAACAAAAATCGGACGATCCGAGGGCGCTATAATTCAAGGCTTAAAGTTGGTAGGGGTGAACCATGAATAGAGGGACGTCAAGGTACTGTCAGGGCTCGAGCCACCCCATGGCACGCCGAAAACATGGCGTGCTATGTGACAGGGAAGGTTTCAGCAGTCCAGCTTATAAGTCAACTGAGGATTCCCCTAGAAGCATTATCGTGGTGGCTCGCTCGTATACCTGCACTGTCACCCTGTAGCACTAATCCTATACTATAGGTAGTAATCCAGGCACACAGGTGTTTCGTGAGACGGGATCGCTGAGTCTATTGCTTCCTCCCCACCGAGGCCCGGGGCCTCTCGGCAGTACAATGCGGAAGCCACGCTCCATGCGATCACCCGCCGGTGTAATCTTAAGGTGATCGTATCGGTGGATTACACACTTCGCCAGTCTAATAGGCCCATGGGTACAGAAGTGTTTGTTGTAAACAGACTCATCCCTATGAGTCCATACATCTTTAACTGACAATGGTAAGCAAATGGGATGCTCTGTTATTTGAGTCAAACGCTACAAATCCAGACTGGACTAAAACAAACGTATTCGTTAAAGCATTACAAATACTATACTAATTGAACTTTATTGGCAGCATCTAAACTACGCAGCGTTGGAATATTCATTTTCCTAGCAATTTAAGATTGCATAATTTAGAATATTTAATAATATAGATTATAGATCATCCATTAACGCCCGCAGTTAACGGACAATAACAAGTACCCCATTATCCGTGCAGAAGGTGTAAGTTATCTTGGTACTGAGTGAACTAAGAGTGTGATGCTGGGGGCGATAGAAGCATGGTGGACACTAAACTACATGAATACAAATGAACTTATTCAAGAAGTGTTCCCAATATTTTTTCACTCGAGACGCCCTATTGGAAGAAAAGTTTTTTTTAAAGCGCCTTTTCCTTAGTCGAATCCCTAGTTATATCATGTTTACACTCTGAATTGATACAGAAAAAATAAATAAAATCCTCTGCAAATTTCAACGCGCCCCTGTAAAGAAGTTGTTGCTCACCAGGGTAACACATTGTATACTTTGAGGCCCAGTGAATTATAGTATAATAAATAACAACACAGTCGTCAGGTGAGGGACACCAGCTGATTCACATGTAAGTCTAACTACACAAAAGTACACATTTAACAAATAACAACAAAACGAAAGGACTTGTTAAAACAGATGGCCAGATATCGTCATAACTTCTTTATTGAGCTGCCAAATATTTTCAAAACATCCAGTTTTTTTAGTTTTTGTAAATCTTTTCTTTTTCTTTCTTTTGTTTCCTATTCTCACCTTCACGTGAAACTCTTTTCGTCACTTACACGAGAGATTTAACACCTTCACTCCAACAAGTAAAGTTCTATTGTCTGAGACGGCTGGCGAGGAGATAAAAAACGAGTCAACGCAGTAAACGGTCTATCAAACTATACCATGGCCGGTCAACACAGTATACAGTCTATCAAACTAAGCCATGGCCGATCCACACAGTATACAGTCTATCAAACTATACCATGGCCGGTCAACACAGTATACGGTCTATCAAATTATACCATGGCCGATCCACACAGTATACAGTCTATCAAACTAAACCATGGCCGGTCAACACAGTATACGGTCTATCAAATTATACCATGGCAGGACAACACAGTATACGGTCTATCAAACTATACCATGGCCGATCCACACAGTATACAGTCTATAAAACTAAACCATGGCCGGTCAACACAGTATACGGTCTATCAAACTATACCATGGCCGATCCACACAGTATACAGTCTATCAAACTAAACCATGGCCGGTCAACACAGTATACGGTCTATCAAATTATACCATGGCAGGACAACACAGTATACGGTCTATCAAACTATACCATGGCCGATCCACACAGTATACAGTCTATCAAACTATACCATGGCCGGTCAACACAGTATACGGTCTATCAAATTATACCATGGCAGGACAACACAGTATACGGTCTATCAAATTATACCATGGCAGGACAACACAGTATACGGTCTATCAAATTATATCATGGTCGGTCAACAGAGTATACAGTCTTTCAAACTATACCATGGGTGGTCAACACAGTATACGGTTTATCAAACTATACCATGGCCGGTCAACACAGTATACGGTTTATCAAACTAAACCATGGCCGGTCAACACAGTATACGGTTTATCAAACTATACCATGGCCGGTCAACACAGTATACGGTCTATCAAACTATACCATGGCTGGTCCACACAGTATACGGTCTATCAAACTATACCATGGCCGGTCCACACAGTAAACAGTCTATCAAACTATACCATGGCCGGTCCACACAGTATACAATCTATCAAACTATACCATGGCCGGTCCACACAGTAAACAGTCTATCAAACTATACCATGGCCGGTCCACACAGTATACAATCTATCAAACTTATACCATGGCCGGTCCACACAGTATACAATCTATCAAACTATACCATGGGTGGTCCACACAGTATACAGTCTATCAAACTATACCATGGCCGGTCCACACAGTAAACAGTCTATCAAACTATACCATGGCCGGTCCACACAGTATACAATCTATCAAACTATACCATGGCCGGTCCACACAGTATACAGTCTATCAAACTATACCATGGGTGGTCCACACAGTAAACAGTCTATCAAACTATACCATGGCCGGTCCACACAGTATACAATCTATCAAACTATACCATGGCCGGTCCACACAGTAAACAGTCTATCAAACTATACCATGGCCGGTCCTAAAGCTACTGACGCATCCCCATTTCGCTCTTTAAGATCTCATCAGCGCTCCCAGTGTGTGTGTGTGGGGGGGGGGGGGGGGATAACAACTTTAAGAGTTTTGACATCATATTTTCTATGCGTGCTTTTAAAAGTAATTCTCTCTTTCTCTCTCTCATAATGTATATGTATTTTCCATGGTTATAATAATTCTGTTACACACGTTGGATGTTTTTATTTCAAGTAAAGTTTATCACTGGTTACTGTAAGTATATAGCAATGTAATAGTCTATACTATATTCTTTATGTAGGCGTATAGAATTATAATCAACATTTATAATGTTCCTTGATTGATCGCTATAGAATCACGGACTGTCTGACCGATTGGGACATAAAACATGTAGGCCTATATTTGCTGTAAATTTCACACACAAGTTATATTTTTTCCTATTATATATATATAAATATATATATATTGATGTAAAGTAGCTCCGTCTGGCATGGGTGAAGCAGGTGCTCTGTGGCCACTGCATACTAGGGATTGTGTTACCAGCACAACGCCCGGCCGTCTTTAATTTTCCCTAACGACTTAGGGACCTCCAGACCCGGAAAGATATCCTGAAATCACCAGGTATCAAACCCATGCCCTTTGGTACGTCAGCCGCATGCGCTGCCGCTCGACCACTGTATCCCAGTAGTATAGTATAGTTGTAATTATGCAATAAAAACTATTGACCAATCTTTACTTCCTTATTGTCGATGCCTGCATGTCTGTGTTTAATCTTTATTTTCCAAAATGTATTGTTGCTTAGAAATACTTACAAATAATATACATCCTTACAAACTTACAAATGGCTGTTGTGATTAACCTGACACTTACATTATATAGAAGTTGTCAATCATATAAAAGCACAAACTCAAAATAATAAAACAAACAAATAATTTTAGCAGATTGTTAGTGAACAGACTTCCACATCTTGACAACAAGACAAACATTCTTGTAGCAGAATGGTCACTAATTACATTGTCGTAAACATGTAAACCAGTAGAATGTTTATTGTCGTAAACACATGGTGGGGTAGTTGCCGCTGTAGTTTAATAAATGAAATGGGATTATGGTAACAGCATATGTTCCACTTCAACGTGAAGCATGTTTATTTGCTAAATAGATTTACCATCATGCTTACTAATCATCGACTAGACCAACTCTTCAGCTTTGACAGTCTGTTGTAAGACTAAACTTGAAGATTAGAATTGTCATGGCTAATGTCAACACACACTCTTACATAAAAAAAAACAACTTTTAACATCAATGACTTTAAAAGAAAAAACCGATGGATGAAAAGATGGATGAAAAGATGGATGAAAAGATGGATGAAAAGATGGATGAAAAGATGGATGAAAAGATGGATGAAAAGATGGATGAAAAGATGGATGAAAAGATGGATGAAAAGATGGATGAAAAGATGGATGACATCAAAGTAATAAATAAAATGTCTCTTGATTATTATTAACGTCCCAGAATTCAATTATTGGCATAAAATGACAAAAGTGAAAGAAACAGAGCATTGTGTTGGCCACACATTCTTCTTACAGAATGAGAAAAAAACATCTGGCAATATTGGATTGACAGAACGTTAAAATTTTTAAAACATTACTGTAAAATAAACATGCAATCATAGTCAAGTCTTAATTTCTTTTCAGTTATATTTCTGTACACGAATATTTAAGCCCAAGGGTAAAACAGAATCAGATATATTTAGGATTTGTTCGTTTGTTTACATCTTTAGTTTATAAATCTGGCCCTCAAACTAAACCTGGCATTTGACACGAAAACAAACTGTCTATTTTTCTTCACAAACTACAATGCTTCATTTCTTGGGTAAAATTTGATGAAGATGGTAACAAAATATGTTTCAGTAGTATTCTTCTTTGCGTTTCTTGGCTATCTCTGTCTATGCGATCATCATTGTTTGGAAATACATAAACAAGGTCAGACTAGACACTTGTTATTGATTTTTAGTGAATTGATAAACAATATTTGAGACGTCATTGTGTAGACAATAAGAGATACGTTTCTGGGTTTGAAAAAAAATTGGCATGAACAGATGGTTGAACTATAACGAAAAATTATACTTTAGTAATGAGCTTTTAGAATAAGTTAGTCAAATAATATGTTTGACTTGAAGTAGCTCATGTTGTTTTAACCCTTTGTTTTAAGTCTGTAAATATCCCCCTTACACACACACACAGAGTCAGAATTACTGCCTCACACTATCAAAACAATCTAAGCCTAATTAAAGAACTTGAAATAGTAAAAATGTCCATTCGCCCAAAATTGCGAAATGCAAGACGTGAGTATTTTTTTCATTTGTGGCAATGATTAGTTTGACTAGAGATGTTGGATCAAAAGTAAGTCCACTGATGGTATTACGGCATCAACATGTTTATGTACATCAATTTATATGATCTTACGTTGGCCTGAATTACCTAACAGCTGACTTGACTACCAACTGACTTGCCTAACAACATGTCTGCCAACGAATTTAGATCAAAATTGAATTGACTACAAATTGACTTAAATATCAACTTACTTGCAAATCAAATGACTATACTAACAATTGACAATTGACTACCAGCTAAATTGCCTAACAACTAACTAGTTTACAAACTAACTTTCATACCAACTGACTTGACCACCGATTGACGTGCCTAACAACTAACTTGCATACCAGCTAACGACTTCCAACTAATTTGCCTAACAAAAAACTAGTTTACCAACTAACTTGTGTAACAACCGACTTGACTACCATCTAACTTGCATATCAACGGACTTGCCAAACAACTGACTTGCCTAACAATTAACTTAACTACCAATGAACTTGCTTAACAACATACGTGTGGCGTTTTAAGGAGAAGATTAACACCACACGAACTAAGAAAGGTTTTTAAATGTAATCCGCTCTTATAAGATACTATAATCATCTCATGTGTACGTACAAACCACTGACACTATGTGCCACTATTGAATGTCTGATTGGAGTAAGAATGTGTCTTTCCTTTCTATCTCATATATTATTTAACATTAAAGTATTTAGCTTTGCATTGAATTTTATTTACATATATGTATACGTTCTGCATGCTTATCAGTATATTACTTATTGTTATACGATTAGTCATTGATATTAGTTCCCATTCATGTATATTATTAATGTTGTAGCACGTGTGTGTTCCTCCCCCTCCCCGCCCCACGCCTTCGGAACAAGGCCAGGGTCATACCTGACGCAACCAAGCTAATCCCCCCACCCCACAGTCTCTTCGACCAGATCACAGGAAATTCACATCTCAATGACGGTTCTTCCCCTGGTCAGAGAATAGGGAACTTGGAATCTTTGATGCAGGACCCCGACGGACAAGAGAGAAAACTCTGACCAACAACACAGGGCCTTTGAAGTTTCCCTACCGCCGCGTCTTCCCCCCCCCCCCCCCCCGCACCCCTCCCCACTACCGTTTGGTACTTATTTTCACATGCCAATCAATCAAATGTTGAATTGAAGAGACATGTTGACCAATCGGATACGCTATCTACGGGTCAATCTTACCCTTGCCCCTCCCCCCTCATTACAATCACGTGGGGAGTTGCAACCTAACTTTTTGTTTAACATGTAATGTAAGTTACTTTTAGGTCAGTCTGGCTTAAGGAGTCTCGAGGGTTGGATGCCCCGAGCTCCAATAGCACCTAGCGGTGCTATAGTCTGTTGTAGAGTCCTTGTTAGGACTATCTGCTACATGTAGTTTAAGCCTATGATTAAATGTACACTCTTTATCACTTGTATTTGGATTGTATGAATTATGTGCTCATGTCATCAATGATTGAATACGGACTTTCACGTGAATAAAATATTCGTTGTTACAATACGCCTTGCTTATCGATTGATAGAATACCTGTTTGTGTGACGTCCAGTGACAGTGTCAATTAGTCAACAGTTTAACTCAACCTACGTATTAACGAGCCAAACGAAACCTGGATATAAATTTGTCTTAGAATCACCTAGGAATCATCTGCACTTCGGGACCACATACCACCTAGAAAACCTGCCTAAATCACCCCTCCCCATCACCCTGTGTACCTGCTGAGTTATCCACTAAGTCTGCACTGATAGCCTAGGCTAATTGCAGGCTCGGTGACAGAATCTTAGACCAGCACGCCACACCTGGGGGCTCGTCCGGGATTAGTTTCGCTTGACGTACATGGATAAGTACTCACGCTCAACATTGAACTCTGTGCTATGATATTCTTCACGTGATGAAAGACTGGGGGCTTAAGGTTTCATCCGGTGAGCGAACTGTGTTATTTGACTCCACTGCAAACACTCATCTATCATCGTAGAATTATACGTCAACCCTTGGTTCTGCCAACGCTATACGCTTGAAATATATCGCCTTGCCTGTTCGGATTATTTGCTGTATTACGTTTATGTGTCGGCCAGAAGCGCCACCAATAACTTTGTTTCTGTTTGGATTATCTGCTGTCAAATGTTATGTGTCGGCCAGAAGCGCCACCAATAACTTTGTTTCGGTTTGGATTATCTGCTGTCAAATGTTATGTGTCGGCCAGAAGCGCCACCAATAACTTTGTTTCTGTTTGGATTAGCTGCTGTCAAATGTTATGTGTCGGCCGAAGTGCCACTAATTACAACGTCGTTTTCCTGCTCGGATTAGCTCCCGTACAACTCTGTACACTGTATATGCTTGCCGAATGCCGATGGTCAATAGGCATATCGCCATTTCTTCTTTGGATTAGCTCATGCGTAACGAAATTATTGCCAGATCGCATAACTATGTCCGCCAAATACTGTGAACCAGTACCCGCCCTGAGAAACACTGAAAATATTTGCGCCCACCGGGCCGCAATCCAGCCTGAAATCTTCAACATTGCATTTAATGTTCGCCCATTCAGCTATAATTCTTGGATACTTACAGCCACGTTCGCACTGGATTAAACTGTCATGTGCAGTACGTTTCCTGGAAGCTGACATTATTGCCTTTAGATTGGAGTATATTAACTGCTATCGGATTACCATGTGTACATATTAACTTTTGATGAACTGTGTTCCTTACACAACGCGTTGGATAATAAATGTGTTAGATTTAAAGACTGCCTACGGGCCAATTGAGTGTTCTCAAGCGCTACACGGCCGATGTCATCCGCTGTCATCTGATGTGCCAGACCCACTCTGACGTCAAGACTCAAGATCCGCGGTCTAGCGTGAAAGAGAATGAATGTCTATAAATAAAACAGTAAGTGGCACAGATGTAGTGGTCAAATGTACGTACAGGAAGATTATTGGTAGCGAATTAAATAATTGCTCTTTATCAGTTTTACAAATTATACAATTGTAATAGAGAAAGTAAAATGATTTAATCTTACTCTTACACAGTAGCCAAAGAAATTGACGCCCCACTGCCAGCCCCCCTCCCTCTCAGCCCCACCCCCGACGCCAGGTAAAACTAAATCTGCCCTGGGCATCTGGTCAGCGAGACATGACGCGTGTAAGGGCCGTAACTCGCCCCCCCCCACTTCTCTCCCAGCCGATAAACTGTATTGAACTGTTAAACAAGGAGAAATGTGTTGCTTGAGAAAAGAAGAGAAGCGAATAGTGTAACAATTACAGTGAAGCTATGTCCGTGTTTTAGCTCTAGGGCCCAATAATTGCAAACAAACGACAACATTGATACAATTTCCTGGCCTATCGCGCCAGAGGTGACTTGACTACCGCCTTACTCCGCCCCCCCCCCCACTAGAAGTCACTCGCGCGTGAGAAATCAGAATCCACGTGATCAGAAACACTAGTGTTTAGGCTTGTGTTGGGGTCAGCTGCACGCGCTCACACAACGCCCGCCGCCCCCCCCCCCCTGAAGAACGATCACTAGACCAGTAATGCATGTACCTACGTTAAGCAAAGGAACCCGCGCCCCACCCTCTATGACTCCGTCATAGATCCCCTCATATTTACGTTGCGATCCCAGATCCCCTCACCTGTCCGCTTTAGCGCGAGTCAGGGAGTGAACTGGTGGACCTGATAGTTCGATCAACAATTCGATCCCTATCAACCAGTTCTGGCATCCCGTCACGGAATTCCTCCAGATTCCGTAGAAACTACTGCCGAGGTCAATTAAGTGAATCCCGCATTTATAGCACATAGAAAGCATGAAATAAATAGATTTCTTAGCTAGTGCCTATCAATATATGAAAAGTAAGGACCTAAGACAGTCACAGACAAACGATAAAATGAATAAACCGTGTCAATAACTTGCAAATAAAGGGGACGAACCTAGACTAAGCATTATGCCGGAATAGATTTAAAGTACTGTAAGAAACGCTAAAGCATGCCTTTCTCCTCCGTCCATAACAGAAAAACGTAAAAATTCGCCCCGTCACCCCTTACCGCCTTGTCTCGACCTCCCCCCTCTTCCCCATAGCGATGACCACCCGCTTCGCTTCGATGGTCCAGAACTCTCATAGTGTAAATAGTAAGTGCAGTAGGCCTACCTCTAATGGGTCAAATCTTTCATTATATGAAAGCTTTAAAACATGGCGGGGCAGGTGTGGCGTTTTAAGGAGAAGATTAACACCACACGAACTAAGAAAGGTTTTTAAATGTAATCCGCTCTTATAAGATACTATAATCATCTCATGTGTACGTACAAACCACTGACACTATGTGCCACTATTGAATGTCTGATTGGAGTAAGAATGTGTCTTTCCTTTCTATCTCATATATTATTTAACATTAAAGTATTTAGCTTTGCATTGAATTTTATTTACATATATGTATACGTTCTGCATGCTTATCAGTATATTACTTATTGTTATACGATTAGTCATTGATATTAGTTCCCATTCATGTATATTATTAATGTTGTAGCACGTGTGTGTTCCTCCCCCTCCCCGCCCCACGCCTTCGGAACAAGGCCAGGGTCATACCTGACGCAACCAAGCTAATCCCCCCACCCCACAGTCTCTTCGACCAGATCACAGGAAATTCACATCTCAATGACGGTTCTTCCCCTGGTCAGAGAATAGGGAACTTGGAATCTTTGATGCAGGACCCCGACGGACAAGAGAGAAAACTCTGACCAACAACACAGGGCCTTTGAAGTTTCCCTACCGCCGCGTCTTCCCCCCCCCCCCCCCCCCCGCACCCCTCCCCACTACCGTTTGGTACTTATTTTCACATGCCAATCAATCAAATGTTGAATTGAAGAGACATGTTGACCAATCGGATACGCTATCTACGGGTCAATCTTACCCTTGCCCCTCCCCCCTCATTACAATCACGTGGGGAGTTGCAACCTAACTTTTTGTTTAACATGTAATGTAAGTTACTTTTAGGTCAGTCTGGCTTAAGGAGTCTCGAGGGTTGGATGCCCCGAGCTCCAATAGCACCTAGCGGTGCTATAGTCTGTTGTAGAGTCCTTGTTAGGACTATCTGCTACATGTAGTTTAAGCCTATGATTAAATGTACACTCTTTATCACTTGTATTTGGATTGTATGAATTATGTGCTCATGTCATCAATGATTGAATACGGACTTTCACGTGAATAAAATATTCGTTGTTACAATACGCCTTGCTTATCGATTGATAGAATACCTGTTTGTGTGACGTCCAGTGACAGTGTCAATTAGTCAACAGTTTAACTCAACCTACGTATTAACGAGCCAAACGAAACCTGGATATAAATTTGTCTTAGAATCACCTAGGAATCATCTGCACTTCGGGACCACATACCACCTAGAAAACCTGCCTAAATCACCCCTCCCCATCACCCTGTGTACCTGCTGAGTTATCCACTAAGTCTGCACTGATAGCCTAGGCTAATTGCAGGCTCGGTGACAGAATCTTAGACCAGCACGCCACAATACGAAAATGTCTTGTTTAACATCTGACTTACTGCACAAGTCTCCTACATCATTCAAGACCTCCTCCTCATTATTTCTGCACATAACTGTTTGCAGCTTGAGATTTCTTTAGGGACGTGATCTATTCTCTGTATTAGCTCGAATAGAAACTTCCACGGTAATTGGATTCTATTCATCGTACATCAATATAATTCTACCTAACACCTGGGAGTTCACAAAATTGACTGTTCGTTTCTCTCGCGAGTTCATATAACCCATTCTATGCCCGAAAACCATATGGGGAAAAACAACAAACCTACTTATAGAAGATTAACCACTGGGAATAGGGAGACTGATTGTATCACTGTGTGTGACAGAATATTTTATTTTTTTATTGAATTAGAACTCAAACCTTTATTTGCATTTCTTTTTTTGTACATATATATTTCTGATCTTGTATATTTTAAGTTTTCTCTTACATTATTTATTAAACATATTGTTCATTAATAATGCATTGATGCTAAAAGACGGACCACTTGTAATCAAGTCAAATTTCCATTTATTTGGATCAATATAGAAATCTGATCTTATTTGCATCACTTCAAGTTAGCAATGTCACATTTGACATCATAATGAATGGGGGAAATAGGAATGAAATGTAGCAGCATTTGCCAGTTTCAGTGGCCACGGCATACTAGAGGATTGTGTGACCAGCACAATGTCCGTTCGCCATTACTTTACCAAAACTAAAGTCAGGTACCCATCCCAGCTGGGTAGACTCAGAACACGCTCATAGATTTCACCAGGAACTTTTGTACGCCAGCCAATCGCGCTGCCGCTGGGCCACAGTACCAGGAGGGGGGAATCACAATGAGAGAACTCCCTCCTGCTGTGTGTCTTGTTCATTTTTGTTTCTCTCATTCAGTAGTTTATATTACATATAATATGGCATCCTTCCATCCTCAAGGGACGATAGCGCAGTCTCCTTTTCCCCCTGCCCCTCGCCTCTCTCCTAGCTCGCTTCTCTTCACTCCTTTCTGTAAGGGTGAGGTTATAAGAACTCATTTTATATAACTTCTACATTCTTCTCTTTGAATATCATTAACTTCTCTTACTGTATTTTAACCTCTTTTCCCTCTTTCTAATATTCTCTTTCTTATTAGGAATTCTAAAGTTTTCCTTCCGATCTTTCTATTTGTGGTTATATCTCTCCCAAAACATTCTTTTATCTTCTCTTCAACAAAACCAGTGTGTGTATATGAACAGCTTACAAAAATGTGTAATTCAAGTGATAACTACAAGTCCCTAAAAAAATAATTGATATATTATATAACCTCCCTTGGATTAGAGATCAATCAAGAACATTTAAAGAACCCGAATTCCCATAACCTTTATAAACTCACAGGCTTATTTAATGTATTTTTTTATATATTTTTTTTAACGGGCACTGAAATGAATATCTTCAATCTATAGTTCACAGGGGACACAACCAATAATAATTGGATGGACACAAAAAGAAGTACCTGGAAGTGCGCTCATTTGAAACAGTGGCGCCTTCTTTTATGGAACAGTTTACCTCAGACACTGAGAGAATCTGGGACAAGAGAATCTTTTAAAGAGAACTTAAAGACCTTTCTCTTTGGTTAATACATCGGCAACTGCAATTCACACCAAGAGCGCACTAAGCATGCTAAATTTAATAGCATGGATAGAAGTGCTATAAGAAATGCCCATTCTTATCTTATCTTAATTGATTATATCTATTATGATAACGAGTACAAAACCCAAACTCAAGAGAAAGCAAAGAAAAAAAATCCACATGATGTTACTTTTTCACTGGTGGCGTTTAGCAATGGCAACATCATTTGTACGCTAATAATGTTAAAACAATCCTAGTGATTCAAAGCAAATATGTATTTTAACATAAAAGAATATAATTCAATATAAGATGTAATTTTATAATTACCAAAACCAATTCCAAACTAAATTTAACTTTGCAAGTAACTAGATAAACAAAGAGAGAAAGAGAGAGAAAGAGAGAGAGAGAGAGAGAGAGAGAGAAGAGAGAGAAAGAGAGAGAGAGAGAGAGAGAGAGAGAGAGAGAGAGAAAGAGAGAGGTAAGGAGATAGAGAGAGGGATATAGAGTGCGTGGAATGTAATATTTCGATATAATTCTATGTTCAATCCTGTATGCCCTAACACAGTAAGAATTGCTTTTTTTAAACCAC
The DNA here is from genome assembly GCA_949126835.1 of Anisus vortex. NCBI lineage: Eukaryota > Metazoa > Mollusca > Gastropoda > Planorbidae > Anisus > Anisus vortex. The sequence goes on from OX421500.1 coordinate 22,064,393, forward strand.
TATATTCTTCAAATACTGAAATAAATTATTGTTTATACACACATGCTATACATTACTGGACAAAGGAAATATGTGTGATAAAATAGGAAGTATGCAATAGGAAAAATATAATGGATAACCAAATGTCAATGATTAACATATAATATATATATATATACACAATTAAATATAAATGTAATAATTAAGTAAAACGCTAAAATTATATATTTCTAATGCATTTTGAGGCTGAAAAAAATACAACAACTAAATTTATCATCGGGAAAGCGAGCCAAGGCCACTCGTGTGCCAATCGGATATTGCTAGAGATAACCCATGTAAATATGTAAATAGGAAAATGAGCAACGGATAAAAAAAATTCAGCCAATAAAGTCACATGTCTTTAAATTGACCAATGGAAATCCAACTGTACACACACAACTTTACTTTACATAATTTGTATAATCACTAGATACAGGGTTGAGGAAGATAGTAAACGTAGATAAGGTCTATTTCTAATATATTTCTTAGCAGCTTAGAAAATATATATGTGTTCTTATTTGTATGTAAATGCGCCCTGAGCTTACATTACATTTGTATATAGCGCTATACACATATTATTATTAATACATTAATACCTCATGCGCCAGGCTAGTAATAATAATATTCCTGGATACATAACGCCTCAGAATTAACATTGTCATTGTCATCCAGTTTCAAGTTTGATGTAATCTTGTAAGCCATCTATGAGATTGTATTGGTTATTTCACAGCCATTGCAGTGTTAGCACCTTTTTTAGGTAAATACGTTAATAAAAATGTCCCATCTACTAAAAACTAAATCAATGCCGAGTACTTTGTGTTTTATTAAAGTAACATGTAATTCGTATTCATGCTTGAAAGCATTGGACATGTATTTTAATGGTCTATATCGACTTTCATCGTTACGTGTAATTATAATGTAAGGCCTAAGGGATACAGATTGCTTTTTAAACTGTTAATATGTCTTCTGCTTACCCCAAACTTCCAAAGTCCAAATTTCTGCATTACCAGATGGAAACCTGATCTAATATGAATGATTTGTTTGTATTTTCGGCTTGATGTTAACATTTAGTCATCCAATAGGAACAATTTCACACATCACCGGGTAGCCACGATCTTGTTAAAGACCAAGTGAAGAGGTTTTTCTCAAAGGAACGAGATTTGGAATAGCCTCATACGGCAGTGACGTATCACAAGGGAAATAAATAAATAAAAATAGACGCTATAAATCTATATTTAACCATTTTGTTAAAAATAAGAACCGGGAAAAGAGTCAAAACATGTGGCAATAGATTCAAAACACGTGACAATATTCATTTTTCCTAGTCGGAATCCTTTAAGTTACGTCACTTTCCTATATTGCCGGAAATAAAAACATCTCAAATGGCTACGAGATTTGGAGTAATCTTCCGAAAAACACACACATTTAAGTGCAAATATTGAACTAATTACTTAAAATGTATCTTTGATATTTTGTATAAATGTTTTTTTTAACATTCAGATACTGAATACACTATTTACTATCAAAATTAAATGTTAACTCAATTTTGATAAAAAGCTCTTCACTTGGTCTTTAAATGTTCATTATTAGGACGTTGGAATTCATTAAAACGTTGCTGGGTTTTGGCTCAAACATTCTCTGTATCATCTCCTTCTCTTTTTCCATCAGTTTCTCTTTATCTCTGTTACTTTCCCATTATCTCTCTCTCTCTCTCTCTCTCTCTCATTCATTCATTCATTACAGTTAAGCGAAGTTCACACTTACTTGGTCATCATTAATTTATTTTGAAAGTGTCAATGTAGATTGTGGCTAATAACTAGAGGCTGCAAAGATGCAGATGATGTTATTTTGTTCAGCCCATACAATTTTAACATTAGAATATGGTAACCCACAGGCTATCTATGTATTATTCTATGTATGTGTTATTGTATCTACCTATCAATATATATAACTCTCTATTTACCTAGAATTTTAACAAATCTATATATCTATGTAAAAAAAAATAATAATAAAAAATAGTTGTAATAATAATAATAATAATGAAGCTTATATAGCGCATATCCCGCAATCAGTTCTATGCGCTTGTTGTATCTATCTATCTATATATAATCATTCATGCCATCTATCTATCTATCTTTCTATCTATCTATTACCATCTATCTAACTATATATCAATTTACCTCTACCTCTATTTCTGTATATATCTATCTTTTGATTTATCTAACTATCTATCTCTCTTTATTGATCTGTATTTCGATTTTTCTATCTGTCAATGATCATTTAATTAATGTATATTTATTTATTAACATAAATATAAACCCAGAACGTAATCTAGATTTTTATTTTAATTTTTCACCCTTACATTCATGTAGATTAATGTCCCAATATTTATGCTATACGCTATAGACATTAAACAAACAACGTACAGCTTACAGCGTTAAGTTATAATACCCCTTCTCTCCCCAAGCTAGTTGAAAGTCAGTGTCCAACGTTTGACCATTCTTGAGGGTCAATGTGAGCGCTCTGCTTCCTTCTCACTCCCTCCTGGTTATTCCGTTAACGGAACACATTCAGTACTCCATAGCAACGACAATTCTCCCAGTATGTTATTAGATCTCCAAACCACCATAAGACTAGACAGACGCCGGACATAAAAACATTAGATCCCTGTCTCCCGCTCATGGAAGTACAAAGTGGCGATTTAATCATCACTTTGCCCATTTTTACTAACTGCATCAGGACAGATCGACAACAGACTTAAGAAACATTAGTACTACCAGTGGAGTAACTAGGGAAAAGGGTGACCAGGGACGGATGGAGGGGGATAAAATGTGCACCTATTCAAAACTACAGCTTTAATCTATTAGTAAGATAAAATGTGCACCTATCTAAAACTACAGCTTTAATCTATTAGTAAGATAAAATGTGCACCTATCTAAAACTACAGCTTTAATCTATTAGTAAGATAAAATGTGCACCTATTCAAAACTACAGCTTTAATCTATTAGTAAGATAAAATGTGCACCTATCTAAAACTACAGCTTTAATCTATTAGTAAGATAAAATGTGCACCTATTCAAAACTACAGCTTTAATCTATTAGTAAGATAAAATGTGCACCTATCTAAAACTACAGCTTTAATCTATTAGTAAGATAAAATGTGCACCTATCTAAAACTACAGCTTTAATCTATTAGTAAGATAAAATGTGCACCTATTCAAAACTACAGCTTTAATCTATTAGTAAGATAAAATGTGCACCTATCTAAAACTACAGCTTTAATCTATTAGTAAGATAAAATGTGCACCTATTCAAAACTACAGCTTTAATCTATTAGTAAGATAAAATGTGCAACTATTCAAAACTACAGCTTTAATCTATTAGTAAGATAAAATGTGCACCTATCTAAAACTACAGCTTTAATCTATTAGTAAGATAAAATGTGCACCTATCTAAAACTACAGCTTTAATCTATTAGTAAGATAAAATGTGCACCTATCTAAAACTACAGCTTTAATCTATTAGTAAGATAAAATGTGCACCTATCTAAAACTACAGCTTTAATCTATTAGTAAGATAAAATGTGCACCTTTCTAAAACTACAGCTTTAATCTATTAGTAAGATAAAATGTGCACCTATCTAAAACTACAGCTTTAATCTATTAGTAAGATAAAATGTGCACCTATCTAAAACTACAGCTTTAATCTATTAGTTAGATAAAATGTGCACCTATCTACAACTACAGTTATAATCTATTAGTAAGATAAAATGTGCACCTATCTAAAACTACAGCTTTAATCTATTAGTAAGATAAAATGTGCACCTATCTAAAACTACAGCTTTAATCTATTAGTAAGATAAAATGTGCACCTATCTAAAACTACAGCTTTAATCTATTAGTAAGATAAAATTTGCACCTATCTAAAACTACAGCTTTAATCTATTAGTAAGATAAAATGTGCACCTATCTAAAACTACAGCTTTAATCTATTAGTAAGATAAAATGTGCACCTATCTAAAACTACAGCTTTAATCTATTAGTAAGATAAAATTTGCACCTATCTAAAACTACAGCTTTAATCTATTAGTAAGATAAAATTTGCACCTATCTAAAACTACAGCTTTAATCTATTAGTAAGATAAAATGTGCACCTATCTAAAACTACAGCTTTAATCTATTAGTAAGATAATGTGCATAATATATGTTAAAAAAGAGTACTTGGATGAAATCATTGACATTTTAATAAAAAACATATTAGCACATTTCTTTCAGCGTTTTGTTTTTCAATTAAAATTGCTATATTTGAAGTGCCATATTGGTTCAAACCTTGGTCCCTGGGGCATCCTTCGCCTCCTCTAGTATCGCTACTACCTCTACAACCACAGTTTGTCTGCCGACACTTTGTCTAGAACCACACGAGACGAAATTTAGCGATAGACGAAGATTTGTGAAAGACGAAGTATTGCGGTAGAACAAGTGTTGCGGTAGAACAAGTGTTGCGGTAGAACAAGTGTTGCGGTAGAACAAGTGTTGCGGTAGAACAAGTGTTGCGGTAGAACAAGTGATGCGGTAGAACAAGTGTTGCGGTGAACAAGTGTTGCGGTAGAACAAGTGTTGCGGTAGAACAAGTGTTGCGGTAGACAAAGTTGCATTAGACGAAATTCTGTCGACGATTTATCCCCATACCTTATTAGTAAAGGTGTGATCTTGTGAGTTATAGTGCAAATTTGTATTATTCATAAATTGAATGATTATTAAAAACAATTTTCATATTGACAGAATCCATCTTAACTCATACATATCCCTATGTTCTTATTTTATACTTTATTCAATTATAAAAACCGCCCGACTTTGTACATACTGTCATGTATATTGGTTTCCAAGTATTGGAACACACAACGTTTATCCCTTCCTCTCTTTTTCTCCCTACACACGATTTTGTAGGCGGCGCTTAGTCTTTCCAATTGCCTGACGTTTAGTAAAGAAGGCGAGAGATTCTTGGTAATTTTGGAATTCAGTGTTGACCTCAAATTCTCGGAGTGGCTAAGAATGGTTGATTATTTCGGCATGGGGGAATTCATAGCATTTTTATTATGAGTTTTGTAATGATACCATTATTTTCACCCCTCCTAGTAATAGGTCTGTCCCTTGCACCACTTGAATAGTATTTAATGATTTGTTTGTCTGAAAGGCAGTGAGTTTCGAGATAATTTCTTTTGAGGACGCTTGTGTTTGCACTATTTTATTCTAACTGTACATAATCTTTATATTGTATATATTGGATCATATCACCTGAATTAAATTATCAACAACATTTACACTGAAGCTTCCTCGTCAAGTTACTATTCTATTGTGTTATTTACAGTACTATAATATTTATTTACAACTCTAATGTCAAGGAAAGGAACTGTTAGAACGCAAATCCTGAGTTTGTGCCCAGGACTATAAGGAGAGTTCGTGTAATACTGAAACATAAATAATAATAACTAAAGTCTACCCTAGGACTAACGAGAATTATCAACGACATCTACACAGCTCTGTCCACAAGGGGATTGTGGATGTAACAATACTATCATCTAGAAATATCCAACAACAGCTGTGAATTAATTATGCTTGTCACTAATTGTTCATTTTATCAGAATGTGACCCTAACATTAATGCTCAAGAATTAGATGGAAAGATGCACGTATAATACCGCTCTAACCCCCAGAGTATAGAATTTCTTGTTAGAATAGTAGTTTTAAACCAGCGCTGCAGAATTTATCTTTTAGCACCCTTGTATAGAATTGTTTGTTTACAAAGGCAATAACAGCAGCGTGTACTAATGTAACAACAGCAGCGTGTACTAATGTAACAAAGACATTTTAAGTAAAGCCGACCATTTACCGCGGACCGTGGAATTTAACTCCACGCCGCTGGAGTAGACTGTCGTGGTAGACACAAGATCTGAATAAATCTAACTTAAGTTTTATATTTACGTATCTAGTCTATTCATTCATGCATAAATATTAGCTCTATATCTGTGAATATTTGTGTTGCTCAGTGCTTACATTATGTTTGTTGGTAGCGCTATATAAATTAACTTATTATTAAGATTAGACTGAAATTGTGTATATAAGAAGCGTATGTAACCTATAAATAAAGATACTAACAACATCATTACAAGCAAGATAAAATAAGATAAGCAATCTCGTCAAGTAATTTCAGCTGATATCACTGATTTTTGTTTCGAAATACATGTCAACAGCTCTTGTTCAAGTTAACAAAAAATTACATTGCGTTGACGATATTACTCAATTGATGTGCTCAAGTTAACATATGTTTACATTGCATTGCCGATATTACTCCATTGATGTGCTAAAGTTAACAAAAGTTTTCATTGTATTGCCAATATTACTCCATTGATGTGCTCAAGTTAACAAAAGTTTACATTGCGATGCCGATATCACTTCGTTGATGTGAAACACATTTTCGAAAAAAAAGGTTCAACGCGATATCCTCTGTCACAATAAAACCTACGAGCTTACAATGTCTTTTTCTTCAACAATAAATAAATAGATCTCTTATATTTATATAGAAATTTGGAAGCAAATAGATGTCTTATATTTTCATATATAGAGATAAATAAATGAATATTTTTATGAATATTATTGTATAGTTTGTTAAAAACAATATTAAGTTTACGTGTGTTTCGGCATTCTGTTTTCCCATCGAGCATGCGATGAGTTAAAAAAAAATATGAAGCAATAAAAACATTTTTACGTCATGACTAAAAGTCCTGAACTACCACATCCCCCCTCCCCCCGCCTCCCTCCGATTACAGGTTTCTCTCGCCCGGCATTGAACAACAAAACTCATTTATTGAGAAACCCCAAGGTCATCTCTTTGAAATATAAAGATTCTATTTCCATATAAATAGCTTTTTTTACAACATTATTGAACACTCACAATAATGTTGACATAACGCCAGCAACATATGAAGAACACAGTGTCCAGGCAGACACTAAACTCAATCAGGAATTGAGTCTCAGTCTCTGTGTTTCCATCTTGTGATTGGCTATACATTTATAAAGTAGACTGTGTGTGTTGTTTCCGATTGCCATTAGTTAAGTTGAAGGCACGTGACCCTATCGTCTTATATTAAGTAATTTTGCGAATTTCGCTTCTTTCAGTTTCCTACCTAGAAAAATGGTTTTAGATTTTCTAATTTTTTTTTAAACTACAAATAAAATTTCTATTTCATTAATAGATTTATGCACCGGGTATTTATATCATAATTCTAAATTTGATCTATTTTTAAAGAGTTATTTATAATTTTTCTGATTACTCTTTTTTAAATTAATTGTGATTTTTTTTTAGTTTCCATCATTGTTTTCAATAACAATTAGTGTACGTCTAAATCTAAATTAATACTCAGTTCATTGGCAACATTTATATGTTATCTATCTTTTTATCTATGTTTCTCTTTCAGAACATAAATCTCATAGAATATAGAGCTCAAAGGCTTAAAGAACATAGCTCGTAGATGGCATAGATCTTATAGTAAGTACATGTTATAGAAAAAAAATCTTATAGAACATAAATATCATGGAACATAGATCTTATAGAACATATATATTATACAACACAGATCGTATATAAATAGATCTTATAGATCTAATAAAATATAGATATTATAGAAAATAAATCTCATAGAACACAGAGCTTAGAGAAAAAAATATCTTATAGAACATACATCTTATAGAACGTAGATCGTAAAAGATTGTATAAATCAAACAACCCACAGAACACAGGCCCTAGAGAACATATGTTTAACATAACATATATCTTATAGAACATAGATCTTATTAAAATAAAATATTATATTACAGAAGATAAATCTCACAGTATTAATATAACTCTAAGCCGTCTGCAGACATTTCGTATTAACCAAAATGCCAGTTTTTCAGAATCTATTTCACACGAAGAAGGCCTGACATGCTAAGAATAATGTATACCGATAGTTAGTTATTCTTGACCTCGTCAGTTTGTGTCTATTCTTCTATTGACGAGATGCTGAGAATAATGTATACCGATAGTTAGTTATTCTTGACCTCCTCAGTTTTTGTCTATCCTTCTATTGACAAGACACTTGTGCTCTTGAATATAAGCTAAAGTCATTCTACAAAAATAAACAGAAAAATATGTCACTGTGTACCACATTCCAATATTTCTATTTATAAAGGTCTACGTTGCAACCTTTAAATATTATGCGGATCAGTTATCGTACACAGCGAAATTTCATAAACAGAATTATCATAGAAAACACATATTATTAGATTACCTACTACTTATGCAATATTAAGAAGTTTTTAATTGTCAAAAATTGTTTAATATTATTCTCGGAAAACCCATATAACATAAATTCTCTCAATTAAACTGGGATATCTCAGGATCCACTTAATTCAATGAACAAAACCCGATGGTTTGATATAGTTTAAAAATGGAGATATTTTGTTAGAGACAAAAGAAAAACCCTTAAATCAGCAATGAATGAGAACAAGATATGAACACTATTGCAACATGAAAGGAAATACTGTTTTTGAAAATAACTAAACAATTTCAATAAAAATAATTACATAGAGTAATCACAAATAACCGAACACAGGAGTCTGCAAGTCTAACGTAGATGAAACAATTAATACTTAAATAACACATGCATTGTTCTACCAGAAAGATTTTCAAGAGAATTTAATATCTATATAAATACCATGAAACTAAAGCAGTAATCACAAGTTTTATTTGTAACGCTGTATAAGTGAGACAGTGTGATCAACACTACATGTATAAGTGAGACAGTGTGATCAACACTACATGTATAAGTGAGACAGTGTGGTCATCACTACATGTATAAGTGAGACAGTGTGATCATCACTACATGTATAAGTGAGACAGTGTGATCATCACTACATGTATAAGTGAGACAGTGTGGTCATCACTACACCCCACATTCCCCAGTATTTATAGCAAGGGATCTCGATGTACCAGTTGGAACTATGTGAGATCAATGCGTCCTACCTTTAGGGTTACCAAGATTTGCACCCGCGACCACGAAATTAGAATCCAACTTTCTGCAGCTCAACCTCCGTGTCACTTATATTAATCATTTGATGCAGTTTAAAATGTAATGAAGAAAGAAACAATACAAAATACTGGACAATATTCTATGATCGAATAAAAAAAACAACTCTTTGCAATATTAGAAAAAAAAAAGTGTCTTTTTATTTTACCTATATTATCCACAAATCAACTTTATCAGTAGTTTGTCACTAGGTCTACTTAAAAATAAAAAAGAAATTCCGATAATTGTCGTACTCAAAGAATTATGTGATCAGCTAATCTATCAGTACTCTCCCCTTCTTCTATTTATGCCGGCTATTCATTACCCATAATATTATGAGGTTTATCAAATTAACGACTCATTCCGAAACCGGCAAAATGTCTGTCTTTAAAACACTGTGTGGAGGTTTGTTTTATACTTCCGTATATTTTATATTCAAACATTTAAGTCGAACGCAATCAAATATTACTTATAATATAATTATATATCTATGATTATAAAGAAATACTCTCTCTTTCTTTTTTTTAATACATATTTATATATAAATAGAGAGATATAGAGTGGAAGAGAGAGAGAGAGAGAGAGAATGTATATTTAATAAATGCTATAACTCAGACACGGCGTGTTTTTATACTATAACCATTAAACAATTAT